>JAWWEW010000041.1:55536133-55553498 GCA_035583185.1 Anabacerthia variegaticeps | reverse complement strand
GCCCAGGTTGGGCAGAGAAGCTGTGGCTGCCCCTGGATCCCTGGGAGTGTCCAAGGGCAGGCTGGATGGGGCTCTGAATGAGCTGGGCTAGTGGAAGGTGTCCCTGCCCATGGCAGGGGGTTGGGATGAGATGATCTTTAATGTCCCTTCCAACCCAAACCATTCTATGATTCTATGATGATTTAAAACTATATTTTCCTAAAGAATAATTTCCTGTATCGATCAGTATTATTCAGATGCAGAGATAGAACTGGGCATTCAGTATTTTTTTCAAATGTCTTGCACATTTTTACATTTCTGTCAAGAAAAAGTATCTAACTGATATTTTAATGGAATTTCTAGGAAATAAAGATTTTCAGAGAGTTTTCTGGCACATAAAAGAATCAAGGATCATAAACCTTCAAAGTTGATGCCTAAGGGTTTCTTTGATTTTTGATTTTTTAATTTTGTAGATTTTAGAAGTTATTGTAGATCCAATGTACTAGTAAAATAACTTCAGTAGCTTAATGTTTACACATACCAACCCCATCCTATATCAATCCCTCAAAATTCCAGTAGCTGTTTAGTAAAGTTGCCTGGAGTTTTTTTCCTCACTCTTTAAGGCCTCAAGGTCAAGACAAGAGGCTGCAGAGTTTTGTCACCCAGCTGACATTTATGCCTGACCTCAAGGTTTTGGGTATGTGCAGGGCTGCACTGATTTCCTACCTTAAATCCTGGAAACTGCAATGCTCCACCCAAGTCAGAGAACGCTGCTCCTCTGGAGCCATTAGAGCTCTCCTGGTTGTACAGAGTGCTGCTGTGCTGGGAGCTGCTGTGTTAGATAAACTGCCTGACACCCCTTCAGGAGTGAAAATCACCTGATATCTGTGATATTTTATGGTTGGACTTCATGATCTTGAAGGTCTTTTGCAGCCTAAATAGTTCTGCGAGTTTGTGATCTGTGGGTTAAAAACCCACTAGTTGATACTGTGATTAAATTCCTAGACTATGAGTCTTTTTTATCTTAAAGAATATACAGGAAAACTTTGCTTAAGGAATACATATAGAAATATAAACATATCTGTATACCAGATACACCTTATGTTCATGTAATTATTCTACACCTTATGTTCATGTAATTATTCTTGTTCTGTGAAAGAATATGTTTTCTCATTAAAATTTTTCTTCTGCTCCTAGAATCCAAGATGTTATATTTACATTTTTTCCCTTCATACCAATAGTTACACTAGCAGAGTAACAGAAAAAGCCAAGGGTATGAATGAGAAGTAGATCTTTATTAATTATGTGGAGTGTTGCCAGCTTTACATCCCATTCACTGGTTGTTCTTATATGGATTAGTATTCCTGACCTACATAACACGATAATAGAATGAGATGAGGGAAGGGAATTTGTAGTTAAACCATGTTTTACTCTTCCACAAGAATGAACTGGATAATTTAGATTTCACAGAATGAACTGGGTTCAAAAAGACCTCTGAGATCATTTTGTTGTATTTTGCAGCAATAGAAAAAAATTAGACTTCACTTTTAAATTATGTTGAGGGGACCAGATAAGCTCCCAAGATCAAGTTTAGAAACCAGTGTAACCAAATACTCACATTAATGATAACTGAAAGCTTCCCAATACCACTCAAAATGTTATACCAAATTCCTGTAAATGAAAAACAGAATTTATTAACAGATTTAATATAATTTTTTCAATTGCATTTTTGGCATTTACCTTCACAGCAAAGTTTTTCATTACCTACCTATGTCTTTTGCCCTGACTGTGTCTGGCCTCCTCAGTTCAGTAACAAACTTCTTTGCATCCAGACGGACTTCTATGATGTTGTTCAGAAGAGCAAAGAGAGGTGCCAGAGGGAAGGAGGCAACGAAGAGTGTGACGAAGCCAAACTGGATAACTGGAAAAGAAATATTTCTGAGAGCTTCTGAAGGGAGCAGCTGACAGCAAATTGTTGATGAGCCTTGTGCCTCACATACCCCATAAAATTCCACTTCCCTATTTGGTCCCAGTAATAAATATCACAAAGCAAGGTTATGAAAGATAGAAAAGTTTGTCACTCTGCTTTACGAGTGTTTCTAATAATGCTTCAAGTCACTAGCATAAGCAAAATCCAAAGAAAATAATAAATTTAATAAAGGACAAAGGGTTCAGCATGCATTCTTCTGCATTTATTAACTGATTAAGACTGTGCCATTCTTCCCTGCCCTTCTGCCTGTAAGGAAAGCAATACATATGCAAGCAAGAGGGAAAAATCTACAAGGTGTCACTATTTCTCCCCAGCTTTCTTTGAAAAACTCAGTGGCAATGTGTCAAAACCAGGAACAGAATAAATATCTTTGTGGATGCATGAGCCTGTGGTGTTGCATAGCACTTCCATCCCTCCTTATGGCACTGACGTCCTCCAAATTTAGAAATCTTCCTCTTCCAATCTTAACAAATGAGAAAGAAAGTGATAATTCACTGGGCCTAAAGAACAAGTAATATTGCAAGGAAGCACAGACCTCCTCAGTTCTTCATGCTTGCTAGAACAGATACACAGTTAATTAACCCTGTCTTCTTCTGGGGGGGATGTGTGGAAAAACAAACCAAAAAAAACCCCTCTCACTTCACAATGGATGGCACTTTTTTCATCTTCTTGTTCCCAGTATTAGGTGACAAGTTTTCATGCAGACAAATTCCCTAGTAAGCAGGTAAGGAACCAATGTCACCCTGCAAAAGGATAACACCGACACAACTTTGTTCTTCTGACAAGTCTCAGTGCTCTACAGATGCTTGGAATAACCTGCTGGAAAATCCTTTTCCTCCAAGCAACCTTCTTCAGATTTTGGGTGGGCTGAGTATCTTTAATTCCCACCTCATTCAGTGGCAACCAGGATCAGTCTCATCTGGATAAATGTCATTTGGGTATAATTAGTGTCCAAAAGGGAGTTGACTTTTTATTTTCCGCCAGGGTGGGGAGGAATTAACAAATTGCCCAACAGGCTGTGTTTTCCATGGAAAACAGGAGGCATCAGTAGTGAAAGCTACTCATGAGACTGGGTCATTTCCTTGGCTAAAGTAAAACTTCAGAGAAGTGAGAGGTTTACTCCTCCAAAAAAGTATCACGGAGTAAAAGGAAGAAGGGGCCAAAATTTATGCTGCTCGAATGCAGAGGCAGTGAGCCCATGAAGATCGAACTGATAAATCTGACTGCAATCTACATTTCGGAATTTAAAAGAAAAAAAGATAGTGTAGAAAAAGGATTGGTGTGTTTGAGACCATATTTATTGTGCCTTCTTTTTTGGCAAGTATAAGTTTTGTGTAATTCTTCTCTCCACTGTGGGAGGAATCTGTTGCAGTTTTTTGGTGAAAATAGAGGAATGCATAGCACAACATTTTACTTTAAGATCATTTCCTTCAGCACTGTTGTCACAACCTACAATGAGCTGTTGAAACAGCTTTCTCCAGGATCTTCTCTCACAGGCATCTTTTGCCTGTGCAGATTGCAAATCTTCTGATATCCCTCCTTTTCTCTTCTCACAACAATATATTTGCACAGTAAAGTATTATCTCTGTATATTTGTTATTGCTTTGTGTATTCGTGTATTCATATATTATGCATCTATTATTTAGAGTTATACTGTATATTATTATTGTTTTGCTCTGAAGTAAATTGTATATCCCAGCATACGCTAAGATGGAGCTTTTTCAAAGTATACAAACATCCTATCCTTGAAATCATACTTTCCTGAATATTTTGTGTTCAGAGTCAGGAAAAGGAATTAACAGGGAAATAAAACCAGATGTTGAGTAATGTCCCCCAAAACTGTGAAGTGCTGAGAAAAATACATAGCACCAAAATACGCCTTATTTGGTTTTAAGTGAATTTAGCAGGAACGTAGCTGGGAGGATTCTGTTAAAAAAAAAGAAAAACACAATGTATTTGCAATGCTTTAAGAATAAACCACACACACATTTGCTTTGATGTTGCTCACAGTCCTTTTAGTCATTGCCTGGGAAAATGCAGTTTAATTTTTATTCAAGTTCATGAAAAAATGTTCAAGGTATGCAAAGGACTTCTGGATAATTGTGTAAATATGTCTTCATAGAAAGCTCTGTGCCAGATGTGTTTGTGTGGCCACCTTGAAATCTCTTCAACTTTCTAGGCTCCTTTTTATGAAAGTGTAAATGATGCAAAAAGCAGGAAAAAAAAAAAAAATAATCCCAAACCTAAAACCCAAGCCCAAAATCCCAAAACCAAAACAAAGCACACCATAAATCGGATGGTCTTGTGGAGTAAACTAGGAAACAATCATTCAAAATGAGCAGTCTTTGAACACCTCAGCAATTTACAGCTACTTGTTGAGTGTGATCAGTGTTTCTAGAAACCTGAATGGACTAAAAAAAGAGGAGTCCCTGGAGTTGTGTGGATGCCTGCCCAATCACAGTGGAGACATTTCCAATGCACACCCATCAAGGGCAGTTGACACCAAAACATCCTTTTTGTTGGCTGGAGAACCTGATGGCAACCCTGAAATACCCTTTTTACATTCACACTTAAGCTACAAGGAATAAACACAAAAGCTCTTTTAGAGCTCACGTACAGGGAAAAGGCTAAAGAGACCTGTGACAGGAGCTGGACCTCTGGACATCCAGCCTGTTCCATAGGTTTCCTACATCCCTAGTAGACCAGCCTGGAGAAAACAGAGGTGGGCATCACCCAGCCTCGTGGCACGAGCTGGTGAACAAAATATTTGAAGGTTCCATGTAGGGGGAAGTGAAGGACATAGGAAATGCCAGAGCAGGGCACTGGATGTGCCGTCAGTGACACAGAGTCTGTCTCTGATGGGAGAAAAAATCCAGACCACATTCTGGTAGTGCCTTTACTGTCTGACTTGAAAAGGAAACGGGCCAAGGGCTCAGAGCCAGCCCATGAGGTTCTCACCACCTGATGCCACATCTGCAACATCTCGTCCAGGCTTGGGCCCTGGGACAAAAACTATGAAAGACAAAGAGCATCAAAAGAAGTCTCTCAGACCACAGCCCTTCTCAGAAGTCCTCTCTGCCCAGAAGTTGTCCCTCTGTGCAGAGCCTGAACAGAACCCAAGCCCAACAATGACGGCACACTCTGTCCCTCTAACTCTGGCATCCAAAGTCTGATTAAGAGCACAAATCAAGGCTTTTAAATTATGGATCTGGGGAGTGCTAGCTGTGTAAGGGATGCAGAATCAGTCCCCAGCACAAAACCTTCTGTGATGTATCACTCGGGTTCCAGAAGATTTATACACTCAGTAGTATGAGTAACCCTAGGACCTTGTGTATCTTTTACATCAGAACCTAACTCAGGAGCAGGTAATTTTTTGTGACTATGCTGCTTGCTTTCTTATTTCTGTATCAATAATATGTCACAGGATCATGTGTTATTGGAAACAAATGAAGAATCACTCCTGTGCTAAACAATTTCCCAAATCCTAAGAATAAACTTCTTATACACAGAAGAAACTTCACTATACAGCCGAGCCTGGCTGAAAAACTAAGGAAAAGGTGTAATTCACAACTCTTCTGTAATAAATGCGTGCAACAAGCCTACACACAACAGCCTGAGTTGGTATTTTCATAACCATCCCCATTATAGAGATTATAGAAAAATGCAGGTTTCTCTTCAGCACTTTTTTTTTTCTTTTGCTGCCTCACGCATTGCCTTTTTGATTATTTTTCCTGCTCTAGGGGAAATTCTTCCAAACCTCTCAGATTAATCCTTATGGTAGTCAGTAGCTGCAGACATCAGATCCTATCATTTTCTCCTTAAAATTCAAAAGAGTTTTGCCATTGTTTTTTAATACAAGTTGGATGATGAAAACATTTCTTATTGTTTCTCTTTGAGGACAAATTTTTTAATTAATTGCCACATGAAGCTTGGAATCCTAGAGGGGTTCAACTAGAGAAGGGAAGACCAAATAAAATAAGAATCTGAAAACCATTGCTGATGTCGATTTATTCAGAGAAAAATACGAGCAGCAGAAATTTCAGACATTCACATGCATCCTTTAGCTGCCTTTGGAGCAGATTTTGTGAAGTTTGTTTCATTAGCAATATTTATTGTTACTCTAAACATCAATTTCTTGCCAAGTCCTATCACTGCAGGCTAGTTACATGTGTTGTAAACTTGCTACCACGTGGACCAGGAAATTGCTGTACACGCTGCCTGCTTTGGGAACACACGTGGTGTGGTGTGTGTTGGGCTGGGTCAAAAGTCCTTGCACAGTTTTAGGAAGAGGAATTGCTAATGACAAATTTGACACACGTTGACAACGGCAATTTATGTTCCAGGATTACTCGAGCAAAATTTTCTGATCACTCAGGACTTCTGAGAGTGCCTCTGCTGAAGGGCCACTGCTAAAAAATACTGCTCTCTATCAGTTAATATCAAAACAAACAGTCATCAGACATTTCACTGGTGCAAATCAAAACTTGGTGCAGACATGCTATTGACAGCCAAGGCCTGCTCAGCAGAAAGGTTGAGCACAGTCTGCTGACTGAAATCAGATTCAAAGTTCAGCTCACTGAAGAAATGACCCAAAAAAGCTTTCCCTGAAGGAAAACTGGTTTATTTGCCGTGGTAAAGTGTTAGCCTCTTCCTCCCACACTGTTGAGATGGGTAAAATGCTACTGAAGTCAACAGAAGTCTGCCTTCTTAAGTTTTCTCTTTTTTTAGATTTATTATATATTACCCTAACAAAATAAATCACAGAATCATGGAATAGGTTGGGTTGGAAGGGACCTTTAAAGGTCATCTCATCCAAACCCCTGGCAATGAGCAGGGACATTCAATAGATCGTGTTGCTCAGAGTCCCAGCCAGCCTGACCCCAAATGTTTCCAGGGATGGGACATCCTCCACCTCTCTGGGCAACCTGTGCCAGTGTTTTACCACCCTCATTGTAAAAAACCTCCTTCTTATATGCAATCTAAATCTACGGCATTTTAGTTTAAAACCATCACCCCTTATTCCATCTCAACAAGCCTTGCCAGAAAGTCTGTTCCCCATCTTTATTTTAGGGCCCCTTAAAGTACTGGAGGGCTGCTGTAAAGTCTCCCCAGAGTTTTCTCTTCTCCAGGATAAACAACCCCAAATCTCTCATCAAAATCGTGGCAGTGACATCAGACAGAGTCATGTAATAATGGACTGGGTCCATCTGTTTCTTCCAATGTCACTACCCACAGCTGGAGGGATAAAACACCATAGCATCACTAGTTGTTAGCCCAAAGACTCAATATGTCAGCTTTCTTGTCTAACAGAGACAAAATCCCAAGTAATTGTACTTCTCTGGGTGTGTCTTCTTGGGGCAGAGAGAGCTCTCTGCAAATTCGTGGGTCTGTGGGTGAGGAGGATGAAGGTGAAGTCAAAAAGCCAGCAGAAAGTACCATTTCTCCTTCCTGTGATATCCAGTGGGAATAATGAGAGAGCTTCCTATAGACAGACACATTTGCTTTGGGCTCTGGTGTTAGAGGTGCTGGCTTGGGAACAGCTGGAAGTGGGAATCCTGGGGAACAGGATCACGAAGCAACTAATCCAATCCATTTTAGCTGAAGCTAAAAGTTCTAGTCTGACAGAACCTATATTAACATTTAAAGAGCTCAACAACTCCAAGAGGCCTTGTAAAACACATGATCTGAAAACTCACTGGGACACTTTGAACACAGGGTAGCTCTAAGGCAGAGATGGCCGCAGCCTGAGTGAAAGAAACCTGTATTTTTCTTCTCTTTCCAGCTTTTCCATCTTTTATCTTTGTGAATCCTAATGCTTGCTGTTAACAGATCAGTCATGATTAGAGGCACCAGTTCCACATTGCCATCTGCCATGACACTGTCTCTTGTTTCACTGGTGCTCGTGACTTTGCTGGCATGGAGTAGAGGGACTGAAATTTTGCAGGACAAAGGCAGAACCCCATTTCCCAATACAAAAATAGAGGGGATTTAAAAATAACCGGTAAGTCTCACTATTTCTAATAAACTACCTAGATACAAACAAGGGTAGGGGCAAGAGGTGGAGGAGAAAGCCTCTCCAAGCCTTCAGTCTTCCCAGAATAAGAAATCAGAACAAAAAGAAAGCAATGGAAAGAAATGGCCATTCCAAAATTTAAGTGGGATCGTTACCATCAAAAACTCCTTTCCCTGTGGCTTATCATTCTGCAAAACACATGCTGAGATTGCTCCAAGCCCTCTCCCTCAGGGAAGTGGTGCCTCAACAGGGTTAATTTGCTTCATAGCAAACTGCAAAGAGTCTGCCATGTGGGGAGTGTCCCAGATTCCAGCTTTCCATCAGAAAAGGTGCATGTCAACCCTTTTGATGGAAATCAGTAGAAGCGACTGGATATATGGATACAAAAGGCAATGACTGCCTATGATCAGGGTCCAACCTAGTGAAAAGCAGACTCAGAGTAAAGAGCCTGAGCTTGGTCAGAGGCTTTCTGTGTAATCTTAAAAGTGTCACCTATCCTTAAAAGCAGGAGCATCCTAAGCCTGAATGTAATGAGTACTCACATACGGATGCAAAATCTGCCTGTGCCTGTTTCTGCATGAAACCCCATCATCATCTCTACGGGAAAACCCAAAGGCAAGCCCCGTCTGCAGCTCCTTGTTCAGCTGCTTCATTCCTGGTTGAGCAGATAACCACTGATGCCAGCGGGAGCTTGTCTGAGTAAATCAGTGTGAGAACTAAGAAGTTCTGAAACAGAAGCCAGATTTCTCTCTTCTTAATATCACACTTCTTACATTCCAGTCATTCTGACTTTTGAAGCAACTCAGGGGGAGGGGCAAAAATGCTTCCCTTGCACTTCTTGCTTTGTTTCCCTTCCCCACCGCCCCCAAATTAGAATGAGGAAAATTGGTAAATAAGCTGTTTAGCTGCCTCTTGATGCCCTTCGCAGCAATTCCAGCTGACACGTTCAGTGCTGAGCTGCACAAAGTGCTTCCTGCCAGTGTGGGTGGTCTGAGTCCCAGCACAGTGAGGGTGACAGCTGAGAGCAGGGACGTGGACTGGGGAGGCGCAGCTTGGGTTTCATCTGCTGCACATTTGTCTGGAATGCCACAGCCAGGGCAGGGCTTGAAATGGCACTTCCCCACTTGGGGATCTCATTCTCCTGTTGTAAACAAGTGTTTAGATTAGTAATGAATCCTTTCCTTTTCAGGGCATCTACCTAATTATCCCTGATGACTGCAGCATGAGCTACTCAGTATTGTTTATGACCTAGGCACAAGGGAGTAGTCTAAATTAAAGGCTTTGTGTCCAGTGATTTATTACAGCTTAGGCCCTGTACTGTGTTGTTAAAAGTCACTGGATAGAATCACAGAATATCCTGAGCTGGAATGGACCCACAAGGACCAAGTCCAGCTCCTAGCCTGGCACAGGACACCCCAGGAATCCAACCATGTGCCCAAGAGCACTGTCCAAATACTTCTTGAACTCTGTCAGGCTGTGGGGCTGTGACCACTTGCCTGGAGCAGGAACTCTGAAACCTTAACAGATTATGGTGATACTTCTGCATTTCGTCTTTAAAACACATTAAGCTACTCATTTCAGTGGCCATGATTTGACTAATTTTGGCAATTTCTAGAACTTGCTTCTTAAATTTAAAAAAAGCCAATTCCCTAAGGGACAGCAGAACAAATGGTTGAACATTGGAGCTCTGAGAGGTACTCTGAAGTCAAAACACAGGTAAGAAAAACCCCACTGCAGCATGTATTCTTTGCAGGACTGACTACTGACCTGCTTCCATCCTGAGTAGATGGCCTTAGATGAACCCATAAAGCAAATGTGACATTTGTGAAATTATGTTCGAACTCGAAGCAGCTGAGCATCACTTTTCCAACAGCAGAATCAAAACTGCTGATAGCAAATCAAAGCAATGCTGACAAACATCACACCAGCTTTACTGTTATTCCAGGAAGGCAGAACTTTGCATCCAAGTAGTGTCCTTATGAATAAACCAAGGGTGATGTTGTACACAGGCATCTTGAATCAGAGAGATGGCATCATCTCAGATGCAATGGGAGCAAAAATATTAAAATGCTTACAAGGGGGAATGTCTGTATTTTTTCACCATTGTTTAATTTCAAAAGCTGCAAAGAAGTTTGCTTAAAGTTTACAGGAGGAAAAATCACCTTGGGCTGAAGTAATACATGACAAAGAGTCAATCCTAAAGGACAATTTTTCTACAGAGAATCATCATGTGCAGAAGGGAGTGAGGTAGTAGGAGCTACAACACACAGTCAGATCCTCAGGTGAGCTGAAACAGTTCAGAGGGATATGATGAGATCTGAGGGACCCTTTATGGCACTACAGAGGGCAAGGTTTGGATCTGTAAACGTATCCATAAAAGAGATTCCCAAATCTGCAATCATATAAAATACTTTGTATACACTCGCATAGTTATAGCTTTGCATAAATCTACCATTCTATACATTTTCTTATATGCATTTATCATTAGATTACAGTAAATATAACTATGTAGAGAGAAAGAGAGAGATAAACCATATATGTTATACAACTTTTTTGCCATAAAATGAATTCCCTTTCAGATATTTTGAGAATAGTGGCTTATTAAAACAGCAGTTGTCACATGCAATATTTCACAGATGTCTGGTTTTAGATACCGTGCCCATTGACAAGCTGTGGTTCCCCCTGAATTCTTTTATGCCCTGAAGCTTGGGTTTGCCTGGATTATTTCTCTCCTTCCTCTTCCCCCACCCATACCATTCCCCCTTTCACCTTCCCTGCCTCTCCAGGGTCTACTCATGAGGCAGTTACAGGGCTGAGAGGTACACTGCAATTTTACTTTGCATCTGGTGTGAAGAGCCAAGCCTTTTAATGCTCTAGAGCATCCCTGTGTGCTGCTTCCTCTCAGGTTTTTTTTCCCTGAACCTGCATTGTGTGCCAGTGCTGCAAGGCTGAGTTATTTGGTGATTACTTGCACTTCTGTCCTCCTGGGTTCTGCTGAGTCATAGAGATACTCCTTGGAGTTTATAACAAGCTCACTTTAGAATGAGCAAAAGGGAATGTATGTATTTCAATTTGAAATTCTCTATCAGCTGCTTAATATTTTTCCTTGGATTATATATCTGTAGGGTAATCTTTGTCCTCTTGCTGGAGCAGTGGAAGAGTCTAAGTGGATGCATGAAGATGAATGTGACCAAACCAACTCAATGAAAGTTGAGTGGAGGCAACCGAGCAGAACTACTGTATAATTAGCTGTGTAAGTAGAACTGTTGTGTAATTAGTTGTTGGGTGTCGTCTCCATATCCCTTCATGCAGGCCAGCTACTGTACTCAGAATTTCAAACACAGTTTCATAATTTCAAACATAGTTTTATAGGTAACAGCACAATATTTTCTCTGGAGCAAAGTGTAATCAAGATGCCAGAGGAACCAGACTTCCAAATTATAACTACTGAGGACAGTGGCACAGTGCCAAACATCCTAGTAAGAAAATTAATTATTAATGATATTTGATTTGAACAAACTCAGTGCTTTAAAGTTTCTTTCTTGACTCTTACCTTCCAGACAGCAGAAAACACTGTAATGCTACCTCTCAAATGACTTAGCAGCAATTTGAGTAGTGGTGAAAAACAGGAGCACGTACGAACACATAGATGATGTGCACAGGGCAGGCACCAGCTTTACAAAATTAGCTTTGATAGAGTTGCTCCTACATTACACAGGTTTGAAACTGAGTGTCTGGCAGTGTACTCCACTAGTGACATCAGTCACTCCAGCAGGGTGATGCATGCAGAGGAGTAACACATATTATTTAATGAGGTTTTACTGGTATGGAAGGTGTCAGACTGAGAGACAATTCCCAAGTGCACCCTAGATTTCCTTAGGAAGTGTGGCCAACTCAATACCCAGTGGAAAAGGCCCTGGGGGGTGCTGTGACATGAGTCCAGGGGTGCCCAGGTGGGCAGGGAGGCCAAGGGCACCTTTCCTGGAGCAGCAATGGTGTGGCCAGCAGGGTCAGGGCAGGGGCTGTCCCTGTGCTGGGCACTGGGGAGGGCACACCTCAAATCCTGTGTCCAGTGCTGGGACCCCAATACAGGAAGGACATTGAGTTGGGATCTTCTCACTCTCCACAACCCCCTAAATGGAGGGTGTAGCCAGGTGGGAGTTGGCCTCTTCTCCCGGGCAACCGGAGAAGAGGAAATTGCCTCAAGCTTTGCCAGGGGAGGGTCAGGTTGGACATGAGGAAGAATTTCTTCACTGAAAGGGTGGTCAGACAGTGGAAGGGGCTGCCCAGGGAGGTGGTGGAGTCCCCATCCCTAAAGGTGTTCAAGGAACAACTGGATGTGACACTCAGTGCTCTGGGCTGGGTGAAGATCAGTCACAGGTAGGATTTGATGATCTTGGAGGTCTTTTCCAACCTTAATGATTCTTTGTGGCTCTTTATAAAGCAGGGCCTGGCCTTCCTGGCAGAGAGCATGTAGAACAGGGTGAGCACCAGCAAAAAAGCAAAAAAAAGCAAAAAAAGCCTTCTGTGGTGCATCAGGAAGAGCATTGAGAGCAGGTCAAGAGAAGGCATCTTTCCCTCTACCCAGCACTGCTTTGACCACACCTGGAGCACTCTTTCCAGCTCTGTGCTCCTCAAGTAGAAGAAAGACAAGGACATTCTGCAGTGAATCCAATGGAGAGCCACTAATGTGATTAAGAGACTGGAGGACCTGATGTACAAGGAGAAGCTGAGAGCACTGGGATTGTTGTACCACAAGAAAAGAAGACTCAGGAGATCTTAGCAATGTGGTGGGTTAAAGAAGACAGAGTTGGAGTCTTCCAATCTTCTCAAGGGTGCCCAGTGAAAGGACAAGAGGCAGTGGACAGAAATGGAAAATTAGGGAATGCAATTTAAATGTTAAAAGAATGTAAAAAGACCCTTTTTTGTATGTGTGTGTGTGTGTGTGTGTGTGTGTGTAGGTGATCAAATAATAGAACAGGTTTCAGAGAGAGACTGTAGAGTCTCCACATCTGGAAATATTCAAAACCCAACTGGACTACTTGAACAATCGCTGAGCAACCTGCTCTATCTGACCCTGTTTTGAGCAAGGGGTTGGACTAAATGATCTCCAGGGACCCCTTCCAATCGTATCTATTGATTCTGGGGCCAACTGATTTCTGTGCACTTTTCTCAGGGGGGACACTGGACTCTGACAGCATAAGTATTAACAGACACTAAGATCCATTATTATTGCTATACTGGTGCTGTGGTAGTCTCATATCCCTGCTGTCTTGCATGTAATTTCTGCAAACTACAAGTGTTTTGGTTTTTTCCCCCTTTATCATAGCAACTTATGTTATCTATGGTGATTGGTCTTATGTAAAGCTATGGTTATTGCAGGCAGGGAAAGGGAATTCAGAAAACTTACTCATTTCCATGTATTCTGGAGTGAGCCCAGTGAAAGGTTCCAAGACGTAATCAAGATGCCATTGCTGAGGGTCCTTTGCTTGGTTGGTGTCCATTTCCTTTGGCTCAGTTCTTTCATCCTTCAGCTTTCTTAAGAGCTTCTTTAGCTTCCTGAGGAACAAAAGTTCAGGTTGAACCAAGTCTTTTTTTCTTTTCTGCCCCTACAAGATTTGGCCCAAGTGTTGGTGCAGTAACACAAAATTCATCTCCTGTGACTTTGGCACCATAAGATGAGTTTACACCACCCTGTCAAGTTCTGATGTGGCTTATTGACAGGTGACAGACTGCTGGAGTTGAATCCAGTACATTTTAATATTTTTTTTTCTCTCTAGATGCATATACAGTGGGGATCTTGCTGAAGTTCAAGCACCTTGAAGCTAAATAATACTACTACTAAGTAATACTCTCAAGAACAACACACTGAGCAGCTTTCCTTTAACAAAATACAAGAAGTTTATGTGATAGCTTCCTACCACATATCAACCACAGGTGCACTTCCCTCTTGTCATGAAATTGGAAACTTCCAGTATAATATATTTCTGTGGGGAAAAAAGACCAGACATGCACAGTTTTCCCAGAGAAGCTGGGGATGCCCCATCCCTGGAAGTGTCCAAGGACAGGTTGGATGGGGCTCTGAGCGACCTGGGCTAGTGGAAGGTGTCCCTGCCCATGGCAGGGGGTTGGAATGACATGATCTTTAAGGTCCCTTCCAACCCAAACCATTCTGTGATTCCATGACATTGCCAAAGAGGGTGCAAGAATGTACTGACAGTATGAACAGTAGGATCAATCACTTTCCTGTTGAAAGGGAATTCATGACACTGGCAAATACATGAGAGTAAAGCAAGTGCATTTCTAAAAGAAGAGTAAACTACTTCAAATGCGCCCCACAGATGACATTTCAAATGCACACACATCAACAACTTCACACTATTTTACACACCAAGAAATTCCCATGGGAAAATGCAGTAGAATGAGGTATTTCTTCAAAATCAAGGAGGTGAAACAGTGTTGAATTAGCATAAAATAGCAAGATTTATACTTGCTTTTGCAGATGATGTTTATCTTTCACAGAAACATACAACATTATTTTATAGCCCTTCACATATGTGCCATATGAGTGAGAATCCAGACCAATTCCAGTGATGTTTTGCCAGTAGTGTGAGCTGGACTCTCCCACAAACTCTTCCCCCACAGCTTGTGATAAACCCTTTGAACTGGAGATGTGTGGCCTGGAGAGGGGAATCCATGGGGGAAGGGGATTTCCTTTGTACCTCCAGGGAAGCAGAACTGCCTCTCTCAGACCCTGACTTCAGCAGCAGGGCAAGGCAAGCTGGCAAACACTATGAAGGCTTTGCTGGGTGGGTTTATTGCTTTATTCCTGAATTTACATTCAGCCACACAGGATCACTGTGTCATCTCATTGCACAAGGCTCTGTAGCAGCCTGGAAATGATCACAAGGGCTGAGGGATTTCTGCACTGAGCGGTGTTTACAGGACCCACTCAACTTCATCTCCAGTACGGAGGAAATGGGAATTGGCGGACACTCTTAAAACAGACCTAGCTTGCCTCAGGCCTTGTCAGTCCCAGGGTCACAAAGCTTCAAAAATCAACAGGTCAACTCCATCTTTTGTTTCAGGTGCAACAAAGTCCAGTGGTAACATCTGCAGCACTTTGACAATGTTGGGGCTAACCAAGATTTTTGGTACCCAGAATGCTCAGATTACACAGTTTTAATAAAAGTGGAGGGGTGAGATTTCAAATGTTTCGCAAGAAAGAATTAGATGAATCCTTACAAAGACATTCACCTTCCACATCATGCAAACTCAGCCATTTCCAGACACTAAAATTCCCTTTCTCCCCCTCTGCTTTTATGGCAGTCAAGGGCACTTGCCTGTGACAGGGGTGATGTAGAATTCAGAGGGTGGGAGACTGGGGCAGGCTTTAAAACAACCAAAGAATTCCCAGGGTGCTCTTCCAACACAGCCCAATTAATTTCCTAATGTGAGCGACTCTCAGAGGACAGTGAGCAATAAGTTCAAGACAGTGCTGATTTCTGTTCCAATAAAATGATATGAGCCATAAATGTCCCTCACCCTTGTATGGGCAGATGAGACTGAAGATCATCTCGTTGTCACAGTGCAGCAGCTGAGATAAAATTTGGGTGTGTTTAGATGTGGTCTGTGCACATATGATTTAATCCTCTGGTTAGAGCACCACGGAATCGAGTTTTGGAGTTTAATGCACACAAAAACGTCCCACGAGAATCCAGTAACTAAAGCAATAGTTGTTGTTTTTAATGTTTATTTGGGAATGCACTAAATCCAGGGCTCAGTCACTGGGGATAATTTTTAATTTTTCATCTGGCTCTCTGTATGACAGGCACGAGGAGTGGCATTTTTTAACCATTTGGAGTTCAGCTTTGAAGAGTGTCTGTATTCTTCGTTTTATGTCATTTTTTTGAAAGATCAAATTACTGAAATCAAGCCAAGTCAATTATTTCCAATTTTCCACAAAAGAATAAAAAATAAAAAATATACCTTTGTGTCATATCCAAGCATGTGAAGTTTGAGACCAAACAGAAATGTGTCAGCAAGTTAGAGGAACAAAGATCAGGGATTTCCAGAATGTTATTCTCCAGCTATACAGCAGTAGGGCAAGGAAAATGAGTTTTGCAGAACCTTATAGCTGTACATATGATTGCAACATTAAAACTGAGTATGCTTTTTACATGCACTTCTGTGAAACCTGTTCTTTAATTACTCAGATGAACATTTTTAAGCAAACAAAGGATTATTTCAGCTTCTGATTTCTGCATGCCAAGCAGTGCCCATGGTGTGGAAGAGGCAGGCTTGCCTGTTCAGGAAGAGTTTCCAAGAAGGTTTGTGGTGAAGAGGCTCATGCACTGACATTTCATGACTCCACGTGAATCTGGGCAAAGAGAAAAGGTGGCAGAGATACAGAGCAGCCATTGTTTCTGGTCCTTTGGCCAGTGAATATCAAAAAGCAAGGAGCATTCTTAAGGTGGTCGAATGAAGAGGAATGAATGTAGGATCAGAGGGAAAGAAAGTGAACAGGTTTTTGTCAGGCTGTGTCTAGCACAATTTAAAATTATGTTGCAGCTTCTCACAAGGTGTTGGGGACAAACTATTGGGTTAGATAAGAGGTGGGAACAGGGCTTAATTATGTTGTTTGTAATTCCCAATATAACCAATAAATATTGGATTATGCAAGTTATCCAGCAACTGAGAAGGGCATAAAATCACTACAGCCCAGCCCCTGAACAACCCTTGAGCTTTTGAGAAAGGAAAAAAATGAGGAAAAAAAAAGAGAGGAGTTAAACCCCAAGTGATCCTGGCTGGGCTGTAAGCGTGTGGTGCACTTACATGAAGCCTAGTTTTAAAAAAATCAGACAGTTGCTGTATTTATACAGCAAGAAAGAGTATCAGGATTTAGGGATGTAGTGGAAGACATGATGACTTGGGGAAAATGAGCAATTTTTGGAGCGAGACACAATGGAATGTACAGAGGCTGGAGAGGCAGGATAGCTGGAGGGCAGGTTAAAATAGGACAGGTGCAGGGAAATCATTTTGTTGGCACAAGCCTTTGTGTCTTCAGTGGCTGTGCAGTCCTCACAATGCATCTCTACCAGGGTTTGCCAGAAAGGTTGGAAGTGGGGATCCAGTTAGGAATTTCTCAAGACTCTCAATTAACAAATGCAAAGGCAGATCACCTGTGACAGTCTCCAAGAACAGGATTACGGGAGGCCACCAAGTTGATGAGAGGGATGGAGCACCTCTCCTTGGAGGAAAGGCTGAGAAAACTGGGATTGTTCAGCCTGGAGAAGGGAAGGCTTTGGGGGACCTCCTTGTGGCCTTGCAGTGCCTGAAGGGAGCCCCCAGGGAAGGGGGAGAGAGACTATTGCCAAGGGCTG
>JAWWEW010000041.1:55524715-55536033 GCA_035583185.1 Anabacerthia variegaticeps | reverse complement strand
CCTGGATCCCTGGGAGTGTCCAAGGCCAGGCTGGATGGGGCTCTGAGTGACCTGGGCTGGTGGAAGGTGTCCCTGCCTGTGGCAGGGGGGTGGAATGAGTTGATCTTTAAGGTCCCTGCTAACTCAGGCCATTCTATGATTCTATGAATACTTGCTAGAATGCAAAGGTGCACATGGAGACTCCGCATGAAACCACAGAAAAGCCCCAGAATCCACCTGGCAGGGCTGAAAGATTATTTGTATTTATGTTTTTTAAGGCTATCCTTGCCGTTGATGCTTTTTGATTTGTAGCATGATAGAAAAGGGTACAGGGAAAAAGCTAAACAGAAGAGACCATTAGGTTGAGTAGCTGAAGCACTTGTGTCTGGAGAAAAGGAAGAGCAGTGACCTAGACTCGTGTCTCTGCCTTTCATTTTGTTTCCTGATTTTTGGAAAGAGCACTGAAGATCCACATCTTTATTCAGTCATATTCCCACAGTCTGTTCACATAAGGAAAGACCTTCTCATATTCACGGGTAGGAGGTACAAGAAGGAGGCAGGAGAAGAACAAAAGAATCTAATTCTCTCATTCTGTTCCACACATTTTTGGTATAGCTGTGCTTCCTTGGCACACCCAGACTTCCTGGAATCTATGGGAGTTCCAATTGTGTTTGGGATTTGCCGGTTTCTCAGTCAGGGGAAAACAGCAGTCAAAAATATGAAAGGGGGAAAAAAACCCAAAAACAAACGAAACCTACAAAAACAAACAACAAAACCCCCTTTAATTAACAATACTTTAGTAAAGGTGAAAAATTACACAAAACATTATAGCTATGAAGGATCATCTTTAAATGGCTTTTATTAACTCTTGGTATTCTCATCCGGCACAGTTCAGTCTATTTTGAAGTGATGGAAACTAATGCTGAATAAAAAGACCAAAAATCATGGCCTCACTAAATTTAATAGGAATTTTGCCATCAACTTCAACAGGGCCAGGATTTCACCCTAAGGGTTTAGCACCAAGGTCAAAGACAGAGTAATAAAATAACCACATGGATGTTTTTTTCAATAAGTTCAGGAAAAAAAAAACAACCCAGAACTGAAGAAAAGGGGTTTTAAAGAAACTGTAGGTTAAGGTTTTCAAACCCTTCAGCTTTTTAGGGTCAATTCCTGTGGCAACACTAAAAGAATGATGGTATGTGACACATCTGATTGAACTGTGGCATATTTACATCTGTTAAAGTTGTGAATTCCAGCCCCACAGAATACACATTTCAGTTCAGGAGGGCTTAGTTTTGTGTAATTCAGACACTGTTGCATTTACTTAGCTGGTTTGATATTCTTGGGTGCAGAAATTAAAAAAAGAGAAATCCCAGAAAGATTTAGGAGACCAGCAAGTCACAGGTATCATAGCTGTGCAGAGGTTTCTACAGAAGCATTGAAGGAAAAAGCAAGGATGTGTCCCCCACAACCCCCAAAAATGCAGGGCTGCCATCTGAAGTTTAACTCCTTATCCAGCACTGACCATGGATAAAGCAGAATGAAGACACTGAAAGACGCTTCCCAATTCTCCCAGCATTTGGGGGTCTGGAGACATAATGGATGACTTGGTTGCAATCTTTGGTTTATCATCTACTTAGCAGCATTTTTTGAGGGAAAGAGACAGGAAATGGGACAGCTTTATGATCTTCTGCAAAGCAACTGAAATGCCTCGTGTTTTCCGGTGAATGAAATCAAAAGGTTTTATGAAAATAATCCTGAAATCTTGAGATTTCAGTCAGGAAGAAAACTTCTTTGATGTGGGTCATCATAAAACTTAGCAGAGAGGTACTTCCATATTCCAGATGTGGAGGGGACAGTACCGGGTTCTGAAGAACAAATCACCATTTATGATGGCCCCTTCTGCCTCCCCCATATGGGCAAGGTTGGTTGCAGCATCTGCACTCTGCCCTCAGTGAAAATACAGGGAGCCAGTGGAGGAATCTGTGGCATTCCCTTCAAAGAGGCACAAGGCAAGGGGGATGGAAAATGCAGCCTCTGGAACCGGAGAGAAAATGGTTGATCCATTTTTCTGCCACAGGAGGACTGTTCTTCTCAGAGTGCAGCCTGTGCAAAAGCAGACATTCCCAAAAAAAGGAAAGAACCAGGCAAAATCTGATTGATGAGTACCCAAAGTGTATCTGTCCCTGCATCTGTGGGACAGCAGAGGTAGAACAGGGTACAGTTAAGGATCTAGCCCAAGCCAGTGGGGTTGTCCCTGCAGAAACAGCAGGGTAAATCTGCTTTAATTAAGGGTTCAGTAAAGCACTGTGCTGCTCCTGGTGCAAACAGGTCTGGTGAGGAGGACCAAGCCCTACACACAGACACGTGATGTTCATGCAGACAAGGCAAGGGAAACCAGATATGCTTATTCCAGGGTGACAAGATAGCATTGTGACTGAAATGAGGTATCCATCCAGGAAGGAGAGGACGAAAACATGTTTGTTTCTAAACAGTTTTTAAACAGTTTGAAAAACTGAGGCCACCATAGTTTGTTGGCAGAAGGGTGGGGGAGCAGAAATGAGGGAGAAAAATGGGATGAAACTGTCACGTTCTTGCACCAAAGTGAAGGAGATGAAAAATAATTTGACATGAATTTCTGTTTGGACTGGATCAGCCTGTGCTTTCACGAGTCAAAAATAATAAATACAGCATTTCTAACATCATAAAATCACCATTAAAAAAGTCCAGTAGCAGTAAGTTTTTGGAAGACGAGAAACAAATCACCCCAGGTTTACACTGAGAAAGCTTTAAGCCTTCAACATGTCAGATATTTTGGGAATGATTTACCACCCTTTTCTCAAAATAAAATGTAAACTCAATGAGATGTAGACAGAAAACAGGCCTCCCTATTGAACTTTGACACAAGAATAATGAAACCATCTATAATCCACATCTGATTTGTTTGGGAATTATTTTTTTTTTCTCCCTATTTAAACTCCTTCCAAGAAAACAACAAAAAAAAAAATATTGCTTGGAAAAAGGGAGGAAAAGGGCTCGTTTTAAATATATTTCCCATCTTATCAGCGTCACTTATCTTGGTTTTTAGTTAACATCTTCAAGGCCTTCCTTATGGATGTGACCCAAAAGCTGCTGACACCAGAGCTGAAAGATTCTGACTAATTTCAGCAGAGCTGAGACTTCTAATCCAGACTCCTTGTCTACTACAACATTTCCCAGGCCACTGCCACCAAGGAGCAAACCTCCCAAGAGGCAGGAGCGGGACATTCCCAGGGGATTCTCAGAGCCTGAAGGTCCCCTTGACACTGCTGTGTTTGGAGGACTCTGCACTCAGAATCCTGTGGTGGCCACTGAGCAGCGTCAGCATCTCTGCCATCCTCCAGCTCCTGCATCCCACAGTGACACACTGACACAGAGACACCTTGGAATTGTGTGGATTTCATCTGTAAACCCGTAAAATAGTCATAGATCAAGTCATAGATTTTAACATCTTTTATGAGCTATTGCTTTCCCTGTGCTATCTCTCCCCCACTTTACGCTGATTTGTATTCAATACTGCTATGCTGAAAGCTTCTCTAAAACTTCCCAAGAGATCTATCAGACCTTGCCTGTTTTCCCAGGTTTCTAAAATTAATTTGAATCAATTATTTAATATATTCAATCACTTTCTTTAAGCCATTCTCTGCAGATATAGCCAATTATTCAACATAAAATACAGCCAGATCATTTCACCACAACCAAAAATGTGATTTATCACCACATTCAATTAGAACCCACTGAAGGCAGTGGCAAAAGTCCCATTCAGCTGAATGAGGATCAAGCCTTTAATTTACTGTGTCATGGGAATAAGACAGGGTAATGGAGAAGGCTGGGATACATACGGGATTCCAATTTCGAACAGATTGTTTTGAATCAGTTGTTTTCCGAGCATGATGATGCTCAGCTGAACGCAGAGTTCCATCAAACAGCCTCCTGGAGCACACTGTAATTAAACAAAACCACGGAGTGTGAAGGGATTAAAAGAATTAATTTAAAAGCACCCACTTGGGAGAGCTCCCAATGTCTCCATGTGCCCGTTGCCCCTGCCACCAATTTGTGTGGGAGCACGGAGCTCATCCATCACTGCACTTCTGTGCTTGACAAGGTATTTCATCTCCACTCATAAAACTCCATTATGGAAAATATGCAGAGCTCTGAAATAACTTACTGTGCCCTGGGGCTACTATATTTCCTTTAAAAATATTTACTATATAATCAATGTAATAAACATAATGCAGTATCACCAATTCTCTCCCAACCCGATGTCTCCCAGGAGGGAAGGAAGGTTTCAATCTTGCAAAGACTTATATGTAAGCTTTATTGTAAAACCTTGAGTATACCCATCAGTTTTCAAGGCAATATCAACAGCAATTAAAGGGAATTTTGAAGAAAAAAAAGAACAACAAAGTACAGCTTTAGCAAAACATGGCAATAGGTTTTCAGACTATTAAATTTCCAAGGTTCTAGTGATCTACAGAAGGAGAAACTAGATTCAAATTTCCCAAGGGCCTCAGTCAAACCATGTCATGTTTATGCCTTAGTGCCCGATTGTAAAGCATAGAAATGGTGAGGCTTCACCTACAAGAGACCATGAAATACTCAAAACTGCAGGAAGAGAGAATATAAAATTGCCTGGAAATTGAAAATTTGCATTTTGTTTATTTACATTGAAGATTTAACCTCTTATTTTAGTGTGTTTTCTACTTTTCCCTTACTGCCTATACGGTGTGTACATATTTCTTTGTGTTAAGGATTTTTTGGTTGTTGTTTTAATTTCCTATGTAATTACCTCTTCCATTCGATATCCTTCGAACACGTAAACATAACGACCAGGACGACCGACAAATCTGAAAGCAAGAAGAATCTTTGAAATAATATCAAAATGGGAAATACAAACTAATTTAAAAGCAGAAAAATAAGCTAACTTTAACACCATGATTATTCATTGATATTAGCCCGACTATTTCAGATGCAGCTCCTTCAGTACGAATTTTAAAAGGCTTAGCACCTATTTAACTTTGATTATCGAAAATTTGATTATCAAAAATTATTTCAAAGCAGTAGGCCTTTACAAATGGTTTTCTACCACATCCTGATAAAATAATTTTAATGAAATGTTTTTCTGTGCTAAAACACTCTCTAATCAAGAGATCAAAAATAGAACTGACTCACATTCTCTTGCACCTAAGTAACACCCTGAATGGAATTATTTGCACCTCTATACACAGTCAAGACTTTTCTGACTACACAGGGAGAAACAGTGAGTTTTGACTTTATTATAACCATACAACACAAAAATATGGTCAAAACAAGAATGACTTTGGTGATATTTTTCATTGGTGTTTTACAGTCTTTACTGGCAAGCTATTGGCAAAAAGTATCATTAATCCTCAAATCAAAGATGCTGAATAGGATTAGTGAAGACTACAGATTAACAAATTTTATGGTCCCCAAAGGGAACAGAAAAATGGTATGAAACAGAATCCAGAGGATGTTTAAAACAGGTTTTTTGCCAAAGTATTAGCAAACAATCATTTTAAGCTTCCCATTCAAAAGCATGTGGATGACCTGGTCCCAAAAGACAGTGATCCTGAACCCATAGGAAGTCACACTTATTTAGCAGGACAGCTGAATTAGCTTTTTGGTCAATCAGTTCATTTGCCAAAACTCAACTTCCAGTTGAGTGTAACTATTTCTTAATTTAACTTGATACAGGAGAACAGTGCAAAAACTATGAGAAAGGAATAGAAAAAAATAGCTCTGTAATTTCAAGTGAAATAGGAAAACCTTTCTTTGCTGAATGATGCCTCGAGGAAAATTTGCTAAGATGTGGAAAGTGAAGGCCTGTAAGCACTACCATTCACTTCTAAAAGCAACACCTTTTTTGAACTAAAAGGGATTATTTTCTGAGGTGGGGATTATTCTTATTTTAGAAAGAAAACTAAACCAGTTTCAGTTCAGAACAAGGCTCAGGACAGTACTCAACATCATGCCCTGCCATTCAAAGGAAAACTTTAAACAAGCCTTTATATGATATATTTTCCAGAGCTGGTGAAGGTGTTCAGTCTCAGGCCATAGTTACGTAGCTCTCTGTGCCCATTTTTAAAATACAGACATATATATATATATATACACATAAATATTGATATGCAAAAGATATTTATTCTACCTTCCTTTAAAAAAGGCAACGTAAAAAATTGGTGCATAAGAATTCACAAACTTCAGTAGGAATGCCTTCAAAATCAGTCTCTCCTCAAAGGTTTTCTCTGTTTTTGGTATTTCTGGGGGAGGGAAAAAAAAACCAAACAGAAAATTGAATTAATAAATATGCAGAAATCTCCGAATCCCCAAATACACTCAAAAAACCCCAGAAAACAAGCTGCAAACTTTGAGCTCATACTGATTTTACTTTTGCCTTTCTAATTTGAATCAAAGCCTACCAGGTCTGTCACTGAGTCCTGATTTCTAGAGGGTCTTTTCAAATTTCCAGATGTGAATTGAGGGCTCTTTGATAGAAACATTAATAATGACAACATAATGAAGCTGTTTCTCTGACAGGCCTCTGACAGCTTATCCCAAGCTGATCTTGGTTGTCTGTTCAATGCCCTGGTGGCCAAAAACCCAACAGATTCTGAAATCTGGCCTGGACCTGACAATCCCTCACTCTTCCAGCCTCTTTCCTTCTCTCACTGAGAGACCTGGGCAGACCCCTTGACTTCCCTCTGCTTCAGGTCATGTGAAATCTTAGCACAGACCTCCTCTGTCATTTGCTCTGGCATCTATTATTGCCTACATTTTAATACAAATGTAAGTGTTAAATGCATATCTTTTCTTACCATGATGTATATAATAATAATAATAGATAGGTGTAATTAGTATGTATTTACAATCCTTTTCTGTAATCAGATTGTTAATGTGCTTAATGCTAAACACAAAACTAAGTTCCTTTTTGAATAAGGCATTGATTGAATTGCTAATTGCCATGCAAAATAAATGCACGTTTTTGCTAATGATTCTCCATTCACTGTATATATTGTGTATTTCTTCATTTCTTGAGATAATTTGTACAAATGTGATTTAAACATTTTCAGTACTCATTGCTGTGTTCCCAGATTTATTTCCAATTTCCATGGAAATTTTTTAGCAGCAGAACGTATAAGACAGAGGCTTTTCAAATGCACAGTAGAATCCTCTTTTAAAATATCCTGTAGGGCTTAAACTGTTGTATTGCCATGCTCATCCTGAGCTGTAACTAATGTGAGAGCAGATACTTTTATAATTAATTTTATTATCCTTGGCTGAATTTCTGTGGCACAATGGAAGTGGGGAATAATAAGGAGATCCAGAGCTCTGGCTTTCAGGATTTCATTACCAATACTGCTGTACTTGCCCAGTTTTGTTTTGGGCACAGTTTGGGTGTTTTGTTTGCTTCGTTTGTTGTTTTTCTTTTTTCCTTTAGAAAGCAGCATGATGGCTTTTTTGAGCACTAAAGGAATCACAAACTTAATGAGTCCCCACTGCCTGGCTTTATTTGTGATACTTTCACCTATATTTTCATAAAAGGGCAGCACATAATCTGATGAGCCCTAGGGCATCATTCACCTATACATACAGAAAAGCTTAATTAGAACTTCAAAGGATTTGAGCAATTTGTAGATGGTCCCATATGCTGAATAGATCCACAGGACAACAGCTCAGGGCAGCAGGAATATCAAATAGCAGCGGTGCAGCTTTTAATTTGAGGGAGAAAAATCCCGACCTTTGCCTTACAGAGAAGCCCCACAGGGATGAGCTCAGCCTCTGGATGAACATTTGCACACCTTATATGGTCCCAGAAGCTCACTCAGCACTTCTCTCCCTCCCCACACTCAGACATACTATACCATAGCTGTAGAGGCATGTGTAGAATTTGTCCTCCAGCCAGTCGAGTCTGCTGTGCAAGAAATGCACTCAGCCAGAAGAGGTGCATTAGGAAGAGAGAAAATATAAATATCCCCCCCACCACCACTACCCACTCCCAAAAAAAGAGAAGATACACTCAATAAATGATGGTGAGTTGTGCATGTTACACCCAAATTGGGCAGCTGAATCTTTCCAGGTGGAGAACGAGCTGAGATAACTATGGAATGAGTCTTAGCTCAGTGAAGCAGTTTCTGCCTTTGTAAGAGACAAAGACAAGTAGTTTTGATTTTATTCCCATTTGACTGGTTCTTCCTGCGCCTCAGTGATTTCTTCCCCGTGAGGGTGGGCAGGCCCTGACACAGGTTGGGCAGAGAAGCTGTGGCTGCCCCATCCCTGGAAGTGTCCAAGGCCAGGTTGGATGGGGCTCTGAGCAACCTGATCCTGTGAGTGGCAACCCTGCCCACCACAGCCAGTGTTGGAAGTGGCTAGTGGAAGGTGGTCCATGGCAGGGGGATGAGATGATTCTTAAAGTCCCTTCCAACCCAAACCATTCTGTGACTCTAAGTTACAAGCGAGCACATGAGCTCTGAGTCTGATTACTGAAGGTGCTCTGTTGTACCTGGGAACGCCAGGATACAATCTGCACCTTGGCTGGTCTGATCTATGATAAGGGGGTATCAATGCTGAGCCTGTAAGAGGGGCACAGAGTCCTAATCCATCCTATACGAGCTCTCTATATTGATTACAACAAAACTACCACTTTTTTCCCCCCCCAAGCACTGAGCAGGTATTGAGGCAGATCCATGACTTTGATCCCATGATGAATGCAATTGCTGTCAGTGTTGCTATTCTTGTTCTTACAGATGTAATTTTTAGTTAAATACTCAAGTGTACTTGGGGTGGGAATAGCAACCTATGCTGTCAAGAGCTGTTCCTCCAGCCCAACAAGTGTGTTCATCAGCTTGTCAAGCAACTGCAGTGTGAAAAGAGAATGGAGCATGTTTTGCTCTGCTCAGCAAAAGGAAAGTTCACAAGTTGAGCAGCATTTATCAGCATGCATGAATAGTAATTTTTTTTTTTTACCATTTTGATTGCATTTGGCATGTGAGCCTAGCACTGAAGAAAGCTGCCTAAATGAACTTTCTAACTCTTGTAATTTGTAGCTCTAGAGATTATTCTGACTGGATCCTTCTTAAACAAAACATCTGATGGTTGACTAGGAATGCTGCCTAAATAAAGAGAACCATGTACGGTGGCATTTGGTGAAAATTAATTGCTTTGTCTTCACCTCTTTCAAATACTTCACAAATTTAATCCAAACTAATAGGCTGTCCTTACTGGTGAAACCACAAGACCACATTTCAAGGATTCAGGACTGGACTTCTATTATGACAACTACAAAACTGTAGTTTATTATGTTCCTCAGAAAGTAGGACTAAAAGGAATTTTTTCTATTTGTGACTTTAAAAGTGTCCTGAGAAACTGAGAATAAGAAACAGAAGCCTTAAGAGTCTTAAAGGTTTTAATCTGGTTCCAGCCAGCTTCACATCACTGCACGTTTTGCAGGGGAAGAATCTGCAATTTGAAATTACAGAGTTGGGCACCAATTGTTAAAAAGTTTCTAATTTGGGGGCCTAAGTTTAGATGCCCAAAATTGACAGGTAGAGCACTTGCTATAGATAAAGGCATTTGAGGTTGCTGGTTGATTTTCAGTGCTTGAAATAAATGACTTTATGCTCCTAGACTTTGAAGCATTTGGAATTAGAAGTGATGCATAAAAACGTGGGAAAAAATACCTAACAACAGCTATAAGAATCTCATGTTAAGCCCCTATCAATAAACATCTTCAGTCTAATTTATATAACAAAACAAATCCCCAGCCTAAACCCTTACTAGTAAATGTCTTTGGCCTAATGCATATAACAAGCAATACTCTAGCCTAAACTTCTGTAGTAGTCAAATGAATGACTTGCCTTTAAAAGACTTAAATACATTGCCAGGCTTGTAACAATATGATGACATTTAAAAAAAAAATTTAGAAGTCCGGCCTCTAACTGAAATAAATGTTATAAAAAAGTCCAGCCCGGACATGCCCCTAAACTGAGGGAAAAAAATAAATAATTTGAGTGGTAAGGAATGCTTAAAAACCTCATCATGAAAATACCATGGTCTGCATTTGCCAGTTTAGGTTTGCCAGAGCCATCAACATCTTTGAAACAACCCACTGACTTTCAGTAAAGCCAGCTCCCAGCCCTAGAGAGGTATGTTCAAAACACTTACGAGAGCAAAAAGGATCAACTAGGTCTAGGTAAGTGGATTTTGGCACAGAGTCAAGAAATAGGAATACCAACCAAGACCCTGGAATGAGCCCTGTTCCCTTGAGACAGCCAAGCTCGTTATCCCTGCTAAGGACACACTCCATGCTGCAGCTTTGACCCCTCATTCACTGTGTCTGAGCAGCTCCTGAGCACCTCACCCCACAGCCCTGAATGTTTTCACTGGCGCTCCCCAGCAGGAAATATTCCAGTTAGAACCTTCCTGAATCCCCCCACGTCAGTTCTTGTAAAGGGCTTCTGAGGAGCGTGGTGAGAGTTTTACCAATTTCTGTCAGCCATTTGGCAACCGCTCCATAAATCTCATCGAGTATGAGGATCACCACGAGGTTGATGATGACAGCGGTGGCGGTGACGGTCACTCGGACGTTGGACCTGGTGGTCTCGTTGGTGCTGACGGACAGAGCTGCTGCCGTGGTGATTCGGTACACGATCACCCCAAACACCGCCGAAAACGTCAGCATAATCTGCAAGGGAATGCACACACAGCTTAGTCCAAGTTTGCTACTGGCATTTAAACAAAAGCTTTGACTGATACGTTGGGTTCGTTCCATGAATTGGCGTTGCCTGGTTATTTCTTAGAGCAGCACAGTAATATGCAAATTAAAATGTGAGAATTCAGAATTTGCTGACAAACAGGGACATAAATGAGAAAATGGATGCAGAACTCCAAACTGGCACAACAATTCAACTGGCACAAAATGGACAGAGAGAGAGCTGAAGCATCTCTCCTATGAGGACAGGCTGCGAGAGTCAAGGTTGTTCAGCCTGGAGAAGTGAAGGCTCCAGGGAGACCTTAAAGCACCTTCCAGCAGCTAAAGGGAAAAGGGATTTCTTAAAAAGGGGGAGAGTGACTTTTTACATAGGCAGGTAGTGATAGGACAAGGAGGGATGGTTCTAAACAAAAAAAGCCAAACAAAACAAAACAAACAAAAAAAAAAAAAGAAAAGAAAAAAAAATATTTAGATTGGATATCAGGAAGAAATTGTTCCCTGTGAGGGTGGGCAGGCCCTGGCACGGGTTGGGCAGAGAAGCTGTGGCTGCCCCTGGATCCCTGGGAGTGTC
>JAWWEW010000041.1:55506188-55524615 GCA_035583185.1 Anabacerthia variegaticeps | reverse complement strand
AGGTTGGGCAGAGAAGCTGTGGCTGCCCCTGGATCCCTGGGAGTGTCCAAGGGCAGGCTGGATGGGGCTCTGAGTGACCTGATCGTGTGAGTGGCATCCCTGCCCACCACAGGAAGTGTTGGAAGTTGGAAGATGATCTTTAAGGTCCCTTCCAACCCAAGCCTTTCTGTGACTCTGCGATGCTGATTCTGTTCCTGAGGTTGGGCACGTCCCTTCTGATGAAAGCCACGCACGTCATTCCTGTGGTGAAACTGGGGGTGTTTGGGTTCAAATGCAGGTTTGAACAGAGCAAAGTCTTGTTCTCTGGCAATACATTCAGATGGCTTGGATTGAAGGGCCCTCCTGTGTGTGCAGTCAGGTGATTGGGCTTTACTGGCTGAAGCAGCTCCACCTCTGCACAGCAGAAGGGGCAACTTAGAAATTAATAAAAACCTAATTTCCCCTGTTATTATTCATTTAAGAGTGACCTAAGAAGGGTTACCAGGGCTTCACTTTACATTTGTGTCCCAGAAATCACTTGGTATCCTTGGCATCCTTCGTGGGCTGGCTTTGACCCATGAGATGAAGAAAGTCAGCCCTGCTACTTAAGGTCAAGTTCCCACAAGAAGAATTTGAATTTCACAGGGCTGTGGTATTCT
This sequence comes from Anabacerthia variegaticeps, assembly GCA_035583185.1. Taxonomy (NCBI): domain Eukaryota; kingdom Metazoa; phylum Chordata; class Aves; order Passeriformes; family Furnariidae; genus Anabacerthia; species Anabacerthia variegaticeps. The sequence continues at coordinate 55,523,977 of JAWWEW010000041.1, read as the reverse complement.
GGTTTAAAAAAAAATAATCTGAAACTCCCCACAATGAAAAAAATCAATAAAATAGCAATTAAAAAATAGCAAATTTTCATAGTCTTAGCAGAAAAAGGGGGAGAGGGCACATTTTTCTCTTTCATTTTTGCCTTTGGCAAGAATTCCAGTGTACATTCATTATTTTAGGTAAAACATCTTGAGATCCACAGAGGAAAGAGACTACTTAAATGTGAAAGATTAGACTATTGCAATTATTTCAATGGGCCTAAGGGCCCAGATTCACAACATGGGTTTAAGGAAATTTAACAGCTCCTTTTAATGATGCAGCAGTAGTTTATTGAATTCCTGTATGCAGAGGAAGGTTGTTGCATGGAAAAAAATAAAAAATATTGCAGAAGAACCAGAAAAAGATTCAGAGTATTATGAAAGTTTGAAGGTGAAAACTGGGAACATTTTGCTTTAATGGACTACTAGTAAACATAGTAAAAAAATAACAATTTGGAGAAACTCATGGAGAGATCAGATGAAATTAAAAAATTAGTTTTGTCAGAAAATAGTAATGAAATATTAGATCTGGTAAAGCATCTAATTTTTACTTTTTAAAGGCCTGTTTCATGAATTTTAAATGAATTTTGGGTGAATTATGAATTTTTGCTTCATAATATTTTTCATTCACATAATGGTCTAAAGGAAAAAATCAGAGCCTAAAACAATTTAAATGAAAATTTTTTTATAAGGCATAAAACATTATTTCCTTTTCTTTTGTAGTTTTCATTGTGTTGAGAAAATATTTCTAATTTTTTTTATCTATTTTTCTCTTCTTTTCTTTTGACTTACCTACCAAAGATGCAGAAAGAAATCTGATTGCTGCTGAACTGCCTACTCGACTCTTGCTTTGACAGAAGTGGTGCAGGAACACAAAGACCATGACTTTTTTCTTACTTGCCCATTGCAATCACTCCAGTATTCCCAGTAAAGGGAGAAAACAAAACAGCACCACCTGGCACTAATCCAATTCACCTTCCACCTCTACAGTCACCTTAAGCTCCTTTCTTTTTCTAAGTCTGAGCCACATATTCCTTCCTCTCAATCACCTTCCTAATACTCTTTTCCTGTTTCTTTTCCCTGTGGATTTCTTTGAAATTTTTTACTATGATGGTGGAGAAGGAAAACCAGCAGAGTAAACCTGAATGCATCTTTCAGGAGATGATGAGCTCTCTGGGCCTCCACAGACACCTTTCTCCAGCACAAGTTTCCACTTAGGAATATCCCAACAGTGCAGGAAGGAGAGTCAAGGACAGTCATCTGTTGTGGCCTCTTCAATTCATGCAGTGCCCTTGCAGGGTATAGAAAGTTACCAAAAAAATACGGTTTATTTGCTTAAAGAATAAAAATATTTGCTTTGCAAAAGCACCAGAGCTTCAGAAACTGTCAGTTGCCCAGATGTTTTTAAACATCTGCTTAGACACAGATGGAAAAACACTCCTTTAGGAGCCTTCATTGTCTGTGCATCCAGCAATGAGAGAAAATTGAGGAGGGCTTGTAGGACTGCACAGTGACTGCGAGCACAGCTCTCACTCCCCAGACAGTCAGTGAGAGGGAAAGAATGGTTCCTGTACCTTCACACCATTTCTCTCATTCCTGAAAAAAACCTCTTTTGCCCCAATTCTAGACCAGGCGCTCACCGTTTGTTCAAGTGCCCGCTTTGGGTTTTGTTGTCATTGCCAACTTTGCATCTGGCCAGCTCTCCCCCCTGCAATGGCAAACAGTTTCTTCCCTGAATATCTAAACTAGTCCATCAAGGCCTGAACTGCTTAGAAACAGATGTGAAAATTGGCTGCAGAAGAGGTCACCTACTGAGCCTGGTATGAATGAAGACAAACAGGAAAGCAAACTAGATCTGAGAAGGAAGCTATAAAACCCCGTGGGCTACGCTGCTACCTTCATCCAAATAGGATAACAATTTAATGTCCAAATAGTTCTTTGGCTCCCCAGTAGGGCTATTCTAGAGTCAAGTATTACACCATGTGAGTAAGAACAGGCCAATAGAGTGCAAAAAGCAGAGCAGGCTGAGCTCTTGTGCCATGACACAAATGAGTTTTCTTCCTTCCTCTGACAGAGCCAAACGTGCTGAACACAAAGAAAGGCTCCAGGGATGGCACTGCTCCATGCCATCCTTCTCTCTTCCAACTACCAACACTTTAATCACACACTCAGAAATCTTGGCCACAAAATGTACCTTCTAAATATAGAGTTCCTAAAGTGTGACATATGTTGTTACTAATCACACTCAAGCAAAACTTGTGGATGCCCAGCTGAGCCCAGATCTCCTGCTACGACTGATCTTACTGGGCAAAAATAAGACTTGTGAACTTCTGTCCTAAAATCCCTGCTTAAGTCAAGGCTGGATCTGCTGCCCCCTCTGCAGTCCAGTGAGGCTTTGTGTACAACAAAAGAGCTGTGACCAGATTTTAAAGCATCCATAAACGTGTCAAATAATCCTTGGAATTATTGGGTGATGTAAAACACGGCAGATTGGCCAAGAGAAACAAACCCAATGATTTTCTCAACCTGCACTTTTAATTAAACAAACAGGATGCCTGGTTGATACAGACAGAGGAAAATCCAGAGAGAAAAAAATTAAAAAAGGAGTTCTCGAAAGAGGATTTACAAAAGTGAAGTACACAAAAAAAAAAAACAAACCAAAAACCAGAAATAAAGAGGGGAAGAAAAAAAAAAGAAGAAAGAGTTTACAGTTAGAATACCATTGGCAGCTTCAGGAATCAGCAGGGAAAGTATGGGATCTAAAGGTGGGGAACAGAACACAACAGCTGCATTCTACAGCAATGTAGACATCTTTATGGAAAAAGTCTATGGATTTGGGACACCAGACCCTTTGGGCCTGAAACAGGTAGCATTAAAAATTCAACAGTCACTTCTGCAGCACTAGAAATTGCAATGTGTGCATATCTGTGCCTGAGTCTTCTCTGTCTCTCTGTGCTGTATACATGTAAATTCAAGATTTCACCACCCATTACATATTTAGTGCTTACAAATAAGAAAAAATTAGTCTGTGTGAATAATGGGGGTAGACGAGACCAATTTAGTTTCCTCAGTTCAATTCTATTGCACAGACTGACAACAAACTTTATGTTTCCAATTCCTGCTTAACTAATCTAGCAGGGAAAAAAAGGAAACATCACATATAATAAAGGGCAGAGTGCAATGTCCAGAAAAGCAGAGACGGCTCTCCCTCACCAAGAGCTGGCTTGAATTCCATCCATGGCTTGCAAGTTGTCTCCTGTAGGTGCTTACATATAACTAATGCTCAAAATACTCTAAAATAAATCATCTGTGGCCACTTCTCCAAAGAGTGAAAGTCAGCCTAGTTCCACTAGTCACTAAGAGAAGTTGAACAATTGGAGCTCTGAATTTTACATCTCATGAACTGCAGGTTATAACCCTTTATAAATCTCTCTGAGATGTTACAGCAAGCGGGGAGCATGACTCAACCTATGACTCAGGAAAGCACTTTAAGCTCACACTTAGGGCAGATTGAAACATGTGGTTAAAGTCAAGAGCACATGTAAGCACCTTGTCTGCAAAAGAAGGAATTGTAAAAGCTAAATCAGGGCTATATGCTGAGTCAGACTTAGTATACTCTGCTTGAAGTGAAGTCATGACTGATGCCAGTTAGAGGTTCTGTCTAAAAAGCAAACGCTTGGTATGGCCTCAGGATGGTAAACTAACTCAAAATGTTGCAAGTACATACATGTATATATGAAGGAGGCATCTAATAAGTTCAGGAAATGCACTTAATTTGCAGTGCATACATCTTCATAAATACATACACATATAAGCATGTAGATATTGACTTCCATGTGAGCATAAAACGGTTTTGATTGTGAGCAGAAGGAAATAAATCTTCACAGGACATCTGTTGCAGTACAAGCAAATTTCAGTAAACTAGAAATACACTCAGGTATTTTAAAATAATTTAGACCCTAAGTGAATTTCCCATGTTAGATGTTCTGAGGGTGTAAACAGGCCTATTTCATTGCCATTTTATACTGGCTGTGGATATGAATATATGCTTTTAGCCAGCAATTACTGTAATCAGAGGGATAATAGGATCCTCTACAACATAATTTAAGGTCTGTTAGCCAGACTTCCTGTAGTCCAGGGGCTTGATGATGTGTTTACTGTTTGTTGGAAATTTCAATAGGACAGTGGTGTCCACACTTTACAGTCGGCTGACCTGCACACCTTATTCTTGTTCTCAAGTGAGGATTGTGTACCATGATCTTCCTCAACTACAATGTAGTCCATCCCTGGGTATGCCTTGGACAAACAATCCTCAGCAAGTGCTTTATTTCCCCTCTATATCACCTGCTCAGGAGGCTCAACCCTTCCAAATGTTATTGTGACTCAGATACGTAATACCGTGCTCCCAACCAAAAACACAGTAGGCAAGAGAGAATGGAGCAGAAACCCTAGTAATGAATTGCTGCCATTACAGCAAGTCAACCAGCCAACAGCCCTTCCATAAGCAGCCTTTGGAAAAAGAGAATAAAGCTGGAGGTAGGCACTGAGCTCTGGGAATCTTCCTAGTATATCTCACCAGCTTCAGATTTGGAACATATTTGAGTACACCAGTTCAGAGTTCCACTCAAGATGCTCATCACAATGTTTCTCACACCTAATGAATGTGAAGAAATGCAGAATTTTTGTTACCATAAATAAAATCAATCCAAAGTTTGCTGCATATCCAGGCATGCGGTCACTCCATGTCAGCTTCTCCTTTTCATGCTGTAGACAAAACACACAGACAAAATAACAGGCGTGACGGAATTGTACAACAGGAAATATTGGAATTAGCAAGATTTGTTCTCAAAATCCCCTGCTGTGATTTTGGAGAAGATCACAAGATTTAGAACACTGATATTTTAAAATAGACTTTAACTGGAGAGAAATGAGAGTAAATAAGACATGTAGCAAATGTCTGCAAAAATCAGAAAATATCCTATGTAACTATGATTTTAGTATTTGAGAAAATGTATTCGACTCTTACTAAATTGCATCATATTAGGAGAAAGCCCTGAGGCTCACCTTAGTTTACATTTAGACAAAGCAAGATTCAACCATTTCTTTTGAATTGCTTCTTGGAAAAGTACAAAAGGATAGTGCTTGAGACAGAAATCAAAATAACCATGCTGATTTCCACTGATCCCCCTTTTTTTTTGTCTAATGGTTACATTAGCCCATTTTCTGCAAGACACCTCAATCCATCTCCTGGTACTTGTTCTATAGGAAAGAGAAACTACAAAAGCAAGCCCTTTCTGTGATCTCTGCTGCCAACCTTGCTTTCCTCATGGATAAACAGCATCTCCCTCTTCACTGCATAATTTAAAGCAACTGCGATCAGTGAAATCTAGTACGCTTTTACTCTCCCCACACAAACTCAGCTCCATCTCCAGCCACATGTACATCTAAAGAAGATATTTGAAGATGGATTTATATAAGAAATGTGACTCCCTCCTCTCAGAATAGGTTTCTTAAAATAATAATAAGGTCACTACTTTGTTTAAGTTAAACTAAAACTATATAATCAAGTTAACTAAGGACACAAAGCCAGCTGCTGTTTGTATTTCTGTGAACCACCGTTGCTATCCCATGGACTAGTACTACACTTACACTGGAGTTAGCCCAGAGTTATTCTGAATTTAAATGAGTTTAAATCAGATTAGAATTCAGGTCAAAGGTTTTCCAGTAGACCATTTCTAAGGCACAATTGTCCTCAGATAAACATAAAAATGTGGGAGCTTTACGCCTTTGCATCAAGTTTTCCCAAAGCAGCCTTAGGAGCACAGTGTATTCTCTAAGTGCAGAAACGCAGCCTGGAGTTTTTCTCATGGATTTTATTGGGATGTGGAATTAGACTGAAGACACCACCCTGTCTACACATCCACTGCCATTGTGGTGATCCCTCTGATGCCTAAAATTCCTGGAAAAGGCTCTCAAAACAACATTAGTGGAGATAGATTAGATAGATAGATGATAGATAGATAGATAGATAGATAGATAGATAGATAGATAGATAGATAGATAGAAAGAAGTACCTTTATTTAGAAGCACTAAAGAAACCAAAGCAGTTAAAGGAAAGAAGAAAATGTTTTACAACCATACCAAGGTAGAAAGAGAAAATTACAATTTATAAAAAACTGACCAGGAAGAGGCAAAATGATAAAGAAAATTGCTTAAAAATTGTCCCTAGCTTTAAGAATTTGGGAAAATCGGAAATCATAATATCAAGATCAAACTTTGAAATATGAATCGGGGTTGTCCAATCCTGAGGGGTAAAGTAACTAAGGTTTTTTATGTTTGGGGGGTTTTTTGCTCACTAATTCTGGTAAGACATATACTGTTTTTTGAAACATCCACAAGAATTCTGACATGACCTACTGGCTTTCCAAGTCAGGAAAAGACTCACATTCTGGAAGACTTCTGATAAGACCTCAACAAATATATGAAACTGAGAAATTTGGGAATATCATAAGAAACAGTTGTCCATTATGAAACAGAAATAAGAATTTTCCCTGTTTTCTCTACCTACCTTTCTTTTTTGTTTTTGTTTGTTTGTTTGTTTGTTAGTTTGTTTTGTTTTATTTTGGGGGGGGGGTTGGTCTTTTTTTTTTTTTTAATTGAAACAGAATTGGATAGTTAAAAGAAGAAATAAAAACTAGGCAAACTGATCTATGATTGACATATACTTTTAAAGATTAATATGAGAAGTTAAGATGCACCTAAGCCTACATTTTTAGGCATTAAGAGACATTAGGATTGATTCATTTAACAACACCAACTTCAGGAGACTTTAAGGACTGAAGTTATTAGAGTTTTTGCCTTGTGCAGTCTCAGCATTAGGGATGCAGAGGCATCTACCATCACCAGCCCCTATGGAAGCTCTGGGTTTACCACCTGAATGTTGATGAGTTCAGTAATAAAAGTTCCTGGAATAAAGATTTAGAAGCACAACTGACTATTAAAATTTCAATTTATTACAGGGAATAACTAAAAGAAATATGGACTGCCTCCAAAAAAATTAACTTGCTGAACAGGATAAGAATTAAACCTTCCTCTTATGGTGGCTTGCCTTGGCTGGCTCTCAGATGCCCACCCAGCTGTCATCTCACTTTCCCTCCTCTACAGGATGGGGAGAAATTAAGATGGAAAAGCTTGTAGCCTGAGGTAGGGACAGGAAGATAACTTACCAATTGTTATCATGGGCAAAGCAAACTGGACTTGGAGAAATTTAATTTATCACTATCACACCTGCTTTTCCAGAGGTGCCACCGACACCACGTATGTCTACAGGGATTGTGCAAGGGCACGAGGCAAATCACATTTGCTTTTGGACACTGAACAGAGCAATGAAGGTTGGCCAGGGTTCAGAGCAGTGACAGACACTCTGGCAGGGCTTTCCCAGTCTCTCCTTGCAATGAATGACACAAAGGAAGAAATTTGGAAGGTAAGAGAGGAGAACATGTGCACAGGAAAGGATAAGTGGATAAAGGAAGGAAGAGAAGATCACTGCGCTGGTTTTGGCTGTGACTGAGTTGATTTTCTTCCCACTGGCTACTATGGGGCTGTGTTTTCACTTGTGCTGAACACAGGGGTGATAATATAGAGATGATTTTTTTTATTGCTGAGCAGTTATTTGCACAGAGCCAAGGCTTTTGCTGCTCTTTTCTACTGCCATGCTGGTGAGGGGATTGGGGTGCACGGGAAGTTGGGAGGAGACACAGCTGGAAGAGATGACTCCAACTGACCAAAGGGATATTCTAGACCATGTGGCACCATGACCAGTATATAAGGTGGGAGGAAGATGGAGGAAGGTGTGGATGTTTGGAGCAATGGAGTTTGTCTTCCCAAGTAACCACTACATATGATGAAGCCTGCTCTCCTGGACATGGTTGAAACACCTGCCTGCCATGGGAAGCTGTGAGTTAATTCCTTGTTTTATTTTCCTTGTGTGTGTGGCTCTTCCTTTTCCTATTAAATGGTCTTAGCCCAACCCAGGAGTTTTGGGGCTTTTGCCCTTCCAATTCCCTCCCTGATCCCACTGGTGGGGGAGTGAGGGAGCAGCTATGAGGGGCTTGACTGCTGGCTGGGATTACACCAGGACAGTCGGCAATGCCATCCAGCCAGCTTTCTCTTTCACCCTTTAACCTCAGGTGACTTTGCCATCACACCACCATTCCCTGTAGCATTCAGCCAGAGGCAGATCCCAACAACACACCAAGCTGCTCTCCCAGTGTCAGAGGAAAGAAAAAGCTGGGTGAAGACACTACCAAACTACATGTCAGAAACCAAATTTTGAAATGCAACTCAATATAGTGGGCAGTGGAAAGCTGCCTTCTGCTAAGTTTCTTGCTAAGATCTTGGTATTTCCTATTGGGACTGATCCTTCTCTCTGGCAATAGTGCCATCTAGCCGCTAGCAGCCTGTACTGAGGGGTGTCCACAGCACCCGGGCTGCCAGCAAAACTCTACACCTCCTCACTGAAGCAAGGGTGATTTGCTTAGTAGATGGGATTCATTCATAGGTTTCTCACAGGACATAGGTTTCTAGTCATGACATCATCCAGATTTTAGCCAGAGACAGGAAAGCTTTCCTGGAGGCTGATGGAAACTCAGCCAAGCAGGCAAGGAATGTACCTGGAGCAGCCCAAGAGGTGGAGGCATTTATTGATATAACAAGATGGAACGGATCACCTGAAAAGCAACCTCTATGGCAGATGTGTTGCCCTGGAGAACATTCCCCAAAAAGAATTGTAGTGCAAGAAACTACTTATATTCAGGCAGAAAACCTCACAATAGAATTGTTTGGTTGTTGGTCGGTTTGTTTGGTTTGTGGCGAAGAAAAACTAAAAGATATACTTCTAAATCTTTCTTTTGTTTTCTTTGAATACAGTGATGGGTTTGAAATGGTATTGGAGAAAAAAAAAATCAGTTGTTCTGTGTGTAGTGATGGGTTCCTGTTTTAATGTTTAATGAGATGCTGAATGTGTTCCTTGAAGAGATACAGATTTTTCCTATTAGAAAACCTAAAACAAAATTCAGAAGAGAAAAATGTAATTAAGCACCATGTAGGTTTTTCTGGATTATTTCCTTACGCATTACCCATCGTGGCATAGATCCAGCACGTGCAGCTCTGGGTGGGCCTCTGAACTGAGGAACCCTGGAAATACACTGCACTTGGACAGCACCAGGCAGCTTTGTGAAAAGAGTTTTACGTTTCTCTGTGAATTAAACCACAGCCAGTTTGCTCAGATCACAAGCATTTCAGGTATTTATTCGTATTTTCCCCACGAGAGAACACCTCCTCAAAGCAGGTGTTTCCAACCATCAGCCATGCCAGCTCAACCTGCACTTGGGGAGCAAAGCAAGAGACTTTCTCTCTTCCACATCCTGCTTTGCAACTCCAGTGCTGAAATTCGGGATCTTCGATGTGGTTGCACCTGGCCAATCCCAATGATTTCAGTGGACTTGTACAGAGCTGCAATAATTGACTGGAATTTAGAAAAAGATGCTCAGGGAAGAACAGAATCCAGGACCCCTCTCTCCTGCTCTCCTAAGGTCTTGCACAGTGAGCAACTGCAAAAATCTGCAAAATTATATTTCCAATGACAAAATGAGGAATGTCATCTCTAAATAAGCCCAGGAAGCATCAATCAATTAACTGTAATTTTTATGACTACAATATTATTAATAGGTTTCTACTTTAATTTGTGCTTTATTTCAAAAGCTTTATTTTTCTGTAAAAACTGTGCTGTCCAAGCAAGCATCTAGAAATACGAATTGTGCTATCAAATGCAGCTCTTCTTTATTTGCATGACACCCAAAACATTGCCTGTGCATTGCAGACTCAAGACAAGGAACGAAATGAGCTGCTTCTGAAATAAAGCGTCTCTATAATTTTAATTTGGGCATGAAATAAGCTAAAGGCAAGGGGGAAGGGATCCTTTGGTGCTATTTGGAGGTTAAAAGAAGCTATGAGCCAGAAAAAGCTGCAGCAGGGACAGTTTTGGAAGACAGTTTATTCCAGGGTGATGACACAAAAAGAGGCACAGTCAAGGCACATCAGCATTTCTGGGATCTTACAGTGGCCCACAGTGGTAATTACAACTAAGAAACTGGACAGGTTCATGGGACTCTTACAGCTTATGTTAGGGACAAAATAGCCCTCAAACTTCTGAAAGGAAAGACTAAGCTGCTGCCACACTGGGTATCTGTCAGTGCCTGTGTCTATCCCAGTCTAGGAATTCTACCTTAGCACTCCCACAGAAGCTGAAAGAAAGAGCTTTTGGTTCCAAACCCATTAGAAGAGAGAACAACATTTTCTATCCTTCTCACTCAAGTAGGATTTTAAGAGTAAAGATGGTTGTGTTCTGTTTCAGGATTTCACACGGAAAACAAACTGCCAAGACTCATCTGGAGGCAGCTGAAGGATTGCAAAAACTTTAATTAAAACCTTTTTGCTGTTTTTGAAACAAGCAGAATGGCACAGACTCTCTGATAGCTTTCAGTGGACACACTCTAAATCATTTGTGGAAGCAATACAAAATAGAGAGCCATGGGAAGTGTGTGCAAGAATCATGGAAATTAATGGATATAAGGCTAAGAAATATTATTTTTAACCACCCTGTCTTAGTCTCCTTTGGAACCACACAACTTCCTTGAGACAATTTTTGCTATAGGGATAAATAAATGTGTTTTAATTAATTCTAATTATTTTAGAGAAACCACTAATCACAGATTGAGTATTTCTGTGATGAACAATCAGTTACAAGCCTTATTAGGTCATTCTGAGTGCTAATTATCCCAGCTGTTGAAAATATGTGGCTTATTTCCAAGCTGAATTTGCCTATCTGCATCTTCCAGCCTTGGCATTTAGCTGCAAATGTGTCAGTTAAGAGCACCTACAGGCAGATTTTTTGGGGGTTTGGCTGTAGGTTCTTACAAATGGTGATCAGGTCACCTCTTGGCTTCTCTGTTAGCTGAGACCACTCACTCGGAATGGGGGACAAATCAGTCAAGCCCACAGCTGTGTTTCTTCCCCTGCAAGTGTGACTGGAAGCAAATCTCCCACTGGCTCCAGCCCTGACATGAGCCACTCACTTGGCCCAGAAAGCACGTTGTGAGTAGCCAGATCTCTGTGCCTGGAGATGCACACACCCCTTCCACAGGACCAGAAATATGATGTGATGGTGAGTGGGTTAGGTGAGGGTCATGGTTCCAGTCATGGAGCACAGGGAAGCTTGGAGGAAAAGAGGACACCAGTCTTGTGTCTGTCAACAGAGGTGCTGGCAGAAAGGACCCCTGAATCCAAGTACCTACTAGTCCTTATGAGTCTTAACACTACATTCTGAACTGAGGGAAAAGGGAAAAGGAAAAGAAAAAAGGGAAAAGGAGTACAGGGAAGTATTCAAAACCATGTTGGATGAGGCTTGGAGCAACCTGATCTAGTGGAAGGTGTCCCTGCCCATGGCAGGGGGTTGGAACGGGATGATCTTTAAGATCCCTTCCAACCCAAACCATTCTGTGATTCCTATATATATATATGTGCATATATATATATATATATATAGCATTTGGCACATATATACATACACATACATGCAGTAAGTACCTTGGTAAAAACTAGCTCTGATTATAAAGTATAACTGAGACAGGAGGTACAATTCACAGAATCCCAGAACTTGGAAGGCTGGAAGGGACCACACTGGGTCATTTGTCATCTGGTTCCACCTCCTGCTCCAGCAGACACATCCCAGAGCACATGGCACAGGGTTGTGTCCAGAGGGTTCTGGAATATCCCCAGGGAGGGAGACTCCACACCCTCTCTGGGCAATCTGTTCAGGGCTGGGTCACTGCCCAGCAAAGAAGTTCTTGCTGCTGTCCAGGTGGGACTTGCTGGGCATCAGTTCCTGCCCGTCCCTCTTGTTGTGCATTAACAAAGTTCTGCAAGGTGTGGTGAATGTGATCACTTTCCCAATTACACCAGTACCGATGAAATAAGGGTAAACTGCAACGAGCCAACTAGATTTCTTATTAATTTTCCCTCTGTAGCAGAATCACATACCTAGACTGTATGAGGACACAGATATGAGCTGTAGGGCATATAGATAGGTACGGTCAGAAGAATGCAAAATCATATGTATATATGACAGTGTTACTAAGAATTCCACCTTCATTTCGGAGGCAAAAAATTAGTGCTCCTTGAGTAGTTTCATGGAAACATTTCAAGATGCTCTATTCACCCAGTAATTATGGCAAAAGGCTGGAGGTGTGCTCTCACTGTAACTTAAATTTGTAAAGCTAGACTTGGTTAATTTATTACACTGTAGTTTCTCCAGAAATAAAGATGGTTTCTTTCTCTGCTGTATTTAAAACTTATTTTGCTGTTGATACTCATCTTAATGCATCTAGTGCCTTGTGACATATTGCAGTCATTATTGTGAAAATGGCATTAAGGTGTTTAGTCTTTATAACAGTGTTTAATATGAAATTCTTGATATTTACATATTGTTCAAGTGAAAACTGGCAGCACTTAGGTTTTTTACAATGACAGGTTAACATATGGCTTTACAAGTATGAATTATTTATATAAACTTGAAGCCATTCAGAATATTACCAGAAAAAAACACTATAATTTACACAAACAATAGGGTTACATCTGTACTCATAAATATTCATTGTTTATCAGTGCTCTTTGTAGATGATTAATAAATCATAATAAGTCTGATCCTGAGAAGGCAAAGGGCCAGATGTACAAATACATCTGGTGGGATTTCCAAAGGGACTAACAGTGGTACATGGGTACCCTACATAGTAGGGAAGGTGGTAGTGGAATTCACAAATTAAGCCCAGGACATGAAGGGATACCCTGTCACCTGCTCCCATTTTCATTTTTAGTGTAACTCCTAAACCTCCTCAGAGAACACAAAGAAATGCCACACATGGTTTTAAAATATGCTTGAATAAATATAGTCAAACACAAGGAAAAGAGATTCTGAGCCATACATGTGTCTGCCTTCCTTTGCATGGATAAATCAATTTAATATGCCTTGATCTTGGCAGGACATGGACCTATCAGGCAAGTTAAACAAAGGGAGAACAAAGTGAATTTCAAAGAGTTGCTGTAGAAAAATATCACTTATCAGTAATAGTCACTGCCTTACACCATCCTGGAGTTAACTGGATTTTCAGCCACTTTGTACCCTGAAATCCCCAGCACCATTACTGTAACAGTCAGTCTGATTTCACACTTTCTCATGTAAACTGTGAACATCTGATGGAGAATTTAATGGAATAATAAATGCAAGCCATTTAAAAACAATTTATCCACTATAATTTTTCAACAAAAAAAAAAATTTACCTTTTAGCAGTTCCCATAATTCGGCAACATTTTAATAACTGGAAGTGATTTAATTTAAGAGTTTCTCTCCGTAAATTATTTTAAGTATAGGACTATCATCTCTGTGTAAGTCTGTTTAAAATGTGTTGGCTACACAATCACTCACCTACTGGCAGTATCTCTCCCTTAAATAGAAAAACTTCCAAAATCATGCTATCTTTTGCACCTTCAAATCTGTTTGTCTCAGGTAACAGTTTACATGAATTTTATCTTTAAAATAACCATTCAATTGCCATTATACATTTTAATACAAACAACTTGTGCCCAGTGGAACCAAGGCCATCAGCAATTTTGCCATTTGCAAAGCTCAAACTGTAATTCTTTATGTGGGAGTGTTGTAGCAACATTTAAAAGTCAGGTTGCTATCCTAAGCTGCATGTACTAGTTCCCTTAATGTGACAGGAACTTAATTTAAAAACTTAAGTGAGCATGGGATTTTGGTTCTGGAAGAGATGCACTTAGTGCTAGACTCTGAGGAAAAATGTCCTTTCTGTGTTCCCTTGGAATTTGTCTGCCCCAAACCTGTGTCAGCGTCCTAGCTGGAAGCATCTAAGCTGAACATCTTGCTCCTGTGAAATCAATCACAGAATCCCTAGTGAAGCAAAATCTCACTCAAGGGCTTTGGCACCGCACACTTGAAAGCCAACTCTCCATTGTCTTACACCATGTGAAGCCACTTACCCCCACACAAAGTGGGAGAAAAAGGCATGCAACACATTATCAGTTTCCTTTGGTGGCGACTTCAAATTTAGCTTGCACAAACTGTGAATGATCACATCAGCACCAGAGGAGAGTGGAGTGGTGTAAATTTTAGCAACACTTTTAAGTTGGTAATGAAAAAGGCTGAGAAGCAGAGAAAGAATTAAAAGGGGGATGTGGCTATGCCAAATTCTTTCCCTGACTCCGGAGCATTTATTACCAGCTGCAAAATGTTAATGAAGCTTGTATTCTAACATTTGAATGTGCTATAAAAATTGAAACACAATTGTGAAATACATTCTACAGAGCCAAACTTTTGCCAATAATATGGATACGCTGTGCAGAAAAGAGTTCTGGGTGAACAGTCAGCAAATGGAAGACTGGAAGGATGGGGCAGGGTACGAGAGCAAAGCAACCCTTAGCTCTCTCCATGTCTGCTCCAAAAAAGACACGTTTTGGAGATAGAAGAGTCCTGCCCATGCACTTTCTCCCGCTGAGTCATTCTACCAGTCTGTGAAATGGACTGCTGTTAAGTCCCATTTCTGCATTGTCTCTGTAACCAACAACAGAGAGGCACCACCATGCCACGAGCACTCCAAGTGAAAAGGCCTGGGAGGTGAGAAGGAGACACCAGGTGTGTGGCCAGATGCAGTGTGAGGGGAACAGCTGCTCACTAAATCCTCCTTCAGCGTAGCAGGACTGATTGTTACTGCCTGTCTCTTGGCACTGCCTCTTGCTCTGAGCCCATGTTCCATGCAGAATGGTTCTTTCAGCTAATTATGGAGGAAGTCTATATTAAGTGTATAATGAACACCCCTGTATCTTCATACATACACACACAGCCTCCCCCCAAAACCCACTGCAAGAGTGGAGGAGTTTAGAATAGTAATTAAGAGATGCCAATAAAACACTGGAAGGCAAAGAGAAATCAGGGATTAATGGAGTTGGAGGAGTTAATGAAATACATTTTGGTACTATGAGCATTATCTTTAGAATTTTGAGAACTGTGATTTCATGGAATTACGACCATTGGGGTTTGCATCAAGTTTCATTTTTTCCCAAAATGTAAATTCAAATATAAATGTGGTTTTTTTAATTATATACATTTCTGACATTATAAAATTGGCAGTCACTTCCTCATGAATCACAGAAACAACTGGGTTGGAAAAGAACCCCCAAGATCATCAAGACCAGCCTATGACCAAACACCACTGAGTGCCATGTCCATTCTTTCCTTAAACACCTCCAGGGATGGGGACTCCAACACCTCCCTGAACATCCTGTTCCAATGTCTAATCACCCTTTCTGTGAAGAAATTTTTCCTCACATCCAACCTAAACCTCCCCTGGCACAACAACCTTCTGTCAGTGAGCTGTAGAGGGTGTTAATGTGACATAGGATACTTTCCCATGTTCCCAAAGCTGGAGTTTCAAACTACAAAATTACAATGCCTGGTCACTTGATTTTTTGGTGTAGTGAGTTTTTTTTGTTGCTTTGTTTTGGGTTTTTTGGTTGGTTGGTTGGGTTTTTTATTATTTTTTTTTAATATTTTTCAGCACAAGAAGGTAGAGTTATTAAACTTACAAGCACTTCTGAATTGCTTTCCACTAAGCCAACAACTTCATACAAAGTTGATTTTCCAGATCTAAATATAAGATGGACAACAATCTCATTCCAAATCCTTTCCAATTTCCAAACAGGGAAATACTAACTATGCATACACTAGACTGAATTAATTCAAATTGCCTATATGTGCTAAAACTGTGCAGGAAACACACAAACATCTCTGGGGAGCTGCTTCCCACCAGCATCCCCGATCGTTTGCCTCTTTTTTTTCTTTTCTTTCTTAAGAAATAGATGTGGTGGTAGTTGGCACTAAAATGCAGATCTGTTGAAAGCTGCTTTGAAATGCCTCAGTTGGATTTAATATAAAACAAGTGGGCAAGATGGGAAACTGGATATCAATGCTTCACATTTAATTTTCTTGAAAATCCTTCTCTGACTTTTTCCTACCATTAACAAAAAATGGAGTAAGTATATCAACAAAACGAAGTTTTATAGTCCCATTCCAAAAGAATGTTGGAAGTAGTGGTGATATGTATGTGAAACTGTGATGCGGCATCAAGTCAGAGATCAGTTTACTGTTTATCCTACATTTAACATAGCAATAACTCTGAAAGTCATGTCAATTGAATTCGTAGAGGATGCTAAATTAGGAAAGGTTATGAATAGTGAAGAGGATAGAAACTTAGATACTGGGCTGTTGAGAAGTCAGAAATACAAGCGTGAAATAAAATGAGATTCAAGTAAGACAAATTAATGCTGATACAACAAGGAACATAATTATAAACAGCAACAAAGCTCAGCAAAGTAAAAAGTGATATTAAATAGATTCTTGGAGAGCAGTGAGTTACTGTGTGAAAATGAATCTGAGGAGAATAGAAATAATAGTGATTTATACTTGGGTCATCCTCACAAGCAGTGAAGAGATGAATGTTTTAAAGCACAATCTGCACAGAAGTAAATTCAACATATATGAATTATATGGAGATAAATGGGAAGTGGTGTGCACAAAACCAGCCTTCTGCTGCACTGGGTTTCCAAAACTCTGGCATTCACATTCAATGGGGGATGAGGCTGTTTCTGCCAGTAGTTTACACACAGGAGAGAGCAAGAATAGTATGGGTACATACATTCCATTGGATGGACACAAGCCTGAGCTGATCCTGCCTGTGGTATTTCTAGAATTAGAGAAAGGATCACCAAGATGACTGGACATGAGGACACCAAGAGGATCTCTGGAGAAAGTCATGAGCCAAAAAGGGTGTTCTATATTGCTCTGCTTCCCCTCAGAGACTTGCTCCAAGTCCTCAGACCAAGCTGAAGACGTTCTGAATTTCTGGTGTTGTCACAGGAAGTGGACAAGATCCTGTTACTAAGATTATTCCTAAACTAGGTCATTTCGCTAAGTTTTCAGAACAAAGACTTAAAATACTCTGGAGAAACAGACACCTTCAAAATGTGCAGCATTTCATTTCCATGGATCTTCTGTGGTTTTAGACTACCAAAATGTCTTTTGCATCCTGAGGCATCACCTCTCCCTGTGCTGGATTGTACAGATGACTCAGAGCTTCTCCTGCAATAACACAGTCATGTAAAAAACACTTATCAACAACTCTTCCTATTCTGACACTGTCCTGACTACATTCCAAAGCATTTACAGTGATATGGAATCTTGCATTTAAACCAATTGCACTTATGACCAAATTTCAGCAGAAGTGAAGAAAGGGTTTTTTCAGTAAAATAGTTTCAGTGTGAAGTCACCAATGTATTATTTCCTCAAGGTTCATGGAAATATGAAGCCTGATCCCCTCATTTACTGCAACTACTTTGCACTGGACTTCTGGAAGACCTTCAAGGTAGACTCAATCCAAGGGAAAACTGTAAGGATCTGTTGGGAATCCTGTTCACATATAGCTGATCTAAAAGCTTCTATTACACAGAATTATAGAATGGTCTGTATTGGAGGAGACCTTAAAGGTCATATAGTTACAACCCCCTGCCATGGGCAGGGACACCTTCCACTATCCCAGCTCACTCAGAGCCCCATCCAACCTGCCCTTGGACAC
>JAWWEW010000041.1:55470780-55505176 GCA_035583185.1 Anabacerthia variegaticeps | reverse complement strand
GTGAGGGTGGGCAGGCCCTGGCCCAGGTTGGGCAGAGAAGCTGTGGCTGCCCCTGGATCCCTGGGAGTGTCCAAGGCTGGGTTGGATGGGATTTGGAGCAAGCTGGATGAGTGGAAGGTGTCCCTGCCCATGGCAGTGGGTTGGAACTGATTGATCTTTAAGGTCCCTTCCAACCCAAATCATTCTGTGATGTTACGATTCTACGATTTCTCCATATACAATACATGGCCTCATCTTAAGGAACTTCCAGCACAAATCTCACCCATCCTTACCAAATCCAATTTCATTTGGAGCCATTGGCTACTGTCTCTCTTTACAAAGGTCTCTGTCTTTGCTTCATTTTTTGTCCAGTCTTCCAATTCTACAGGCAGATTCACAGGATCACTGGTTCCACTACAACACACAGGTATCCTACTCCTATTTTGTTCCCATTGCTTCTCTTCATGGGTTGTTCACCTGCTCTCTGTTCAAACTTTCATCTTAGACTGGAATGTCCCATTGATGGAGATGGTGTTTTGGCATAGAGTTCTGTAAAATATTGTTTATTTCCAAAATGTCTCTTAGAATGAGTCTTAACGATGGCAGCAAAACTATTCCTTATATTCTTCTCCAACCTGGTTGAGATCATAAAGAAAATGGACCAAAAAGCCATTCTCAATCCAAAAAAAGGAGTCAAAAGATCTGTTCTGAGCAGGTGGCAATGAAAATCTAGGTTTCACGGGTACTTAAGCAAGATAAAAAGGGCAACAAGTGTTTATTTTTCTTTCTCCAATGAAAGCTCCATAGCATTTAGGGAAAAGGAAAAAAGAAGGAGGGAGATATGTCCCAAATTAGGATGAAAAGTTAAAGTGTTTGTTTTCAAAAGTGTTTTTAATTACTGTGAACCAAATGTTTTACGTCAACAAGTTATCATATTTTGTTTTGATTTCTTCTATTTTTAAAACCCCCCTAACATAAATTCCATTTTTAAATAAGAAGTCATTTAATAACAACAGTTGGAAACTCCTCACTCTATAAAAGATGAACTAAGTTATTTTATTAAAATCAAAACATGTTTTATAAAAAAAAAAAGCTGCAGTAAACAGTATTCTAGTGGAAGGGAGTTTCAATGTATGGTGGCAACATACTGAGCAAAAATTCAGCATTTGCAAATGCACACATATTTTTTTCAGAAAATCTTTTTAACTTTTATCACAATAGAAAAGTAGCCTCTGCACCACTACAGTGTATTGTCCATATTTGTATGAAGAGAAACTTGAGAGAAAAACAGAAGAAAGGCTACCTCATGCAACAGTAATGAAAGACTAAGGATTATGTTTTTATTAAAACAATATTAAGAAGAAACATCTTGCCAAATGCTTGTGATTACAGGGAGAGGAAACATACAGTGATAAAGCTCATCTTTAAGTTCTGTGGATTCAAAATTCTGTATTATATTAAAAGGTACTGTAAAGACCCCACTGTGGCTGAAATTCATTGTATTCTTGAACAGAAGAGTCATAGAATCGTAGAATGGTTTAGATTGGAAGGGACCTTAAAGATCATCCTGTTCTACCTCCCTGCCATGGACACCTTCCACTAGACCAAATTGCTCCAAGCCCCATCCAACCTGGCCCTGAGCACTTCCAGGGATGGACCCATCATTGCAGTTGAACTCCAGGTTGTGACACTGTTCTGAGAGAACTCCAGTGTTTAGCTTCAGTTATTTTAAATTGGTAGCTGCTTCACGCACAGTTTATAAAGTCAGCACTCTCGTTCTGTTAATGCAAGTTCTCATTGAACTCAGAGAGTCCTGAACATTCAGCAGCTCACCCAAGATAAAGTTGTGTTCAATGGCAATGACTGACACAACTCAAAAGGAGGACATTTGGACAAATCCTTTACCTGCAGGGATAGATCATGCTGTTCCATAAGGGAGTGTGTGGAAAACTCAGTTGTGTTGCAGTCATCTTGCTCCCCATATGTTGCAATCCAGAAAAAAACGTGGCAATTCCTCTGTCTGCTGCTTTAATTTTCTTGCATTCTTGGGATGAGATCTGTTCTGCTACTGCCTGTGGGATTTGGACTCCTATTGGATTCCCCACACACAGGAGGATCCTTGCTTTGCCTACTCTCTGTTCACCATTATAGAGACAGATAGCCTCAGAATAATATTTCTTATCTGAAAGCAGTGCCTTAATCTTCTTTTATGTTTTCAGAGTTAGCAGAATCTGTAGCCTAAAGTAACAATTAACCCTCTGAAGAACCTCTGCTGCAGATCTCATACAGATCACAATAATTGATACATCTCATGACCTTTTGAAAAGAGCACTGT
Organism: Anabacerthia variegaticeps; assembly: GCA_035583185.1. Classification (NCBI taxonomy): domain Eukaryota; kingdom Metazoa; phylum Chordata; class Aves; order Passeriformes; family Furnariidae; genus Anabacerthia; species Anabacerthia variegaticeps. Next base: position 55,502,862 of record JAWWEW010000041.1, on the reverse strand, counting down.
GAACTATGATATCATAGCTCATCTGAAGCAAAGCTTTAGTCCGTGTTTAATAGTTTGATAACACTTGTATTAATAAAGAAATGTACCCTATGCCTAATGCTTGACATAGGAAAGGTGTAGAGTCAGCAAAATGTTAATTGTAATAGCAAGTCTCGTTTTCACAGCATTGGCTCATCAATCTGCCTAATCATTAGACTTCTCAATTGTACTAGATTTGTTTCTGCTTCTTCCCCACAGAAACCTGTAAAAGCTGAGCTCAGGGCATGAGCCAGAGGCTCGAGCTGTTTAACACACATACAGCAGTGTTTGCATTAGGCAAATAAACAGAGTGCTCACACAGAGCCTCCACAGCAGCATCACATACTGAAGAGGAGGTGAGAAGTGGTAGAGAGGGACAAGAGGTGTGTGGACTCATAAAAAAACAATCATGACATGGAAACTTCAGTGAAGCGAGTGCCAAACACCTCTGAGATCACGGAATTACAGAATTGTTGGGGTTGCAAGGGAACTCTGGAGAGCATCCAGTCAAGGCAGGGTCACCTGGAGCAGGTGACACACCCCTCCAGGTGGGTTTGGGATGTCTCCAGAGAGGGAGACTCCGCGGCCTCCCTGGGCAGATGTTCCAGTGCTCTGCCACCCTCACTGTAAAGAAGTTCTTCCTCATGCTGAGGTAGAACTTACGTTTTAGTTTATGGTCATTGCTCCTCATCCTGTCTCTCAGCACCACTGAGAAGAGCCTGGCACCATCCTCCTGGTGATTGGATGGGTGGCCATTCACACCTCTTGTTCGCTACAGGCAAGTGTTCTCTGAGATAGTTAAGCATGGATCTAAAAGAACCTAAGGTAAGAGCTGCAAGGAAGACCAGCAACTGGTACAGAAATGTAATATTAGAAAATACAATTTTTCAAAAAGTTCAAGTCAATTTTTCTAAATGCTAAAAAATTTGGGTTTTTTCCACTATTTGGTAGTTTGGTTTTTGTTTCTTCTGGGGTTTGAGCCATCACTATTCTTCCCATTTTCTTACTCATCAGGCCAGGCTGGATGGGGCTCTGAGCAACCCAGTCTAGTGGAAGGTGTCCTTACCCATGGCAGGGGGATTGGAACAAGATGATCTTCAAGGTCCTTTTCCAACCCAGGCCATTCTGTGATTCTATCATATCCAAAAGCAATCATTTAACCAAATAACATGATGCTTCTTAGCTACTCACATGACTTCAAGAAATAAGTTTTTTAAAAAGCATTAGATATTCTGAAATATTTAATAAAAATGTCAAAAGTCATAAACCTGGGATTTTTTTTTGGAGGATTTTGAAGATGATGGTTGTTGGACAGACTAGAATATGCCTTGGGTCCAGTATTGCTGCTGACCCAGCTGACAGTGTTGTGTAGGTCATATGAGTTCTACAGGTGACTTAGCTCTGTAATGTCCAATCTATTGCTCTCTTCCTTCAAGGCTTGAACCGGGCTATGACTCCTACAAAGTCCTGTGAATGGAGCCAGAGCACTGGAATATGTCCTTTTCATCCCAAAGTCTGGAACATAAAACTCATTTAGTGAGTGTGTTTCCTTGCTGAACTGGTGTTACTGGGCTCTGTATTTCCATTTGATTCCTCTGTGTGTGTTTCAGATGATACTATTGGAAGGTTTCTCTAGAAAAGTCTGGGCCTGACCTAATGAGATGGTCCTTAATGACATGAACTGTAGGGAAACACAGAGGTCCCTTGTGCCTTAGGGATACAGATGAAGGAATTACAGCTCTCACTGAAAATCAGAGTTGCAGGGCGGGGAAAGTTTCATTCTGGTTTCCTTCTCTCATCTTGCTCTCAAAAAACTTGGCCAAAACAGAAATTAACTCATGATGAAGAAAAATCTTGGTCATGCATGCTCTGTTTTCTGTGTCTTTCTACCATTTTGCCAAAGAAAAATTCCTTGTTATCTTTATTACTGCAAGAGCCAACTACTCTAAGTAAAGCATTTACAAGTGGTTTAAGTTTTCTTTGTGAATATATAGCAAAAAGGGAGAGAAAAATTATTTTGGTGTTTTTTATCGTTTGGTTTTTGGTTTTTTTTCCTTCATGTCAAAATATGATTTAATAATTCATTTAGTTTTTAGATGCATCAGGGCTTGGGAGGAATTTTGAATTATTCCAACTTAGAAACACAAGTTTGGTTTGGCTAAATGCTGAAACTGGAGGTGAATGCTGTTGAATATGGAGTAAGAGTTGGTCTATACTTCTCCTGGAGTGTTTGAAACCAGTACTGAAAGTGAAAAAATGTAATTGTAATCAGAATGAAAGAAAGTTCTTGGGTTTTGTTTAAACCTATTTTATCCTGCTGGGGAAAAAAATACCCAAATCTCTAGAGCACATGTATGCGTATTTTTATGCTGACAGAGCAGGTGTAAATAAAAATACCTGTCAGTAATCAATCTTATTTTGTGGCATTTATTGATGTAGAATGTGTCATATTGCAGAAATGTAGACATATGCTAATATCTATCAGAGTATGTATTAATTGCTACTAATATGACTGAATAGAAAAAAAAAAAAACCACAAACCTATATTGATTTACAAACAGGTCCTTCTACAAAAAGAGACACAAGAGATTACCATGTAATCAGATAGACTGGGGACTGTGGTCTACTCATTAAGTACCAGTAACCAAACATAATAGTGAGCTTGAAAAATGCACTGAAAGAATAAACTAGTTCAGGTTTCTGATCTGATCCCTCCAGCAGAACTATTCGTGTGATTCTAAATTGACATAATAATCTTGCATTGGAGAAACCACCCCTGCACAGCAGAGTTACCTCTGTGAGAAATGCGCTTCAGAAAGCTGATTTAGGAAATGGTTAGTGAGCTGATACTCCTCTGCTTAAGTATTACAGAAAAGTCTGTTTATAAATATAAATATATATAAAAATATATATTTCAATTTCTCCTTCTGCCTTAATTTAACGCATAAAAAAAAAAATCAACTTTTAAAGTGACTAACTTGCCAAGATTATGTATGACAATCTTGTCCCTGAGTAGGGATTTACTCATATATCTTTATATGAAAAACACCTCCTAACTGGACATAAATATAAACTGTATCATTGAAAGGTACCATGTGAATCAGCAGCATCTTTTCTGGAGCTTTAGACTGGTAACTGCACAACCTGCTTGATTGAGTTCTTATCAGTGAAAGAGCTAATATGGAGAGTAGCAGTTTAATTAAGAAACAAACAAAAATGTTTCACACAAGCTATTATATTATTATATTATTATTATATAAGCTATTATATTATAGTAGCAGGAGATCAAAACTAATCATGTTCACTCTCACAAGTATAAATAATTCTGGAAATTCAGAATCATGGGGGTTTATATTTGGGGTTGACTTCTTATAAACCCAGAACATGAAAACTATAGAATACAAAGAATGAGGTGTAAATTTCATACATGAACGAAATCATCATTATTCCTTGATAGTTTTGCTTGCTTTAGTTTGTTTTCTTTTCTTATACTGCAACATATGCACTGTGTCAGATTTCTATCTCGGTTGCACATATGTAATTGATAAGGAAGTTCAGAGAACCATAGAACTGTTAGGGTTGGAAAGGACCTCTAAGATCACTGAGTACAGCTGGTAACTGAACATTAAACCATTAAACCAAACACTGACCATTAAACCATCTTCCCAAGTGCCACACCCACATGTTTTTGAACACCTCTGGGAATGGGGACTCCACCACTTCCCCTGGGCAGCCTGTTCCAATGCCTCTCCAGCCTTTCCATGAAGATTTTTTTCCTAATACCCATCCTGAACCTGAGCAAGAAGGTGCCCCCTGAGCCTCCTTTTCTCCAGGCTGAGCCCCCTCAGCCCCCCCAGCTGCTCCTCACACGAGTTCCCCTCCAGAGCCTTCCCCAGCCCCAGTGTATTCCTCATATAGTTCCAACCTCTGTTACTCCTGGAGTTTATGTTCAGCAGAGAAAGGATCACGGTTTTGACAAGGAGAGTGAGGCTAAAGACAAAATGTTTAAGCAGGAACATACTTAAGTATGTGCCTGAATATGTGTAAAATACAAACTCCATTTGCCAGAAGCAGGGATCTGGATACAGCATCTAGATTTAGACCAGCACATGTCCAAGAACAGGAATGATCTTAAATTCAGGGAAACAAATGATACTTAAAAAGGAGGATCTACTCTCTATATTCCTTCTAAAATAAGTTTACTCCAGCTACCAGGCATGAGGATGTGCAAAACAGTCCTGAATACTTGTCACCTGAGGCTCAGTTCACACTGAAATGATCCACAGAACTTGAGATAAAAAGGAAATGTTTCCCTCAATGTTAAATGAAAACTTACTTCTTACAGAAACCTATAGAAAGTAAAAGGCAGATTGTCAGGAGTGAAATTCCTCCTATTTTCATCATAATTTCTCTGTTGTTAAATCCACAATAACACAAGGAAATTAGAGCTGTAGGAAAGCACACTGTTGTTTCTGAAAATGACATCTTGAAGTTGCACCTGACTACAGATTTGTCATTTTTTGGCTCATTCATACCTTGTCTTTCAATCTTCCTTTCATCACCCCTACCTCTAAGCCAAATTCATCTTGTTCTTGTTTCTGCTACAGTTATTACATACATCTCCACTTCTCCTTCTAAGTTTTATGATTCCCATGGCTACAGCCTCCCAAAGTCCCCATTCTTTAAATTACAAACAAATCAAAACTTTATTCTCAGACATCTCTCCAAACAGACAGAAACACATGAACAGGTCCAAATTTACCAAGGAAGGCTCAAGTGGGTTCCCCAATAATATTTCCTGTGAAATTTCTGTGTTCACTGCTCACAGAGAGTATGGGAACGAACACCCATGTGGATCCCCATGTTCAAACAGCACTGTGCTGTCTCCTACAGATCACTCTTTCATTACTATCATTTAACCAGTTTCAACCCCAGCACCTCAGATTTTTCCCAGTTTTGCCCTTCTCTTCCAGCCCACAACACAGGGAACAGGCCTTCATTAAAATTCAGAAAGATCTTAACACCTTCCCATAAGCTGAGACTGATTTTTCATGTTGCACAAGGTTTCTTTACAGTTCCATAGAAGAAAAAGATTTTCCTTTCTATTTACCAACCTGCACTGGCTGCAGAGGAACACAGAAAAAGTAATTACCTCTTCCTAAGGAAAATCTGAGTAAAGAGAGCTGTGCTAGCCAAATCTCAGCAGCAGCCATGGAGCAACTCCGTAAAACCTATTGCAGATCACCATCAGAGACTGCAAACTCCTGTGCAGCTTCAGACTCACCAAGAGGAACAAGTTTTAGCAGTCCAAAAGAGAATTATGTGTAGGTAGAAGGAAATCAGTTCTTCTTCTCTGCCTCAAACAATATTGCTTATGTCCCATGTATCCTTAATAGGTAAAATGGAAACCAGCAGGGCACATGGGAAAAATAAAGGGGTTTTTTTTTATAAAATAGACACATCTGAGAAGCCTTTTAAGATACAGCAGCCCCAAGTGCAGCCTAAGCATGCCTGGCTTACCAGAAACCTGGTACTCTCAGTGTGCTGAACACAGCAAAAATTAGAACTAACAGATAGTGGTAAAAATCAGCTACACTTTTTCATACCCTTCATGTTGTTGTTAGAGAATTTCTAGCTCACTTCAAGAAAAAGCTTTTCAGCCTTCAGAGGGAGAAACACACTTCTGTACACAGATTCCTTTGGTTTATCTGTTCATGTCCTCCACAGCATAAACAAAACAGGTTTGACATCTTTATTTTATTTAAAAACACGAGATGAGAAAAAGGAACAACCAATCACCAAAGTACCATTTGACTAATTATACCAATTGGGTGATTTGGGCTCTGTAAATACTTAAAACAGTGCTCACCTCCACTGTTCTTATTTGTGCCACACCGCTCGAAAGTCCTGCCAGGATCAGTAATAGAGAACACTCCTTTCCTCAGGATAATCTGCTCAAATTACATGTGTGAGGCTACATGTCCTAATCCTCACAGCTGGTACTGCAGCCAGGGAGAGGCAATAACACTCCCTTGCCAGCACAAAGTAATTCCATGACGTAAAATAGATGCATTGAACCTGAAAACTAACATTTTACCCACTTTCTCTCACGTTCTTGGCAGGAATACCTGAAAAAATACCCGGCCTATGTTGACCTGACACCATGGTGGTTTTGTTGATAAACAGGTAGTTGTTTTCACAGTTAATTGACAGATAAGATCTTAAGTAAGAAGCAAGGACATTTTCGGGAATTCAGTCATAAAAACCTTTCCTAAGCACAACATTTAGCTCACTTTGCTTGGACAGGTAGACAATTTGGGACTTTTTGGCAAATGTGTATGTAAGAAACTAATCACCTAGCTTGCTTTGCAATCTTCACCTAAAGTCTCTCTAGGGTCTGAAGCATTTCATATATCATAAAATGTTGCTTGCTAAAATGGGTTGCTAAGGACCTTAAAGGTCATTTAGTTCCAACACCCTGCAACCAAAGTTTTGGGGCATTCAAAACTTCTCTGGGCAACCTGTGCCAGGGTCTGCCCACCCTCACAGGGAAGAATTTCTTCCCAATATGCAATCTAACCCTGCTCTCTGTCACTTTGAAGCCATTCCCCCTTGTCCTGTCACATGTTCTTGCAAACAGTCTCTCTCCATCTTCCTTTTAATCTCCCTTCAGCTACTGGAAGGCCACAATTTATAAGAAAATATCCCAATTTTAACTTGTGTGGTTATTATAAGGCAAAATAAACTTTTGCAGCATGCAAATGTACAAACCAGTTTACTGCATTTATTTTGCACTGAGATACAAAGAAGATGCATTAGGTGTTTCAGGAGAGTAAACACACATCAGTAATGCTTTTATATTCTGTAAAGCCAAATATATTCAGCTTTACTAAATACTAAAGTGGCCTTTAAATACTCGGCCTTAGAATACAGTATGAACTCATTAATTTAAATTTCTGAGGTCCTGACATAGTTTTTAAGCCTGGAATGTGCTGTCATTCAATGAGAGAATATCAATTCCTTAAACTCTTGTATTATCACTGCCTAACCTTTCCAAACATAGAATCATCTAAAGGAGATTTCAGTAGATGGAAAACAAAGCTCATGATATTTGGCATTACTTGGCTTCTTTTTAGTGTTCACTGTTGTGATCTAAATGGAATGTGATTCTTACAAACTTTTTCATTAATGTCCATGTACAGAAAAGGTAATTATGCACTTTAACTCCAAGATAACTCACTGCCAACATATTTTTCACATAAAATCTTTTAAAATACAGACATACAATACTAATAAGAACTATTTCTACTCTTCTTCTTCTGAAAAGCTCCACATTCCCATAAACACCCCTTGAAAGAAAGGCCATTGAGTAAAAAGCTTACTTAACTAACTTTTAAAGGAAAATCTGGAATCAATACACTTGAAATCAAATGCATATTGATTGTGTCATTTTCCTCTTCAAAAATAAACTGTCTCAGTAAACTATATTAAGCTCTCAAGTATTGACATAATCCTTATGACTCTCAGATCTTATTCCTTCTATATCCAGTTAATTTTACTGCTGTGACTAGTCCCCAGTCAGGAAGATAAATATGGGTGATAAACCAAGGCACAAGCAAAAGCTTATGAAAAACTTCAAGGTTTAATACTCTTTGCTCGTAGCCAATTTTTTCTCAAAACCTCCAACAGTTCCAATATCTGTACAATCACCATCTTTATCAGCCAGTGTCTACGTCAGGTGAAACGAAACAACACCCTCTCACTCTGATGGACTTTGGCTACAGAGTAATTTCTACTGAAAATTAAGGTAAAGCCAGTGACTTCTAAAATACAGATAACAATGGTTTTAATACATTGAAAACTCCCTATAAATATCTAATTTGAACACTCTGATAAATACAGATGCTATGTGTCTGCTTTCCAGGATAAAGCTTTCCTTAATAATGTCTCTCATGCCAGGGTCTTGTCTTGCAAACCTTCCATTTGTAGCTCTCCCTTTGACTTCACTAAGGGCTCTGGAGAAAGGAATAGGATAATCAAGTCCTTAATCAAATTTATTAAAACCCTGATGATATACAACCCAATTAAGGAATACCTCTCCATTCCATAAGAGCTTTTTACATTCCCTATAAAACATTTTCTTCCTCACCACATAAAACTTGCTGCATGCATTGCCGTCTGTCAGCATGAAGTACTAGCCTTAAAAATGAAAATGGGGCAATTAAATCTACAAGCTATTGCTGATTTAATTATGAAAAGATAATGCTAATTGGCAGCAGAACTTTCGAGCAACTTTCAATCATGTTATTAGCCACATTTGGAAAGCCACAGCAATATTAAGATACTCCAGTTTCTAAAAGTAGGAGCTTTTCCATCCCATTTGTTGGTACAGTACTTCCCTCAAGTGGTAAATGTATTTATGCCTGGTGTTTTTTTTTATTTTAGATTTCTGTATAGTATTAAGCAGTAAAAATGCAGACTGTTGCCTAAACACTCTGGCATTCTGTATTAACGTGGAGTCAACTTTTTTTCCTTGCTGGCCTGTGTTACCACTGCTTTGTTTCAGATGCAGGACCTTTTAATTGAGCCAACCACAGACCTAAGATGTAAATATTATCAGCATATCTCTCTTTCAGATATATATGACACACTTCAGAGCACAATACCCCTGCTTCTCTTAAGCTCGCTAGTTCTGACGTGATCCCAGTGCCATGTCTCATCCACCTCCTTAACACCTTAATTTAAAACTGAGTGATGTATTGAGAATTCTGCATGATCTTCATTTCCAGGGAAAGGTGTTTAACAATTACACTCTGCAGAAACTTAAGACTTTTTTATATTGGTATAGTCTACTCTCTTCTCCATAAGCGCCTCTCATTGACAATCTTTTATTTTCCTTCATTTTTGACCAGGTTTAAGTATCAATCAGATACGACTCAAACTGTATCTTAATTCATGCATATTGTCCTGGGTGAAAGCACACAAGTATTCTCAAATGTTTTCACAAACCCGTTGAAATATGTATTAAACTTGTTTCCTCCTGTGGGACTGGGAACAAGAGACAAGAAATACATTTATATACTGGGACAAGTTGAGCATAAAGCCATCAAGATGGTTATGGGGATAGAGTTCTTACACAGAAGGAAATTCATTTGTTCAGCCTGAAAAAGCAGAGGCTAAAGATACAATTGCTGTAGAAAATAGTCTGGGAGGGTACAGGGAAGACAGAGACAGAATCTGCATGGGGGTGCAGAGTGGTAAGTTGGGAAGCAACACACACAAGGGAAATTCTAATCAGGTATCAGAGAAGCTCTTCGAATTAGGTCAGTCCAATGGTGCAGCAAATTCCTCAGAAAGGCTGGAAATCCCTATCCTTGGAAGCTGCAAAACCTTGACTGAACAAGGCCTTAAACAAACTGTTCTAAAGTTGTGCTTGCTTTGATCAGGGGAGTGGACTGGAAGATTTCTAGAGATTCTGTCTGACCTATATCTATCTTTACATATATATATTAATATATATATATATCTTTAAAATCAGCCTTACTGAACAGTGCTCACACTTATTCATTCCCTTTTTCTTCTACAATCCCCACAACTGCTTTGAGATTCTTTGATTTGGGTTTGCTTATTTGTTTGGTTTTGTGGGATTTTTTTTTTTCACTTTAAAAAAATTTCCAAATTGGACTTTCAGCATTTCTTGTTTACTCATGGTCTGTCTTTCTCCCAAGGTACAGTTTTCTTTGCTGAACAACCTTTTTTGACCCACTACATTTTAGTATTCTGATTGCTTTCAAAATCCTCCTGAAAGGAAAATACTCATTACAGTAGCTCAGTGATCTTATTCATTAAATCATATAAATCCTTCTCTGTGAATGCTTTTGGTGAGGTCCTTGTTGGACTTAGAGAAGCAGAGGGACACAAAAGAAGAACCAGAGGTAGGGAAGTATTACCTAGATAACCAGGTCAGCAAAAAAATGGTAGTTTTGCCAGGTGACATCAGACAGTTGTGGAAGCTTTGTAACAGTCTCTGCTTTTCTAGTTTGATTTTCTGGAACTTTAAAAGCAAGACACGCAGAAATTTGAATTTTGAATACTTATGCTAACCTACAAAGGAATAGTTCAAGCACATACATAACACTCCATTATCTTTCAGAGGACTCCTTATCAGAGGAGTTCCACTCTTTAAAAAGGTGAAAAGGTGCTAAAAGGGTAATATTCCATCTTTATTTACTTCACTAGCTATGCAACACTCTCTAGGACTAGATCTGGAGCATGCCACTGGAAGTTGTTAAATGAATCCATGCATCCCAACAAGCTTTACATTTTCACTACGTGAACAATAGAGATTCAAAGCAGCAGTGAATTAATAATCATAAGTCTGCTCTCACTGAATTCCTTTGTACAATACCCATGTGGCACCAATAGGAGTGAAAGTTGACTTGAATAACCAGACAAGAATTCAAGTTTATCTACTACATGAAATACCAGAGTGTGAAGGGGCTTCCAAACACAATGCCATCGTACCCCTAAATGAAGTGAATCAGGAAAACCACCAGATCAGCAGGCAAGTGTTTCCCAATTAAACACGGGAATAGCTGCAAAAGCTGAGCAGTTCAAACTGAGTTCCTTAGCTCTTCAAGCCTGGAGTTTGTGGAATTGCAATCTTCATGAGATGAATGCCCACAGGAACTGAATAAAAGTGCAGTTTATTTCTTTAAAATTGCAGACAGGATTGCCATATGCACCAAATAAAAAATTCTTGGCAACTAACTTCACTGACTTTTTTCCACAGCCAGTTTGTGTCAGTTTTGTCCCAAATCTAGGCTTCTGTTTTGACCTTGAAGATAAATAGCCTGAAGTTTACTCTACAATTGTGCTCAACAGAAGGTAAAAAAATATACTCCAAGATATAGGAGTTGGTCACTGGTACACAGGAGAGGGAGAATACTCCAGGTTTTCTTTCTAGTTTTTCGTAAGTTTAGGTATCTACACTAAATTAAAACCCAGAAGACTTCTGGAGATTTATTTTTCAACCTGAGACTTTGCTGTAGCCCTCTAACCTGTAATTACAGCCTGTGACTGGGTACAATGTGATAGTAAGTCATCTGCAGCAACTGCAGACTTAAGGACTTGCACTGTATTACTTAGGCAGAACTCCCATTAATTTCAAGTCCTGATGAATAGGACCTGTAGGAATGAGTTTTTCCATTGAGTTTAATAGGAAAGAGACCTGTATCATCCTTAATGTCGTCAATAAGGAGCTTAGACCTCAATTCAAAAAAAGCATTTAATTGTATCCGTATTCGGGATGCTGAACATGTGCTTAACTTCAATCATATGCCTGGGCTGCAGTTACACGATTAAACAACACAAGCTATAGTATCACCCTAGAAAGAATGCTTCCTTGAGCCAAAATCTTAATAAGTAACACAAATAGGACCAACAAACAGCAGCCTTGCCTTCTCTTGTTTCTATGTTCAAAGCTCTCTTCTGTCAAAGAAAACTAAATTTATATTTATAAACTTTTTTTTGGCAGAAAGCATCTCATAAGCATAAGATAACCTTTTCTTAAAATCCTGGCTCTCACCTGCACTGTCCAGCCTCCAATAATGGAATAAATCTAGTGTTCCTAGTTGAACACCATTTTGATGCCTAGACAAAAATTGATGATTTTTTTCTTTGCAAAAGTTAAGCAGCAATTTCATTTATCTATGACCTTGAAGAAGAGGAATGGGAGATAGAGGAACAGGCTGATTATTGCCAGTTGATCTCTCCCATCCCTGGAAGGACACTGACAGCAGAAGGGCCTTGACAACAGGAGAAAGAGCAGTCTTGTATCCATCTTCACATAAAGGACGTAAGAATACTTAAGGAATCAGCCTCACTTTGGTCTCTTGGAAAGTGAAGAAACCCATTTCTGAGCATATAAAGAAGAAGAAGGTGATGGGGAACAGTCATCACATATTTAGCAAAGGTGAATCATGGTGCACCAACCTGATTGCTTTCTGGGAGAGAATGACTAGACCTGTGGGCAGGAGGAGACTTGTCAATGCCATTTCAGCAAAATACAGGTTTGATGGTCTGGCTCAGAGGGTGTTGCTAATAACTCATACTCTGCCTGGAAACCTGTATCAGCTGGAGTATTGCTGTGGTTGTACTAGGACTGCCCTGTTTAGTGACTTTAAAGAAGGACCTGGGGAAGGTGGTGAAATGCTGGCAGATGTCATCAGACTGGGGAGAGGTCAGTCAATGTGCTTAAGCACATGGCTGCCATCCAGAGGGACACAGAGAGAAGGAACAGGTCTGTACAGCCTTCAAGAAATTCATCAAGCACAAATGCCTTTGAAAAGGGAAACTCCTTTCAGGGGAACAGATTCTATCATAAAGACCCTTTGGTGTCTGCAGACAGCAAGCTGAACTAAGCCAGGAATGTGCCCTGAGAGCAAAGGCCAACAGCAGCCTGGGTATACTAACCAGTGGATCCAAGGAAGTGATCATCTTGGCTTTTCAGCACTCAGTGACCTGGATCTAAAATATTGTGTCCAGTTTGGGGCCCTCCAGTAGGGAAAAAACCTCAAAACCAATGGCACTACTTATGTAAGTCAAGGAAAGAGCCCTGGAGCACTGGTCCAAGGAAGAGGAACTGAGGAACCAGGCTTGTTCAGCACGTTGAAGGAGGGCATCAGGAAGACAGAGCCAGGCTCTTCACAGTGGTTCATGCTGGGAGTAAGAGAGACAGTCATCATAAACTGAAAGCAGAGAGGATCTGGCTGGATGTAATGAGAAGCTTTTACACCATGAGGACAGTCAGGCAGTGTTCAGAAAGGTATTGTAGTCTCCATCCTTGGAGGTTTTCAGTACCCCACTGGATAATATCCTGAGTAACCTGGTTTGATATCACACCTGACACTCCTTTGGGCAGGAGAGTCCTTTGGACTAGATAAAATCCTGAGCGCCTTCCCAACTCAAATTATTATACTACAGTATATTTCTAAGCATTTTTCTTTCATCATATCAAGAGTATAGGAAGATCTATATCCTTCTAAAGACTGACAGGAATACAATTGTAAATATGGGAAAACAGCACTGGGACCATACATGGAGTTCATGTGTCTGATACAAATGAAAAAGTCCTGCCTTAGGTTTTCAGAGAAACAGGGAGCAAGTGGGACATGTTTAGCTGCATTTCTTCTACTACTGCATACAAAGTTAACCAAATTCCAAGACAGCTACACTGAAAAGGTTTGAATACACATCATATAGCTTATAGTCAAAGAACCCACACATTTAAATAAGAAAACACTGAAAGACCACATCACCGGTCTTTTGAATACAAATTCGGATTATGAATACTCTGGTATAAAACTGCTGTAACCTAGAACTCGAATATCCATTCAAATAATCAGAATTTACCCTTCAACTGTGATGTCACTTGATTACCCAAACAAGTATTGTACAATAAAGAGGAGGAGATCTCTGTACAGGATTATCCTCATTAGAGTCCTCATTCATCTTCATTCTTTTCATTCAGTCATTTTTTTATTTTCTAAAGTTAATGATGGAAGAAATAAGTTGAAAAGGAAAAAGAAAAAAAAACAGCTACATTTTCCTCTTGTTATCCCATATGCTTAGAAAGTTATTTGTCAAATTAAAGAAATGAAAGGGGGTAGAAAGACATTGGCCAATTCAAGAAATAGTATTTCACTTTTTTGTATCAATTACCAGATGAATTAACAATTTAACTATCTTTTTCTGCCACTTTCCTATTTAGAATGAATATTAGCATGATAGAATGCCAGACTCTCTTATTCCCAGGGCTGGCTCCAAGTAAGGAAGTGAGCCAAGAGACAGGCCTCTATAAAGAAAATTTTCCTTGAGAAATATGTAGACTGAGTTATTTGTTTTCCTGCCAAATAGGAAAGATAAGAGTGTATATATATATATACACACATATATGATGTTGCACCACGCTTGCCAGATCAGCTGGACATTTAATGAAAAGGAGTCAGAGCCTGATTCGTCTCTCCCAGAAATGACTGGAAGTTTGCTTTCCATCAGCTCCAGTGAGAGCTGGATCTAGCCCCATCTGCATGTTTTCAGGCACAAGACCAATTCTCATTTCCTGACCTGTGTGTAATTCCCTTGAGGATGTCACTAGTGCAGAGAGAGAATAACTAACTTATCATAAGATTATAGATATCCAACACATTCTTAGTTACCATTGTGCAGATATAGTAACTGTACCCTGTTTGTTAAATGCTTCTATCCAGATTTTCTGTGTTATAGTGCATTAAACAAGAACAACAAAATATAATATTAATTGCTTCATTACAAAATTCTCATCTGCCATATTTGCACAAATATATTATCAGACACATGTATTGCTACACTTACAACTTTTCCTCTCTGCTGCAAGTCATCTTTTAATGTGCATGAACCACAAAGCTGTACATTGCAAGCCTTTATATCACAGAATCATGGAATCATTTGGGTTGGAAGAGACCTTAAGGATCATCTCATTCCAATCCCCTGCCATGGGCAGGGACACCTTCCACTAGCCCAGGTCACTCAGAGCCCCATCCAACCTGCCCTTGGACACTCCCAGGGATCCAGGGGCAGCCACAGCTTCTCTGCCCAACCTGGGCCAGGGCCTGCCCACCCTCACAGGGGAGAATTTCTTCCCAACATCCAATCTAACCCTGCTCTCTGTCAGTGTGAAGCCATTGCCCCTTGTACTGTTACTACATGTTTTTGTCAATAGTATGTGACCACAAAGAATTAAATAATACTACTGCCCATAAGTCAGATCTTTGCAGGTTTCTTGAATCAGTCCCTTAGAACTTAGCATTTTTTTAAATGAATGCTTTAATTCATAAGGACTGTCTGTTTATGCACTTGCTACTCAACCTGAGGCATTTCATATAAATGTTTCAAAGCCTTTAGCTTTAAATGAATTATCTTCTGAAACAGTAGAACCCCAGGGTGTTATTTTTAGAGTAACTTCACACCAATCTTTTGTGAAGCGCTTTGAGCCATCACAGTTTCTTTCCCACTCTCCAAATAACCAATAAAATATTTATGAAATCAGCCTGAACCACACAGGCTGGTATAGTCTGAAATTTTGTTCTTTGCTTATTACAGTGAGGGAAATAGACACTAAGCAGTATTTTATATCAAAGCTGTGCTCTGGAACACAAACCCCACTGGGCAAGTAACACATTAGATGTGTCATATTTTCTATTGCCAGTCTCATCAAGCTGATTTGGAATTTGCTTCTTGGGCAGAGTGACTCATGTGTTTACTGGCCCTGACAGGTGCTGGGCATCTTCCACACTCATTAAAGCTAATGACTTCAACAGCAGACAGGGAAAACTATATGTTGGAGTAGGTTTCCTCTTAACAGGTATTCCCAAGTTATCATTTAAGAGAGTATATAAGTGGTGTCAATTTTCTTCCACAATCACAAAACCAGCCCACGACCAAACCCCTAACTCTTCATGGCAAAAATAACCCAATTAGCTTCAGAGGAACTCTCTGTTGAAGTAAGGCAAGGAAAAAAATGCACCATGCACAAAGCTTTGCGCATGAAAGCTCAGTTTCTTGCCATGAAACCAGTCACATCCTCACCGGAACAGAGGAATTAACATACTGGAAGCAAGCCAGTAATTTTATAGAAATATATGCCTTTAAGTAAGCTCTAAATCAGTATTCTCACAATAGCCACAGCTTTGGCATCATTTCTATCCCAACAAGCCACAGCTGCTGAACTGGAGACTTCTGACTTCATATTAGATAAGTAATGAGAAGTTTTGGGCAGCAGTGCCAGACCCATCCTTTGATATTAACACTGCACACTACAGTTGTTGATCAACCACACCAAAAAGATATGCCTTTAATTTACACTAGTTAGCTGAAAATATTCAGGAGACAACTTCACAGAGGCTTCTGCCATGACATTAGACTGTCAACCAGTACATGAAGACACGGAGACCTCACAGACATCTGTGTATTCACATAAACCCAAGAAATTAGGACGCTTGAATCTTTAACTACAGAGAGATCTCTACTTTGATGCCTGTCCAGCCACTGTTAATATGACAAAGTCCTGTGCCCTGGTTTCCACACAACAAGACAAAAAATCTGAGCCAGAGGTCTCAAAGAAACCTGTGCCTTACTATTAACCTGCCATGCAAAAGCTCCTGAGCATGGTCTTGCAAAGGGTATAAAACAAAGCCTTCTCAAGGAGGAGGAAAAAAAAAAGTTTGAAACTTCTTAAAAGAAGGTTGAAGAATTACTGGGGTTTTAAACACTCGTCACTTTTAATGCATGACTTTTCAGGGTCATCCAAAGCAAAATGTAATGGTGCATCTCCACAGTTAAATTGAACATAACAGTTCAGTTAAAGAACTGGCCTTTTCCCTCTTCAGAAGGTCTCACATGATCATTTCTTGCTCTTACAATAAGACATTGAGGTATCAACATATGTGCAACTCATCTTCCAAACCCAAACTAATGTGCTGTTTGCTGGACTGAATTGCAACACATTTAGTAAGCAGCACATTGAGTGATAGAAAACTGTTCAGTAGTTTGGAATATAGTTCAGTAATCTGGGTAAAACTAATTCAGGATTTAGAAATTCAGTATTTTTCCATCCACATTGGCACAGAAAGCGATTCATGAACAAAAAAAATATTTCAGGAAAGCCTTTTCATTCTTAACATCTGAAAGGAGCCCTTCCTATTTTTATAGTGCTGCATCTTTGCATTGTTCCTGATTTTCCACAATAGTTTTTCTTGTTTTCTTTTTTTGGTTTTTTTTTTTGCTTGTTTTGGTTGTTTTGTTTTTGTTTTACCTTAAATTAATTTCTAATTTATAATGCTGTGATTTCTGTGTCTCATGTAAGATAATCATTCTATTCTACAGCATCAATCACTGACTTGTTTCCAGTTTTCACGTCATTTAAGACAGAAAAAGCTGAACAACAGCAACTGTTTGATACAACTTTTACAGCCTTTGATCCTTCACTTGGAGGTCCAAAAGAACTGTGTAGGGTGCAAGGGGAAACCTGCCCATAGTGTTGTGTAGGAGTCTCTGCTCTTTCTGGGCAAGATCCAAAGCCCCCTAAAATTACTGAGAATTTGCCATTCTCTTCTGTGGGGTTGGGTTGGGCCCAACAGGTGAAATGAAAGATTCCCTGGAAACACTTCACAATCCCAGTGGTGACCAGCAGAAGAAAGGGAGAGTGAAGTTCTTAAGCTGCAGGGCTAAATTTGTTGGACCAAACCTAAGGCATTCTCCAGTTCAGATACTTGTGCTCAATGTTTAACTAAATCAAACTGCTTCCTTCTACCTGGAAACTGAGCATGGTCTGGAATGCTTTGGCTTTGCTGGCACTCATGTTATGCAGGAATGAGCAATGGGTGACCAAGCCTAATGGGCCAAGGCTACAGAAGTTGTGAGTGCTTAGGAAGTAGACCTCAGTCAATGAGAAATTGATGAAAGAGGGCTTGTTTTAAAAGATATGATGCTGCCATAAAAATCATAAACCCACTTCAACCTAAAAAGTATCTACCAATTATTATTTTTTACATTGACCCTGGAAATGCTGTCAAAACTTCGCAATTGTGCAACTGAGATGTGACTAAAGACATCAGTGTTACCTATGCAAATAAAATCACTGTAATTAAAGTCCAGAAAGTACTGACATTCGAGGTAATTGCTCTAAGAATTCCTGTGGTGATTATCTTAGGAATCATTCACTACTCTACAGATTAGATCCTGAGCCACCTGTCAGCCCTGTTTCCACACAAATTGCTTTACATTGCAGAGCTGGCAAAGTGATGACCTCAAAGCCCTGCAATGGCACTGCAGGGCTGCACGACACCAGAGCACCAGCAACCAGCTTACAAGGCTGTTTAAGAACACCAAAAAGCACCTTTTGCAAACTATCAGGCACAGACAAAAATAGAATCACAGCATAGCAAAGCACAAACCCAATATAATTGAAAAGAATAAGCTGACTCTTACCCCATTTGGATTTTCTGTTGTGATGTTTTTATTTTTCAGCTTTTTCTGCAGCAGTTTGGTTTCATACTCTGGTCTGGGATGCTCCTGGGGGATAAAACAAAAAAACAAGCAAACATGTGATTACGATTAAGGGAAAAAAAACCCCAAAATTCTGGTCACTTATTCACAATCCAAGCCATCAAGATGATTCAACCCCACAGCACCTTTTGGACTAAGGGGAATACTGCCTAGAGGTATGTGACACATTATAGGGTGCAGGGGAAAAACATATTAGGGATTACACAGAACTTACTATGGGAAGCTTGGAGGAGGAGGTAAAGGTGGGGAAGGGAGGGATTTAAGTCACCTGGAGGGGGAACAACTGTGAAAAAAATAGATGGATAAGGGGTGGTCATATGCAAATAGATTGGTGGTCTGACCTACAGCACCTGGAGCAAGTGAAGGTGTGAGGCTGAGTATGTAAGTGCTGGTGGAGGTCAGGTTGATCACCACCACAGAATCACAGGATATTCTGAGTTGGAAGGGACCCACGAGGATCTTTGAGTACAAATCACACTTACGGTGAAGGGTGCCTTGGCATTGTTAGCACCCTGCTCTACCCAGCTGAGCCAATCTCAGGGCTAAACTGGAGTAGCCAGCAAGTAAGTGAAGTGCAAGTCCCCCAGGGTGAGATGACGGTGGAGATGGGTATCAGAGGGACCAGGAGAATCCCAGCCAACTGCCAGAGAGACCACAGGGTCTGGGGGTCTCTGGGAGTGTGATGCACTGGGAGAGGAGATGTGTGTGCGAGAGCACCTGGAGAGGAGGGGATGTAGTTGTGGGCTTGTCCCTCTGAGTGCCATCAGCTGGGGAGACTGGGGCCCAGGGTCAGCTACTGGGCACAGTGAGTGAGCCCAGCTGCTGGGGGATCTGCATTGTGTATGTTCCCCCTTGCCCTGTCACTCCAGGCCCTTGGAAATAGTCTCTCTCCATCTTCCTTGTGGGCTCCCTTCAGGTACTGGAAGGCCACAATGAGGTCACCTCAAAGTTTCTCTTTTCCAGACTGAACAGTCCTAACTCTCAGCCTCTCCTCCCAGCAGAGCTGCTTCATCCCTCTGATTTACTTGGTGGTCTCCTCTGGACAAAAAGTGGAACTCCAAGACACAGTGAGACACAGGCAAATTCTGACATTACTTAAGCTGATTAGCAGCAACAATGGCAGTAAACAGGATGGGGAAGGACAAAGAGACAACTGTAAAGTGTTTAGAGATGCTGCAGTCAACACCTGTGTCTTGATGTTTTGTGAGTTTTCATCACATTGTTGATTTGCATTATTTTGTATCAGGCTGCATTAGATGAGGTACAGGGGTCAGATGTGAGAAACACCTTCAGAATTTAGAGGTCTAATGACACAATGGGGGCACCTGCAGACATTGGTTGGCTTCCTTTCCCTTTCCCCTCTTATTTTCTGCTAAGCAAAATCATTCTGATCCACCAGGGAAAACCTCCAGACGTCTGAGCAACTTCTGAAAACTGACTTGAATGGAAATGGGGTGAGAAGATAAATGCCAAGCAGAATATTGCACTGTCACTTACTTTTTGCTATTGACAGTTTTGCTCTGAGTGCATCCTCTGTTCAAATTAGGTCAAGTTGTGTTTAGTTTTCCTAGTAAGATATTTCATTATCCCTTTTAAATGCATTTCATACACCTACATCAGGATGAGATGTCATTGCCAAATCTGCCAAGTCATCTTACCCTTGACTGAACAGACGACAGAGCTTTCTGGAATGCAAGTTTCTATATATTCCTTTTATGAGTATTTTGCACAAAATATTTCCTTACAGTCCAGACTTAAGAGATACTTGACCCATACATACATGGATGTGAAGGGACAATTCCACTCAGCTGTAAAGAGAGCATGATTCAGAATAAATTCTTTGTCTGAAAATGGGAAGAGTTCTACACTTAATAAGCTAGAAATAGTTGTGATGACTTCAAGGCCAAATGTCCATGTAGGGATAAATATGAATCCCACGATGCTGGAAGTTTGCCAGTACAGCTGCCAGACACTTATTGAAAACCATGCGAGCCAAGGTACTTTGAGGCCAAATGAGAGCTCAGAGCAGAAAAACGATAATTCCCATTCTGAAAACAAAGAGCCAAATCGTGAAATTTTTACTCAGGCAAAACTCACATTGACGTCAGTGGGAATTTTCCCTGGGAATGTTCTCCAGGATTTGCCTCAAACATACACATGTGTATCCAGTATACATGGCAAATTCTGGCTGCTTAGGTAAAGATCCAGTTTGACAAGAATATAAAATGTTAACTGATCTCTCTTTAATTTCTTTTTGATTTAGGAAGAACGTGCTAATAGAACTTACAAAGCATGCATGACAAACATATTGGATTTATAAGAAGAAAAGGAAAAAAAAAAAAAAAAGAACCTTAGAAACTCTTCCAGATTGACAGACCACAGGAGTTACCATCAAAAAAAAAAATAAGTCATAGGATTAAAGTGAAAAAGCCAGTGCAAATTCATTGCATCATCCTAATCTGCTGAGCGCAAGCAGAGCAGCAAATCAGTGCACACTGATAGGGAGGAAGGTTTCCACAAATAAAAATTGGAGTGACCCAGCTGCTGCCTCAAAGCAAGGTGGAATGAACAGAACAGAGAGCTCAGCCGTTCTCTGCTGCAAAAGGGTTAATTATTACAAATCAAGTATTAAACCCCTCTATTTTTAATGATGGTGATGACACATTGGGTGTTGGGGTGAGAGGTCTAAGGAAGAGTTTGTCATTTACACCAATGATCTGTTCAGACTGTCCCTCTAGTGGGTTGTTCATCCAAAGGAAAATTGTGTTGTACCTCAGCATGGGGTCAGTGGTAGATGTCCACAATCTTTTTAGTCCCAATCACTTGCACCATACATTTGATAAATGTAAAATTAAAACAAAAGCTTGAATAAATCCTCTAACATTGTCACAGGTTTAGGGGTGTTAAAAGAGAAAAGCCAGTGAACAAGTCCACAGACACTCAGCTATCAAAGGTACTCTGACGCAGCACAAAACTGGAATTAAAAGAAATTATAAAGTATATTATAGGAATCTCTTTTCCAGACAGATAGATCTAATTCTTTGCTCTCATTGAGCAAGAACAGTGGTAGTGCTTTGGGGAACTACCTGCAAAACTAAATTTTGACATATGGCCTCAGACTTTTAAGAACCCTTAGGCTGGGACAAAAAAAAAACAAATGCTGCCGTTTCAAAGTCAGATAACATATTTTGTGGATAAGTGTAGCAGAATTCAACATAATTTAATTTTGTTCATTACACAGTTCAAATCCAACCTATTTAAATATTCCTATACTGGTAAATGGAATTGTGTGAATCATTGAATCACGAAATGGCCTGAGTTCAAAGGGACCTTAAAGACCATCTTGTTTCAATCCCCTGCCACAGGCAGGACATCTTCCACTAGACCAGCTCACTCAGAGCCCCATCCAACCTGGTCTTGGACACTTCCAGGGATGTGGAATCCACAGCTTCTCTGCCCAACCTGGGCCAGGGCCTGCCCACCCTCACAGGGAGGAATTTCTTCCCAATATCCAGTCTAAACCTACTCTCTGTAAACAAAAGTAAATGATAGCACATTGATAGGTCTGGTAAAAGAAAAATAGAAGAGGAAAATCAGGTAGAGCCTCAGGATATTGTGGCAGACCTCTGGATCAACAGTCTAGGAATGAAAAAACGTAATAACATCTTTACCGACTTCTTGGCAAGCAAAATAATTATCTCCTGCTTTGGTTCTTACAATCTACAACTGAAAACATGTTTAAAGTTAGTCCTCAAGTGTAATTTTTCACTGAGCAACAGACCTGAGAGATAACATCTGAATCTCAGGACTCCTTTCCCAATTATCCTAATAATACTCTCATCCTCCTACACACAGGACTTAAGCAGAATGTTGAAATGAATTGATTAGTATATCAGGGCTACCCTACGATCATTAAATAATTAGTGTTAATAGGGATTTAATTAAAGTGAGAGAAAATTCAGTGGAAAGAGTGATGAAACTCGAGGAAAGATAGCAATAAAAGCATACAAGGAGTTCCAAAATATTTGGAAACATGGAAAATTGGAATAAGTATGGGAAAAATGTGAGAAAATGCATCTGTGGAAAATAATCCAAAGATCTCATTGGCACAAGGAATCCAAGAATGTAGAGAGGATGAAAGGAGAGATTTGAGAGAAGACAAAATGTTGTAGCTACAAATTCCCCTTTTACCATTACTGACCATTTTTTCCCAAGAGTGCTACACAGTTATTTTATTAGAGTCTCCTCCTTCATTTTTTAAGCAAACAAAAATGTCTTGTACTTCCTGGTTTAGTAGGTACCACTAAAAGTTCAGACAAGGAATCTGCTCCTGTAGTTTGCAAGGTGGCAGAAAAGGTGAAAACACCAAACTCATCAGATCCCAAAGAATTTTGCAAGCATAGTAGAAAAGATCAAGTTAAACCAAGATGCAGTGAGGAGAGAATGGGATGGATGTGTAACCTTATTTAATGTAACAATGTCAGCTTCCCATTTAATTCTGTCTTACCCAAACTACCTTCCTTATTACTTTATTTTAACTCAGCAGTAATCCACCGTGATCTTACAGGAGGAATGAGACTTTGGGAGCGAATGGAGACTCCTTGGCATTTCAGTTAGTGCAGACTTTCTGTCCATTGGACTTCCAAGTTCAGTTCCAAGTTCTAAAATTTCATCTTTTATAGTTTTCTTTCTATTGCAGCTTACACAGGATGGTGAGCAAAACGAGATAAAATCTCTCCCACCCAAAAAAACTGAAGCAGGGGCATCCTAGGTCCTAGAAATACAATTTCTGAGGATTCTTGAGAAGGCAATAGTTTCTACTGCCCAGATCATTAATTAGAGTCCCTCTGTACTCCTTCACCAGCTCCTTCCCGAGCAGAAGGGTGGGATTCTCCCACCTCTATCCCTGTCTTGTTGATGGCCATGTCCTTTAGTACACACCCTGAACTATAAACAAATGCACAACCTCTTTGATTGGGTTACACAATCACACATCTGGGGCAAGATGTGTTGAGGGGAAGAATTTCTTCATGGAAAGGGTTGTCAAGCATTAGAATGGGAGGTGTTCAAGAAACAAATGGGTGTGGCACTCTGGTCTAGGTGACAAGATGGGGATCGGTCACAGGTTGGACTCAATGACCTTGGAGGTCTTTTCCAATCTTAATGATTCTGTGATTCTCTGAGTGTTTATGTATTTCCAAGGCTTTGTCTGTTTTTATGGTTCTGGTCTGAGTTTGTTTTGTTTCTTTCCCTCTCCCATTTATTTATCAATCACTTTTCAATACAATGATGTGTTTCCAGTTAGTGCCCAATGCTACCTATTCTTTTTGTGGATTTCAGATGCACAAACACAAATACTTCAAGTCTATACAGCTGCCAGCTCCAACTATGCATGTCAGCCTTGGGGAGTCTCCTTTCTCAGACTGCCATTGCCAAGATATTTACAAATAAATGGACTAAATTAGTCTCTCGTGTGACTCTTTTGAAGCAAAAGATTTGGCCCAGTGTGTTTAAAGAAAGTAATT
Organism: Anabacerthia variegaticeps; assembly: GCA_035583185.1. Taxonomy (NCBI): domain Eukaryota; kingdom Metazoa; phylum Chordata; class Aves; order Passeriformes; family Furnariidae; genus Anabacerthia; species Anabacerthia variegaticeps. Next base: position 55,479,214 of record JAWWEW010000041.1, on the reverse strand, counting down.
TACTGAAAAGTTTATAGTCAAGAGTCCACAAAAATTACACTGAAGGCACTTATTTCAATTTATTTCAATAATATTATTCTCATAAAGTACTTCTCAGCTCTTCAATTTTTATGGTTGTTTTCCTCCCTGATATGGTTCTGTAACTTCTTTTCCTAAAGAAATTGATAATAAATAACTTAACCCCCTCAGGTCTTAAAACTGTTAAACCTCCTGAACTTCTTTCTTGTCCCTTTCTTGCTCTGTGAAGTGATCCTGTGCATTGCACTTCTGGCTCCTTCTCGCCTAACACAATCAGACACAATTTTCCATTTTCCAATACAATTTTCAACACTTGTAAAGAATTCACCACCACTGAAACCTGGTCCCAGAATTTTTCTACAATGAATTTTACCCTTGCCCTCATTAAAGTCTTGAATAAAACCTGATTTAACTTTTGTGGCATTTACCACAAAAAGTACCAAAAACTGACAGCAGATGACATGGTGCATGACATTTCCTTAACAGATCATGTCAAGAGACATTGTTCTTCAAAAATGAGCTGTATGAACTAGAAAATATCCAGAAAGGAACAAGAATAAACAGACATACAGCAAATCCTTCTAGTGCCCCAAGGGAGTCCACCAGGAAGGTGGAGAGAGACTATTTCCAAGGGCCTGGAGTGACAGGACAAGGGGAATGGCAAAATTACTTCCTGTCTTTATCTTTAAAAAATGAAAAGGAAAAAAAAATAAATAAAAAAGGAGAAAAAAAATTAACATGTAGCAAGGAGATTTAAAAAAACTCACCCCAACCACTAGGAAAATCATATTAGCAGTACAGGTAGAAAAGCATTAGAATAGATTAATAAGGGAGGGATTGAAGTCTCCCGTGCTGGAGATTTAAGAACAAATTTATTTAAAAGCAAATGAGACAAACATCTCTTCCTAATGGTTTAAGTAGAGTTGATCCTACCATGCACAAGGAATGGCCCCTCAAGGTCCATTGCAGCCTTATTTTTATGATTTTATATTCCTAATTCTCAAGCTTGTGCTGAGATTTGTCTGGCGCTCCTTCACTTGTCATAAACAAAGGATTCTTGCTGATCCCACAGTTCCTGTCCACAAACTTTTACCACTTCAGGCCTCTTTATCACAGGACCTCACAAATCTATAGATTCTTTCACAGTATTTTGTAAATAGTAGGCTAAACCTTAGGATTTTGTAATACAAATTGGAATTCAGTAAAATGTAGTGGGTTCATCAACTCCGCTGCAGAGCCAAGAGTTCACTCTCCAGCCCCTCCTTTGGTACTGCAATTGGTGCAGAATTGCTGCTCTCCCAGGGAGCAGTGTGACATTCCACACAGGACAAGCAGTAACTTCTGCATCACAACTCCCAGACTGGGAGTAGTGGGTTGTACTGTGAGCATCACCATGTCATAATTGGAGAGAGAGTGGTGAATAAGCTGAGAAACCAGGTACAAAATACAGGAGGTCGTAGTCAAGTCACCAGTGAAGGAATATTTGGGAGGTCTCCCTTATGCAGAGACATTGCTGCATTATGGGACAGTGATGGAAGAAGAGGAATACTGGAGTCTGCTCTCTGTTCTCAGGGTTATCTTTTCATTTTATCCAACTATTCTCATCTGGGGGACAGATAAAAGTGGAACAATATCATCACCCTGCTATGTCATGAAGTTCAGGATGTCAGCTTACATTTCTTCTATTGTATTTGCACTCTACATCCTCTTTGAGCTGAGCTCAAGTAGCAGGGCTGAGGGCTTGTGTGTGGTCTGTTGTTTAGGGGACTGTGCTGTAATGCCAAAAGAAATGGATTCAAAGCCTCCCACCAAATCAAGGTTAGGCCTGCAATTCACCTTCCAGGAACTGGAGAACATTTTATTAAGTCACTGAAGAGGACAAGGCACACTGAAATGTTCCAGGCAGGCACTTGGCTCACCACAAACAATAAAAGAATCTAATTGCTGCAGTTCTGAGTTCCTGAATATGACCCTGTTCTAGAGACATCTCAGCATCTACTGCCAGGGGACGGTCCAAATTCTACCTGTCCTCAGTATGGTATTTATGGCTATAACTGCACTCTCTTTAGCCAGAGCTAGAATGAATCCTTTGATGAGAGGCAGTCATTTGAACACACCAATGCCTAAGAACAGGACTAGAAACACAACTGGGGACACTGTAAAGACTAATAAGCAAATATGTCTCACTTTTCAGTCAATTCAGGCATAGCTGGAATGCCCATGGCTCACTGAAAAGCTCTTTCTGAAGAAACCAACCCCATTTATTGCTTTGAAACAGCTCTGTTGATGAGTGCCTAGAGCTCAGGAAGATATTCCTAAGGCATCATAGATGCCACAAGGCCTGGATGCAAATATTGCTTCTGTGACCTGTGGCTGTCATCATCCCAGAGAATCTGTGTTATGCATAATGAAGTAACATCTATATGGCAAAGTATTATTCCATGTCATTCTGGTGCTGCACACTGTGCAACGGCATTGCCAGCAAAACATCACGTGATGTTACCTAATAATCCTTTTCAACATTAATTATTAACATTGGAGTGCTGACCAGTAAGATACAGGTAATGATTTCTTAAATTACACTTTGGGACTCGAAATTGTATAGTCCTTTGGGAAAACACAGCTATGAACTGCACTGGGTTGGAAAACACTCATGAGAAATCTAACTATCAATGCATATATTCAAATATAGGACAATTATGCAGTAAATTACCATCAGGAGAGGAAACTTACTTCTTCTTCCTCCAGTCCAGTTAGATCCCAGAAGTAACTCAGCCTCATCTGCAAACGCTTCCATTGTTCAAGGAACATAGTAGCTTTAAAAAAAAAATTAAAACAATTTAAAAAAGATAAATCCAATACACTGTGGTGAACGTTTGTGTTACTTGTAAGCTCCAACTGATATCTGAATCCCATTCTGCTAGACCCTTTATAAATAAGCACTAAGAAACAGCCTCAGGTCCAATCTTGCACAAGCAAAGCATGGAAACAATAATCCCTGTCTTTTACAAGTGAAATGGAGAAAGATACCATATGGGTTGCCCAAAGCCACTGGTAAATTCTTATCAGAGAGTGGAACTGAACCCATATCTTCTATTACCACTCAAGACATCACCTCTCTTAATTCACCACGAAGTAGGTGTAGCCTGCTACTGAATTAACGAGGATCCTCAGTAATATGTAGAAAAAGACCTTTTTTTGAAATATAGTGCTGCAGTTGAATGTTTTTGTCCTGCTTAGACATAGTGATTTTATTCTAAAGGACTGGCCACTGGCTCAGCCTCCTGCTTCTCCTTTTTATTAATATGAAGGGCCAGATGTTTTATTGTTGTCTCATATTTACAGTCTCCTGACTTTCATAATTGCTGTTTCCTCTAGACAGCCCTTTGCCTTGCTGCTCATGATTTATGGACTTACAGATTTATTAGAAATGGCATTTCTGACTCTTGACTTGCTGACACCCATTTTCAGATAATGATATCAAAACTAAACATGTACATGCCAACAAAAACCACCCACTATGCTAATAAAAGCTATACCTGTAAGCAACTCTGGCACCATTTTCCATTGTATTATGCATCATTTCACCTTTTCAGTTGGTGAAAAGTGTATTGTAAAAACATTGTTAGATCACAAGAGTATTGACATCACTTTGAACAACTTGTAGATGGCCCCACAAGGCATACAACAATGGAGAATTAGATCCAGCTTCCTTTGAGCGCATCTACACTGTAGGATTACACTGTGAAAAGTTAGAATACTAAGAAAATAACCTGGATCTTACAAGTCATAATCTATTCCAACAGTTACCTGCAAATATTTTCTGCACAGGCATCCTCCCATCATATAAGAAATAAATATCATTTAAAGACAGAGCTGAAACAAATCCAGACATTAAGCAACTCAGCTGCTATCTGTGCTCCTTGCTTACAGAGGAGAGAACATATAAAAGCTATATTTAGCATGGTTTGAAAACTCAAGGGTTTTTAAGATATCCTAAACACAAAAACATTTGGTTATTTTATAGGGTGCTATTACTCATTCCATTTTTTCCTATTATACAAAAAGTCAGTTCTACATTTAGCCCTGGAAGAACTTCCTTGATGTGGCAGCTGTTCTGAAGTCACCAAGCTTGCACTGACTTACACTAGCAGAGAAACCAAACTGACAGAGAGCAGGTTTAGATTGGATATTAGGAAGAAATGCCATACTGTGAGGGTGCTAAGGCCCTGGAACAGGTTGCCAGGAAAAGTTGTGGCTGCCCCATCCCTGGAAGTGTCCAAAGCCAGGTTGCATGGGGCTCTGAGTGACCAGGGGTAGTGGAAGGTGTCCCTGCCCATGGCAGGGGCTTGGAACTGGGTGATCTTTAAGGTCCCTTCCAACCCAGACAATTCTGTGATTCTGTGAAACCATTCTCATAAGGGCAACTGGAAACTGAAATTCAACCTCCCAGAACAGTGACAGTAAGCACAGTGAGCCAGGCATTGCTCTCTACTTTGCAAAGACAGTCACCTGCAAGCAGGACTGCTGGAATCACAGAGACACTTTGTGAGTGGATCAGCTAGTAAAAGCATGATTCTTTTTAATGGCCCTTTAAAGAATGGGAGAGGACAAGCAGGATGAAAGAATTGTGGTGTCCAACACCACTGTGAAATGAAGGCAGCCCAGGTGACCACACTGCTCTTTTCAGTATCCAGCCGTAATAGGGGTGTGAATAAGCTCTGCCTTTCAACACATTGGGGTCTAGATATAACCAACAGAGTCTTCTAGTAGTAAGGCAGCAAAATTGGGTGTAATCTAATACTTAAGAGGCAAGCTGGGCAGAGTTAGTAAAGGCTACTTTATTTCACTCTGCTGTTCTTTGTATATGCCGGCTGTATTTTCTTGCACTGACAAGCTCAGTTATCATGGTCTCAAGAACAGACTTTTCCAATCTGTGGGAAACATTTTTTGGAGGAGGGCTCAGAAAGAATTTTGTTATTCTTACATGCCTTTTCTAAGAGCAGTGCGTATGGAACTTTTTGTCTTTTTCTGTTCCATAACAGATTCTACTAATTTGTCTTAGTGCAAGGATATATCAACATTTTCCTCTGCACGTTGCACTGCTGATGCTAAAATACAATTGCCCTGGATGAGGCTGTGTGGAAATGGCCATTTACACGGGTGCAAGTTTACAGCACAGATTCTCTGTCAGGAAAAGGCTGTTTACCTATGAATGAGGTTAAATGAATTGTCATGCACACAGGTGCTGTCTAAACAGCTACACCAAAACTTGGACAAGGCAGTGTAAGATGTGACACTTTATCTGTCAGTCCACCCTGGAACTGGCAGCAATATGAAGTAGGAAAATAAGTCTATAAATTCATTCTCTTTTCCTTTTCTAAGTCATAGTTCTCACACTTTAAGTTCTGCTTTAGGGTTTCCAGGAACTGGTGAGTAAATATTTCTTACTCCCATGACATGTTCTGCCTGCAAGTTCCATAAAAACCCTATGCTATCCTTACCCAACACCGAGCTACCAATCCCATTTTAAAAGGGTTGCAAACATAACACAGTGACTGCTGAGGAATGGCTATAATACAATAATAGATTTGCTCTATTTCATATTAAGAATGAACATTTCATTTGTGGAACAATGAATAGGGAAATAAAAAAATCCTTTTACAGTAACAATAACACCTTTAACTTTCACAATAAACAAGATCTAGCATAAATAAGGGCACAGCACCAGCAATAACTCATGCAAGCACCATACACACACTTTTCAGGGCAGAGGTGAGGCCAGAAACATTAAGAATAATACTACAATGCATTCATTCGTGTTTATGAAGTGTTTTGATATCCTCAGTGAGAAAGGGATATTTGCCATTAAAGAAAATCAAACTTGTTCAAATGGAATACTTTAAAACATAATTAAAATGGTAACAGTCTCATTGTTCCTCGAATCCCATAAAGTTTTGAAAAAATTATGTGGCTAAGTTGTCCCACAAGGAAGTGCACTCTGGGCTTAAATTAAATTGTTTCAGCTGTCTGAATCACACCAATACTCCAATACATTCTGGCCCCAAATGCAGAAGGTGTTAAAAGGACTTCACTGTTCAATAGAAAATGAAGAATGAACAAAGACATGGCAAAGGTTAGAAGTGCCATCAAAGGCACAACTTCCTCCCTAGAGACAATGGCCTCAAGCTGCACCGGGGGAGGTTTGGATTGGACATCAGGAAGAATTTCTTCACTGAAAGGGTGGTCAAGCACTGGAAGGGGCTGCCCAGGGAGGTGGTGGAGTCCTCATCCCTGGAGGTGTTTAGGAAATGAGTGGATGTGACATTCAGTGCTCTGGGCTGGGTGACAAGGTGGGGATTGGGCACAGGTTGGACTCAATCACCTCGGAGGTCTTTTCCAGCCTTGATGATTTGATGATTCTAAACAGGGCAGTAGAGGAAGAAAGGGCATATTTTTCTCCCCTGAACAACCCAGCTCCTCTCCATTTATTCCAAAGCTTGCTGCTGACAACAGAAAGCCTTGCAATATTGCTTTTCCAGCCCCAGCACAGACAGCCCCTCGCTGGCCTCCTGAGGATTGCCAGCTTCCTAAAGCATCACACTCAGCCTCACAGCACTTTATTACTCCATCCCGAGCCCCAAAATCAAACGACGCTGTTAAGATGCAAAGCAATACTCACCCCAGAGAGCCATAAAGATGGAGAAGAAGACTGTGGCAGGGTTGTCAAACAAGTGACTGGCTCGAGCAGTAGCACAAGCAGAGCTGAGGTTCCAGTAATCACAGAACTTGTCACACAGGGGGCACATGGTGAAGGCATTGCGTTGGTCACACATCTCTTTGCTAGGAATGACAAGTGCACAAATTCCTCTGAGTGTTACAGCTCAGAAGATAGAGAGGTACAGTAGGGATACCAAGCAGAACATCACAGGTATTACAAGCTATTTGCAAGATATGTGGCCTGCATTTGCAGGGAACAGAAGCTCTTTAATTCTTCAAGGCTTGTTGCCATGGATAATAGTTTTTAAAATACTTATAGGCACCTTACCAACAGAAAAACAATACAACACTCAACCAAACTGATTGTATTAGTGAATCAGGGAAGGTAACATCACTGAAGACTGAGGTTAACCATACTGGAAAGTAAATAATTCAAACACAGTCAAAGTGGAATGTCCCCTCTCTGAAGTCAAATCACATGATTTGATACACATCAGACTTAAAATAATGAAAAAGAATACTGCAATGGTCATAAATGAAGTTCAATGCCCTTGAAAAAACACATATTTTAATTTGGTGGCACGAAAATGTAAGAGAAGAGACTTTTAAATGAGTTTTTAAATCTTTAATGTAAGGATGTCATTTTAATTCTTAGTCTTATTTGCTCTGTATGTGTTCAGTTTCTAGAAATCTTTAAAAAAATAATTATCAGTATCTCTTTAACAGGCCAAACCCTACTTGACAGTGCTGACTGTTCTTCCAATTTTTTCCATAAGGCTTGGATTGTGAAAGACTTTCATACCTGAGGAGCCTCATTTAGCTGAACCGAGCAGCGCAAAGCTCAAAGATCGTGAGCTAAGGGAAGACTTGCATCATTGCTTCAAGGATATTCAAGGATAGCTGGCATATTGTGATTAGAATTGTTCCTTTATTCACCATCATTAAATAGCTTTTATTTTTTTTTTAATATTACTTCGAATGGAAAAAGTAACTTTTCAAAAGCAGTATCAATGTGTTTAATATTATATCATTAGAAATGCATACAGCTGTTTCCAGCTCTTGTGCTGTCACAGTAATGCTCTCTTCTATTTCAAAAGGCAGCAGAGGGTGCTGCAGATACATCTTAGCCATAAATCTCATTAAAGTTGAAGTGTTAGCACAAGCTTTCAGGCAGCCGAGCACGGCCCATCAAGATTCATTGAGATCAAGCTAAGCAAACAAACCCTGGCTCAGATGTGGTGCAGTTCATCATTTACCTATCAGTAATCCTGTCCTACTGCAGTGATCCACTTTGAAAGTTGTCAGTTCATTCACGCAAATGCAGGAACCATAATGAGCACGATGAAGTACTGATAATGCAGTATCCTGTCCCCACCAGAAGTCAGATACAGAGAACACAGAGGAAGTCTCCTTTTTTTTTCACTGAGGAGCATGTTGTTAACATCACAGTGTCACTTTTGCAGGTTTTGTGTAGTACATCACCCTCAGGATACACAGCACAAAACTTTTTTTAACTGTCTAGATGGAGAACACTGTTGAGACCAAATATAGAATTGCTGAATGGTTTGGGTTGGAAGGGACCCTGAAGATCATCATTTTCCCACCACCCTGCCATGGGCAGGGACACCTTCCACCAGCCCAGGTCACTCAGAGCCCCATCCAACCTGCCCTTGGACACTCCCAGGGATCCAGGGGC
>JAWWEW010000041.1:55448267-55470456 GCA_035583185.1 Anabacerthia variegaticeps | reverse complement strand
TCCCCCAAAGCCTTCCCTTCTCCAGGCTGAACAATCCCAGCTCTGCCAGCCTTTCCTCCCAGCAGAGCTGCTCCATCTTCCAGCTGCTGTTCATCTGACTTGTACAAATGGCCTGATTTTACTAAGAAGAAATAATCCAAGTGTATGGACACTGTATTTTCATTAATTTCAGTGATTTCTACACCATGACTTTCTGTGTAAGCACGGAGATATGTGCAGTCATAAAAAGCAAATGAATATCTTAGAAAAAGAACTTAATGCAGTAGGCTCACTAAACAGCTCTGTTTTGGGAGCTGAAACAGTGAACAGCCTTTATGGCATTCAAATGTCATATCTGCTCAATCCATGTGTGTTTCTGATGCTTACAGGGTTGGTAATGATTCATCTCTGCTCTTCGCATAAGTTAAAACAATTATTCTCACTAAGGATTAAGAATAAAAAGCACAGTCTCATAACTTTCAAGCAACAAGCTATGGATCAAAGATAAACTTACCTAGGAATGTCGCTTTCAATGGTTATACATCCATATAGAAACACAATAATCCCAACTACTGAAGATGGAATGAGGAATTCTGTGTATAAACCCAGCCATGCAAAATAAAGTCCTATCTTTTCACCAAAATACTTCCTAAAAAAAAAAGAAAAGCATGTGTCAAGGCTATAATTTTTAAACGTGTTTTATAGCTACTTAACAATCCCAGAAAGTTAAAATAGTAATTGTCAAAGACATGAGTGAAAACCCTGAATATCTAGAAGCCACTATGACCAAATGATTCAAGCAGTTGGAAGTTTGGGCTTCTCCATTCGGAGGAGTTAGACAGTCCTGTGTCATTCTCCTGAGCAGATATTAAATAGTTATCCTTACAATAAATACTCAATATATGCTTAGGGGAGACCATGGCTTTTACATCTCTAAAATGAAGTCAATGAAATAGTAGAAAATGTTGGGAAATGCTTGGCTCCTCAGAGGGGTATGTAGATACAACATTATTTTTTGCCTCTGTAGTTGTCCTGGATTTAATTGGTGAGGATCATGGAAATTACATCTATTGGACCAAGATGAGTAATCTTGAATTGTTGTTGAAGAACAAAATTTTACTTGCACACCTAGTGTTGCCTTTCCAGAAAGAATAATTTTGTCCATTTAACAGCCTCTTGACAGCTGGTTTGAAAAAACAGTTCCTGCTCTGAGGTCTAGTCCACTGTAGATGTTGATAAATAAGTGCTAGTGCTCAGCCCAGCATCTTCATGAATCACACTGCAAAAAATAAACTAAGTATAGATGAACCTCACTGATCATTCCAAAGGACTGTTAGGAGTGATTACAAATATTGCAAAACACCAAGAGCTTCACGGAGCTCAAGGAGTCACCAAAATTTAGACAAAACCCAACATGGTCAGAAACATTTCACAAGCCAGAGAATAAGATGAAGGAATGCTGGAGAGAAAAGCAGCTACATAGATAGTACTCAGAGCATGACATGGCATTTGAGTCAGTGAGACACAGTCACACTGTGCTGGCAGCAAGAGCTAAAAGAAATTTGTGATATTGGGATGTCTAATAAAGGAAAGACAAGACTTGCTCCTCAGAAAGGTTGAGCACAATCGCACATTGAGATTTATTCTGTTTTCAATTATTCCTAATGAAAATGGCTAAATGAGATTTTTGGAAGCCCAGGATTTCTTTTCATAAATATTATTCTATTCTGACAGAGTTTAATGACAAACCTCCTCATCTATTGAGTTGAGCTCAAGCCCTTTCAGCACCATAAGTCAAACTGAAATTCCCTTTTCCAGGAGTTGGGTCTGAGGGCCAGGCTGTTCCTGTCACCAGAGAGATAGAGGCAGGAGTGCCACCAAGGCAGAGAGCCACGGGACAACAAGACAAGCTCCCACAATCATTTCCAGCTCAGATGAAATGGATAAGGAAAGCAACAGTGGGGTTTTTTTATTGCTACAGATCCTGCTGTTCTTACACCATCACAGCTGCAACTAACTCCACGCTTCCAGGCTCTCAAGTGGAAAAGCTGGCAGTGAATCCTGCCTATTTCAGTGTTGCCTTCCATGAGTGCCTCTCCTTGCTTAGGTCTAACCAAGGTTGCTTATCCTTTAGAAAGGACACATGCAGTCATAAAAGGGAAAACAGTATAAAACCACTTCCTGGTGATACACAGACATTATCTTCTGCATAAGGGGATGCCAGACCTTGGAGAACCCGCACAGAAACAAGGGAAATTTCAGGAGTCTTCTGGGCAATAACTTAATTAGCTGTGTCGTCCCTCTGTTTCAAAAAGGCAACTTGCACGAGTCAGAATGGGAATGCTGTTTGCAGTGACCGTTCTTTAAACAACATATATCAGCTCAGTAGCCCCCCATTCACATCCCAGCATAGTTTTCAAGCACCTCAGGGTAATGGATTATCACATTTGCAGAGAATATAAGGAAATATGATATTATATGATACAGTATATTCTATAAAATGATAATTGTAAGTCTTGATTTTGCAAATATATGCAGAATACTGAGAGATTGGCCTTAATCTGGCACATGCCAGGGAATTTTTGTGGCAATTTTTAGGGGGTAGGTTTTCTTTATATTCACATTTGTTGGGTTTCTTCAAAAATGTTTCCTTATTATAAACTGAGAGGGGAAATACTTGATTGAAATACAGAAATAATCAGAAGAGTTGTGGCTTTTCTTCAATCCTGTGTGATTCAACAAATAGCAGCAATGGCCTTGGAACAGCACAGGATAGAGGGAAACTCAATTTGCTCTCAATTTTCCTTTGGATTGAGAGGTGACACACATTGCATTTGACAGCAAGGCAAACATCACTGAGCACATCCTAAAAACACAGAACAAGGAGGAAGACAGAGAGAGATTATTCTGATTATGTCTTCTTGCTGCTTCCTTGTTTGTAGAGTTGGGCAACACACACAGCTAGCAAAGTGCTTCAAACAGGTCAAAGCAGACATGAAAAATAGCCCACAATCTAAGCTGGTTGAAACTGTCTGTTCTTTTTACAAAGAGCCACAAATTAGCACAGAAAGTGTTCAAATCCCAGAAGCATTGAAGAGTAGCTGACCAGGGTCACTGAAGTTGAAGTTTATGGCTCATGAGGCTTCCCCTAAAATTTTTAAGCCTTCCAGTGATAAATGTGATCTGTAACCTATAAAGGCAAGGGTTGCTATTTGCACCCGTGCCAAAAGCAAGTGGGAAGAGCTCAACAGTGTCCTGGCAGTATGGAAAAAAGCAGTTGCCAAGAAGAAAAATTCTACAGTGTCCTGTGGCTTAATTGTTTTGAAAAAGAAAAATAATTAAGACTCATGCACCCAAGCTCTTTGCACCAATGTGCCAGAAAGTGAAGTAATCTAAGGAGAAGCAATGACAGTGCTTGGAAGCATAATGATAATTTTAAATATGAGTTTATTAGGCTACAAAAACACAGAACATAGACATATTCTTTCCCTTGTTTTGACACATCCCAAAAACTGTTCTCTAATTCCTCTAAACAGGAGAGAAGGTTCTGCAAACACCAGTGACCACCTGTGCCAACATCTACTGCAGCCACTGTCAGATTCTGTAGTGAATGAATAGGGGGGAAAAGTGTTCTTCAGTGATAGAGAAAGATATCAGTCAACAGAAAGAATTTTTACAAGTTTTTGCATGTTTACACCAAGAACTTGGCTCGTCCTCTCATTTACATTGGGATAAAACCAGTCTAACTTTATTATACTCAAGGAATTACCCACAGTTTATGCTGGCATGGCAAAAGAGGAGAATTGAGATGAGAGGTTTGCCCTACCTCAGTAGCTGATTCACATCCAGTCACATATATCCAGACCAAACTAAGGGCTAATTGTTTCCAAAGTATCTCATGGATCCTGCAGAATGCCACAGTGTGCTCTAGGCATTGCATGAGCTTGATTTCCACATTAGCTGTATCCTAATGTAGGGAAATGTCCCTTTAGGTGCCACAAGGACAAGGGTTTTCACACAAGACAAGGGGCAAACGGCTTTGATAAGGAATGTGTACTGCTCCCAGCAAGGATTTTGTTCTCTGCTGATACAGCATAAGGTGAAATGTTGTGCCTTTCACTTCAGAAGGCTTTCTAAAGGCTGGTTAAATGATCACCCACCAAGCACTGAGTTCTCTTGAGCCAGAACCATGTCTTTCAGGAAAGACTTGGCCAAATCATCCATAACGCCTTCAGGAGCTGAACTAGAGTGGTACTTCCAGCAAATTATCAGAAACAGCATTAAAACACTACAACCACCGCCTGCAGAAAGTGTATTCCCTGCCACAACTGGAACAAGGAGTGTTGAGAAGGCCACAGAGGAAATGTTTACTCTGTTCCCTGTGCTCTACCCCTACAACACTTAAACCAGACATCTGCAATGCACTTTTTGGTCTGTCTGGTTGCAAAACCAACATCAAAAAGAATAACTGATTGTTCAACCCTTCTCTTGCACGTCGGTCACGGCGCTCCCGTGCCAAGCCGTGCCATTTATAAATAGACCAAGGGGGCAGAAAGAGAGGATTAAAAAAAAACCCCTTAGTTTTTGACTCTGTGAAAACAAGTGTGGGATACCTGGAATGTGAATGAAGCATGTGGTGCGTGACATGCACTGGAAAGAACTCTGGAGATGTTCAGGAACAAAGTTAAAAAAGCGAGGAAAAGACACTGTGAGTCACCTAAAATCTGGGAAATCTGTTCAAAACTCTTCAGTTTTTTAATTTCCATACCCAATTCTAGGCCAGCTGTTAGTTCATGTTTACAAATCATTCCACCACCCCTTTGGTGAAGGGATGCTTTATATGCAACAGTTTCTATGCAAGACTAAACTGATCCACAGCTACTTACGGGGTAGGTTTCCCCTGTGCAGATGGCCAAACAAGTCATGTGTGTTACTTCTGCCTTCAAAACAAACCTATTTTCACAGACTGTGGAAAATATGCTGGTGTTTCTACTGTGAGGAAGGACAAGAAGTCCTCGAAAAGTATAATGACTGAACACCTGTACTACCAGTTTAAAAACATTCTTTCCTCTCCAGCTTCCAGCCCAGGTGCACATTCCCTTTCTGACCTACAGCAAGACAGTTCCCAGTATAGGCCAATGGACAGCTGGGACAGAGCAGTGGAAAAAATGGGAACCAGTTGCAGAGAGCCAGGAGCACAATTAATTCTTTCAGGGGCCTTTGTCACTAGAAGAAAACCTGTAATTAAACCAAAGGTGGAACAATGACTACCTTTACAAACAGAGAAGGAATTTCTAGCACATATTAAGCGAGGAACACAGATTTTAACTTGCTCCTGAGATAATGGTTCGCACCAAATTGAAGTTTCCATCTCAAAACTGCAGACTTATTTCAGGAAGACTGCTGGAGTACAGGAAAAGCTCCAGCCACTGCGAGATAATCAGGAACAGGACACAACATCTCTGTCCGCCCCACCATCTCACTCCAGGTAGAGTTGCCTATGTCCAGGCTTTTCTGGATTTGTCATTTTTCCTCACTCAAAAATTTTCTCAGGGCAGGATTCAAGCATTTATTGCAACCATGTGGGACACCTGGGTGGAATTACTGCTCAGCAGCAGCACTGAGGCTGCTGTGCATCCAGAGATCTCAGAGATTTCTACCATGGTTGTGCCTGACAGCATATTCACACATTCCACCCAGACAGTCTCAAGAAGAAACTTATCAGTGTTAAATCCAGATATACACTGAGTGCACCAAATGGAGCAATATGGAAGCCAAGAAAGGATCCTGGCAGAAGACAATCCGCCTCAGAACAACTTGCCAAAAGACTGGAAAATTTTATTTTTATTAAAATTTTAAGAGGAGGGGAAAAAAGTAACTACAGGACCTCGGATAAGTTACAATGCAGCTGAGTCTGAGGTAGGAAAGAAGTCCATTAGAAAGGCCAACTGGTTCTGCATACAGAAAACAAAGAAAGGAGCCTCTGTCCGAGGTAAAAGCACATGGTTTCCCCTAAAAGGGACATAAAGATGAAGAATATCTAGTAAAGAGTGATTACAGGGGTGTTTGTGAATATGGTTGCAAATCTGACTCTCTTTCCCTGAAAGTAGAATAAAGAAATGTGCCACAAGAGCCATTTAATCAAGCCCTTTTAGTTAAAGTTCTTGTTTAAAAACATTAGTTAACAGATATTTTCAGCATCCTCCAACAGTGCTTGGAGTCTGGAGCCAAACTTGCCTAAATTACAGATATATTTTCTTCCAAGGCACCATGGAATATTAACTGTGGTCCCTTCTAGGACAAAAAAAAAAAATCCCTGTCAAAATATTGCAACCTGTTAGAGAACAGAAATTCTGAAATTCTGAAATTCACTTAGATGTAGAACTCTGTTTTCCCTTAGTTTCTTGGCTCTTAAGAAAAAGTACTGTGCAGCACAATAAGAGGGCACTGTTTAGGGAGCAGCTGATGTGTGAGGAGGAAAGGAATATTTGAGTTCTCGAATTCTAACGTACTCAAAAACCTAGGGAAAATACCTAGAATAACAGTAACGAAAATAAATTATTAAATAAATGCATACATAAACCAGAATTTGTGTATTAACTGCAATTTAAAATAACAAAAGGTCAACCCTTATCCTGCAAGGAAATAAAACTAGGACAAACCACTCACTGAGCTTCACAGATCCATCAGCCATGCATCCATTCCAAGAAATTGTCAGAATCCGACTGAAAGTGCATAACTTGTGGGGATGAATTATAAACTGAAACAAGCTTTTGTTTACTGAGTGTAATAGAAAGAACAATAGAAGCATAATAAGCAGGCGTGTAATGTGACCGAGAGAGAAATTAAGGCTGACTACCTTCCAAATGTGTAAGCAAACAGCATGCTGGGGGTCAGAAGCACTGCAACTGCATTCTCCTCTCTGTTCTGGGAAAATACAGAGCTTCTACATGTTTTGATTTCACAGAATCACAGAATATGCCGAGTTGGAAAGGACCCACAAGGATCATCAAGTCCAACTCCTGGCCCTGCACAGGACCATGCCCAAGTCACACCATGTGCCAGAGACTATTGATTTGTGCATGGCTTTGTAAAGTGTCCAGACCCCCACAGATTAAAGAGAGCCTTTATCAGAGATCTGGACACAAAGGGAATGGGAATTCCAGGATTGTGAAAATAACCTTACATTTTCAGCCAGAATAGCAATTTTTGTCCTGTCACTTCTAAGAACTCATGCATAAGACAGTCTATGTCTTATGTCTCTCTTCAGCCTTCTTTACTTTATTCTCTATTAATCATTTAAAAAAAAAAATAAATTGTCAGTAACCCTCCAAACCTGGAAAATTAAAAATGCACAGCAGGTACCCTGCCTGCTTGAGGCCGAGTCAATCCTGATGTAAATCAACCAGAGGTTACCTGTGAGAAAGGGAGTGCAGTGTCATTTTATAAACTACTCAGGACACCAAGTGACACTCTGTAAGAAACAAATAATTCATTCAGTTATTTTCTCTTATAAAAAACTCTGTAGCTCATACAAATAAGGAGTAACCTATTTAACACAATGCAGTGAATCACCCTTTCCTTTAGACTGGCAAGGAGGTTACTTAGTATTTTTCTTCCTATTTTTTAATACCTATTATGGCTTTGCTCTTCTGGCTTTCTGTTTCTTGAAGAAATATGAGGTCACTGATATTTTATCACTTTCCTAATCTTCAGTTTTCATGAGGTAATTTGCACAATTTTCATCATCTAGATTAAGAGCATGAAACTCAAATACTTGCTTCTTTCATTTTTAATAACTAATATTTCATGAAAA
Source organism: Anabacerthia variegaticeps (assembly GCA_035583185.1). Classification (NCBI taxonomy): domain Eukaryota; kingdom Metazoa; phylum Chordata; class Aves; order Passeriformes; family Furnariidae; genus Anabacerthia; species Anabacerthia variegaticeps. Next base: position 55,462,661 of record JAWWEW010000041.1, on the reverse strand, counting down.
CTTTTTTCAAGTTAACACAGTTAATCCTTACTAGAGTCTGAATTCATTTCATGTGTTTGCTTTAGTAAGTACAGAGTGGTAAGTGCTTGCACCCTAAGTATTATTACTGTCAGGTATACACCATCTAGTGGCTAATAAGCACACACATAATTTCCAATAAAAAGCAAGCACAACAAATCCTTTTCTTTTTGTCACACTATTACTGCACACCTTGAGATGGCAAGGCTTGCCTCTTGTAATTTTGAGGCAGTGAGAGAATCACAGAACTTTCTTGTTTAAGTATAATTTAAACTGTTAGTCCTCAAGACTTCTGTGAAAAAGACTGAAAAATAGCAAGGCTAACAAAACACATTCAATTGCATCCTGTAAGTTAAATGCATGCAGGAGTTTCTGGTTCGCTATCTTTCAGACCTTGAGGGATCCCAGGTCCCAGAGATCAGGCAGAGAGGCTGGAGCAGAGAAGACAAAGCCTTGGTGGAAGAGGATCAGGTCTGGGAATACTTAAGCAAACTGGAAATACATAAATCCACGGGCTCTGATGGGATGCACAAGAGCTGAGTGAGCTGCCAGATGTCATTGCAAGGCAACTCTTGCTAACCTTTGATTGATGATGGCAAGTGGGAGAAGTGCCCAAAGACTGGATGAAAACAAATGTCACCCTCATCTTCAAGAAAGACAAGAAGAGGCACCTGTGAAACTACAGGCCAATCTGCCTCACCTCAATCCCAGGGAGGGCAATGGAGCAGCTAACCCTGGAAACCCTTTCCAGATGCGCTAAAGATGAGAAAACCACCTTTACCAAGGGGAAGTCATGTTTGACCAATCTGATAAACTTCTGTGGTGATGTGGGTTGGTAGATGGGTGGAAAGCAATGAATATTGTCCACCTGGGGTTCCGTAAGACCTTTACAATGTCTCCCATGGGATCCTCACGGGGCAACTGTTGATGTATGGGCTGGGTGAGCAGACAGAGAGGTGGGTTGAGAATGGCCTGAATGGCCAGTCCCAGAGTGGTGGCCAATGGCACAAAGTCTGGTTGGAGGCCAGTGGCCAACAGTGCTCCCCAGGGGTCAATACTGCCTCCAGTCCTGTTCAAGAGCTCCATTACTGATCTGGAGGATGGGGCAGAGTGTACCCTCAGCAAGGTGGCACATGACTCAGAGCTGGGAGCTGATATGTCACAGGGCCATATTGCCATCCAGAGGGTACCTTGACAGGCTGGAGAACAGACCTGGCAGATTAAAGAGCCACAGCAGGCAGCCTGGCTACTTGAGGCTGAGTTAATACTAATGCCCATTAATATTTGAGTCAAAAGAGGTTAATAAATATCAGATGGTCCAGTACTGGTCTTCCCAGTACAAGGCATGCACACATCAGAAAGAGTCCAATGAAGGGCCACAAGGACGATTAAGGGACTGGAGAATCTTACATCTGAGGGAAAGGTAAGAGAGCTGGGGGTGTTTTGTCTGGGGTAAGAAGAGGATCAGGCCAGGCTCTTTTCAGTTGGGCCCAGTGACAGGACAAGAGTTTGATGGGCACAAACTAAAACACGGGATGTTCCCTCTGAACATCAGGAAACACTTTCATACTCTGAGGGTGATTAAGCGCTCAAACAGACTGTCCAGGGAAGTTTTGGAGTCTCCCTCTTCTAAGAAATACTCAAGAAACATCTAGTCACGGTCCTGGGAAACTGCCATTAGATGGTCCTGTTTGAGCTGGAATTTGGACCAGATGAATTCCAAAGGGTCCTGTCAACCACAGCCATTCTGTCATTCTGTGATCTTTGAGCACTTCACTTGCAACTGTTCCACCAAATGTATATAAATAATACACGACATCTGCAACAACCTGCTCAATATTGCAATAAAATGTTAATTTTTCTCCTCTCTGTACTGGCTGTGGAAGTTCAAAGATTTCCTGTGCTGGAAACCTTCTTTATGCTTGTTTTCTGGGGATAATTGTTACGTGGAGGCCAATCATTAATCTCTTTCCTTGTCATTTGGGTTTTTTCCACTGTTAGAGACAGACAAAGCTATGGTCTGTCCTTATGTAACTCATGTACAGAGAGAGAGAGAGGATCTTCATACAAGTCATCTTAGTATTGGGCTATAACTTTAAACCAGACATGGGTTGGTCTTAACGCCTGGGTCAGCATTCAAGGAGCCAGAAAAGGACCTCCTCTCACCCCAACCTGCCATTGCCAGACCTTCCTACAGAGATTAAGATGTCAAGAGCAGTTTTACAAGAAGAATAAGCAAAATTGTAACCACCCAAATGCAGCATCTGTTTCCTACTCCCTGCAGCTGCCAGCCCTACACACCTACACACATTCACATGAATATATATAAATGTATATGAAAATGTGCAGAACTCTCTCATTTGTTTCCAAATGTGCCCTCTCGTCTCTGACTTTTGCTTCTCCAGTTTGAAAGAACAAACCTCCATTTCCTATCGAAATACTCTGATATCACCTCCAAAGACACCTTTTGGACTCGAAGCTGTCACTCATTCCTGTTCAGACTTAGCCTGAAACAGTTTTGCACACAGAAAACTGAATTCTTGCTGCCAACAAAACTACACAGTTCAAGGGGGAGACAGAAAGAAACTTTGCAGCAACTTCAAAGCCTTGGCTTGTGGATGTAGATATGAACATCCTTTGCTGGATCTAGCTTTTGAAAATCCCACTGAAGGAGTGAGGAATATGGGTGGTAGTGAAGATCTAAGTGCTCAGACAGTGACCTGAAGCCTGGGAATTGTTTATCAGAAAGCAGGGATATGTTTTTCCTCACCGCTACAAGACAAGCCTACTGGTTTAAAATTCCATCTCTCATACAAGCACCAATAAATAAGACCAAGCTCTTGCCAAAACAGACAGAGAGAGAACCACTTCCTACAGGACTGGCAAAGTCTGTGAAATGCAGAGCTGTAAGTAAATCATCTCACTCCAGTCACAGGCCTGCATCCAGCAGAATAATTCAATACAAATTCTTGGGTGATTTATGCACCACGAGCAAAAACCCTCTGCTTTGCAATAAACAATGGCTGGAGCACTGGGGTAAGCCCTGTGATGAGAAGTTCCAGCAAGGGGAGGGGAAACTCCCTACAACTCACATGTAAAGTGCTGTCCTGGCATCAAGCACCAAATATGCTGACCATTTTGTGGACGTATGACATGATATGAAAGGGTATTCGTAAATAAACTGGGGTTGAGAGCGGTAACGAGGTCACACAGACACTGGAGAGGGGAGAGAATTATAATGATGGAGAAAGTGTTCCTTTTCCACCAGCTTGGACTCTGCCCCAGGGTCCCACCTGCTCCTGGCTCTGCTCTAAAACCTGGCATGAAGGACACCAAGGATGAATGGATGCCTGCACAGCACTTCCCACTGCACCCAGAGCTTGAGGGATGATGAGCTGCAAGTTGAATACATCGCATGCTGGGAATGGATCCTTGTTGCAGTTTCTAGGAACTATAAAAAGATGTTGGACTCTGAGTGCAATAGGGTTAAAGTGAGAAGATATGCTGGGATTATTGCCTCAGGCATGTTCTTGGCAGAGGTTTGGAAAGCAGCTTGATGGACAGCTGCCAAAGACACTGGTAGAGCTCACGGGCATTTTTCTACTTAGCGCTGTGTTTGCTCAATTTGGACTTTTCCAGACTTAAAGCTGTTTTCCCCTTTTCCTAACAGAGAATTCCTTGCATACAGCCCCAGCATCCTTGCAGATGTTCCATTCCACAAAAAGCGAAGATCAGGCATTTGGTTAGATTAATTCACAATAATGATGGAGGAGTGACAGGGAAGCAGAGGATTTAAAGCATACAGGAGAATCTTCACTCTGAGGATCAATAAACCCAAAGTTAGGATAAACAATGACCGAACAACATTTGTGTGTACCTTTGGAATTAGGAAGGGGGCATCACAGAATTTATTTTCAAGTCCTTAGAATTCTTGACAGTATGTGGAGACAAATGTTCCTTCTCAAGAGATGAAGATGTGACTACAAAGCATGGTGGTGAAAGGAGCAGTGGTTTGCTCATGGATTAGGCAGGATAGATGGCCACAGTTAGGGGGATGCTGTACCACAAGTTAATCTTAATCACTTTTGCCATGGAAGAAACACTTATCTCTAAAGACAATAAAACACCATTTTAACAGCTCTCCCCTTCTCTTATTATATCTGTCCTTTAGCACTACCCTAAGAAGAGTAAGCAGGTACACCTGGTTTTGTTTTCTGTGCAGAAGATTGATGAAGCAAAAGGTAAAAAGGCAAAGCAGTAAGAACACTTTGGGAGCCTGATTGCTTACACTGAGCACTGCACTACACAGACCCCAGGACGCTGACAGTGAAGGCAACAGTGTCCAGAGCCAAGACAGTCAAACTTTGGATCACAGGTCTGTCACTGCTTTAACAAGCACCAGGAAGAGCAAGCCAGAGGCTGCTGTGCTTCAGGAACATGTGTAGGAGCAGGAGGGGACTGGTGACTGCTCAGTCAGAATTCATTACAAGCCAAGTTCAAATAATTTTCCATACCAAAGAAAAACATAGTCAAAGATAGGAAGGAGGGAATATATTAGGTGGACAGCTTGAGTAACAAAAACTCCCAAGTTTTGATTTACACGCTATACACTATAAATAGTATTTAGGTTAGCACACTTTTCTATCCACTCCTGCAAAAAGAGTTATTGTATACATAGTCTTAATCTTTACATGTCTTCCCAGTTTTAGGCTTTACAGCAACAAGCACTTGGAGCTTTGAAAGTAATCATGCTATAGATAATGTAGCCTGTTAGTTATTAAGAAGTTTGGTGAAGTCCCAGCAATGGGAAATGGAAATTAAAACCTGAGTAAGGAGATAGATGAGCTGGGACCTTACAGAAGCACTAGTATTAAAATAAGCTCCACCACAATTAAAAATTATCTAGCTCTGCTTCGTTTTCCTAGGGGGAGGTAATCTGATATTAATAACAAGACTTCAAAGGGGGTCTCCTCTCTGCAATGGTGGTCCCCTACCTGCAGTTTCAGTTCACACATGGGTTTCCATCTGCAGGCTCTTTAAGATGTCCATTAAGAAGAAAACTTGCCAGTTTCCCAGGAGTTAAGTAAGGTTTTGTCTCCAAAGGATAACCCCCTCTTTGTGATAGAAATAACCTTGGATTACTCCCTTCATCTGTCATTTAGAACTCCTAAATTTATAAAGGTTGCACTACAACCAGAAATATAATTTATTATGAATTCTACTGTACTTCTTATTCTTGCAGTGTATTTTCTTGACTTGCTATAACTCCTTAAAGGTGCACTGCTAAAAGACAAAAAACAATGGCTGTAAGTCATATCAAGGAATATTTGGTCTGGACAGGAGGAAAAAGTTCCTCCCCCTGGAGTAGTATAGTGCTGGAAAAGGTGCCCGCAGAAACTCTGTGATCTCCACCCTTAGAGATTTCAAAACTCAAAAGCAATTTCACCTGGCTTTTAAGCCAGCCCTGCACTGAGCAGAAGGTAGATCTAAGGACAAGCTATTAGTTCTGGAATCACATTGTTAAAACTTTAACACTCTATAAGATGTATAAAATATCATGAAGCCTGCTTTTTTCACACCGGGTCATAAAACTCCTCTGGAGTGTTCTCCCTGTCTCTGGATCAGTATCACTGTAGAAATTGCTAAAAAATGGGTTTGAGCTCATCCTCACTGGAGGAAAGAAAATCATCCAAACAGAAGGAAACCACTGAACGACAGATGTTATTGTAGCACCTTTGACATTACATTGCAAGGATTGAGAGGAGCTGCAGTTGGTAAGGGCATTCCTACAAGAAAGACACACTAAAGAAAATCCTCCAGTAAAGCTCAGTACTTAAAACTGGATGACAACAAGGTGTGTTAGAACAGAGAAGCCTCTGGAGCCCTGCACGTTCTAGAACTTCACCTTCCACTCTCTGCTTATAAATATGTCCCTCATGCATTTCCAGTCCAAGGGCGACTGAGAGACAAGGCAAACCCTTCCCAGCACTTCTGGCCTAAGATATCTGCTAGCAAATAATTCATGATTTCCCTCTCAGAAGTTTTTTACAGCTTAAGAGACAGGGATGAATGGAATTGTCAGTGAATATCCTAAAGGTTCTTTATTCCTTTTTGTTATTAAGAACTTTAAACTTAGACTGATTACGCAGTTGAATTCCCTCAGGATATTCTCACACTGTAGAAGGGTGAGAATAACAAATATGTGGTTTCTGCCTTTGATGTACAATCAATTAGAAAGTGGCAACAATTGTGTGGCCAGAACAAAAGGAATAATTTATTCTCCTCTGCCGTATCTAGTCTTCCAGCCTAGGCACTTCAGTTAAAGGATGATTTGCAATTTGCATTCCTACTGAATAAAGGTGAATGAGGAATAGTTAAAAATATTTACACTGTTGCAAGGTGTACTAAAAATTAGACTGGAAAAGTCTAATTAATTGGGGGATGTGAACATTATTTAGGCAACATACTTCAACAGAGTTAATATACTTGAAAACACCAGTCAGAACAGGCTTTGAGTATCAAAACAAATGCTGCCTCTTCTGTCCATCAAAATCTGAATATAAACTTATGTTACACAGTCCTACCATAAGCAGAAGAAAAACATTGAGTATAATCTAAGTAATCTAAGAAAGAAAGATCACAGTAACTTATGAAAATGCACAAAGTGTGATTGATGTCTACCAAGGAAATAAAAATCCATATCAGGACTGAGCTCAAACTGCCCCACGGTACAGAAGTGAAGAAACCTCCTTCAGCTGCAGAAAGAGAGGGGTGGTCACTCCTCAGGTATATACACACTAAAGCTCTAACATTACCCAGCAAATCAAAACCACATTGATTTTAGTGGTAACAGCCAAACTTGCAGTCAAGCAAAGTATGGAAGATAAAAGCAAGAAAAATCATCTCTGAGAACAGAGAATCAATTGCACATGTCTGGTCCTTTTTTTTTTTTTCTTTTTTTCCTTTCTCACAGAAGTTCAAACCACAGAATTTCTATGAAATCATATCAGCATAGTGAAACATTCTAATGGAGACAGAGAAATCCAATTTAGCAGAGGTACCCCTATTTTTAATTCAGCTGGTCTGGTAAAACATGAGAATTCCTCTAGGCAGTCACAGTTGGATGTAACATTTGTAATATTTACCCACAACACAGCAGGTGTTGGAATCTTGGTCTGAGTGTACCTATTCCCTACAGTAGCCTGGCCTGAAATAACTGCTATTCCAAAAGGACATCAATCTTGTACAAAAAATCTTTAAGGCAAAAGAAGACATTTCAGAGCCTTGCAGAACCTCAGCAGGTTTTTGGTGGTCTCACAACAACCACCTGCCAATCTGAAACATCTTGCTCCCAACAGAGAGCAATTCCTCTCGCATTAAAAGTTAGTGCTTAACTCTTTGAAAAATCTCCATGCAGCATTTCAACTTTAACTCAAAACGTAACAAACACGTTGCTGATTCTCCATATTACCAACACCAGTTTTTACAGGTAATCACATAGGGACAGATTGTATAATAGGACCCAGTTGGAGTTTGATTATTCAGAAGATAAATGCTAACAAATGGCATCTTTCTTATGTTTACAAACTATCCTAAAACAGGTTTTTGTCAACTTTTTTCTATTTGTTAATATTACAGCTCATTTATTCCTAGACAGATACAAGAATATTTCAAGTCACCAGTTTTCTCAAACCTTTATTTACTTTACTCAATATTTATAGTACTATAATATTATTAGTAGTATTAGAATATTATATTAGTATTATAGTATTATTATATTGGTATAGTATATTATATAAAAAAAGTTTTGGTTTGGCTTTCTTTTAGAGATATTGTGGGAAATCCTTAAATAGCACCATAGGTTTGTTTTGTCTAATTTTAAAGCCAACTTGTTCTATGTTTGTAAAGAAAGAACATCAGAAATATACAAGAAAACCACTGGTTTCACATATGGATGTGTTCAAATGGCTAAAACTTGTAAAACCAGGAGCAAAAAAAATCAATCCATTTCAAAACTGTCAAATATTTTCACACTGATTCATGATGTGAACACCAGCTTCTGATTATTCACCAGCTTTGGTGATCATACTCTCCAATAATAATTAATCAGTGTAAATGGAAATTTCTTTCTTTTGAAAGAATTAATACAAAAAAAAAACCCAAAACCAACAACAAACAAATGAAGTATTATATTCTTTCAGAAACAAGCACTATACAAAAAACAGAGGTACACAGTTGTTTAGTGTGGTTTTGTTATAATAAACCATCATCAGAGCCATAGAGAAACAGTCAAAACGTTATTTTTAATGTTCTGGTCAATCCAAGATTTCATTTGCTGAAGTAACTGGAAATCAATTAATCTGCATCAGGTAAGAAGCAGGTCCCTTGGTGTTTTACATTACCTTATGAGATGAATAGGCTGAAACTTGTAAAATACTCCATATCTCGCCCATTCTCGATACAGCAACTAAATAAATTAAAAAATAATTAAAAAAAAAATCAGAAAATTAACTTGGAACAAGTTACCATTTCTGTTTTTACAAACATCTTCTAAGAGTTAAAAATATGTGCACCAAAAAAAAAGCAGTTTTCCGTACTCCAATGCAAACTTACAAGTCCATTTTTCAGACATTGATAAAGCCTCCAACCCTGCCAGCAATGTGAGGATGTTGGGCACACACCTTTCTCCACGTGCCTACCCCTTCCCCAGCACATTTATTACATGGTGATGTTAAATGGGCTCAAAAGGAAAAATACAAGGTGCTGTAGGCTTGGGGAAGTCTTCAGAAAGATGCTGGAAATAATCCTACTTACAGAGTGAAATTCTTTTCTGGTGTAATTTATTTCATGTCTGGATAGGTGTGTCCATGCCCAGCGTGAAGTGAACAGAGGTAAGAGTTCCAAACTGGGAAACTGGCATGTGAACACATACCAGGAGGTAATAAATGTGCCAAAGCCACTCTGCTCTCCTGCTCAGCTGCTGGGGCTGCTGTACCCAGTAGGGCCCATTTAAAAGCCACTTCTCTCCCCATGCTGTGCTCACACAGGTTCACGTTTGCTGTTGGATACACAAACTCACCCACAGCTTACAGAGAGCTCAAAGGAAGGCACAGATTCTATGTAAGCTTCTTACAGTGGGAGGAATCCAGCAGGAACAGGGATTAAAGGAAACCTTGCAAGACCTGTGGTATATTAACCACAATTGATAATCCAGAAGGGAGATTCATAAATGAAGCTTTCCAGAATTAAGTGAAGAATAAAGGAAGCTCAGAGGAAACATCATAGTGGTCTCTTGTTAGCTGACTGTTCACCAGATTTTATCTTCAGAGGAAATAAAAATCTGGGCAATCAGAATATTCTGGGTTGGAAGGGACCTGAAAGATCATCTTGTTTCAACATCCCTGCCATGGGCAGGGACACCTTCCACAGTCCTGTGCAAGAGAAAGATTTTTGTGGAACCACTTGAGTTCATACTCCTTTCACAATTTTATGCTATGAAAGGACTGTAGATAGTCTAAGACAAAATGGTCATTGAAAACTGTTTCTTGAAGTAACAGAGTGCATAAAATAAATAAAAAAATGAGAGTGTCAATATGAATGAAACTAAAATAACTACATCCCTATTTATATAAATCCGTATCATCTGAAAAGAAAGACATCAAGCCTTTTGTCCCTCTTTTCCAAAAACAAGTGGAGGCAGTCCGGATAAAGAGTAGCATATGAGAGGTGAGGTCAGTTCCTCAAAAATAAGTCTCCACATCATTCATAGTAAAACTGGAGAAGTGATCAAACTGTGTTTTGAGGAGGAGCTTCCATACAGACTATCTGTCAGCTCCAAGAGATGACCTGGAGATGACCCACTGAGTCCAACCCCAGTCTGGACTCTGTTTTAGATCTTCTTTCCCAACCTAAATGATTCTGTGGCTCTGTGCCCTCAGACTTGGTTTCCTGCCTTGCTCTGAGCACTGATTGTCCCTCACCTGTCTCATGGAAATTGCAGTTTACGTGAAGCAACTCAAGTTAATACCATGGACATTTCTTTGGTGGGGATTAAGACACAAACAAAGCAACATATGCACACAAAAGCACACCAGCAGGAGCTGCAGAGGATGTTAGGAACAGAATACAGAGAGTGTCTGTAATTATCAGCAGTTGCATTATCAGCCCATTTTGACAGCAATGCTATGCCACCCCATGGAGCAGACAACACAATTGAAGTAAGTGTGGAGGAATTCCAGATATGTAACTTCAGAGTTATCCTGACATAGTTTGAGGTTTGCCAATCACATTTTCCTCCTGTTTAGAATGCTTCTCCTCCTGAAGATGCTACGTGAAAGTACTCAATAAATAAGTACTAAATAAATACCAAGTGAGCAGTTAAGAGCTGCATCCTGCAAACACTCTCCTGATGAAGTATTACTGCTCAGAATATGGGAAATTGAAATGTACAAAGTTATGCCATTGTGTACTCATTAAAATGAAAAGATGAAGTATTTTGCATTCACAGATCAGGGAGCAAACCTGTTAAACAACTGGGAATTCAGCAATGAGATCCAAGGATTGTGGAGTCTTGGGTTTCAGAATTTTGCCCTCACAGAGCACAGGCTTTGCAATTGTGACAAGAAATGATGAGACTCTCTTTGATTTTCTTTGTTTTCATCAGGAGTTGAAGGGCCTGACATATTTTCATATGAATATTCATTGTTGCCCGTTCAAAGTCACCCCTTGCCTTTATTCCATAGCATTACCTACAAAATATTATTTATTTCCACAAAGAATCAAACTGATAAATTCATTCACTCAAAGATACAAAAGAAGAAAACTAAAGCTATTAAATTTTTAAAACTACCCAAAATTGTTTTGAACACATCTACAGAATAGAATTTTGAAGAGCAAAAAAGAAAGATCTTTCTCAAATTGCTGTCTCTTTAGGAACAGGCTCCTGTGACATTATGTCAGACTACAGAATCACACTGGTTATTCTGATGGCAAGAGCCAGAGCCAAATGGCATAAAAATGTTCCACTCGTGTGTTGCCCACACTGAACCTCAGTCTCAACGCTGATTTTATGAGATTGAGCTTAATCTGGAAGTTGGAACGTGCTTCCTTTCATGGCAATTATTAAATCCAAAGGAATCCTAGGACGAGTTTTGTAATATAGTTTATTGCATTTTTATCAGCTACATTTAAGAATTGTACTCTCTGTACGTTTATAATAACATTTTCTAATCTGCTTCTAATATTCAGGGGATGTTGCTGCAGTATATGACAACAGTGTAATTCCCAGGTAGGTAACAAAGCACTCGTGGGTTTCTTAATGTCAAATATTTGGATATCAGTGAAGGGTTACAATTTGCCAGTGGGCTGGAAGCTTAAAGACCAAGCCAGTGTTTATTCTCATGGTGAGTTATGACCAGGCTGCTGTGCAACAGCTTCCTTAAAAAGGCTTTTTTTCTAGAGCAGAAATCACACTGGAACTGGGAAATTCCTTTACTTCAATCAGCACTCTTAGGAAAGACTGAAACCCTCTTATCCATTGACTGCAGATTTCCAGTTCTCAGAGGATGGGACAAAACTGTTGTTTCACTGTGCATTTTCTCTTAGGAAATCCTAAATACAGTTGATAAGGATTAACCTTTTATTTTATGAACTGGTACATAAACCTTGATTACTTGTTCTGCCTTATTGGCATAAGTACCCCAGATGGACTCCATTTTTGGGACTTATACAACAGAAAATTGAAATAGAAGATACAGATAAGTTAAACTGGGCAAAATAGAAAGGGGCAGAAGGGAAAGGGAAAAAAAAAATAGGCTCAAAAATGCCCTTCTTTCCTTTAAACCTGACCAGGGTTTTTCAGGAAATTAAACACTGAGACTATTAGATTCAGATAGAAAACAGATGATGTTATGCATAGGAATACTACAGAAGATTCAATGGCTGGGCAGCAGGGACATATGTGAATAATCAATGAAGTATTTCTGGAAAGAAGCTTTTATGTTTTTAATACTTAACACTTCATAACTGAGCCTAATAGGCAGAATAAAAAGAAGGCAGCACAAAATGCAACTAGTAGGGTGAGCATTTTTCCAGGCACTAGTTCTTTTAGGCCCTCTGCCCCCACTATTTCACAGTACCCAACCTTCCTTCGTTGACTAATGTCCATTTAGTTTTCTCCTCTAAAAATTTTGCTTTCCTTCTCAGTCAGTAATCTGCCCTTCAGAGTCCACTGCTCTACCTCTATCACTTGCTCAGGGAAAATTCTCCAAGTGCAGAGCAGACAGTTTCATCACAAACAAAAAGCTCAAAACGACAGGCACAAAGAGGAAAACTTCCCTATAGTTTGTTTTTCTGACTTTGTCTCTTTTGCTTACCGAGGTTCGTGCACTGAATTAAGTTGTATATGGTACATGAAGACATCTAGTGGCCACATATTAACATTATTCACCAAAAAATACAGATTATGTTTTCAAATTTTACTGACCCAGCACTGGAGAAATCAAATTTATTTGTATGACCTGTGAACTCATTTCTAGTGCTCAAATAGTTATCATTTGTGGCAATTAAACTCTTGAGAACTACACTCTGCTTTGCCAAGTTAATGGCATTTTCCTAACTCTCCTTCAAGCAACAGATGGCACCTACCAACATCTGATGCCAGAGTTGAAAACATTTATGAAATAATTTACAGGTCACAAAAAACCCGTACAATTTGATTTCTAGTGTAGTAAATATTGTAGACTTTCAAACATTTCCTTTTCCTTCATTCTTTCCTCCTCCCCTTCCTCTCCCTACTATCCTCCCTCTTCATTTCCCATTCTATTGTTAGCACATCAAGGAAAATAAAATGAGTGAACATTAGAGAACAATATGGAATGGATCTTAATAGCTTAAAGTACTTAAATGTTTTTCCCCATTTCTAACAGTGAGCACATGTATTAAACACAGGCTGAATTCACAGTTTCTCTCGTGCAGACAGTTGGTGGGTGATCTATTTTCAAATGTCTTTTGATAGTTAGAAACTTTATTTATAAAATAATTGGAAGCAGGTTTTTAGAAACTGCATGCAATTTAATTGAATGCACAATCAAGTGAAAAATACAACTGTGTTTTATTCTGCTACCCACTGTTCTCTAGTCCCATTTGGTTAGGACAAGAAAATTAATATATATGACTTATTTAACAACTTTTGCTTCCTGACAGGTCGAAAAGTTTTGTCTATGTATATGGAGAGAAACTTGACACACTTCAAGACATAAATGTCAATTTAAATTTACTCACTTACTTCATAAGAGGATTTTATAAAAACCTTGCAAAAAAATTTCTATGCAGAAATACAGGAAAATATATAATGCAAAAATTATATGAATTTATAAAAACATCTACCTGCTTGAACCTACTGGCTAGTGCTTTACAATAGCATTTAGAAGAGTCATCCCTATTTATCACACTAAATGGAACAGGAAATAAATTTGGCAATGTATTTTACCTTTCTTTCATTCATGTCATCATTTTGGCCTTCATATTCACCCTAGAGAAAGGAAAGAATGTAACAAATTATGTAAAAAGAGGTAAAACTAAATAAAAGATTACTCAGTTGTTCCCACAGTGTTAATTTTACTTTTAGGTCACAAATTGGAATGTACTTATGTAAGAGTTTTGATATTAGAATCACACACTCAGAATATATTTTCACTGCTACAGACAGCAAACATTAATGTCTATGCACTACTGAGTGACACCAGCAGAGAACTAGATTTTGAATAGTATATACATACATCATGAAGTGGGTATGCTGCATCATAAACATTGTTGGCTATTAGTGTGCCAATACCTAAATGAAAAAAAATAAAAATAAAAAATCAAATGGTCAACAGGCAGGCACAGGCAAACTGAAAACATTATTACAGATCTTATTTTGTGACAGGCAAAGGGGACTGAGCTGTATTACTGAAAATATGCAAAATCAGGTGCAGATGAACACATACCAACCCAGAAGTTCCTGGCTGTGGAAGGCATTTCTTACAGAAAGGCTCCTTTCCTCACAGTGCTTATTCCTTAGAGCTGTGCAAAGCCTACTTTGACCACTTTGCCACCCTGGCAGCAAAGAGCCATGAGGTGGAAAGCATCTTGGAAGCCCTTCTTGAATCTTTGCAGTGATCAGAACAGGGGATCCCCACTGGCACACCCAAGCATTACAAAACAACACCAACTTTCACAGAGGTTTGTGATCATAGAACATAGAATGGCTTGGGTTGGAAGGGACCTTAAAGAGCATCCCATTCCAACCCCCTGCCACGGGCAGGGACACCTTCCACCAGCCCAGGTCACTCAGAGCCCCATCCAACCTGGCCTTGGACACTCCCAGGGATCCAG
>JAWWEW010000041.1:55428811-55448167 GCA_035583185.1 Anabacerthia variegaticeps | reverse complement strand
GGACACTCCCAGGGATCCAGGGGCAGCCACAGCTTCTCTGCCCAACCCGTGCCAGGGCCTGCCCACCCTCACAGGGATGAATTTCCCCCTATATCCAATATAAACCTGCTCTTCTTTAGTTTGGCTGAAGAAACAGTTACAAACAACTAAGAGTGATTGACAAAACCCTTACTCTCTATTCACTAATGTAAGATCTTGTCTCATTTTTAGTGAAAATGAGGGGTTTCTACCCTTTCTCACATCAATACATGAGACCATCCCTCTGCCTTTGGAACAGCTCCTGTTTGCAGGAGTTCAATCTGTTTGTGCTCCTCAAAGGCACAGTTATGCTGCAAAACTGGATGCACCAGGGCAAAACCTGCTGAGTCCTAAAGGCTTTAAACAGGAAGGCTGGTGAAAGGTTCAGGAAAACCCAGGGACATGGGACTGTTGCAGTGACCACACTCTGTAAGGGCTTTAGCAATGGAATGCCCAGCAACAACCACAGCACCTACAGACACAGAATCCCTACTGGCTCTCAAGACCTGTGGCTCTGAAAGCCCTTCTGTACTCAGTCTCTGCAGGTGAGAATTGTTGTTCCATAAAATGACAAAGTTAATATTAGTAGTTTATTCCAGACCTCTTTCAATGCCCAGGAAATAAAAATAAATAATAAAAAAAGTAACCAACTGGATTGTTTTTAGCAATGAAAAAAATTCCATGGTAAAATTACACGACCGTAATTCTAAAATATTTGGGAAAATGTCTCTGGCCAGAGATGCTGAGTAGTCAGTACTAATAAATATCTTCCTTTTAGGAAGACAGATACAACAACTACATGCATTAATAGAATCAGGAAATCATGCTTTGATAGTGTCAAGCCTTCTCCTGAGAGCATTCAATGTTTGGAAGTTTACAGCAATTCAGAGCCAGAAGAACATAAGCCTTCCTTGCATAATGTCATAGAAGTGGAACCAGAGTCAGCCTTACACAGACGTAAAAAAACATCCATAAGCAAATGTGTTTGAAGTGTTGTTATTTCCTTTGTATCATATTATGAAACATGTTTATGGCAAGCAAAGTCTGCTATAAGCACTTCAACATCACTGCCCTGCCTCTTGTGCAAAATAACCAAAGAACTCTTAAAAAAAAAAAAAATTAAAAAAAATAACCAATGATGTTTAAAACCACTCATGATGAGCAGTTTCAAACTTAAGACTAAAGAGATGGGAAAGCCTTAGTGACATATGAAACATAGCACTTTTGGGAGAGGCTCTCAGAAGACCAAAACAACTAGTGAATTTAGGTTGAACATGATGCATAGTCATGATTTGGCTGCAGATCAGAAAGATGGAAAGGATGGGAATGATAAAATATTTACTTCAGATCAAACAGGATCTTGAGCTGACCTCAGCTGGAAGTGCATCAGCCTGTATTTTCACCTTAGCATTAAAAAAATCCTGTAGAATCACTACTTGTGTTTTGATCTCTAATAATGGCCTTTATTAGACTATGAACCAGAACAAGCCATTAAAATAGAGAAAACCTGGAGAAAGAGAGAAAAAAATTCCCACTGATAAAGTGCTTCTTCCCTTTCTGCCATGTCCTTGTAGGACAGATTGCTTCTCTCAAGTTTTCTACCCAACAACTTCCAAAGACCTTTAAAGTTTCAAGATCTTTTAGAGACATCTGCTTACACAGGCACTAATCATAAATTTAAAACTCTGTACTGGGAAAAAGGCAAGTATTTTTGGTTGAAAAAGAGAAAGCATTTTGGTTTGGGTGTTTTTGTGTTGGTTTTCATGTGATTTCAAAAGAAATGTATCTCTGTTTCAGGGAAACCTAAATTAATCTATTTTCCACTCCAGCTGCAGGACCAAAGGCATCTGTCACACCAGGGCTGTGCAGCATCTTGCTCCAGCACATCCTTTGCCAGGTACATTATCCTTGGACATCATGATCTCTCCATGAGTGGTCAAGCTCACTGAAAGACTTCCAGAAACATGCCAGACAAGGAGCACCAACACTTTTTTGCCACTAGGGAAATGTGTGTCATGATCTCACAAGGGATGAGAGAAAAGAGAATAAGCACACCTATATATACTGTGAACCTCAAGCAAAAAATAGCTCCAAATATTTCAGAGTTATCCCAAAAGTGTCTTCAAAATGGTCATATTTAAGTCATATATTTCACTAGGCAGCTCATGGAGATAATTTTTAAGGCTGCAGCAATAAAAAATAACCTGGAAAGATGTATTATTCTATTGAAATGGCAAGAAAAATATGCTCCTGCAAGAAATAATACAACATATTGCAGTGGACATCTGAATTTGTAAAAGCAGATCGTAGAATAGTCAAATCCAATTTTATAACAATTCATGAAATGTGAGTTATGTGCCAGATCCTGCACCTGTAGAAATGAAAAGCAAGCTCCCATTACCATGTCCTCTCCAAACCATGGTCCAGAAAGTCTGATTTTATATCTCAGAAAAAGCATTTGTTTCAACCTCTATTTTTTTTTTTTTTTGTGAAAATATGCCAGCACACTTCTGTGTTCTGCTAGAGAAATCAATACTCTGTGAGATACCCTGGCAATTCCTTTCAGCAGAGCACAAACAACTCCCTTCCCTCCATCTTACCCATGCTGTTCCTGGCCTTGGTAGACGTGCGCTTCAAAATTTCCCTCACCTGTGGAAAAGAACAGCGGGATAACACACAAATCCTCTTTTAGCACGACTTCCATCACGGAGCTACAAACAAACCAAAGCTTTAAGACAGATGGCTTCTATAGTGTTCATTTTCACATATATTTGGGCCATTTAGCAAGCTTTGCCAGTGGATTATCTGCCACCTAACGTTGGTAGGCTGCCGTGTCACATCCTTATAAAACCATATGAAGGGTAAGGATTTTATGGAACAAAATGTGGTTAAAAATTAGGGACAGGGCTTAAAACAGCTTTGAGTGATGGAGAAGAGTCAGTAGTTTCCCTGCACAGCATCTTCCACTCCTGGATCACTGCGCAGCTCCAGCAAGGGATTCCTTACAGATCTATGACTACTAAGTCTTTTACAAGAACAGAGAAATAAATTGATGAAATTAGGAAAGTATTCACCAACATTCACCGCTAAAGCAAATCCCATCCAGCAGAAGAAGACAATAATAGGTTACTTTTGTGAACTTACTATCCGGCTGCGGGTGGCATTGTCGAAAAAAGTGTCTTTGTCTTTGATGTTATACCTGAAACATTGACAGAAAAGAAGAAATCAGGTCTGTTTGAAGACGTGGGAGTAATAATTAAGATAATATATACGCTTCTAATTTAGAAATCGTTTAGAAACCACAACTCGGAAGAAAAACAGCTGTTTAAAGGAAATAGAGATGACATAGTACAGCTATACGGTGCTATTTAAGATCCAGACATTCTGAGTTCTGCCTGGATTGCAGTGACGGTGGGCATAAAAATGCAAAATTATGAAGTAATAGAAAACAATAACCTATTGTTTACACAATATGACCTTTTAATATTTTTCTTATAACATGCCCTCAACACTGCAACATTCTGAGGGGATGTTATTAGGTTTCAACCAGCCTAATGTATATGTTCATTTTGCTTTTCCAGGCGACCAAAGAGTCAGCATTTCACTTTCAAATAACCATTCCCTTAAACCTTAAAATCATCATATGTGAAATTAGCTTCTCAGTTTATACTCCTCCATCAATTTGACTTGTAGTCAGAATTAATTAAAGTTGTCGGAGGGCAATAAATGATATGGTCGGTCCTTGTATTTATTACTCAATTTTATTTATCAAACATAAATACAAGGAGACACCCATAAGGTAAAAAAAAAAAGAGTGTTTAATGTCAAACTGGGCCCAGAAATATTCTGAGTGAAAGGGCAGGTGTCAAGAATTCCTTATCTGCATATTATTAGCCAAGTTTTAATTACCATAATAAATCTATCAAGAGGTAAAATATTATTGGATTTTTACTAGTTCTTTGTTTCTACAAAACAGGCAGTAATGTCCTGAACAAAATAATCAGGAATTTAGTGGTAGGATTTTTACATTTCAAGCTGAACACATAGATATTTTATTTGGCACACTGCTTTCCATGTTTTAGCCAGCAGAAGAAGTCTCTGCAACTTAGGTTTCTGTCAATCCACTGAAAATCTCACAGCTTGGGTATTTCCTCAGGATTTCCAGAAACACTCAAAGAATTTCTGAATTTTGACAAAATATGGGTAGAGAAAATGACAACACTAAAATGATAAATTATAGCTTTCTTCATTGTTCATCACATTTCAAAGTACTCACAAATGTATTTTCTCCCTGGAGAATGGGTAAGACAAGTTTTTCATCTTAGTATTTTCTTGTTGTGGCACCTGGGGCTGCAGAGGTTCAGTCAATTTGCACCATATTTCATTTAACGTTTTGAGTATTCCCCCTTCTTCTGTGATTTCATACCTCTGAGTAAATAAAATTGTACATTAGCAGGTCCCTTCAAAAAATCCACTAAAAAGAAGAAAAAAAAAAAAAGGCTTTGCTATACACATATGTTTAAATCTGTAATTAAAATATGCGTCTTCTCTAAAGACATATTCCCATATAACAGCAAGCACCAGAATCCATATGGGATGCATTTCCAACATGTTCTTGTCCTTCACAAGCTGCTTTCAGAAGAAAACTCAGTGCAGAATGGTTAATACAAGACAAATCACTGAACTACAAAATCACAGGATTGGAAGGGACCTGAAAGACGATCTCGTTCCAACCCCCTGCCATGGACAGGGACACCTTTCACTAGCCCAGGTTGCTCAGAGCTCCATCCAACCTGGCCTTGGACACTTCCATTGATGGGGCAGCCATGACTTTTTAGGGCAGGGAAGAATTTCTTCCTGATATCTAATCTTAACCTAATATTTTTCAGCCAAAGGTGATTTTGTTCTATTTCATCCAAAAGAAATCTAACTGAGCTAGGAGCTGCTGAGAGATGCCAGAAAGGCAGAGTGATTGTTTTGCCTTGGTAACTGGAACTAAAGAGAGCAAATAGAGCAGGAAGGGCCTTTACCTGCTGCAAATCATACTGTCCCAGCAGAATAAATAATTGGTGGGAGATAATTGTCATATGGTGTGACAGCATTTGAACACATGCCATTAGAAGGGGGGGGTGGCAGGCTCAGGGCTGTGGAACAGCTCTAAGTGCAAGGATGCAGCTTTTGCCAGTCCAGGTTGATGTAAAGGGTTTGGGAGCTTCTCAGATACGTGAAGGTGTTTTTTCCTGACACACAGACAATCTCACCAAACATGAGTTTATGTCCTCCTCACAGGACACTCCTTCCAGCCTTTCCACCAGCTTGAAGGCTGGATGCCTTCAAGAACCTTCACATCCTCCCGAAATTCTGGGGCACAGAAGTGCCCCCAGCGCTCCAGGGGCTGGCTTTGATGCCCCCAGGATGGGCTTGGCCCTCTGGGCTGCCAGGGCACTCACTGCTGGCTCACAATGCTCCTGCACCCCCAGATGCCTCTCTGCAGAGCTGCTCTCCAGCCACTTCTCTCCCAGTTTGTTGTTGTGCCTGTCAGAAACCAGCATTTCTTGTTGAATTTCACACTATCGATTATTGTCCAATACTCCAATCTATCTACATCCCTCTGCAAGGCTTCTTGTCCCATGAAGGGGGTCAACAGCACCTTGCATCATCAGTAACCTTGTCAAGAGTGCATTCAACTCTCGCATTCAAATCGTTGATAAATATATTGAACAGATCTGGCCCAGCAATTGAGCCCTGAGGTGACCAGCCAAGTGCAGACCCACTCACTGCAACACTTCAAGCCCTGCCCTTCAACCAGCTCTTCACCCAGCACTTCATGTACTGCTCATCTCTTAGTTAAACCTGTCCAGAAGGGACAATATCACAAGCTTTACTAAAATCCAGGAAAAAAAATTACATCTACTGCCTTCTCATCATCCACCAGGCAGGAAATCCTGAAAGAGAAATATATAAAAGTAGTTAGACAGGACTTTGTGAAACCACACTGTCTGTGCCTGATCAATGCATTGTCCTTTATATTCCACCTGGTATGACCTTCCCCACAATTATTCCAAGTCCTGAGGATAGAATAACTGGTTTGTAACTTCCTGGGTCTTCCCTCCTGTACATTGTGATAGCACTGGTGAGCTTCCAGTCAGTGAGCAACCCCCAGACTCCCAAGAGAGATGGTTGAAAGGGGTCCTGCTAAGTCCTTCAGTGCTCTGGGAGCATGGACTTATGAATATTCAGTTGATACAGATAGTCCCTTAAGGATCCAGTGTCCACAAATGGAAAGTCTCTGTTGCCACAGCTGTGGTCCCCTTGCTCAGAGGACCAGGCAGCCCAAAAGCTACCATTAATATAAAATATTAATAATATATATCCTTCATCCCCATTTGTCAAGTGAACATCTTCAACAAGTATTGGTCCTATATTTTCCTTAGACCTCCTCCTGCTATGAATACATTTTTAAAAGCCTTTTTGTTGGATGACACAACACCGGCCAGTTTTAACTCTAGGTGAGCTTTGGCCTTTTGTGTTTTCCTCATGAATATGTGAATCACAGCCCTGTAACCTTCCTGTGAGGCCTGGCCTTGTTTCTAGAGATGGAAAATTCCTTTTTCTTCTTGAACTCCGTGAGAAGTTCCCTATTGAGCCAAGCTGGTCTTCTGCCCCACTAGCTCGACTTAAGCTGGAATTACAAGCTCCTGCACTTTTAAAACATGGTCTTTAAGCTGACCAGCAGTCATGGACCCCTAATCCCCCAAAAGCAGACTCCCAAGGAGCACTGCTAACCAGCTCCCTGAGTGGCTTTAATTTTGTTCTCCTGAGATCTAGACTAACAGCTCTGCTGTCTTTTTTGCCCACTAGACTGAACATTTTAAACTGAACCATCTTGTGATCGCTGTAGCCAAAATAGTCACCTGTCATCACACATCCCACAAGTCCTTCTCCATTTACAAATATCAGGCCCAGGAGGGGACCTTTCCTAGCTGGCTCACTGAATCCTTGTGACAAGATATTCTCTTCAACACCCTTCAGGAACTGGTCAGGCTTGTGTATCACAGCAGTATGATTTCCCCACTGAACATCTGGGAATTTGAAATTAAATTTCTCCTAGTTGCCTTTAGAATAATCCACCAGCCCTATCACCCTGGCAGGGTAAGGAACACACGGTGACATCTGCTTTGTTCTCCATCCTCCTAATCCTCACCCAGAAGTTCTCAGCCTTATAACCCCTAAATGCAACTTTTCCCTTCCATACAGTGCAACTCCACCTCTCCATCCCTGCCTATCCCTCCTGACCAGCCTTTAGCCCTCCATCCCAGCACGCCAGTGGTGGGATTTATTCCACCAGGACTCAGTAATCCCAGAGACATCACAGCTCTGGGAACAAGGCAACGCCCCCAGCTGGCCCTGTTTGTTTCTCGTACTGTTTGTTCCCCATACTCATATTTGAGTGTGCTCCAGCCTCACTCACTAAAAATAAGCATATCATCATATCCAGAAGTTTGTATATAGTAAAAAGTCCTCACAAGGTACCTCTTCCAGCATGTCATTTGTTCTGAAAGACGATTTCAGACTGAAAAATTAAAAAAAATAATTGTAACCAACTCATTTTGTTTAGAGCTGGATAAATAATTTCCACTGAAAATGTTTTTTTTATAGTTCCATGGGATCCCTGAATAAATAAAATAACATCACATGGAATACCCAACGCGCCTCGAGAACAACATTTTGGGGGGTGTTTTTGAGTGGTTATTGGCTGAATTTTTCATTTTGTGTTGCCAAATCCCCAAAATACAAGATTTCAGATTTTTCGAAGATGATTTTCGTTCCCTTCAAATGACTTTTTTTTCCAACTGTCTTGAATTAAAACAAACAAACAAAAATCCCAACCAACTAAAAAAACCCACACCACAAATCAAACCAAAAAAACCACAAACAAACAAACAAACCCAAAAAGCCCCCAAAACCATAAGACATGAACATAGTTTGCTTGCCAAGCTCACTTTCTGGTAATGCTCTGATAGTGCTGCCATTTCTCCATTAGAGGTAACAGATGATTTTTTCTCCATATCAGAGGAGAGAAGAGGATACAGAACCATTTGTGAATGACTCGGGAGGCCAGTGGAGATTGTCAGCTCCTGGACACACCTTAACTCAGACCGACATTATGGCAAAATTCAGCAACAAAATAATGTCAAATTTGCTTTAGTGCATCTGCAAAAACCTAAGAGGGGAAAATTCCCCCGAGGGCAGTAGGTGAGAGAAATGAGCAGGCACTGAAAATGCACAAAAGGAATGAAGCTGGGAAGGAATCAATATGTAAGTCCATTTCTAGAAAGTTCTAGAGATAATGTTGTCATTCAAAACTCACTCATTTTCAAAGATTGGATAGAAATATCCAGACTTTTTTCCCTCTGGGATACAAACCCAATACAGTAAGAGTATGCAAGACTGATGAGGCCAATTTTCCAATAATGTCAGATTGCAACAGCCTGAGATGTGAACAACACTGAAGCTCTAGCTGGGTGAAAACAATCACTATGAAAAAATACCCTCAAACAAACAAAAACCAAACAACTCTGTGGAAGAAAATAAAAATTGCTCTGTCCTTTAATTCTAACAACAATGCAAAGAAATTAGTGTTCCTTAGTGCCACTGATGATCCCATTAGCTGAAAGCACAAGGCAGTTCCTCTGACTTCAGTGGAGTTGTTGGTCAACATGTGACATCATTGCAGGGCCACAGATTTGGGGATCTGCTACTCAGAGTTTACAGCATTTGTCAGCAACTCTCCCAAAAACAGACTGTGAAGAAGAGAATGAGCTGAAGCTTTAATGACAAGAGGCAGGCCTGAATTCACCAGGTCATTAACTCCACCAGAACAGACTCTCTGGGCATCCTTGGACTTTAGAGAAGTCGTAAGGCAATGTCCCAGCTATCACGCTGTCTTCCATGCTTCGCTTCACCTTGAGGAAACGTCCTTGGCAAAAATCCAAACAGCCACTGCCTTCTCAAGTTTCAAAGCCCTCCTTAAAACCCAGCTCTGTCATCACTCTGCTGGATGAAGACCATCAGCCAGCTGCCTTTGAAAGCCCCTTTGGAAATCCCATCTTAAATACGACTCCGAACAGTAAATCATCTCAAAATATTTCATAATGTGAAGCAATAAGCCTGGCAGCTCATCTGCTCTGATTTTGGAAATAAAGTACTGCCATGGGTTTCTATACATTTAATGACCATTCTGATCCCTCCTCCTCCAGCCATACAACTTGTTGATAGGAAATGGGAGATACTTACCTTTTTAGTGGGCATTTTTATTTTAAGGAGTTCTGCTTCTCGACTAAGTACTTGCCAAGGTGCGTGTATACGGACAAAACTCAATCCTTGGCTCTTATTCTGAAACATAAAACAAAGTGAGAACAGTGGATTTAAATATTATTGAGCAGAACGTGGTACTAATGTTTCAAGATGTCAGCTCGAGCTAAATCATTCAATAGTGGGCAGTCAGAGTGAGCAACCAACTCCTGCTACAACTGGGCTCCAACGTGATATTTTCTTTAAAATACGAACCTTCTAATGCTCTAAAATCCCTAAATCTACTGCCTGCAGTGTAGCTGCATGTGCACCATGGCAGAAGGCTACAGGTCCAGTTTTTAGAATCATGATGAACAGGAAACCCCCAAGCTACAACTTTTTTGTATGTTGATATTTGGTAAGTTATCTGACTTCATTAGTGGGCTTTTGTGCCCGTCTGAACCAACAAGGACAAACATTTCTCCTGATCTCGCTGGGCTTTGCTTTAATCTCCTGCTTTCAGTTTTGCCCAACTATTTCCCAGATACTTCTTCAGATTAGTAGTTCCTTACAGGGGATCAGGCCCAACACTTGTTGCCCTAAACGTCTGCATCTGAAGTAACAACCCTAAAACGTGAAAATTTAACTTCTGAAGAGAGAAATGAGTCTCATGTTGATGTAAATAACTGGCTATGCTGTGCAGAAGCACGAGACTGCACAGGAGGACTTCTGCACAGCCAGTTTGCTGCAAGCTGGGCTGCTGGGAGAGGGATGTCCTGGCAGCACATCTGACCTACACAAAGGCTTTCTGAGGGCATAAAGCAGCACCCCTGGCAAAAGCACAACCATCAAATGAGGCAGGTTGAGACAGATTTTTCCTCCATGCACACAAATGTGTCGGTAAATCATGGAGATGAATGCTCGCTGTGGAAATGTAGGGAAGAGAAGCTGGGAGGGAGATTAGAAAGAGAATATCAGAGAAGTGTTAAGGCAGTCATTAGTTATCACATTGCACCTCACCTTTGAGAGAATTTCCTTGACAAAAAATCCAAACAGCTACTGCCTTCCTGGCTTTCAAAGCCCTCCTTGGAACTCACCTCTGTCACTGTTCCTCTGAAGGCAGACTGACACACCATATCCTTTTGGGAAGGACATGGAAGTGGGCACGAGTAGACTTTCAGGAAGAATTTCTTCACAGAAAGGGTGTCAGGCATTAGAAGGTGCTGCCCAGGGAGGTGGTGGAGTCCCCATCCCTGGAGGTGTCCAAGGAACAACTGGATGTGACACTGAGGGCTCTGGGCTGGGTGACAAGGTGGGCATCGGGCACAGGTTGGACTTGATGATCTTGGAGGTGCTTTCCAACCTTGATGATTCCATGATTCAGAGGTTTGATTAATGCCAAGACTAATGATATTTGTGTATCTGTGTGCATGCTGGGGCATACTGTCCCTTTGCCTTTTCCCAACCATACATGTGTAAGGACCTGAACAGTCCCCTGCCTTCAGGGAAGCAAGAACCTCTATTTGCAATCCCTCATACGCCCTGAAATGAAGAAGTGAAACGAGAACTGAAGCAGGGTGTCCAACTTGATGAGAGACAAAACTGGGTCACATGTTGGGCTTAAAAACAAAACTGGGGTGCCCCATATGTGCACACTACACATACAAATAGTTGTATGTGGCTAGAGAGAGATTGTTAACAGATAAAGCTTAATCAACAGGCAGCATAACTCTACAAAGCTGGGAAAATAGGCCATATCCACGGAAATGCAGTATCTTCCGTTGGGAATTGACTCCAAGAAAGTTCTCCTTCTCAAAAACTTTGAATGAAGATGTGTTTTCAGCAGAATAAAAGTGTAAATAGATGTCTAAATCTAAAAGAGTATTTAGCACTTTTACCTCAGGAAACTCTCTCCCCTTAGTGACTTTTTTGTTTGTTTTGCGTACAATTTATGTCAACTTTCAAAGCTGTATCATATCACATTGGCATCAACATTTTACAGTGAGTCTTTAACCTTTCCAAAGTGTATAAACACTTGCAACTTCACGTAAACCCCCAATACGCCTTTGCTGAATGTTTCCTAGTGTTTTGTTTTTAAAAAAAGAAAGTTAGAAGGAAACCAGCTAACATTTCTTCAGTGGACCAGAGCTGTTTTAAAGAGCAGAATGAGCTGCAGAACGACCCTTTCATCAGCCCACTGGGGAAGTCAGCTTTAAGAGAAGGAAGTAAAAATTTACTGGGCATGAGCAGATGTTCTGGTAATCATTTGCTGAAAAGAGATTAATAGCAGATGAGAGTTTAAATTTCAGTGGGCGAAGATCAGGAGGCTTCTTCTCAGCTTTTTGGCTAAAATCAAGCATGTGTCCCCTGTCTGGGGGACTATATTCCACATTGGCAAGAGGAGGGACAGTCTGATCTAATTGGTTGTTTCCAGCTCAGGCTCATATGACTGCACAGATTGCAAATAAAATCCATCAAATAATCTCAGAGAAAAGAATATGACCTTTGTATATTTGAACAAAAAATATGTTGGAAGGTCGTGCTGCTCATGAAGTGATATCAGATGCTGAGGAATCAGACCATTAAAAATCTTTAAGAGGCTTAAAAATCACCCCAAGGTAGGAAATTGAGGTAATTGTAATAAAGACTAATGCAAAATAAATGAAGTAGGGAAAACAGGACCAGCTGATTCCTGTTGTGTGGCAAACAAAAGAGGCAGAACAATGGACTGCTGAATATTCAGTTTGGGATTGCTAGAACTGTATCTCCCCCATCTTCCTATATTTTCCTAGCTTTCACATTATTCAAAGAAATTCAAAATAAATTTTAAACCATCAATATCATATCATATCTCAAGGCATAAACCATCTATCTACTTTTCTATGGGGTCACCAAAACAAAAACCTTCAGGGCTACTTTCTGGTAAGGCTCCTTTCCCTACTTTTCAAGGCTTCACCTGCAGCACTTCCAGGTGTCTTTGCATGCCCTTTTTGTCATTATCATGATGATGTCTGGCAAAGATCTGCTCAACTACCTTATTCCCAGAGTGCTTATTGTGTTGCAAACATCACCAGGAGTTAGAACTCGCTTTCCCTGTTGCCAGAGTGGGTTTACAGCTGTTTACTGGAGACATCCACTCAGTAGTGTCGTCTGTTTAATCCCCTGAAAGGCTCGAGGTGTGGGTTTCAGTTTGCCCTAATGAAATGCTGCCAGTCTTCTGTTTTGGATGCTCACAATCCCCACTGCTGATTCATTGTGTCGCTAAAGCCAACACGAAGTGCTGGCTAATGCTATTTTTGTTAGAGCATTCAGCTGTTATTTAATACAGCCATCCTTAATCGCGTCCTTTTCCACTTACAGCTGATGTCCCACAGGGCTTCATCCTCAGCCCTGCATTTTTCTATGTCTGTATCATTGCACTCCCCGATTGTATTAGTCAAATGACTAAGTATTCCTGTGCAGATGACAAACAGATTTGTTGCTCTCATGATCCCATTTTTTTTCCTATTGTCAAATCTGTATTCCATATTACAGAGTTCTTCCACTAAGTTTCAAGAGTGGAAGTTTTTCAATAAGTTAGTTCGCAATTATTCGAGACATATTTATATCTTGGCTTCTTTCCCGTTTTCTAAAGTTGAATTAGGTTTTCCCATTTCAATAAGAAAACTCAGCATTAAAGTCAAGTGGAAGAAAATCTGGAAGGTCTGCTTTGTTTTTCAATCAGCACATGAAGAAAAATATATCGGGTATTTCTTCCAGTCTATCATGTATTCTTAGTAGTTTAAAGCAGGACTTTAACAACAGACTATATTGCATTTTTTTCTGTCTTAGAATGGAAATGTATAGGCTGAATAAAATTTAAATTTCTCCAAGGAGTCATTTTCTATCTTTCCTGCCTTAACAGTAAAATACATTAGGACCTGCAACAACTGCAAGTCTAAGATTTATTGCAAACTTATCATCATCAAGGCCACAGCAGAAAAAAAATAATGTATAACTACAAAAGCTCTCATATACATGCATATAAAGGATGTCTTTCTATCCACTATAATTTGACTAGTGATAACTCAAAAAGTGATTTGTCTTTTTCCTGGAAGCTGAACAATCTGAAACAGGGCCAGACAAGCATAACTAAGGGAGACCAAGTTTATTTAGACACCTCTAAAATGAGCTAAATCTTATGGCACTGGAGATAATCATGTTTGTCAGTCACAGCCAAGACAACAGAAAGGGCAAACCCAATAATTTTAATCAGACTTGTTTTGTAGTCCTCACATTGCTCCTCGGCATTTTGCAAATTGCAAAATTAATTGTTGAATGCAGCATTTTAGTGAGCATTTCTCATTATTTCCTCATCATGAAATCACTAATAATTTGTAGAGTGTGGTGAAATATAAATTATACATTAAATAAACAGTTATACATTAAATAAACAGTTATTTGAAAATGCTCGCCAAAGGAATGGATTTCTGCTGTGCATCTTAAAATGAAAAGAAAATAACACTGAAGGGTAGAAAGAAGGTGAAGGAAGTGATTAACTACTGTATAAGGGGTACCAAAGAAATTGCTAATCTTTCCTATTATTTAAAAATATGGATATGCATAGGAAATGGAAAGGCATAAATCATAAAACCTGAAGCACATAAACTTCATTCTTAAAAAGACAAACGAACTGGAGTTTAAACATTTTCAGTGCTAATTAAATAGGCAGAAAAATACCAGACACCTACAGACAGGAACTTCTAATGGCTTCAGGTAATATAGTGAGACATCTTTGGCTGGCATTGGTAACACAACCACATTAGGAAAGCAGCAGTGAGACAGTTTGTAGAGAGGGGGAAAAAAAAAAGACAGGTCCTAGTAGCTCCGTAAAAATAATCATCTTCCCATTTATTCCATCACCAAATGGATCTGTCACGTCTGCAAATGCAATTGCTCAAGATTAATGTCTACTCTCCTGATGCCAGCCCTGCAAATTGAGGCAAGTAACAGTGTGACGTGATAGCCCAAATAAAATGGAATTTCTTGTAATTATCACAGGCCTCTGGTCACATTCATTTCCCAAAAGCAGAGCCAAGTGCTGAGCTTTTGGCCCCCGGCACGGGGAGCAGTGGATTGCATGACACAGCACTGCCAGATCCAGACAGCGACTGCAGAAGTGTCTGTGTTCTCTGCCAGATGTATTGAATCTCTGTCTGTACGAGGGAAGGTGATTTTCTGTCCCTAAAGCTTTGGATCCAAGAGACAAAATCAGGTGACCACAATGCAAATAGTGTGTGCCATATACCAAAGTGTGTGCCAGTTGCACGAGAAATAGGAAATGCAGGGCACTAGTCCACGTGAGATAGCAAGATCCAGAATGTCTTGATATGGATTTGGCAGTCCAAAGTAACTCCCTGCTCATGCTAACTGTAAGCAAATAATTTAATTTTGTATCTGATTAAATGAAGATAATGGAATTTCCCTCTATTAAAAGGCATTAGTGAAGATAAATATGTTATGGATTGAGGAGTGCTCAAATAATACAATAAACAAACAAGAGTGTGGCTACATCCTATGCATCTTATAATTTTCAGTTTCTTTCAAAAAACTGCAGACCTTTTACCTTTGCCAACCTTTCCTTCTTCTATTTTTGTTACGTGTCCAGGTTATAGGTTTACCTTATTGCGTGTGTATATCGACATGCTCAAGTCCAGATTTCAGTCCTTAAGCAAAGCTGTAATAATTTAAACATTTTGACAGTTTGCCTTTCTCTTTCTTAATCTCTACCAACAGTGTAAATGTCCTGTTTATTTTACTCTCTCAGTCCCACCTGTGAAAATGACCAGTCAAGGAATATACCAGTGTCTACAAGCATAGAAGAGAACACATTAAAACCCCCTAAATCTATACATCCTGTATTTCTTAGATAAAGCACTAAGTGGAATGAAAGAGATGACTTTTCTCATCCTTTGCAGTGTTTCTTCATGACATTGCTACTTTTCCAACCAAAATCTTCCCACTCATGTATAGACAGAAAGTGTCTCTGAACGGAAGATGAGACAGGAAGCCCAAAAACACAGGTGTGCTTCCCCTGAAGAAGATGGAAATTCTTAATGGCATGTAACAGAATGAAAACGAGCTGTTAGAAACACAAGCACAAATGTAGAATAGATTGGTGAGTGTGCCAAATAAAGAGGCACAGACCTGTGCATTACTGCAGTCCCTGATTCAGGACATCCATGGAGGCGAGTGACAAATATGCCAGGATTGCCATTCAGTTTGATTCTTCCTAAGTACACAGTTTGGATTTAAAAATTAGTGCACTCTCCTTGTTATTTTCCGAGTGTTTCTCCATGGGCACTAATTACTACAGCATGAAAAAGGTGTCTATTAAATGCAAAGCAAAATCAGTCCTGTTTGTTTAGAATAACTTTATCAGCAAATTTCTATGTCAATGACACAAATTCCTTGCTACGAAAGCATAGCACAGTTTCAGCACGTCTTCTGAGACTGAAGAACACCAGAAATAATAACAAAATGCAAAATTGAGAGCCCCCCACACAAATGAAACTGCCTCGAAGAGGAAGGGAGGAGAGCGTCTCCTCTATCACCTCCTGTATTTTGGAAGTGTCAATGGAAAATCACGTCATCAGCTGGCCTGGCTAAATTTGGTGCCAAATTAGCCAGAAAATAAGCCAGTATCCTGTAAAATACATCATATCAAACTTGATTATCAATAATAAAATCAACAAACTTCTTGAGGCCAAGGAGTTAACGTTAAAAAAAGGGCAAAATGTAATTCCCCTTGAGGGAATGAGACACACTAATCTGTGCAGAGATTTATACCCTAAACAATTTTCCAGATGAAGCAGCATGATCATGGAAGTCAATCTTTAGACCAGATAACAGGCATGTTACCAGTAGGGGGATTAATGAAACAGAGACTGAACTCCAACTCTAGGAGACTCAATGTCAAGAAAAAAATCAAAAAAAATTTGAGAAAGAGGAAAAAAGAAAACCTAAAAAGTGTTAGTTAGGAAACCAAACTGAAAAACAGAAAACGGTACCTTAAAATTTTGCTTCATCCCTCAATACTTGATCTGGGATATTAGCAAACAAACATATAAAGGGATAACTGAGAGATTTTAAATTTCAATTACTTCTTAGTAAAACCATTTTTGAGGGTTTACTTTAATTTAAAAGTGTTAACAGATAGTACAAAGGTATTTCATTTAACAAGTATGTTTCCTAGTCACATGCTACAAGCCCATGCAGGATGGTGTGTCCCTTTGAGGTCTCTCCCCAAAGATCAGTAGCAGTAAAAGGAAGGTTGGCTGTATTTGCAGAGCCTTGATTGGGAGGGAGTTAAGATGAAGATAATCAAAGTATTTGGGCTGGCTTGTTTGCTAGCAGGGAATTCCAAACATCCCTGGACTGCTACAGCACTGATGAAGTTTTTTGGGGTAGCATGGACAAAACAGACTGTTAAAAACTGTAGGAAAGCTTTGTAAGAGCAAGGGCCTGAACCACAGCAAGATGCTCTCAATGTAAATAAATATAAAGTAATATATATGGGTTAAATCCAGATCCACATATAAGACGCTGGGCTGTGATTTGACCTATAGCAGTCAGCAGGGACACCATGGGGTTTGCAACAGGAAGTCCCTTGAAAAATATCTGCTCAGTGTTTTGTAAGAGCCAAGAAGTAAAAGCATACATTCCATTCTGTTAGGCAAGATAGAAAGTCTAAGAAAAAAACCCCAACATTCAAATGTAGCTGTACCCACATCTTGAACTCAGTGTGCACTCTCCGTCTCCCCACCTCCAAAGAGATAAGTTAGACCAAAAAGAGGGTTCAGAGGAGGGCAACAATCTCCATAAAAGCCTTGCTGTGACAGCTACAGAGGAGTCACTGAGGACACCAAGCCCTTTTGTCCTGGAAACGTAAGGGAATTATTGTAGAAGTCTCTAAAATCATGCATGATAAGCAGATGGGGTGTGGATGGACAGCCCAGTGTCTCTTTCAGGGCAAGCACTAAAGGGCCTCAGGCAAAGCCAGACTAAAAATAAACAAAAGAGCACAGATATCAATGCAGTGGGTAAATAACTCTGACCTGTCACAAGACTTCGTGGGTGCAAAAACTGAAAAATATTTCAAGAGGAAACTATATCAGACTTTGACATAGAGATTCCCCAGAAGGTTACTAGGGAGGCAAAATATATCACAGGAAGGAATTTATCACCTGAATTGGAAGTAGCTGTCATCAGGAGAACATCAAAGTGTCATAAAATGTTGTGCCATTCCTGTTGTCTCCTAAACATTCCACTACTGCAGCTGTTGTATGCACAGAACTGCCCTGATGGGCTCTCTCGAAATAAAGGACCATTTTATGGGAATTATGCCAATCCCTAGAGAAGCAGTTCCCAGCCAGGGAGGCACAAGCCTCCTCCAGATGCAATGTGGAGCTGATAAGCTCTGCTGGGTGCCTGCAGGCTCTGCAGGTGATTAGAAGGCAGCAATAACAGCAGCAGCAGCCCTGAAATTTGAGCAAATCATCAAGCAAAAATAAAATAGTTACTTGAAATGTTGCAGCTGAGACTAACAGGAGAAGCTTGGCAAACACACTTAGGAATCAGTGTCCAAGAAATACCTCGTTCATAGATGGAAAGTGCAGTATTATAATATTTCTGGAGCTCTAAGAGACCCAGCACCCCCAGCTAATATGGTACTGAGGCTGGAAAGAGTATCTTCCAAGAGGAGAGTGGTGATCCCTGAAATCAGCCAGTAAACAAACATTAGATTTTCAGAAATGTTACTTAGCCAAGCACATTTTGATGATCTCTGCAGAATGTGCTGGATTATCAATAGTTTTGAAAACCAGGCCTCAGCATACTCAGTTCCCAAAACATTATGATCCAAAGGGCAATCACTCAATAGAAACCAGCAGATTACCTCTTACAACACCACTTCATTCATCCAGCCTAGCAGTACTTGTATCTGTAATTGCCACAAATCTCCCTCACCATAAATACAGAGTTACTCTGGAAATCAAATAGAAGATGGCAGCCAGTCAGAATATACAAGTACCAATTTGCTCCTTTGTGACACAGAAATTAAAGGAGGATTACTAAAAAATCAGGGGCCTAATCATTGGAACTGAAATGTGGGTTTCATTTTCTATTACACTTCTAAGAATAAACCGTCAGCAAATGTTGTCGCATACCAATGTTTGCTGAAACTTAACATATTAAAAAATGGTAGGTTCTCCAATACATTTCACAACATTGTGCAAAAAACCCCATATTTTAGCAAGATTCTACTTTTGGGTTGACATTAAGATATGAAGATTTACGTAGAAAGCTGAACAAATCACTTCTAGGGTTGTGCTTAGCAGATAGGATGCAGAATATGAATATTAACCTGATACAATGCCAAAGTGTTCTCTGCCTTGAGGGGAAATGAATTAGCAAAGCAAAAAGGTAAGATGTGTTATTCCAAACCTGATGGTATCACACAAATTGAAATTTACAGGAAATCAGTACCAGAGCTTTGTAATAAATGTGGTGTTATACACTGATAGCTGTGAGTACCTTCCGTCTTCCACATCTTAAAATCCATTTTATGTCTCATTAGAAATACTCTGCATTTTGTCATTTCCATAAATCTTTTTGCTTGTTTTACATCAGCTCACTCAAAGAAAATCACCTGGTACTCTCTATAGACAGCCTTTCAAAAATATATATTGCCTCACAGTGAACATTTTTATACTTTTGTTTCAGCATGTTTCTGCCATATTTTTCCAAAACTTTTACCACACTGCTTTTCTGATAAATATTTGAAGTTCATAAAAGGGAGGCTAAGCAATAAACCCACATGCAGACTCTGCTAGGCTGTGACTTAATAATGGGAAGGTATGTTCAGTGTCAGAACACCCAAATCATAGAACGGGCTGGGTTGGAAGGGGCCTTAAAGGTCATCTCATAGCAACCCCCTGCCATGGGCAGGGACACCTTCCACCAGCCCAGCTCGCTCAGAGCCCCATCCAACCTGGCCTTGGACAC
>JAWWEW010000041.1:55378852-55424458 GCA_035583185.1 Anabacerthia variegaticeps | reverse complement strand
CTGGGGATATTCCAGAGCTGTCTGGACACAACCCTGGGCCATGTGCTCTGGGATGGCCCTGCTGGAGCAGGAGGTGGGACCAGATGCCCCACTGTGGTCCTCTCCAACCCGAACCAGTTCTGTGATTCTGCTCTTACATTTCTTCCACCTTGCATTTTTAAGAGTCCAGGTAGCAGGGTGATGCTAGTTGCTTCACTTCCAGCATTTGGCTTACCGCTTTTGATATACATTTCCTTGGCAACACTTATTATTGTGATTTTAATTACACTGGAGTGCTCTGTAATTATATGCCAATTATTTTCTTTGACAATTACCACTGACATGTAAAATGGAACGAGTAGATTTTAGAGCTACCCAGTAGCCTTTAGCAGTGCTTAAAATTCTACGACATTAACAAAATTGCTTTTATAATTGCATTTACATCTTTTGTGAAATAATGGAAGTTGAGAATTACAAGATGCACAGTACATGACTGCAGAATAGCTATACTGACATCAGAAGGGCTACTAATCACTATATTATAAAACCACACCTACTTTTTAATACTAAGATGAGCTGCCTTTAATAACAAAATCCAGCAAGTCAGCTGATATGTGGGGTTTGTCCTTCCAGAGAGTGCATCTGATAATGCTCATAGAGCATTATGAAGATCTGGAAATTAGCAACAATTTACAGTTGGCCCTTGTAAAAGCATTTTTTGTGCTGACTTTTCCCTGACAAGACTTGCTGGTTGGTGGCCAGATGGGACAAAACATCCCTAAACCAACAAATACTTTCCAGGAGAGTCACTTGTGAGCTGTGGCTCACAGGTGAAAAACAAACTGGGGTTCCCCTGTGGTGCAAGCTGTGACTTATGTGATTGCTATGGTGCTCTCAGATGCCTCCTGCATCTGAACAGTGGGGAAGTAAAGCAAGTCCTCTAATGAGCAAACTTGGGTGCCTGGATAAAGCCAAACTTTGCCAGCTTTGGGTGAGCAGTTTCTTAAGGACGGCTTTTCCTTAAAGCAGGAGAGAATTAAGGGAGGATCAAATCTTTGCACAGAAGTCCTTGACAGAGAAGCTGGTGAGAAGGGTGAAGTCCTCATGCATGTAGCAGTCCCCAGGTTTCTCTCAGATGCCTTGAACATTATGAGTTCATGTCTGCAACTGATGGACAGCAGGGAATAGTGAAGGAGTGACAAAAGAAAAGGACAAGAGAAGAACAGTCCAAATTAAAATACGGTCTCACCGAGGAATGGCAGGATTGCTGTGGGTACAGGATAGGAAGAGGAAAGAGCACCATGGACAGAAACGGAGGCTCCTGGGAAGGGCAGAGGTCTGTGGTGGACAGGCAGGCAGCCCTGCAGGAGACTGGTGTGAAGGAACAGCAGTGAACATGCCGAGGCCAGAGGTAGGTGAGCAGGTCAAGCACTGGTGAGGGGCAGCAGTTACCATGTGCTGACCTGTGAAAGCTGAGCTGTGCCAGTGCTGGCAGGGAGTAAACATTATCCAGTGAACTTTAAGAGACCTGTGACAAGCAGGCAGGCTTGCCAAAGCCACAGGGCACACTGAGCTGTGCTGCAGAGCCTGGAAGTACACCTGCACAGCAGAAAATAGCAGATAAAATTTCATAGCAATGCAGAAGCCTTCCAGTGACCTTCCACAGGTACGTGATCTTTAGGACATTGCTTTGTCCTGATCACCTGACAGGGTTCAATGGCAGCTGAACATGTGCAAATCTTAAGAAGCAAGTAAAGAATGATTATTCAAAGCCTGCAAAATTAGGTATGGAATATGAGTGCTGTAAAAAGGACAGGAACACCAGCAGTGTCTGAGTCAGATATGATGGCTTTACAACTTACAAACAAGTGAGGATAATGGGAGTGAGACAAGCAAGGGAGAGAAACAACTGGACATAAATCCAGGAAAACTAATACCTGAAAAACTAAAGGTGACCTACAGAACATGCATGGAGATTAAACTTTGTTTCAAAGCATTAGGAAAGACAAGTAATCCTTCCCATCCTGTGACCACTTTCAATGGGAGCAGACTTTGAGTGATTTTGAGGAAATGTCCTAAGTATAGGATGGGTAGGGATATTCTTCCCCATTTTTAAGGGCTTAAGTTAAAATAACAGTAGTTTAAACTAGCACTTTGGAGTCAGCTTGGAGTCTTTAGGTATTTGCAAGATCTTGAATATTTATTCTATATCTCTGAGATGCTAATTTTTCTTCATACAATAAATTACTCCAGGTAAACCACAACTGAGCTTAGTGGACATGTAGACAAAACCTGCAGAGAAATTCCCCATGTCCCAAGTGGTAAAATGATGACATGTCTAAGATGCCATGTCTAAGGGAAGGACACTGTGCTCCTCTGGAAGAGAAAGATGTTGTTATATCTTCCAGTGCACTCAGTGTTGGCACCAATCTAAGGAAAATAATACCAGGAGAATGCTTCTAGGTGGTGTCTTTATGTTCCCCTAGAAAGGTGGTTGTTTCCAAAGAAAAGAAGGACTATTAGTCTACAAAGCTGTACAGTCATTTCCTTCCCAATTACAAGTAGCTCATTCTCTCTCAAACATGTTTTGTTTGTTTATTTTACCACTAGACACCTTATGAAATTCCAAGATCATCAGACTAACTCCACCTTAAGAATTTCCTTAAAATATACAGTATATAGGTCTCAATCCTTTTAGTGATTCTATAATGCCATAAAATGATAACAGAGATCCAGGAATTGAAGGGAGAAGCCAGCAGAGAACTGATTAATGAATTCCTAGATTACAGAGCTTGAGTATGAAGCCTAAAGCAGAAAAATCCACCATTTCCATAAACAAACAAACAGAAAAGCCAACCAAAGGAAAGGAGAAGCCCCACAAACCCAACAAATAAATATCCATGCACAGGTTCAAAAGAAATAATTTTGAACTGTTTGGTTTCAGGTGATGAAGTCATTATTAATTAATGCCAACCTGGAATAACTGCACAGAAACTACAGAATATTACAGAATACAGCACGATATCACAGAAATAAAACTCTAATTTTTTTTTTTCTTTGGCCTATCACCATGAGCACATACCTGTACACATAAGCACACATTTATCAGCACTGTGTACCAAGGAGAGAATCCATCCCAAAGGGTAAATTTTCCATGCTGTGCATGGGGATTTAGTCACCAAAATCCCACTAACATTAATGGGAAAACTTTGCAGCCTGATGCCACTCTGCTAAATTATTTTTTTTCCTTGTTGTTCTATACAGGACAAAATAATTGCTGACCTGGAACAACTGGAAGAGAAACAACTCTGTGATACGGTTTTGAATTATTTGCCCTGTCTTGTGATTTGATAGACTTTGCAAAGACTGGCAAAGACACTGAAAACCATGTGATTACAAATTTTATGAGGCTTATGTATCACAGTGTCCTTTTTTTTTCCAGGTGGGATAGTTAATTAATCTTTCCCTCTGTGACAGTTTCCCCCCACTAAATCTGTGCCCATCCACAGGAACTACTACTGAGCTGCTGGAGCTCAGCCTCTACTTGGGTCTGCACAGGATATAAGAAACAGTTTGTGTTGAAGAGGGTGTGATGATTTCTGAGGGGAAATTACTTCTTTTATTCTTTAGAAGACCCCTCCACTGTCCATGCTTAATGTCTTGAATATGAATACAGTTTTCCCTACAAAATTCCTCCTTCTCATACACAGCATTTGAGAATGTACACAATGCAAAATGTCATCTTGTGCAACTGGAAAGAGATAATTCCTTCCCTACAGTGTCTCACTGCCTGGATGAATATGCTTGCCTGTCTTGCATAATGTCATGAGCAACAGACCTTTCAATAACTCCAATTTGGGCAAAATGACACACACAGCCATTAGAGTAATCAGTAAAGCAGGAAGACCTTAAAAGATTTCAAACTATACAAGAGGAATCCCACAAGCCTGAGTCATTATTTACATTGTCTTTCCCTGGACCTGCTACCAGACAGCAAATGCCACCCCCTCACTCCCCACAGGCACAAACAGTTGGAGTTTTTTTCCCATAAGACAGTCCTACCCTTAGAAGACTCATTTTCATAGTGAGATGCCCCCCCGACTTTTCTCTGCTGGAATCCCTTCCTGAGTCTGGGATGGCAGAAGCTGGTGAATGACACCTCATGGAGTGCCTTTTAATGTTTTATTACAGGTCCCAAAAAAACCCAAGCAAAGAACAGAGAGGCAGCATCTTAGGTCAGATCTTTTGTAACAACAACATAAACCTCTATATAAATCAATGCATATGTGTATAAAAACATCATATTAAAAACAGGCAGCACTTATCTACAGCGCTGCATCCACTCCCAAGGAGAATTCTCAGCATTTCTCATTTGTGCAGAGGAGTTGCAGGAAGACCTCCCTGCTTTCCTGTGCGTGAGATGTGAAATCATGGGCTAACCAGCAATACCTCTGAAAAATCAGAAATCATAGAGCAATTATGCAATCAGCAGAAATGCAGAAGTGAGCACTCCTTTGGTATCAGACATACCTGGAGGGCTGTTTGCTCCTATAGGCAAAGTAGGCAGTGGCCTGGGGACAGGAAAACAAAGAAAGTCCCATTTTCCCCTACAAAAAAGGGTTTCTTTCTCTGACAAAGAACAAGTTGAGGTGCATCTCACAGCAGACTGGGGCAGTCTTCCCACAGCACCTCACCCCAACCAACAGCAGCGTGGCTTCTGTCCCTTGAAAGGTCAGAAACACAACAAATACCAGGAGCAAAACCCCCAAACTATCTCCCATTTTATCTACTTTATTTTCGTGAAACTGCAACTATTCAAGCTGCACTTTCTATTCAACTATTCAAGCTGCACTGGCCTGAGCAGCTTACAGACATTTTCTCCACCAGCCTCCTCTGCAGGCACTCTGGTGGTGGCAGAGCCACCAGTGCGCTGTGACATCCCTCAGGGCTTCGTGTGTCACACTTCAAACCATCCCCGTGGATTTAATTTGCAGGTTAAGACTTCTCCTGCAAACGAGACCGCTGATAATTACAAAACGTTTTCAGGGAATCATCTGTGTGAGCAAGCCAGGGGGATGATTTTGTTACTGCTGTTAGTTTTCACCCGCTATCCTGCGAGTGCCTTGTGATGCCCTGGCAGAGATCACAAGCCATTTTGGGGATGTCGTTCTTTCAGCAGCTGGCAGGACTCAACACAGGACACAGAGAAGGGAAGACACAAATTCAGGAGGCTATTGGGCCATTTCTACCAGGCAAGCCTGGTAGAAACAGCATTATTTAAAAATACATGTAAAACTAGGATTCTTCTGGGCCAGCTCCCACTGTAAATGCCAGCCGAATGTACACCCCGAATCTACCACCACTCTGAAATTCAGGATATTTATGCCTCCATTTCCCAATCTACAGACAACTGATGATATTTACCATTGCTGGCCCAAGAGCTTTATAAATGTTATTGATAACACACAGGTCACATTTGTACATCTTTTCATTTTTTTCTAAATCCCTTGGAAGCCACTTTGACTAAGGCACCTCATAGCTGAGCATTAAATGTCTGGATGGTAATTAAAATACACAGAGTGAGTCTGTCTGCCCATTCATCTATTCAAGCCACAACACAATCATTAAAAAACAGGATTCCTAATATGGACTTTCCAGCCTTGACAGCAAAGCCATTTTACATCACCACCTTTTATCACAGAACATTATTTTAATGCTGATTGAATCACGCCTGAGTCCCAAGGGGCTAGTCCAAAATCCTCTCTAAAATGGAGGCATAATTTCCTCTTAAATAGTTCATCAACTTGCCAACATTTTCATCACCTTCACTATCACTGAAAACCTTGCCTTCCCTGTACAATTTTAATTTTATAAGAGCTGTGTATTACATTTCAGCCCCATATAAGTAACATACAGGAGCAGAATAAGTTTTAGCTAATTAATGCTTCCGTAACAAGAGTCGTTGAAAAATATGCATCAAATATTTATATAATTGGCTCCCCAAAGAAGTATTGCCTCGTTCTGAGTGCTGAGAGACTGAAATACAAAGTCCAAAGAGCTGGAGCACAAAAGCCCCCAGTCTGTTTCCAATACCACGTTACTCTGTGTGCATTCTCCTTGGCTTTGGGAGGCATTCATTAACATGGTAAATGTCTTGGACTCATATTAAATTTCCCTATCCTTTTAAAATTAATGTTAGCTACTATTCAGATTTCCTCTGCACTTTAGATGAATAGACAGACATTTTGAGACAACTGCAGCATTCACACTGCAATATGGCTCAGGGCATGAGATGTTTTTATTGGGATTTATTGGGATTGTCCACAAATCAGGTTAACAGATTTTGGAAAAAGACGTCCCTTTTATTCAGGCTTTTAATTACCACTAAATTAAGGAATATCCATGATATTATTTTGGCTACTTTTGTCCTTTACACTTGGCAGAAGACAAAGCCTTTTCCCACTGACAAATGGGGAGCACCTTAGTGTGACAAAATAATGCTATTTAATCCCATCAATAAAATGTAGTCGTTCTTTGGTTCAGGTTGGGGTGGTGTTGGGAGGTTTGTTTGGTTTTTAAGTTTGTGCACTTTTTTTCAAAAAAATTCAAAACCATGCTTTGGAATATGAAGAAGAAAAATCCAACCACAAGCACCATCGTCAGTAGAATTGTTAACAGTGCTGCACAAGCTATCACTTTGAGGACCTTAAGGACTTCCTTCCCTTGAAGTGTAATGTAATCAACAGAGTTTATGGAGCTGTTTTCAAGACTATGCTAGCTCTAAAATTCAGGTTAGATTAGTTTCTTGGAGGACAATTTACACTTTGATTTAGAATTGTCATCATTTTCCCCTTCAAATAATTTTTTGCCTCCTAATTGCTATTTAGCAAAGTACATTTAAAATCATGGAATAATTTCCAACGTGCTCAAAAATGATCCTACTTTGTCCAAATGCCAAGATGCTTCTCCAGCCTCTTCTTCTTCTGTACCTATTACGCTTTGCCATAAGTAATGCTAATTGAATACAGTATATGTTGCATTTCCAGTCATTAAAGCACCAGTACAATTCAAATTTAAGGGAGCTACTGGTGCTCCACATTAGGTGAAACACTGCAATAAGTTTCCCCAAAAACAACTTTAAAAAAAAAAATTAAAAAAAAAAAAACCACAATCCCAAGAACTGCCTGCAATATCCATGTTATCTATTGCCCCTCCTGGGAATCAAGTTGGAGGATTTGGGGATACATTCAAGAGTCATACCAGGCTTATTTTATCTAACTTTCTAAGTTTGCAGTCTGGTCAAACAGGCCAGTCACAAATGCAAACTTTATTTTAAGTCATGGCAAACTATACAACTTCTTTCCACCAAATAGCAGTTCCACACAATCCTAAATTGCCCTAATTCAGTTGTTTTCATGGGCACAGGCTACACTGGATCACCCAAATCTTCTGATTTGAAAAGATGACCAACCAAAGAGCTCCTTGAAGCTGATCTCCCACTTCTGGACTTCCAGCCTCTGACACAGGGCACATCAAGACTGAAAGCTGAAGGTGGCAGTATTTTTTCTAACACATAAACATATGCTATGGGTCAGGTATGACTTCCCCAGGGAGCTCAGTAGGGAGGCTGTCAAATCTCATTATGACTATTCAATGTCGCAGGAGAGAGGAAAAAATTGTAACCTTCAACTTCAAGCCCATTACTTGGGCACTTGGTCTTGGACATGCAAAATATAATCTCAGTTTAAAAGCAGGAAATCAAAAAACAAACCAAACCAAAAAACCCCACAAGAAAGATGTATTAAAAGAAAACAGTTTCTCTAGAGGACAGCAATAACAAATGATAGAAAGTTATTAGGGAGTTGAAAAATTAGGCAAAAATTCCTTAATTCACAAATCATAACTGTGTGGTTATAGAGATGGACCATAATCTTATTTTCCACAAATTCAAAAAAGAATAATACACTTCTCTTGACACACAAATGATACAGCTTCATTTGTTTACTTGTCTCTATGTTTTTACACAATGAATTGACAACACAAACGAGAAAGATGTTTGTCAATAGTTAATTTAGCATCTAACAACCATAATAACGCCACATGTCTACAAGCATCATGGAAATTCCCACTTTTCCTAAATAAAACATGCTGGTTTAAGGCTGTTCTGAGTTTAGTGAACTTATAGGCACATATTTTTCCCAGAACTAAAATCAGAATTTGTTCTCATATCAGCTCAATGTACTATTTTAATCAACATATAAGGCCAACTGTGCCCTTCACAAATTTCTAATCAGCATTTTCTATGAAATTCACAGCAAGAACCTTCAGCATGTTCCAAAAGGAGTTAACTAAAGGAAGGAAAAAAAACCCAAAACGCAGTGAAGGGAGGGGAAAAAAAAAAAAAGGAAGTAAAAGCCACATGTCATGGGTAGGGGGAAAAAAGAATAATGCATAGTCCCTTCCAGTTTCTCAGGAGATTCTGGAGGGAAAAAATTCTTTCCCCTTTTGATGAGACAGCTTATGTGTTGGGACAGGCAGGGGGAGGGCACAGGAGTGACTCCACACATACACAGTTAGAGAAGCCATGGAATAGCATTTTCTACAATTTTCAAACTCTATCAATTTTTTCTCATAAAAGACTGGCTCAACAAATAGTTTCCTGAGAACTTCACAGTTCATTGACAAAAAAGCCTTTTCCTCTTGATAAGGAAAACTGTGACAAGAAGTTTTCTCCTGATCAACACTCCATGATATCATTTATCACTTTGTATATTATTTAAGGGCAATGTCATCGCTTGGAAAGGAGCTGAACCATAATTCGTACCCAGCTGGACTTTGGGTAAGTGATGAGTCAAACAATCAAATCCAAATCTCCTGCTAGACTTTTTGGGTTCTGATGAAATTTGGAACTGAAAAAGCCTCCAAAACCAGCTCTTCTCATGGGTTTTATGCAACTTGGTTATAAAAATCATAGCAGTATGATAGTCATGCTTTGAACCATAACTGGAATGCTCAGCATTAAAGACGCAGGATCTGAGATCACTTTTTTCTCTTCGGTGCAAAGATGGCTCAGCCAGGTTGTGAAACACAACCCAGAGCGATCTGCAACTCAGCAAATTAAGCAAGAAAAATGTCACAGTCAAAAGGCTTTTCTATTTCTTTCTATCCCCGCCAGTGATTTGATGTGCATACACCAAGCCAAGGCAGTCAGACTCAAATTTTCAGATGCAATCTGTGATTTGCTCCATGTTTTGGAAGTGTTGACTGGACACACTGGAAGCAATACGAGCTGTAAGTTCTCAGCACCTCTGCAAAGGAGCCCTAAGTTTCTCAAGTTTGGTGTAAAAAACAATAGAGCCCCTAAAACCAGAACGCAGCAGGGACTTCCTTTCAATGGATATGAACACTCATGGCTTTCAAAGAGGGATACCAGAGTGCTCAGTGCAACAACATGGGATTTGGAAGAGCTGGGCTCAGTGGTCTGACTGGCAGCATTCAAGTCACCCAACCACAGCTCCCAGCTGATCTGACCACAGAGCCAGGCAACCCCATGCACATGTGGGGGGATAAAACACTGCAGGCTGTGAGGTTCTCCTGTTGCAGCACAGGAGCTGTTCATTCAATGGGTGGAAGGAAGAAAGGACACAAAACTCACATGTGGCTGAAAAGAACATTAAGAGTCACACTGAAACTCACTGAGTTCTGAGGAAATATGAAATGTCTCAACAATGCTTTGTGTTCTGGAAAGGTGCTGAAGAAATAATTTCTTCATTTAAATAACATTTAAATTTAAACACTTTATATATACACATACATATATATATATGAAAAGTGTGTTTGCTACATGCCATAAGAACATCAGATGAAGAAATACGTTTTCTGTTGACATAATATTGAAATTGCTACTCAATAATACATTAAGCAATGCATTATTCTAATGTATTAAACAACAACAACCTTATCTTTTCCAGGCAGTAGGAACCAAATAACCCAGAAACACCCCTGGCATCTTCTTGGCTCCACCCTGTATTTTAGGCATGTATAAATAATAGATATAATATATTATATATATATAATATACATATAATAGCTTGTGCAATATATTTCTGGAGATCCCTCACTGGGAATTGTTCAGTACTCAACCACTGTTCAGCACTAACAAGCTGCCTTCAGGACCAGCTCCTCGAGCTGGCCATTGGACGCATCTCCAGGACATCCCACACCTTCTGTGGCTGCAGACACAGTGGTGTGGGAACCAGCGAGGATGTGTTAGAAGGAAAGTAGCATGTTTTTAAGAGATACTTATTTTTAAGATGCATTAAAAAGCTATTTTTAAGAGGTGGCACGGATGTGATTTGCCTCTCAGTGAACATTGATGTAGGGCAGGAATGAAGCCACAGTCGGGCTCCTGGCCAAGCCATGGCTACGTCCTACACGTGGCCACCTCTGACACCAAGTTGGCCATTCCCATTGGGACACCCAATGCCATGCACAAGGCTCAAGTGTCCCCCTCTTACCTCGGGGTCTTTCTCTAT
The DNA here is from genome assembly GCA_035583185.1 of Anabacerthia variegaticeps. Taxonomy (NCBI): domain Eukaryota; kingdom Metazoa; phylum Chordata; class Aves; order Passeriformes; family Furnariidae; genus Anabacerthia; species Anabacerthia variegaticeps. The sequence goes on along the minus strand of JAWWEW010000041.1, from coordinate 55,413,944 downwards.
CTCCAGCCCCGCCTCCACCAGGTTGCGTTCGTACTCCTCCCGCTGCAACCTCTTCTCCTCCTCCAGGGCATCCACCGTGTTGAGCTGTACGACCTCCACCGCCGGTAGCCCTGGCCACTCCTCCAGGGCTCTCTGGCCATCACCATGATGGTGCTGTGGCTCCACACAGCCCTTCCCGGTCCCTCCGTTGGAAACCAGGGCCAAGGAGGCGGCTCCGCGGGTGCGTTCGGGTGAGCCCAGCCCAGGTGGGGGCTGAGCGAGGCGTTTTCGGTAGTGGTAGGCCAACACATAGTCAACCTTCCTCTTGCTGTCCCTGAAATGCATGCCACTTGGGGTCACCTTCTCCATGGCCGCTCCTTGCGTTCCCTCCACGTAGTTGTTGATGATCTGGGAGAGAAACACAGGTGAGAAACCAAAAAAAGTTCTTGTCACAGACAAGAAAGCGAAAAAAAGCCCAAGAAGAAGGTAGGTGTGGGGTCTATCTCCACGTGAAGCTGAGAAGAATCCAAACTGGAGGTCACCTGGGGGTAGGTACATTCAGTCACGCTTCATTCCTCCTCTGACCATAAACACGTGGCTAAAGATAGTGGCCTTATCACAAGACATGGGGTACCTACCCAAGGGGCAGGTGCAGGAGGGCACATCAACACTGTCTCTGTTCTCTGCACACACACTGACCACAGAGGAGAAGATGCCCACACTTGGAAATGTGGAGAAGGGAGAATAAGTATCACATTACACACTGAGGTATGAGAAGGCATGTGCTGTGGAGCAATGCAGGGCAGGGAAGAAAAGCAAAAGACTCTGTCAGAAGGTGAGAAACTGATTTTAGCTAGAAAGAGAGAAATATCTTCAATATAGTTCAAGGTCACAAAGCGCTGGACAAAAACACTTTGGAAAACACCAGGGATTAGAAAAAGTATATCCTGTGAATGGCTAACCATGCCAGTTGACTTGTATTTTAACACATTATGAAAAGACTCAGTGGCTGACCTGTAACACTGCAAAAGGAAATCAGTGACTAAAATCCTTCAAATCACCTATACAGGACTTGGGTTCTTCCTCAGACCATCCCTGCTTCCTCATGTCCACTCTCTGAACCCTACTGGGGTGAGGCTGCCCCAATGCTAACCCTGCCATCGTGCCCCATTCTGCAGCACCCGTTGGAACTCCGATACCTGGGCATTCACTTGCACTTCTCGTTCACTAAGGGAGCCCATGAGCTTTCCCAAAACTGGTACCAACCACCATTCCCAGCACAATGCTGTAGTGTAAGACCCTGCACAGAGCTCTCCATGGTGTCATTCACTGGCGTGACACCAGCCCTCTGGTGAGTGGGAGACAAGATAGGGTCAACCCAATCCAAAGCAATCTAATTCGAGACATTTCTGGTTCCCTAAATACAAGCAAAATATTGACAGGTATCAGGTACAGGTTTCTTTTTTCCCCTTCCATTACCCATACTGGTAGTCCTGAATGCAAAGTTAACCACTAATGTTGCATGGCAATTTTCTCATTTGTTATCACAACACAAATTTTTGAAGGTTCATATAAAAGTCCATATTATTATATACCTAAACATCTCCCAGATTATTGTTTTGCTTCAATTAGTTTTCCATAAAGTAGCTTTCAGTCACCATATCACTAAATAAATCTTGGTTTTATACACATACTACATCCTTCATCCTTTCACAAATTTATCACCAAATAATCTGTTCTGCACATTACACTTATCACAGACTTTCTGCATATACACACTGTGTATAAACACTCTATGTACCTACAGCCCCTTTAGGCATATCTAAACTTACACTCAGCACTACTTTCTGTCAGAATATAAAACTGCTTGTGAGACAGCATTTTATTGCCATTCCCCATTTCCTTAAATACATATTCATGTAGTACTCACAGGCAGTCCATGCAACCCTCCTGGATCCATCTCTGCCATAGTGCAGAAACACCTGTGGCAGATTTCTAGTCTCCCTCCTAGAGAGTTTCAGGCTACAGAGCGCAGAAGTAATGATGTCACCACCACCAGGTCCCTGGCACAACCCAATGCATTAGCTGACTCTGGGAAAGATGAGCTCTAAACATCCTCTCCCCCGTTATTGGAGAGGGTGGGCAGAAATGAGAAGCACAAAAAGCGTCAGATGCTCCAAGGAGGTTGGAGAACATAAAAAGTCACTAAGAGGTTTTCCTGTTTATTGCTGTGCATAGCCAGCTGCCACATCCCAGCCACCTGAGAGAGCTCCATAGCAACATTTGGTGTTGCTGGAGCTACACAGAGCAGTAGGATGAGGAGATTCAGCGACTCTCTCTGTTATCTCTCTTGCTCACTCTTGGCAGCAAAGTGCCATCCCCACAATTGTGGATGTCTATTGCACAGAATATAAATCAAAATTGCCACAGATTTCAGTAAAGACCTGTCCTGGCCCTAAATTTACATCACTTTCCTTACCATGAGGCATTCTGGCACAAGAAGAGTTTATTAGGGAGGAGCACAAAGAAGTTTGCAATTTCAAAAACGCCACTGAAGGAACTGTCAAGATCTTTCTCTCTTCCCCTCTCACAGCCACTGCAAAAGTCAGAAACAGCAATTTAAATTACTGTCTTTGGTCTCACTTTCACTGCTTCTTGACGTTTCCAAGACAAGAAGCCATGACACAAAGCAATGAAAAAAACAGTAGGATCAGCATTTCATGGTGATTTTATTCTAGTCTTCTGAGAGCCAATATAGCACTACAAGCACATCCCAAGAGGAGCCTTCTCTAAGAAGAGCTTTGCTCTGAAGACCACAGACACACTACACTTCCACCTTCCAATCCTGGGCATGTGCTGGCTCAGGGTTTGCACAGACACACCCAATTTTGTCATCGACCTGCGGATCTTTTCCTACACTGGGGTTATACCAACCCTCCTCTCCTTGCTCTGAAGGATTTTGGCTAAAGCAAGCAATTAATAAAAGCTTGGTGAGACTACTGCTGTAGCAATTAGTTCTTTCTGCACACTGAGAGAGACTACTGAACCACCTGGGGCTGTAGGATCAATTTACCTTTATAGTCTCTTTCCCAGTTCTGGGTGGATCTTATTAACGCACAGGAGGAGAGCATTTTGCTTTGCTCACCTTGCTTCAAGCCTTTCCTCGTCTCCAAGGCATTTGAGGAAAGCCAAAGAACATTAAATCCTACTTACAGAGCTGCTGTAGGACACCACTGGCGCTTCAAGAGCTCCATTGGTCCTGCTGCTGTGCAGGGAATTCCTGTTCCGAGGAATAGTGAGGTATTTGCTGTTGTGTGCTGAAAAAGAGCCTCTTGCTGATTTTGCTGCCTTCCGTCCATTCAGAGTTGGGTGTGAGGAGGGTAGAGAAAAGTCTGAGAAGGAGAGATAAGTATTGTTATATAAAACTTGCTTTGTGCAGGTAGTTCCCTAAAGGAATGGGAAATCCTTCAGTTAATAGACGCTATTCAACTTCAGATGCTGCACTTCAGTAAAAGGCTAGGGGTGGATACAACTGCAGAGGAACAACAGGTTCAGCTTTGTGAACTGCTGGGGAATGGAGGGCAGTGGGATGCAGCACTGCCCTGGCTGGCCAACAACATTTGTACTCCTGAAATTTGGTCACAGGGTTAGGAGCTGGGAAGCGTGCTTGCAGCAAGCTAAGCACCTCCCAGGACATCAAAGAACAGAATCCAGAGTATCCTGAGTTGGAAGGGGGCCCACAAGGATCACTGAGTGCAATTCCTGGCCCTGCACAGGACACCCCAAGAATCCCCCCATGTGCTTGAGAACACCAACAAAATGCTTTCCCAGGACATGAGCAACCTGTGTTTCAGCAACTGCGCCCTGGTTCTCTGGGTGAGGTGCTCATGGCAGGTGGAAGCCAAATGAACACCGAGCCACATTTGTTTATGGCTCACAGCTAGGCCTGAAAGGGGCTGTGTTTCAATTCTGGTGGGAGGTGAACAGAACTGCTGGCATCAGGTATGGATAGAAATTTGTGGCTAATGGTCATTTTTGACAAAGAAGTCTCTATTTTTTGGACATGTAATGGTGTGAAATTCGCTTTAAGTGTATCTAAATTTATATCTACATGTTTTTGTTTGAGAGACTAATATCTGGAATGTTTTATTTTTAGACCTGTTCCCCCTTGTATTTTGTATTTATCTTGTATTTGATAAATTACATGGTCACAGTGCAGCATAAAGGACCTTAAAGATCACCTCAATCCAACCCCCTGCCATGGGCAGGGACACCTTCCACTACCCCAGGTCACTCAGAGCCCCATCCAACCTGGCCTTGGACACTCCCAGGGATCCAGGGGTATCCACAACTTCTCTGCCCAACCTGTGCCAGTGTCTCACAATCCTCACAATAATTAATTTCCTCCTGATATCCAATCTAAACCCTGCTCTCTATCAGTGTGAAGCCATTCCCCTTGTCCTGTCACTCCAGGCCCTTGGAAATAGTCTCTCTCCACCTTCCCTGTGGGCTCCCTTCAGGTACTGGAAGGGCACAAATAGGTCACCCCAAAGCCTTCTGTTCTCCAGAGTGAACAATCCCAATTCTCTCAGCCTTTCCTCATAGCAGAGCTGCTCCATCCCCCTGAGCAACTTGCTGGCCCTCCTCTGGACTCACTCCAACAGGTCAATTCCATACAGGCAGTAACACAGTGTAAAAATGCTGATAAAAATGGGTACAGAAACTGTTTTGACATACAAATGTTTCATACTCTTTCCCCCTCTAGTGGTGCTGTAACCAAAACGGGGTTGACTGATCCATACCCCTAGTTTCTTTTAATATGGGGGGAATTGGTCCTTCCAACATTAGTGTTTTACACCAAGGAGGAGACAATGGTGTAGTGTCCTCATCTACCCACCAGCACTAAAGAGGCAAAGCACCAATGCCTCTCCAGTCAGGTCTTTTATCTCCCCCAGGAAAAAGAGGTAATATCTCCTGTATATCCAGGGCCACGCTGCACCCATAGTGTGTTTCTGAAGTCTGGAAGCTGTATTTTCCCCTCATTTATCTGAGCTCATTCTGTGCCCGGTACATAAACTGGATCTACTTACCCACAACAATGTTCTAAGTGAGGAGAGAGCACAATGCCAGAGAAGGAAAAGCTTGGAGACGGGGCAGGGGAGCTGAACCCTAAATGTTCTGATTATTCTTATGTTTCCTATCAATAATAGATTAGGGTTCAGCAGCACTTGAACAGTACAGTAGATTGGCTCACCAGTCTTCCCCTTCTGATCTCCCAAGGAGACTTGTGCTTGGTTTGCTGTAATGAAGCACATAATGATGCCACGAGGGAAACTCCAAGGAAAATAATTAATAACTGAAGCTTTCATTCCCAAAGGCCACACACAATGTTTCTCCAGTATTTTTCAGACCAAGTCTGGGATATCTCACAAGACCTTTACACAGTCAATTAAAGAGCTTTTTTCTTTCCAGTCCTTTTAACTAGGCCTAGGAAAAAAGCTGCAGTTCATTTATAATAAAATGATTTCATTTCCATTACACTTCCCAGCCTCCAGAAACTGCATCACAAACCTGAGTTCTACACTGGTAAACTGGTGAGGCAGTCAGAGGCTCCCTGTCAGAGTAAGTTTTTTGATGGAAATGCAGTTGCCATGCCTGAATTTGGAAGACTCCAGTTCTCCCAAAAGCTGTGCATCTTCACAAGTCAAACTGACTGAACAAAAATGTTTTGTTTTGAATGAGTCCCACATTTGATAGAACTTGCCTGTGGTACTGCAGAGCCTCAGGGGCTTCTGCTTCAGATGCTGCCTGACCTCATTCTACCCTGCAAGCCTTTATGACATCTGGCCTTACATGTTCTCATTCTGTAAATATTCTGGAGGAATTAGTATCGATAGGAACAAGCTCTGTGTGTGTGTGTATGTACACAAAAAAAAATTTTATATATGCACACATGCACAGCTTTGGTATATATTTATATACGTCTCCCCAGAGCACAGCAGTACAGTGAATCTTGAATTCAACCTGGAAAGCAAATGTACAAGAGCTACACTCATTCCAGAAAAATAGCTGGGGAGCTCCAGTCAAACTTCATTAAGTTGTAAGTGGCTTCCAAGGACAAGACACCTCCAGGCCAGAAGATCAGTGCCCAGCTCTAGTTCTGGTGCCAGTTCACAGCCAGTCACCCTCTGCTTGCTCACTGAGTTTCTCCACTCCTTTGTTTCAGCTTTTTGTGTATTTAAAGGTTGGCAGCATGTTCAGCAATTGACCTCACTGTGTTTCCAGGTCCCTGTATAAAGGTGAAGATGCTCCACATGATGCCAAAAGTGGAAGGACTGAGAGAGTATGCTAAAACACCACATTGCTTGTGCCACAGGCAGTAATGGAGTCTGCCTAATTAGGAGCTCTGTATTAAATCCTGAGTAACAGCCAATTAGCTGGTCTGAGTGGTCGAGATGATCAGATTATGACAGCACAGCTACTTGCAGAATACACAGTGAGGGGTTTGGCCACCCAGGGCACAGACAGGGACGGCTTTCATGTATCTTTCTCTCTTTCCAGTTAAGGAAGAGAAATGATCTGCGTTTCTGAAAGTTGCCACAGTTAGATTATACCTGTGCTTGCACTGACTCCTCTGCAAGGCTGTTCAAAACATCTGCAATTTGGTAGCATTGTTTGGCAAACTTATTCCTTCCACCCTCTAAGTAGGTATGAAAACGAACTACTTGAATTTACTGTTTCTGTTTGTCTTCTCCAAAGGACATATATATAAATAAAAACTTGCATGCCATGTTTATATACGTGCCCTTTAGATCCCCTTCTCAGCTCTGAACATGCACATCTGGAGTTGCTGATTTCAATACAGCCAACCTCACGTCAATAAAATAAGTGATTTTAGATCAGTGCGGTGTTCTCAAACGCTTTATTTGAATAATAGATGCATAGAATTTGGTCCTTAAATTTCAAATATCTGGTTTGGGGTATTTTAAGAATAGTTCAAGAACTGCTTAGGTGTTAGTTCACTACTACTTTACTTCTACTAAAATCAGTCCCATAACTAAACTCTACATTGGATGGTTCTCTTTCTAAACAATATTTCTTCTCTAATCATATCCTGGAGACCAGGAAGGAAAGGGGAAGCAGCATCATGAAAGACCAAATGCAGAGGAAGAAAACTGAGACACTGAATCCTACCCGAGACTCTCCTCACTAATTGTCCTCAAGGCTCAATCAGCATTTCAGACTGGGTGTTGGAAAGTGGTTCAGACAGGCAGATGCACCCAGGCTGTCCAAGGCATTAGTCAGGACTTGTCACGGGTGGTTTTGCCCTCTCCATCTGCAGTCTGAGAGGTACCATGTGAGCACTCAGCACAGAGCCTGCGAATTTGGGTCGTGTGTCTCTCAGTGGCAACACAGCTGGGTGGGAACAGGTGAGAAGTGACACACATGAAAAATTATGTTTTCTGCTTCTAGCTCTTCTTCCTCCCCTTGGTTGCACCCCCAGTTTCATTGCCAGGAGGTCTGCTAGCCCCGGGCATATGGTTGGGACAATGTGCTGAAGATGAAAGTAGTCAGGGAAATGTGTGAAACTTCCACCTACCTTAAGACTTAGCAGGGCTGTTCATCTCTGACCTTGTCTGAACCCTTACTTCTTCCAAGTGACACCTATACTTCAACTTCCCAGAAGCTTCCTATAAGTTTCTCCTCTTCATGGTAGTTTTCATACCCTCTAAACTGAGATTTGCTTTAATCTGTAGAATGCTGCATTAGGCGGTATTAGAGACAATCCAAACAGCCTTGTTTGCTTTTAATTCCTGTGATTCTTAAACAGCACTGAAAGGGTGGTTTTCAAGACACAGTGGAGGAAATCATGCTCTGCTAGAGTTGTGTCAAGTTTGATGGAGATTTGCACAAGAAGCAGTTCTGGAACAAGCTGGATTTCTTCACCTACCTTATACAACTATGTCTATAACATTTCAGACTCCTCTTGTGTTGTCTTTTTGTCTGGTTTTTGTTTTTTTATCAAGTCTACTGTACACATAAAGATTACAGAAAGCACATGATTTTTCTGATGTAAAGCACATATCAGGACTAACTTCCACATTGAAGGATCTGAAATAGAGAAAGGGCCCTGGAATAACTCAAGAAAGGTCAGCAGTAGGCATTAAATCTAGTGCAGTAACGTTGAATCCAGCACACTGTGGTCTGCTATACAAAAAATTTACAAAATGGACTGGGTGGAAGAGCACAGAAATGGCAGGATTTGGTGAGCTGCGTGAAAGTTTGAAATCCACAGCAGAGATACACCCCCAGCAACAGTGAGATAAGGTGGAAATAACCACAGAGCTTTTGACCGTAACAGCAAAGCAATACTGACCCAACATCAGCTGAATGTTATTCTAAACTCGTACAGTGGGAGCTCAAACACAAAGGTTTTAGGCACTGAACAGATTTGCTCCTTGTGTGTGGGGATTGAGAGTGCATTGTCTTCTGGAAAAGGATATGGCTCGTTCCCCACAGTTGCACTGCAATAAGGCAAATGCAGGTGGAAACAGCACAAGTCCGGCCCAAGGCATTTGCCCAGGGATTGTCTTTTCCACATGGATCACAGCACTGACCCACACCTGCACCGAGGCTCAGAAGAAATGAACTCTGCGTGTTTTATCTCTGTCCTCTCTGTATGTAACCTGGGCCATAGATACTTTTACCTCTTTTTTTTCCTTTTTTCCCCCAAATGTCCTGAAAAAATACGGAGAAGTCCTTCCAAAGTATTCCTTCCGTGTTCCCCACCCCCTTTCCACCTATTCCACTTCACGAGCAGCAATTAACAACGAAGCAGAGAATAAACTTACCGGGCATGTGTGTTTCCATGTTGCCTGGAGGTTTGGCTGGAAGTTAGTTGCGTCAGTGCTAATAGGATGTGGCTATGCTGATCCTGAGCACAATCTGCTCCTGCACTGGCTTAAGGAGTGAGCAGCACTAGCAGCTATTTCCATCCTGGCTTGATCCTGCTTTAAGCAAAACACAAACTGAAGCTAATTAGCAAGACCACCTGGTTTGGTGATTACTGTCATGGAGGAAAGAAAGGGAAAAAGACAACACTCCCATGACACAAGGGGCCATGGCAATCCCCTGCTGGAACTTCAGCATCTCGTCTTCATGCTCCATAACACCTCAACAAGCAATGCAACGACAGGCATGTTTTGTCCTTAGTCCCCAGAAGGCAGTGGAAAGGGAGTGGAGAAGAGGAAGAAAAAAATAAAGCTAAGGCAGAACCAGAGCTCTACAACAGAGCCAGCTCGATCCAAAGACCCGGCATTCAAGGATTAGTCTATGCTGGAGGTGGTTCCTGTGTCTTTATATCTGCAAAGCTTTACAGTGCTTCCAGGTAGGAGGTAAGTGCAGAAACCTTTTTATAAACCTCTATTTCAAGTTCTCAAGTTACCTTACTGCCTGGATGCAGCACTGTCATTCCTGCATGAAATATTCAGGGGATTATCTTGTAATCAACAGGCTGATCAGAACCAATGAGTGATGGATCCTGCTTAGCCTTCAACCTTGCAATATAAGCAATATACTGGGAAGAAAAGTTATGGATGCCCAGTGCCATCTGAGAAAGGACTTCTAGTTGCTAATGATAATTGAAGGGAAATGTAATTAATTTGACTTCAAATACTTTTCTTCTTTTAGTTTAGGTACGACACTACAATGATTTCTTTAGTGTGAGAGGGAGAAATGGATTTATTCCATGACTGAATAGAGTCCAGTGGTGCTACTACCTTGTGAATTAGGATCACACATTTTGTTATGACTGGCAAGAGTAGATGTTGTCTCTATCACATACAGATGTGCTGATTCTGTTGTGGCTGTGCTATCAAACCTGCTGAGGATATAAAAGGAGCACTGCAGTTGTTGTGTCCAAAAAAATTGGACTGGGTGATGTAAAATTTTCCCAGCAAGGCTGAGAAATGCATATGCTGCTTTAGATTCATTCAATCACCACATTCTTCTTAGCCCCTCCTTTGGAATGGCACTTCCTAATTTCTAAGTAATTTCAATAGGTATCAAATACTTTGTTCTTTTTTACCCTGCTAGTATCTTTTATTACTCTTAGAACTTCATTCAGAAGTTTTGAAAACAATTAAACCATTGCCTAGATAGACAACAAATCTCCTGCTTTCTATACACTTATCTCAAGGGGAGGGTAATGAAAACCTTCTGAAAATTACCTTTTTTCATATCCACAATCTATGCTGCACCAACTAAGCACAAAACCAGAGAGGCATACCCGTTAATTTTGGAACAGTACAGGAATGTAGAGCCAGGTCCTGCTGGGATCCCCGTGGATTTATAGCTCTGCCTGCAGAGGTTCAAATTTCCATAAACCAGAAGGATGGGTCTGTTACAGGTAATGCAGTTAGCTCAGACACTGCACCCAATATGACAGGAAGCAATATCCAGCTGGTTAGAATGGAGCTGAGATTGTAGTCTATTTTTAAGACTTTCCAATGGAGAAAATCATATCTTGGCATCACTCAGTTTCCTGAGGTACCTGGGCATGGTGTTAGTTGATAATGCAGAGCTGTGACAAATAATACCAATATAGCAGATTGTGTTTCACCTGCTGTGTGGAGTGGTGGTTGCAGGTCTGTAAAAGTTAGCAGAGAGATTAGATACTTTTAATTATTAAGAAGTTATATAAGACTCCTCCCCAAACCCATTTAACATTCCTGTAAATCTATCCTGTAGAATGCTCAGCAATCCAGCCCGGGTTCTGAAGTGGTGGGATGTGTCCTGAATCATCAGTGGAAAGGCAAGGACTAGGGTGGTTCCAAACCATCCAGAACCACAAACAGCACGTACGAGTTGGAAAACAATACTCCTCAAGGCCTGGATTCATGATCAGAGTACACATCTCTCTACTGAGCAGGCACTTGATTGTAAGCTGGACTATGCTCTTTTCTTCTGCTAGGGAAAGGTGTTTCTGAAAATATTGGAGCTGCACTAAATGCAACTGCTCTGTGCAAAAGGCAGTGAAACCTTGGAAAGGGTCCAAGCCCACGGTCTTACTGGCACCACTGGAACCTTAAGACAAAAGACAACTCTTTTGAGACAAGCCACCTGAAAAAGTTTGATTCTCATACCAGCAAGTCAAAGCCAAAAAGGTACGTATACCCCTTCAGGCTGTTAAAAGAGATGTTATAATATTCCCTTCCTCTTTTTCTTTCCCTGTCTGTTACTGTGATGGGATTTCCAAGGAAGAAGCTCCTTCTGACCTTGAGCACAACAAGGGCTTGGAATACAGAGGTATGAGCCAGGACTGAATGATAACACACAGACCACACAAAGTCCTCAGAACTCCGTTCTGTAAGCAAAGCCAACAGGCTCTCATGGTCTGCATTGTGCTGATAAGCCGGTGTCTGACTCACAATTACCTGATTAGAAGCCCCGTCTGCAGCCATGAAGCTTTAGGCTGGAATCCTGTCAGCTTTCACGAGCTAAGAAAGGTCAGTCTGGGTGAGAAACAAAGGAGCATTCCAGTAAGAGGAAGACATTGCCTTTACCTGTTATCCACTCCTTTTTGTGGAATCAAGGAATTGGAGAATGGTATGGGTTGGAACCCCCTGCCATGGGCAGGAACACCTTCCACTAGAGCAGCTTGCTCCAAGCCCCATCCAGCCTGGCCTTGAACATTTCAAGGGCTGGGGCACCCACAACATTTCTGGAGAAGTTTCTTTCAACTCTTTCATTTACTCTGCACAACTCAGGCTGTGTCAGTGCCTCACTGTCCTCACAGGAAAGAATTTTTTCCTAATATCTAATCTAAATCCACACTCTTTCAGCTTAAATCCATTTTCTGGATCCTTGCTGGTATTGCAAGTTGCTGTTCCAGGACTTGCTGACCTGCAGCTTCAGACCAACTGCTGTGCAGCCAATTACCTGGGTGACCCAAACCATCTGTCAAGGAGCTAAATATGCAGAGCCAGGTACAGGAAGGAACTGGTGTTAAGGATGGAGACAAACTGGTGACAGGGATCTGCTGCAGTAAGTGGGGCTGGTGCCAGTTCAAACTTAGTTTCTCTCCCTGGTGTTACTGTGGTCCTATAGCAGAAGAAAGAGGTGCATAGAAGGCCTGCAACAGAGGATCTCTTCAGTGAATAATAAAGACAAAAAAGACTTACAATTCAATGTGTGTTAAAACAGCAGTAGAATGGCAAAAGAGAAGAAGCAGGGATCTGTGTGGTCCCTCTAAAGAAAAGAATACAACTTACCTTTTTAGCTGAAAGCACAGGAGCTCTTGTATGCTCCCAAAGGGAGCCTTTTGTGCAGATGGGGAGGTGTTTTGACCCACTTAATCATCTGATAGTAGCATTCATTATTAAAAAGTGTTAATTAAATTACATATTTAAATAATTCTTGTCTTACAAAGATACAAATAGAATTAACAGTTGTGCTTCATATTTTTTAAAAAATAGTACTTCCCACTCAGACACTACTGACAATAGATTCCTACAGGACAAAACAAAAAACTCTGAAAAATCTTTTGTGTTCCATGACCTGACCAGACCAAGCAGAATTTGAATGTTGGTAAATTTATCCCTGGTGGCAGTAACTAAATTAAACCTGCCACTGATAATTCTGCACTGGAGAGAACTCTGACTTTTGTGACTAATGGAACAGATGAAGTTCTGGTATCTGGAAATCAGGGAGATTATCACTGAGCTTTCTCGAGTTGGTCTGCAGAAGGGCTGAAGTAAATAAAAGCTGTCCCTAACCCTGTTCACAAGTACCTCAGGACTGAGGTGGGGAGTGTAAGGGTAATGCCTCTGAAGACAATGCTGTCCTTTGGGGTATGTTCTTTAAGGATAAACAACTGTCTCAGGGTTTGATTTTTTTGTTTGTGATTGTTGGTTTGGATTTTTCCTTTAACAATAATGTAGACTACTTTCCATGGAGAATATGAAGGGAAACAGTACAATCTGAAATATCTCTTCTATAAACCACTCCAAGATGAATCAGAAAATACTCTGTTGTGCTAGTAAGTTTTATTGTTTGCTGTGCTGATACAATTAACTAGTCAGGATTCTACAGGCTAAGATAGGCTACAGAGAAAATGAGGCTTGCGTTGAGAAGTTCCTTCATCGTAAAACTTCAGCTTAAACAACTGGGCTTCTGGGAAGGATTCATTCTGTACACTTCCAAGAGGAGCATTCACACTGGGAGGCAGAAGGGATGTAGTGCTGCACCACTGTCCCGTTGGCACACCGGAAAGGGATTGTGACTGTGGTGGTTTGAGTGGCCTTACAGCAGCTGCACATGTCTTCCCATTTCCCTGCCTCAGCAGAGTACCTGGTGGTGCTCCTGCACTTGCCCTAAATGGGAAAAAAAAAAGAGATATGAAGTTTGAACACTCAGGATCCCGGTTCTTCCCTTTGAAACATCCATGGATGGCTTTGCCTGAGTTCTGTGCTCTGCTGTAAAACCCAAACTCAGAAACGGGGTCCTGATCCCAGAGTGTGGGGTGCTGCTCAAACAGTGATGTCTGATAAGCATAGGCATAAGGGAGGTGAAGAAACTGGTCACAAAAAAAAAAAAAGCCCAAAATTTCAAATATCACAGGTGATGTCCGGGGCTACTGTGTTGGCTTCTGAGCACACATGGTTATTGTTCATCTTTATGAGATCATACATTCAGACAATGCTTTAGCCCAAGTGGTGCAAGCCACACATCCATTGTTGTCCTGCTGATTGCTATTTTTCCTTGTTCTATTTGTCTGGCCACTTCACTAACTTAGAATAAGCTGTGAATGCCTATAGCTATAACCTTTCATGCTTTAAAAAGAAATGACCCCATATCACACTCTGTCAAAGTCCATTTCTTTTTGCAGCTCAGTGCTCATATATATATATATATATATATATACAATCTGTACTTCTGCAGGAGAAATTTCAATACATATCACTTTCTAGCTAAGGGCCATTGACTTTGTGGATGGGACAAGAGGTCAAGAATTACTAGTTATGCCATAACTTGGTTTGTATACAAGGGTTTATTACGATCCTTGTATGAGGCTTGGTTGTCTTGGACTGAGCAGCTTTCCTGCTACAACTCAGTCTGGGAAGAGAACATCATTTTTGGTTCCCAGTCTCAGAGAGATGGGAACACCCAGAAGGGAAGCCATGCTCCTGTTTCAGAAGGAAGTTGCCCTGTAAGGTGCAAGCAGTGATGGCCTGGAAATTAACTTTTTAATCTGATTATGGGAGAAACACAACAGCTTAGTGCTGAGACTCACAGAGGAGTCATAGAGCTTATAGAGCACAGAAGACAAAACACAGCACTCAAGTTTAAAGGTTTTTTAAAGTATCATTCATCTAAATACCTATTTACACTCCCCTGATGAACCTCAGAGCTTTGGTACTTAACTATAGACTCAAAGTCAGCTTCACCAATATGAAGATAATTCTGGGTTTTATGTAGAAATGCCTAACAGATCCACTTCAGAGTCATTAATTTCTGGTGGAATCAGAGGAAAGTGGCATGAGCAGAGCCTTTGTGTCTAACATAGGTGCCTTTCTTCTTGCTGGCTTGGATAGGGAAAATTCGGCACCACCAAGCTACTTTAGGAAAGAAGTGCCAGTGAGGTTTACACTGAGTCAATCAGAGGAGAGAAACTGATGCTCCACTTACTGAAGTGAAGCCATAGTGGAGGAAAAGCTTTTCTTTTGGAAGAGAGAAAGTGAGGAAGGACAGGTCTTGGAGTAGGGGTGGTTGCTTTTGTTAATTACCTCACAATGAGAAATGGGCACTTCCTTTTCAGCCACGCATCCGTTGATATTGCCATACTGCACTCGGGTACTTACTGGATGACATTCCACCTCCACACCTACCAAGGTAAAAAAAGCAAAAGAAAGAAGTGTTTGACATTGCTGACAATTGCTTTCCTGTAACTCACTTCCCCTTATCCCTGCAACTGCTCTTAGTGAGATGTTATTCCTGGTAAGATCTCTCATTAGGTGTGTCTCCTTACAGTAATTAACATAGAGCTGTGTGGCTGTATCACACTCCAGCCCTAAAATTCCACTGGATAGCAGGATTTCCCTCATGTTTCTTTTGAATTTACTGCTTTGTTTTAAAGTCACCTTGGTCATCTAACACCTGCCTTTCACCTGTTGGCTTCTGTGCTAGACAACTCTCCTTTTAAAGACGGTGCAGTGGTACACGGGACAAGCAGGAGCACAGAAAAAGGTGGCACACATGGGAATCAAAACATCCTAATCACAGAAACAGAGCACGCTGACCTGGGCCTGTCACAGGAGAGAGATCCCATTGTCTTGGGATGATGTCCTTCAAGGACAGTCAGTGGGCACAGCTCTCCAGCTCATGTCACAGACTGAGGAGAGTCACTGCCTTCTGAACTGTGTGGGACTCCTTATGCAATGCTAGGAAAGAACATTTTGGGATTCTACATGACTGACAGAATGGGGTTTTTAGCAGAGGAGCCAAAGGTGAGGGAAGATAAGGATTAGGTGGTTTGGTGAGGAACAAGCACATGAAGATGGATGGATAAAGAGGGCTGGTTGCATGTCAAATATCTTCTGGTCCATACTTGTGTCTGATCTTGCCCTACAATGCTCTTGGACACGTGGTGGGATTCTTGAGGCTGTGCTGTGCAGTGCCAGGATTTGGACTCAGTGATCCTTGTGGGTCCCTTCCCACCCAGAATATTCTGAGATTCTGTAACTGGAATTAGATCATGGGCTGGAGGTCCTGTGAGAGCAGATTAGCAAGGATGGGGGACAGAGTGCCTAAGACCACCAAGGACCATCATCCTGACCAGCCATGGGGAGATGAGGATGAGGACCAGGGTGCTGTTTGTGTTTCTCAGAGCACAGAGTGTTTGTGTGTGTTGCTTACTGTCACACGTGCTCAGCCTCACCGCTACCTGGACCTGGGGACATGTCACTGGGAAAGCCTCTCCTCTGCCTGACACCCAGACTTGACAGCTCCAAATATTCCTTGCACATGTGCTGCATTTTGCAGAAAACTAACATGGCAAAAATTAAAAATGGGAAAGAAATTAAATTAGAAAAGTAATTCTGCAAAATTCTAACTTTGGATGAGTGGAAACATTTCCATTGTCTTCATGGAGACATCAAGTCTTCCAATACTTGTTTTCCAATACTTGCTCTTGGTGTTATGTAAATTCTCCCTGCTTTTTTCCACAAGTGGAAGTAGGTATGGATTTGTTCTGTGTGGAAAGTGCAAGCACAGGGAATTGGCTGATCCCTCTTTGCAAGGTGAGGATGGATTGCTGTGATCTGTTCACTCTGGTTCCTCCATTTCAAAGGGATCCTCAAATATGCTCAAATATGGACTAATCCAGAATATTGTGTCCTGAACCCTGTCATCAGACCAAATACAGCTTAATCCCCTTTTTGATCCTGACTTATCAACTTGCTCTTGATTTATTTTACTACCCTCATTTACTTTTTTTTTTTTAGGCTGTGCCTCCTCTGCAAAGACAAGTGCCTGTAACTTAACAAGACGTATGCAACTGAGATCAACAGAGAAAAGAGGTAAAGAAGCAGAGATGCAACCATTAAAGTGGGAAAATAAGGAATATCCTCTGCCAATTATCAAGACCTCTGCCAGCACCACAAAAACCTAATGAGAAAATAAGCCTGTCCACTGACCACTGATCTGCTCCTACATACTTAAAACCTGGACCAATGCCCTCAGACATAGCAAAAACTCCAGCTGTAAGGGTATTGCATAGAAAGGGAAACTGGTTTCTGGAACAACCTTTGCCCAAAGACATCACCCCTGGACTTGAGAGAAGTTCTTTGTCCAACTCTTTATGGTACTGAGACATTTGAAAGACAGACTCTCTCAAGACCTCGGAAGGCAAATTAATCTGTGTCCACGAAAAACTAATTATGCTCTTGTCAGATTTTTAAGAATAATCAAATTGCTCTGGATTTACAGTAGCTTTGCCAAGCCTTGGTTTTCCCTGTAGAGTAACAGGCTGCCTGTTGCTACTGAGTGCCCTGGTGGAAAGATAAACACAGAGGAGGGAAAAAGAGAGATTGGAGTCTAGAAGCATCTGATTCAAAGCTATGTGTTAATCCCCATCCTTCAATTGATAACCCAGGCTGGAGGCAGCATGTCTGGGTTTTCCTCATGAAAGGCCCCAAACAGGGAAGCATCCAGGAACAGCACTGTGCTGTAATACAGGACTTTACAGTTTTGAGCTATATCCAGGCAAACAACCATGGGGATAAGGATTTGAAGGTCCATACAATATGGGAGTTTTTAGGCACGCAGCATCTCACTCAGTCTGCTTTTGCCACTGCAAGGAGGTATCACTTTTAAATGACTATAACTGTTAAATAAATGTTTGTATTGAGCAGTGCTCCTTTGGAACCGGGTTTCTCCTCAATTAGTGATCAGCATTCTCAATTAGTACAGCCTGCCAACTGCCCTCCTTTGAAATCTTAAATCTGGTTTTGTTAATAAATAATTTTTAGTGTTCCTTACTTGCAGCCTGGTAGATCAATTAAATTACCCCTTTGATCCATTTGATGACAGTCTATCTCAATAGCTTTCTATTCCTCAAGCCAGATCTCAGTGGTTATAGAGACAGGCAATGGCTGCAAACTCCCTAGGAGCTGACATCCTTCATCAGGGATATTATTGCAGCAGTCACTGTGCCAGTGTTGTGATGGGCTGCTGTGCTGGCCATCTTTTATTTATTAGCACATGCACAGCAAAAAAATAGAAAACTGAGAGGTTGTGTTCACAAAAGCATCAGAGATTCATTTTAGAAATGAGAACCCAACCCTGCCATCCTTCCTTATGTAAGCAAACCCTTTCCTACACTCACAGCCTCGCTGACATTTAGATACATGAAATTAAGAGTCTCAGGACTGACACCTAAACTGCCAAATTTAAGAAGCAGTCCGGCTGTTCCATAGGAATGCACCTTTGTCAAGCCTTTCCCCTACCATTTTTTTGATGATTATAATATCAAAAACCATTACTGCCACTAGGTTTTGGTTTTGTTGGGTTTTCTTTTCTAAATTAATTTGAAGTTGATTGATTATTCATGAAGTGTTTTCCTCACATATTCAGTAGTATCAGGTTATGTGCCTTGTCAAGCTGTCTGTGCACTGCTGTTCCTGGTATCACTATATGAACAATAAAATAAAGCATTCATAATTAACATCTGCATAAAATGTGGGGAGTATCTATTTCTTTCCAAGCACTTGTGAATACTGTCAAAACACGTGTTCTAGATGACAAAACATGAGAGCAGGATCCTAATCAGAGGACGGACTTCTTTGATGGTTTATTATAACCACATTGCTTAGCCCTGTTTCATTAAAATGCACATTATGCAAAATGTAGCTCCTTACACAGTAGCTTACACTCTGCAATTCCCATACAAGACTTCTGGCTCATTTACTTACATGTGTCACAGCAGGAGTAGCCAATTTTTGAAATTCTGCCCTAAAAAAAAAAAAATAAAAGAAATCTCAAATTTTGGCACAAGTGACACACGTTTGTTCTGCTGAAAGAACCCAAAGAATGTATAAAGCAGGGTATTAGGACAAAAAAAAACACACCTGTATCCATATTGTACAAAACTTTAAATGTACACTAGCAGACTTTTCTTTCTCCTTTTTATTGTTTTGAACTTGTGACTGTATTTGCTGACAGCTGATTGGAAATAATAGACTATATTAGCAAGTTCAACACCTGAAAATCTTTCTTTCACCTTCTATTAGGAGCTTTCTAAAGAAAAGACTTTGGATATAAATATAAATATGTGTATATAAATATATATTTGGATATAAATATGAATTCCTGGAAACCAGAGTGACAAAACCAATAGCATTCAAGTTTTATATCTGTTTAAGAAAGGAAGTTAAACAGTCACTCTTGATTTTCTTTAGCAGTACAGATGAAAGTGTGTCTATCCCAGAACAGCTGAAAATGTACAGACGAATCAGCATAAAAATATCACATCTGTCAAGTAAGTTTTAACAGCCAAAAACTTTGTTTCTTGTTTCATTACTACCATGCAGAAAACAATCCTCAGAAATGTATGTATGGTGCAAATATTGAAAACCCATAGTGAAAGGAAAAGTGGAACAATATTTACTCTGCAGGATGATGCCACTGTTGCACTGAGCTTACGTGGAAACATTTGGAGGCTTTTTTAATTCAAAAAACTAAGCCTTCCATCAGCAACTAGATGAAAAACACTAATTTTATATCTGAATTAGTTGGATTTGGGGAGGATAAGAGGAGAATAAATCCAGTTTGAGATATTCTGGTTAAAAAGTAAACTATTCTTCACTGATTTTCCATGAAGACTTTTAGAATATGACAAATAACACCAAGTCTGTAACAAAATGTAGCATCTTTTTAGATCTTTGTATCATAAAACTGCATCAGAGTGATTTCACAAAGGGATAAACGCCCTGTAGAAACTTTAGTTTTCCTGCATTATGCATAACAAATCCTCCATTTGCTTCATGTGTATGTAGAGGGAGGTCTGAGCACAAGTTTTATTTGAGGGTTCCTGATCCTGTCGTGCCCAAAAACCACGGGAACAGGTGGATATAAATACCTATGAGACATATAAAGCCTAATAGTGACCAAAAGCAGGACCCCACGTGCTCCTCTCCAAGCTCTGCTCCTCAGTGCCTTGCTGACCTCAAACCACAGGAAAGATGAGTGGATGTGTTGGGCAGGGTTCATATCACACCAAACCACCACAACTGTGGAGGTTTCAGCTCTTCTTATAGCACTGTGAAAATTCCTTTCCCTAACCTCACATAAGGGCAGAGAAAAAAATGTCTTAGCATTTTATATGCATATTCATCAAAAAAAAAAAAAAATAAAAGGAGGAGGAGCCTGATCTCTTTTCTCAGACTGTGTAATTATTAAAGAGTTTTCCTCTGGACACTAAACTGGAAATTGTATTTTTTTTCGTGTTTTATATAAATATAAAATTTATATTTACATATATAAATTAGTTGAACCGTTTTTATATGCTTGATATTTCAAATAGTCAGCTTCATATTCATCTATGATGTTTTATAACACACCTCTCGCCCCACAAAAAACCAGCATGTATTTTAAAATACAGAAAACTTGCTTCTTTCTGAGTTTCAAAGAAAGTTTAGCCAAGATGCTGGGAGAGGGTTGGGGTTTCCCACCCTAACACACACAAGGTATCCACAGACAGCCCCATAAACATGACAGAGCCCATTAGGAAACCTGGAAACAGGAGCCATTTCCCTACTTACTCCTTCAGCCAAGCATCTTCTGGGATCAAAGGGAGGACAGCTCGTGATTCTCCTTTCCCAGACAAATTCCCCTTTCTCGTTAACTCTACAGGAGTGACTGTCACAGCCATCCTCAAGTGTTTCATTTGGCTGGAAAGATTTAAAGGCTGTTAGTTCCACACAGAAACAATACAGGACAAGAAGTTTTCATTCATTTACTGAATGAATTCAATTAATCTACCATGGGGGTGACATCTATAAAACGTGGAAATCTTTAATGAACAGAATTATTTATCAACAAAGTCATCATCCTATTTACTTCCATAGCCATATTGATTACAGCTCTGTCAAGACTGCCAAAACCTGATCTTTTTTAGCTCTTAAAAGGGAAGAAATTTCCATTAACTTAAAAGAGAAACTTCTCTAAGTGAGAAACTTGCGAGTTTGGCCAGTGAGTATTCTGTTAAAGATACATATATACGACTATTTACATTCTGCCTGAGCTGGGAGCATCTTTTAAAAAAAAACATAAAACCACAGTCCCACCCAGAATCATTGAGGTTGGAATAAACCCTTAAGAACAAGTCCAAGCCTTTAAATAACACTGCCAAGCCCACCACTAAACCATGTCCCCAGGTGCCACATTTATACATCCTTTAAGTCACCCCCAAGGATGGTGACTCCATCACTGCCTTGGGCAGCCTCTTCCAATGCTTCACCACCCTTTCAGTCAGGAAATCTTTCCCAATTTTCTATCTAAACCTCTCCTGGCACAATTTGAGGGTGTTTCCTCTTATCCTGACACTTGTTACCTGGGAGAAGAGTCCCACCTGGCTACACCCTCTTTTCAGTGAGTTGTAGGGAGCAATGAGGTCCCCCTGAACCTCTTTTTCTCCAGGTTAAACACCACCAGCTCCCTCAGACACTCCTCACTGGACTTGTGCTCCTTCACCAGCTCTTCCCATACTCTCCCCATCGAAAACTTCTCTTTGGAGTAAAAGAAAATTTGACCTGCTGTGTTTTGTGACAGACCATGGGTTTTAACCAGAAAAATATCTATTCCTATTTAAGGATCTATCAAAGGCTAGGTTGGATGGGGCTCTGAGCAACCTGGTCCAGTGGAAGATCCCTGCCTATGGCAAGTTGTGGAATGAGGTGATCTTTAAGGTTCCTTCCAATCCAGGCCACTCTCTGATTCTGTGATGAAGACTTTTCTTTTTTACATTTGTATTTGCAACTTAGATTATTTATTTCACTTTTAAAATGAGGTTTTAATTTCCTCTAAGTACTTGTTTGAGCTCATATTCCATTTAAAGTTCCTTGATAAAATTTGTGTTAGCAGGTAAAATGTCACTAGAATTTTGCACTCTGGTATGAAGTCTCCTATTTTTTCACTTACAGACAAACAAATTAACTTTCTTGATCAATCATACTGAGATATAAAAGGCATTAGTAATACCATGCCACCTAATCAAAAGGGAGGGGAAAAGATTCACCTCCTTGAGTTCAATAAAAACCATTGATAAATTGATATTTATTCATAAATAAAAGTGCTTAAAATTTACCTGAAGATATTGAATCCTTCCATCTTTCAGCCTGATGGTACAGGAGGTAGGCACACATTTTCCACAGCAAGAGCCAGGGATATCCTGCCTTCTATAATTCTAGAAGGCAGAAGACATATTTCTGAATTTATTTTGTTTTAACTATGCATCTTACATTTATGGCAAGGATTTTTTTTTAAAATAAAATCCAGGGGACAAAGTGATAGCCAGCAAAATGCTTTTTTAAACAGTAGGACTAGACTAGTTTAATCTAACCAGTTCCATAATTTTCTTTTTTTAAAGGCTGGCATTATTCCTTCTACTGATTTATTAAACAACGGGGAGAAAAGTTTATTTCCAAGTACAAAGCCACCTGTGCGCACAGAATTCAACATTCTTTGACTGTAAGAGTTGCAATGTCAGGATCACTAAACAACATGTGACAGCAGGAGAGGGTAGCTTAGAAAAGTAGTTGGAAGTGCTTAAAGGCCAGGATAACCAGTGGGGAGGGAAAGGGAAGAAAAAAGGTTAAGGTGGAAAATTTGAACTAGGGAAAGAAAAAGAAAATAAGACAGTACAAGAGCATCAGAGGGGGTATGATATTATAGGGAAGGAAGGAAGGGAAAAAAGGGAGAGGGAGAAGGGAGGAACCAAGGAAAAGAGAAGGAAGGGGGGAGAGAAAACAAAGAGAAGGAAGAAAAAGAAGGGAGGAGAGGAAGAGAAAGATGGAGCCCCACAAACAGCACAGAATTTAAAAACTGCGGCAAGGAAAAGAGTATGGGAGAATGAGCAGCACTAGATGGAGAGGAAGAAAGGTATAGAGTGAATAATGGAAAGAAAAAAAAAAACCCCATACCAGAAAAGAACTGATTTAACATGTGAAGTGTCCCACAGTAATGTCTCCAGCTGCTCCAGATAAGCAACAGCTGCTTATGATGAGCTGAATATTTTCAAGACAACAAACACTTTCTGCTTGAGTGAAGGCTTGCATGATATCCATATGTTTTTTATAGAGAGAGAATTTGGGGAAGGTGGGAGGTTTACTATTAAAGCATTGGGAGAAAGCACAGTTCATTGTTATTTAGGTGAACTTGCTCTACTAGCAAAAATGTAAGCACCTATAGTAGGTCGTAAAACATCCCGAAAAAATGACCCTCCTGAGCAGAATATGCTGCAGTTGGCTGCACTTCAATTACCAGTGCATTTACTTTCACAACTTCAGCATCCAGGAGAAAACAGGTGCTCCTGAGAGAATATGTACTCTTAACCCATGATTTGATCCATTATGAAGGAATTGCTTTTAATCTGGGCATGCCATGAAGTCAAAGGCTTTGAGACAGCAAAGATCCCAAGTCCGTGTGTGATTCCCATTGGCCTTAGAGGGATGAAGACACTCTGCATCTTAATTGATTTTTTTTTCCCCCTCAAGCTCCACAGAGTCATTAAAATGGCTAGAAATTGATATCTCTACCTAGACCTGCTACTTCCCTTGGGTAGCTGTACATCCCCTAAACACAAGTTCATAGTCCTCAAAAAGCTCAATTGGAAATAGCCCTTTCTTCAGGGTTTTTCCTTTAGTCTGTACTTTCGGGTCAGGTGGAGAAAAGGAGCTGCTTGGGAATTGTGTGGGTGGTGAAAGGAGCAGGAGTGGAATACATTCCTTTTACCATGTATTATATTGATTCCCCTACCTTTAATTTCTACAGCTGGCTTCTTGCATTCAACAGCAAGAATGGATGTTTGTGTATTATTGTGTGGGAACACAGATATGCACACATGTTTCTGGCGACAGATTCATTCTAGTGTATCTGGTTTGGGTTTGGCTTTTTTTCATGGATCTGCCATGTTATATCTTGTGGAAGTGAGAAAGATGCTCAGCATTGAGCTTGGTCATTTATTTTCCCTTCAGAAGCCAGTGTCTATAATCATGCCTTAAAGAGGAGGTCCTATTAGGGTCCAGGACCACAGAAAGCATTCCAGATTCTCTTTTCTCACAGGCTACATCCACACCAGCAAATAAAAGGGGTCAAGGCCAGTTTTCTGGCCCTGCAGACAAGCAGGGCATGTATGTATGTCTAATCTGCATTGTCCACACAGAATAGGCTGCCCTTGGGTTGTCCTGTGCCTGGGCACTATTTGGAAGTTTTCTAGTTCTCAACAGGCCACCTGGAGCACTGCTGACAATTCTTCAAGCTAAGGGGTGCCAGGACATAATTTGAGCCTGCAGTCTTGCTCTATTTCATTTATTAGTAGAGATGACTCTCTACAGAAACTTGACTTATTACATTTCCAGTCTTTTCCATTTCTGGTTAGGGATTGAAAAACTGGACTCTACCCCTTTCTTTTCCAGGGACCCTGTCAATGAATACCTCTCTTGGATATCCAGCCAGGGATCCCATATTATCATGCTGAAGATGTGGGTTTTTGGTGCCACAGCTTGCACAGTCCCCTGGGTTTGGTTGTGCCAACTGGACTCCATCCATTATCCCAGAAAAGACAGAAGAGGAAGGGGCATTTAAGCCTTTTTCTGTGAAACAGCTGCTGGTTTGTGCTCTTTGGACATGGGGAGATTAAAACAGCCTCTGCAACTTGCTCAGGTCTCCTTTTACTTGAGGTATCAATGTCAAGAGAGAAAATAATTCAGCAGAGCTAGTGAGGCACATCATTCACACAGCTGGTCAGTGAAGCAAATATGGGAGATATTTTCCTTTGACTTTCCCAGCCAAACTCATTCCTTGCAGGTGATGGCATCAAAGCAGCAGCAAAGACTTCAAAAGTGCAAACGGAACTGATGGGGACAGTCACCTCAAATCACCAAAGGCACGGCTGGGAAGTGGACAGAAATACTAGTGAGTCCAGCTACTAGAATAGCCACAGAAAAGCCCTGAAGGATGGACATCTGGCAGAGCTGCCAGTCCCTGGAGGGACAGATAACACTGTAGGAAAGGGGGCACAGCAGGTCCTGTTGAAAATGATTTGCCAAACCTGCTACTGCCCTAAAGGTAAGTAATCCAAAACACACAATCCAGAACACACGATCCAAAACACACGATAAATTGTGCCTGTGGAGCTGAGAACCACATATAGTTATCTTTCCTACACTGTGGATTTAGATCAGATTTGGTATTATATCATCTAATTCATGGGAAGAAGAACCCAGAGCCATGACTTCCCAGAGGAACCCGAAGGAAGGCAAAAGGTCCCAAGTCATACTGAACATAAACCAGTGTGTACAGTGAAGACCAGGACCTTCTCATCAGACACATTCTGAACCAGAACACCCAGGCTGCTCACACTTACCACTGGGCATGCTGGACAGCTCACTTTTGTGCATCTCAGCGTGTATTTCTGGGGCATTAGCTGGAAGGAGCAGTCGCACGACGTGCACTGATCCACCATCAGGCGCCTCCCGGGCTGAAACATTAGAACCACTTTGTCAGTGAGGGATGACTTTCAGCAAGATTCAAATAAACAAGAGATTTTATCTAGGACAAGTGTCTTTCATTAAATCTTGCAGTGCAGTTCTTTGCTAGGGAAATAATAAAACCAATGCCCCCAGTTTCCAGAGACCCAAATTTTTTGCATCTGTAATTCCAGAACAGGCAGCATAGCACGATGCTATTTTTCAATAAAGCCCTTTAGATTTCCTTCATCTGAGAAATGGCACTAGCCTTTCTTACTTTGTTGCTTACAAAACTAGCAAGCAAGAAAGGAATCCTTTAAAGTCATGAGGAAGATTTTATCACCCTCACTGAGTGGTTGCCAACAGTTCATTTTTTGACTGTAATGAATTGGTTTGCAAGCAGGTTTCTACTCTTGAGCCATCACAACCCACAGCTCATGGGCAGAAATTGCTTGTTATTTTTCTTTTAATAATACTGTTTGGAATCTCTAAAGGCCTAAAAGCTTAGAAATGAGAAAGGACAAAAGTCAAACGAAAACAGAAACAGAATTACTGATTGCAGAACTCTACTTGTCCACAATTACAAGCAAATCACTGGCAGAGCTGGCACAAAATTCAAATTCCCTGAGCTCTTCCTGAGCACCTTGCTTGCTGGATCCCATCACCTTTCCAAAGCAAGCAAAAGTAACATTTCAAATATGAAGAAAACAAAACAAAACAAAAACATTAAATGGGAAACAAAAGGGTGTTGGACTCCAAGCACTGAAAGGAATTCTAAATACAAAATCTTTATTCTGCCCAAGTGCAGAGCCTTTCATCTCAACCTCAAAATAACAAACCTCTAACACTGCAGGGACAAAGTGGGAGGAGTCTACTGAAGATTTTCAAAGAGAGTTTCTAAAAGCTAATAAATAAGGTAAACAGACAGTTTGTATTGCTAAATTATGAAAACTTTGAGTTGTGCTTCAAAGATCAATGGAATGTCACTGTTGACTTCCTTTGGAATATGAAATTTCCCATGCTACATACTATACATATCCTTAAATTTCCTTTTTAATTATTACACACTATTAAATGCTTATGGTACAAATGCAGCAAGTAAAATGCTGGATAAAGTAATTGTGTAAAGGTAATGCATTTGAGGACACTGCAGAGCCAACAGTCTGACCCTCTGATTAAAGAATTTTAACTACCTTCTTATTCTGTGCCCCAGGACACAGATGTCTTCAAGCCTCAGCCATTTTCTATAAAGCACCAGCAACAGTAATGCCTTTTTCATGTTTTGTGGAGGTCTAGAAAAGAGATCCCCCACACACAACACGATGAAAGAGGCAAAATCAATGGGGAGACCTCTCACCCTGAGACTTCTACATGGGACTTTTTAGCTTTCCTGGTTTAACCTTTTGCAGTGAATATCATTAACCTGGAGCATTAAAAAACCTCCATGGATGGAGGCATGAGGATACACACAACATTTTGCTGTGGGAGAGGGATGGTGTGATGGTGTTGACGTGGAAGGCTGGGAGAAGACAGAGCCGAGACAGGTGACCCCAACTGACCAAAAGAATATTCTAGACCATATGGTACCACGTATATAAAGTGGAGGGAAGAAGGGGTTTGGAGTGATGGTGTTTGCCTTCCCCAGTCATTGTAACATGTTCAGGAGATTGTTGAACACCTGCCTGCCCATGGGAAGAAGTGAGTTAATTCCTTGTTTGGCTTTGTTTTGCTTACATGGCTTTTGGTTTCACTGTTAAACTCCCTTTATCTCAACCCATGAGTTTAACCCTCCCATTTCCCTTCCCGATCCTGCTGGCAGGGCAGTGAGCTTTGCTGTTGGGCTGGGGTTACACCACGACAGACAGACAGCAAATATCATATGAAACTCCAAATTCCTTGTTTAATCTCAGCACTGGAAAGCATTCAGGCACCAGGGTGATGGTCCTAGTGCAGACCTCGTGGCATCAGTCCAGAGACACAAGGACTGCTCTAGCACACGCGTGTGAACACACAAAAATAAACCCTTGCAAATCTGGGAGATGAGATGCCCTTGTCATGTTGACCTGCTTCAAAGTATGATTGGCTTTGTTCAGTGTAACATCATAATCATACCTAATTCAGGCCTTCTAGAAGTAAATGTCTGTCAAAGAATGCTCCAGTAGCTCTAGGCTTTAACACCACAAGGAAAGGATCTATAAAGCTCCAGCTGATATTGTGACTGATATCCTTATCAGACCTCCTCATAGTTCTGACATTCCAAATGAATACAAAAGAGATAGATATAGTTGAGTTTTTATAAAAAAAATCACTGTTACAGGCAGGAACAAAGGGATTATGAGAGACACGTTGAAATGAAATCCTCACACACAAGTGCCTCAAGCTTTTGGGGAAAGGTCTTACCTTGATCCAAAGTTTGCTTAGCATGATAGAACTGAACAAAATAATGGATTGATAAATCTTTTACCCTTTATATAACACAGCCATCGTGTGTTTTCTTGGCTAACTTGAAATGAAATGTCAACATCTGTAACCAAAATAACCTGCATAAAGCCCAAATCTATTCAGACCTCCTTCAAAAATGGCACTCAGTAAAAGCCTGGGAAAACAGATGAGTGATAGAGATAATCCTTTTGGTAAATACAGCCACCTGCTTGGAAGTCTGCAGTTAAAGCCCACAGCATTGTTAAGAGCAGCAGAGTGAATGCAATACACTGAATTACTGGAATATAATATTGGTAACCAGATACAAGACAAAAATGTGAAGGGATTAAGGACACAGTCAGTTACCAGAACAGTAGTAAAAGATTCAGAACTTGGAACTCTTCAGGGAATGAGTTAATGCAGCAAGGTTTTCCCTTGATATAAAATGAAACTTGAAACCTGCTCTTAAAGGATCCAGAATTAAGGTTTTGAAATCCAGGAAGTATAAACTTCTGTGGACACCACATCTTCCTTCCTTACCAGGACTCTGGAACCAGTCACTGGAGCAGAGAACAGTGCAAGGCAAGGCTGTGGTAATGCCAGCTGCTCAAAAGCTCTCAGACACAGAGCTAATTAACTGAGAACAAGTCATTAAATGAAGCGAGCTTAATTGAAAAGCTCATTCATTTTAGAGAAGTTCTAATATAATAAGAATTACTCAAAATGTAGCTTGGCTCAGCTGAAACACCTCATGAATTTATTTGGAAAATTTTATTAAATGGGAATTTTTCTTCAATATTGAAGAAGTGTAAAGATTTTCTTCTGAGGTCTTCAAAATACAGGTACTTCTCATTTGGCCTTCAGTGTGACATTTTGTTTCAAAATTTGCTTATGATTCATTTTAAAGTATTTTTAAATATTTTAAAACATGAGAAGAGAGAAAAAAATGACTTTACTTGACAGATCAGATAAAGATTTTGTTGCAAGAGGAAAAATGAGTTGGGCATGAAAGAACAGCACACAACTGGAGATGCAACTTCTCTTTGCTATACAGAATACATACATACATATATATATATATGTTTATTCTATACAACAGAAGGTGGCAGGAGCAGGAAATTACTATCCTTCTTGACATTCCCTACAAGTATGGTCTTTAGAGAATGCCACAACTAGCTTTGAAGACACACTACAGAAGAGTCAAGTAGAGGGATCAAAGAGAAAGCAGATTATTTCAGATTTTTACCCCTTTTAAAGCAATGTTCTGACAAGAAAGACAGTTATTCCTCGGATTTAATTCTACAGGGAAGTGATCTCTTCACAACATGATGGATGCCTGTTGACATGACTTTTGCTCTGACAAACTGATAAACTTATGCCTACTGACTATGAAAAAAAAAAATCCACACCAAACGAAATAGATGGAAAAACATTCTCCCTGACATACCTCTAAAACAGAAAGAGATCTGAGTAAATTTACCTTTAAATAAAGGAAAAAGGAGGACATATGTTGACAAAGCAGGAACACGTAGGCTAAAAATTAGGTTAAATGACTAAAGAGAACCTGTTTCCCTATGGGATGATGAGAATATTTAGAGCTCTTTGACACCAGAGGTGCTGCCAGAATATGGATTTAGGGAAACAATGGACAATTGACAGAGCTCTCCAAAGATAAATTCGGCATAAATGAGATCAGATGCTTAACTCTCATCATTCCCACTGTCATGGGCTGGGTTAAACATGTCTTAATCTATCCATTAAATACACAGTTGAGAAAAAATTTCCTCAGAGGGCATATCAGCAGGGGTCTTGAAAGGGAAAAGAGGTCAAACAGTGAGGAAGCTCAGCTTTCCTGTTCCTGCTAATAGCCAAGGAGGGATACCTCTCCTTCCACACAGGTGGAGCAAGTCTCCATCCTTTTCTAATCTGCCTTATCCTCCAAGTATAATACGGGAAGTTTTTGCTTCCCCGAAGCGGGCAAGGATCATTTTTGAGATTAACCCTCGCAGATAGTTTCCTGTGTGTTTGGTAGTCTGCAAACCATTACATAATGCAGATTGCCACAGTTTCTAAGCACTTCTCTCAAGCATCCTTTCAAGATAAGGAAACATTACTACCCCCATTTTGCAGATATACACATTGTCTTATAGGAAGACCATGGCAGGGTCAGGAGCTGGACACGCACCTGCCAAGCCCCTTGCCACTGCTTTTACTCCAAGGTCTCACTTGTAAAGCTTCTGTCTGAATAATAAAAATAAAAAAAAAGCTGCCCTTCATTCTCTCTCTGTGTATTCTGGAAATAAAAGCTCATTCATGTATCTAAATCTCTTACCATCATAACAAGCAAAAGGATTGTATCTTACCCCAATAACAGTGCCATTCAAAGGACAACCATTCAGGGGGACTGAAAAACAAGACAATATTCCAATTAGCACCATCATTATAATGACAGCACTAAGATTCAATCAATCACATGTAAGCTTTTTCTACTCATTACTGTCCCAACTTGAAGAAATTTACACCAAGTCATATCTGAGCAATTTGTCAGTTATCCTTAATTCCACATGAAAATATCTCTTGCTGAGCTATTTTTTAGCAAGCACATGGCACAGCACAAACTTTCCCCTCCAGTTCAAGACTCGCACTCTCAGAAAAGGCACCCAGGTTTTCTGCAAGTTAAGGAGTGTATATACTCTCCTTCTCCCACTGCTACCTCCTCACTTTGTGCTTGCACACATATTTGTCAACTAAACATGACTGTGAGTCCTCCCAGACTGAGCATAACCGGCCAAATCTTTTGATTTGGACTTTTGAGCCAAGTCTATGCTAGGGATCGTAGAATCATAGAATGGTTTGAGTTGAAAGCCACCTTAAAGATCATCCCACATTCCACCCCCTGCCATGGGCAGGGACACCCTCCACTATCCCAGGTCGCTCAGAGCCCCATCCAACCTGGCCTTGGACACTTCCAGGGATGGGGCAGCCACAGCTTCTCTGGGCTTTGGGTTCTGGGGGCCAACACTTGTGGCCAGCTCATGCACAGCCACAACCTCAGAGACGTGCAGAAGACACCATGGCTGTATGAAAACTCCCTTTTCCTAACAGCCACTGGGGAGAGCTTTGAACCTTCATAGGCCAAAAGCATCTCAAGATCTCTTTTCAACACTTAGCAGTGAAGAAACAAAGCCTAGTGTTTGTGTCTGAAGCAATGCAAAAGAGCTTCAGCAGCAAGTGGTTCAAGAGGAGGCAGTGAACATCAGCTAGAAATAGAAAATTACAGCAGCAGGTGCTACTGCACTCAATGTCTCACTCACACAGGAGTGCTTCAAAGTGGGGCTGCACTTGCATAACATGCACTTTTGAAATTGTTGTTGAGAAACAGCATCAGCACATGAGATGACTCATTCTCTAGTCGCAGAATCTGCTGAGCTGGAAGGGATCCACAAGGGTCACTGCGTCCAGCCCGTAGCCCTGCACAGGGCCATCCATTCATCATACACAAAACCTTACCACATCTGCAGGAAGGACAGCAGTCTATTACTTGGCTGCACTGCAGCTCAGTTCCCTCTGGGCAGGCAGGCACATCCATCTGAGCACAAGAAACGTTCCTTTGCTGCACAAAAACCTCATTGTTCACCCGGACACACGAGTTGATAACGCAGCGGTTGAAGGGGGATCGCCACTCTGAGCCCACCTGATGGGAAATTATAAAAGGATTATAATAAAAGCATTATAATAAAAACAGAAGTATTTGTCCCACTGGATAGAGGGAAGACCACCAGTCATCATGCTGGTTTGCCAAAAAGCACATTTACTGCACCAGGAACAGTCCTTCACAAATCCTTACCATGACAATCAGTTTATAGAGCTGCTTGGTTTATGGAGAACAGGAATTACAGGAGTAACCTCCAGGTGGAAAATAAAGGGACATGTGAAGAAGGAAAAAGTAGACTTAAATCTGCATTTGTTGCCTGATAGCTGGATGCACTGCATTGCACTGGAGCTGAGCTGCCTACCACCCTCTTTCTGCTTGAACCTGCTCCAAATGAGCTCTGCTAAGCCCAAAGAAGGCTTTTGCAATACTTTCTAGACCTGGAAACACTTGTAAATGTAGAAGAGACCAGGTCCTGTTGATAGTTTTCCTGATTATAATCACCCATGGGTCAGACAAAGCGGGAACTTCAAGTGCTATTTATGGGAAGGGACACCCCACAGGTCAGAAAGAAGATGCTGCCACAGCTCAGTGCTGGAAGGTGCTGGTCACTGCTTTGCAGCTCTTTGCCTCCACTGGTACCATTCAAAGTACACTTCAAGAACAGTGAAAGTGAACAATCAGACCCTCAACTGCAGTAAATTCAAACATCTTTGCTCTTCGGTAACATTTTTCTCTCATGTGTTAAATACTTAGTTCTCAGTTAATGACAAAAGAGCTGAAAGAGGACATAGCAAGAAAGAGACTGCAGAGTATAACACAGTGGGACATTAAATAGGCCTTCTGAAGACTTGTTTTATGAAGAATCTTGGTACACATTAAGAAATGCCCTTGCTAAAATCAGGGCAGAGGCAGATTGCAAAATGACACAATATCATGTTTGGGTTTAAGACAGCAGATTCCTTTGTTAAAGAAGGAATTAAAAAGTTAATATTAAATATGTGAATGTGAGATGTAGATAAAGATACAGACATGTTATAAAGAACATCACTTTGAGAGAAAAATGGGGGCTGGCCTATTATTTTAAATATATTTCATTTTCTCTTCTTGCCTTTGTTGAATCCAGAGCTCTACGTAGGATTAAGCAATTTAATGCTACTGAGGCTGGCAAAAGCTTGCCAAGGGCGATTGGGTTAGGGGCAGAATACTGAATAGCCTGAAGGAATTAAAATTGTGGGGAAGAAAAGAAACAAATACCCAAGTAGCTTTGCAGAGTGGTAGAGTATCTGCAGTGCATTTTAAATGACTGTTGCATCCACTAACTTTCTGCCGGGTCTTTGAATCTCAAGGGAAGAAGCACATTGCTGAAAATAAACTGAGTTTTTCAGCAGAAAACAAGTGTGGCCTGGACCACAGTGCCTGATCTGAGATGCAGCAATCATCTTCAGCAACCAGAGAACAAGTAACAATTTTGTCCTTATTTATTTCCTGATATTTCAGTGTGTACCAAATAGGACATCTTATTAAAATGGGACTCTGAAAATCAAGGGATACACTACCCCATCTGCCTGATGCCCACAGAGCAATACAAATTAATTGGGATAATTTAAACACACAGAGGCTTTACATCCCACTAACAGTTCTTTGAAATCAGTGATTTCACACAAAACCTATTACCCAGAAAAAGGTGGGGAGAGTTTACTTGTTAGAATCCAGTGGGTAAGTCACTTGCCACACAAAGCATTGTTCCTCAGAAGAAATAGTTGCTATCTTCTTCACCTCCTTCCATGGAACATGGAATGACTCCATGGCTTCTGCTGGAGGAGGACATGTCCATGCCCCTGGCAGCTCACCTGGTACAGGGGAGGGTCTGCATCACCCCGGGGCCGAAACCGTGGCTCCTCACAGGCAACCTTCTGGCATCTCCCACAGCACTCCCCTTCTGCAACAACATACTTGTACCCCTGCAGCAGCAAAGAAAAGGACAAATGGGAGACAAATGAGGAGATTGATCCTAAAAATCCCCACTTGGATCAATGTGTACTGTCTGCAACATTTCCTGGAAAGGGGACTTGGAAAAGCAACTGGAAAGCCACACGTTGCTGTTACAAAACAAGTGGCTGACCCAGCTCAGTGTCCTTTAACATTGCCAGTCAGAAAAGATAAATTAGAACACTAGAAGCAGAAATTCTTGTCTCATTTTTCCCATATAACATATATATATTTGAAGACATTCACTGCAGCTACATGGACCAAGTCAAGGTACCATCCTGGCTCAGGTCATTCCAATCAACTAGTGGGCCTTGTGTAGTTTCTTTCATGCATTAGCAAATTGTAAGGAGCAAGTCTTTCCAATGGTAGTGCCAAAGCAAAAATAAGTTTACTTTTAATGTTGTCAGAATTGCCCTGCTTGGTTGACTTTGAGAGACAACTACATTTGAATATATATCTAGTTTAAACAAACCCACTACATTAAATCACTGCTTTTACAGAAAAGGCATATGTAGTTATGCGATTTTTTTAATTATTTTTATATCTATATATTACAAAAACATATTTTACAAAAGAAAATTAAAGGTAAAAATTGTTCTTGTGGCATCTTGAAGATCAATCAGCACTGACAACTGCCCTTCCCACTGCTGAGAACTGAAGGGTAGGACTCAGTCTGAGCACATTCAGACATTTGACAGCCCTGTGCTTAAGCAGAGGAAGAGGGAGGTTGGTCAGACATGTAGTGCAGATAATGTAACTTATCAAAGTCTAACAGTTGTGGAAAATTAAATACGTAGCATGAAAATTATAATTAATTGCACAGTATGCCCTCATACATTCCTAGAGCAGAGAACTAAAATAATCTTGTGAATTCAGGGAATTATAAATAGGTCAACTAAAAAAAAAAGAAAAGAAAGAAAAACACTGCAGAAACAACAGGAATCCCAATTCTCATTTTTAATACATATTCATCTCCTGAAGCAAGTAGTCAAATACTCAAACATTGGAGTATCTAAGTGAAAGAAAGCAAGGAGCTTTAATCTAACTACAAATAATATAGTCTACATTTAATAGCAAGGCAGTCTCCAAAGGGCAAAACATAACACTGATTTCAAAACAGTTGAAGGAAAGATGTTTTGCCACAGAAAATACTGTTCATGTGAAAAATGCCAATGAAAATAAACAAAATTTTATTTTGGTTACCCTCTTTGAACTGAATTACTGAACTATTCCCAAATGCTCCCTCCCTTCATGAACTGCTCCTGATTTGCAATATATGAAGCACATTAGCAAACCTCAATAATCACTGGACTTCATATGGAATAACCTTCCATATCAATGTCATAAAATGTGATGCTAGAGTTTGATCCAGCTTCATGGAAATAGTTGGGCTGTTGAACATTTTGTTTTATATTGCTTTGAGCTGCTAAACACAGGTCTGAAGTACCTGAAGTATCAAATGCAACTTTTTCTGTGTGTGGCAAACTCAGAGAAGTAAAAATCTGTGAGCTGTCTGTGCCCAGAATAAAGAAAAATCCAGCTGCAGGACCCAAATTTCACTAAATTGGTTTCAACAGATGCATCTTAAGTGCAGAGAGGTGCTACACAGCAGATTCCAGAGGTGGTTTGTGCCCCTAATGCACTGACAAAGGTCACAAAATCATAGAATGGTTTGGTTTGGAAGGGACATTACAGGTCATCCCATCCCAACCCCCTGCCATGGGCAGGGACACCTTCCACCAGCCCAGCTCACTCAGAGCCCCATCCAACCTGCCCTTGGACACTCCCAGGGATCCAGGGGCAG
>JAWWEW010000041.1:55286566-55378752 GCA_035583185.1 Anabacerthia variegaticeps | reverse complement strand
CCCCCTTCCCTGGGGGCTCCCTTCAGGCACTGCAAGGCCACAAGGAGGTCCCCCCAAAGCCTTCCCTTCTCCAGGCTCAACAATCCCAGCTCTGCCAGCCTTTCCTCCCAGCAGAGCTGCTCCATCCCTCTGACGAATTTTGTGGCTTCTTCTTCACTTCACTTGCTCCAGCACGCTGATGTCCTTCACATACTGATGTTGGGTTTGGACAGTTTGACCTGCCTGAGTGGCCCTTTTGGTATTTGGTGTGTTCAAAACCCAAGGACTCTGATTCTTAAGGGGAAGGAACACAGGAGATCACAACTCCCAAGCTCAGCACCTGCTGAACTTCTATCACAGACCCTGACACACCTGATACAGGTGCATCTCTCTGTCCTTGAGGAAAAGGGGGACAGTGATTCCCCCCTGATCCTCCCCAGCTTGAGGAATATTTCAGCGTCAGAAACCCCCACCTTTTGCACCTCACACCATGGAAATTCACGCTCACAGGAATAACAAACTGAAAATTACACCAGTAAACTGAGAAAAACCCAGTGGGATGGATAGAAATCAACTTGAAATGCTGAAAGCAAAATCTTCAGTGGCAATGAAGCAGCACAGTTTTCGAGACTTCCCTGGAGCTGCACTCATTTATCCCAGGTGACGGATTCATTCACTGTTTGCAAGTCCCTGGAACATTAAGGTATCATTTCCCAATTCCCATAATAAAATATGCTTTCAAATGCAAGCAGGATATTTGAAATTATCTCCCAACAAGACTTTCACAGATTTTAAGTGAGATTCTGCACATCTAATATACAAATAGTCTTCCCTTTATATTATTTTCTTTGACCCTACTTAATATACACTGTTAAGCCATTTACTACCATGCCTTACATGCTACTTCAAAGGAAAATATCCCTTTAAAATATTGGAGATTAAAGTCCTAGCTGTTGTAGTCAACATATATTACAACTATCAATTCACTATGACTTTGCATGTAGGGCACAAATGTTCTGTATTTTAGGTTAATTAATCAAGATGCTTGAAAATCTAAATTAGTTTCCAAACACTTGGCCAAATGGTTTTGTCTTGGACACTTAACCCAGAAAATTATGCTACACTCTTCTCATAATCATCTAATACTTTAAATTAGCCAATAAAGTAGTTCATTTAAATGAAACATCCAGGTTTTTTCCATAGCATTTATTTACACTCTAAAACTACAGATAAGATTTGAGGTTAGTTTTGCCATGTTAAGGATAACTGTAGCATCTTTCACTCGTCAACATGAAGGAGGTATTACATGTAATAGGGTGTTTTGAGGGTTTTTCCCTCTTTTTGTGTATCTAGATAAAAAAACTCCAAGCTGTTTTCACAAAAGTCAGATGATACTGCACAACTTTAACACCTGACAGTGAAATTAATAACCATGAGCAGCAGAGAATCTAAATATCATCCTAATAATGATCCATGATTAAAGTATGTATTTAATGTCAATACAACCTTCCATGCCATTTAATCTGAGCTGAAAAATAAGCTTTAAGGTCTATTCAAACTGCATTAAAGCACTGCTGCTATCCTTGATATGTTTATCCACAGAATTGGGAATAAGCAAAGGGAAACGAAATCTGAGTTATCCAGGTTCTCCAACAGCTCCAGTTTTGGTTGTACAATTTTGATAACCATTAAAGGAGCAGAAAAAATAACAGATTCCCAAAAAGAACCGGCATCATTTCCACCAAGTCTTTTTATTTGGTTTTAAACAGGGTTTTTTTGATACTGCAATGCCCAAGGACTGTAGCTCTGCATTAATGATATTTTATTCAATAACAAATTATGGATATAGTTATGGCTATGAGCCAAAACACAGTCAGATATTTTAGATCTAACATTTCATAACAATTGCCATACTAGAAAACAAATCTCTTCAGTAAACTGAAGGGATCCTTTTGCAACAGCTGAAAGCTCTCACATCATAGAGGTTTTTCATGCTTTTCACTGCATTTGGAAGCTTTAGACTTTCTCACCAAACTGCACTTGCAGAAGTATTAGTGTAGTTTGTTGTTTTTTCTCTGTAATGGATGGGTGTTTTACTCAGGTCCTAGATAATGATCCAGCATTTAAGACACAGCAGAGGAAAATATGATTCAAAAAAAGGTTATATTTTGTTCCTGGCTCCTCAAGTACACACACATATATATGCTGTCCAGCCTTGTTCTGATACAGAGACTATAAGTTAAATGATATTGAAATATAGTTGCATTAAGGCACTTGAAATGCTTTGAAAACCGAGGCACAATTAGCTCAGCAGAGTTCAGAAAGGAGAATTGCTGTTCAGATATTGCTTAGCTGACAAGTTCATAGTCAAATCTCAGTGCTAATACTGTTGTCAAATACATATTAGTGTAAATTTGAAAGAGAACTTAAAATTAATCAGACAATTCAGGGGTTTTATCACACCATTAACTCAACCTTGAGGTGCTGCACATAAATGCTCTATGCCCAAAGTAAATCTTTGACTCCCAAACCCATTACTAATGATGTTACAACCCACATTTGGACACACTTGCTGCTTGGTCAACTGTTCGAATTTTGTGGGGGCTGATGCAACGTGCTGCCTAACATAAACATTTTAAAACTCAGGGATTTGAAGAGCACTAATTAGCTCATCTTTGCTTCTACACCGGGAAAGAAAACAAATTAGCTTCTTCTGGGTTTCGGTTCATGGTTCAGGGAAGGACAAACTCATGGGGAAAACCCTAGGTCAAAAAAGACCTGCAGAGAACGTTTTGAATCCCCAAGAGTTGCTCCATGTGGGTCCTGCACAGTCTCCTGAACCTGGAGGTTGTGAACACGTGAGACCACGGACTGTGGAGGAGCAGCTTCAAGTCACACAATCATGGAATATCCTGTCTTGGAAGGGACCCACAAGGACCATCAAGTCCAACTCTTGGCCCTGCACAGGACAGACCCAACAATCCCACTACATGCCTAAGAACTTTGCCCTTCTTGACTTCAGACAGGTTTGGGGCTGTGACCACTTCCCCGGGGAGTCCATTCCAGTGTCCAACCTCCCTAGTGAAGGTGAAGAACCTTTTCCATCCAACCTAAGACATATTCCTCCACCAACTTTTTATACTTGGGGCTAAAAGAATTCACTTTCTTGTATCCTTAGGCCATCATACCAAGTTTTGTTCCTGCTTGACCAGCTACGTCAATATAACAGAGACAGAGCAGCTCATACGTCCTTTACAGGCTTCCAAAACACAGAATTTTATAGCATATAGCAGATGTCTGAGCATAATAAAGGCCACAGCATGTGGTGTTATTACTGCTACAATGGGCTGAGCTGAGCAACAGACAGACCTGAAATGTGAACTTCAGAAAGTGAACTTGAGCTAGAACAGACATTTGTAATTGAACTTCAGACATCATGAACACTTATTGTGCAAGTGGTGTAAATGACAGACACTTCAGGATGCAGTTTTTCTTTTATGAAAATACAACGTAAACTTGTCACTGATTTTCTTGGCAGCAGGATACGATCCTAAAACAATAACCCTAAAATCAAGTCAGTAATGCTCAAGCCCTCTTAGACTCCATTCCCAAGATAATTTGTTGCTACAACACTTATTTTCTATTTTTCTCTGGTTTCTCTGTAAACAAGCAGGTTTAAAAGCAATCATTTCAGATCCCCATCAGGGCTCTGCTGGCTAAAGCTCTGGTATAAATGTTTACTCACCCGAGAGCAGAACGTGTTACACACTTTGTCACGACATTCCATCAGCTGAAGTCCTGTAACATCATCCCTCATACCAGTGCAAAGGCATTCCCTGCAGCCATCTTCCCAGGTCGTCCCAACAGAGTAGATGATGTTGTTGTGCACACACACCTATTAAATGCAACAATTAATACATGAAAGAGCACAGTGCTGCTGCAATGGCACACTGCTGGCCTCAGATGCTGCATTTTAAGGTGTAAAACCTACCCTAAGTTTTATGGAATGCTACAGGTAGGAAAACTGTGGCCATTCTGTTGAGGAAAGGAAAAATGAGCACAAACAAATCTTCCAAATAAATTGGAAAATATTATCTGCAGTCAGTGGAATTGCCTAGGGTACGACTCAGTTCCCCTGTAAGTACAGTATGACACAATATGTAGAGAAAATAAACAGTGAGTCCTGTAGAAGGACCTTTGCATGCAAAACTTCTTTCAGCTAAATCATCTGACCTGAAAAAGTCCTACTTGGGGCTAAAAGAATTCACTTTCTTGTATCCTTAGGCCATCATAGCTACCCCAAAAAGCAGTGCCATCTCTCGTGTTGAACTTTCTATTAGTACATTTTACAGCATGGGATCAAAGAGAAGAACATAATTTATTTCTATAGATATAGCAAGCAAGTCACAGAGACATAAGCTGAATTTTGCAAGGTCATGAACTACTTAGAAAGAGAAAATAAAGGGTAGAACTCCTGAGCTGCAAGATAATATAACCCTATGTTAGGTTTTAATGATAGGGTTTAGATTGCCCTGCAACCCCTCCTCCAAGTAACCTTATCTTGAAGGTAAACATAGTGTAGCAACTTAACAAAACGTTGTCAAAGTAAGAAAAACATACCCTAGGGAAGCTTTGACAGTCAGGTATTTGCCAAAATCTTAAAAGTGACCATACAGTTCTCATAAGATACTACAACACCTTCTCTAGCAGTGACAAAGATAATCAAATGGCCTAAGTAGTTTAGGTATAAGGCTTATTAAATACTTCAATAAATTTAGTATGGGATTAGAAGAATGTACTACAGTACAGTAACTGTAGTGATCTAAAAACATGTACCTTTGTTATACAAAACCAAATTAAAAATCTAAAACTTACCTGTGAAATTCCTGTTTGAATGACCTTTAAGTTTCAAATGGTTTTGGTATATATATACACACAACTCATATATATATACACGTATATAAAATATATATGTATTAAATATTTTTATACATATATGTACATATATACAAAATCTGATTATCTCAAAGCCACAAAAAATGGGTTGATTCTGTCAGAATTAGTTATTGTAATAAAAGAAGCAACAGCATGAAGTAAAAGAGTGTTTCTTTCAGTCACCTATAAATTAAAGATACCCTGGCACCATTTTCCAGCAGTCTCACTAGTTTGTTAATGCCTAGCCAGCTACCTGCTTGCTTTGATGCTGCCACTCCGTGTAGAAATGACACTTTCATGTGTGGATAAGACTTTTTCTTTCCCTTACCCTGTCTGGAACACAGGTGGTGGATACACAGCCGCAGTCATTGGTGAGAGACCTGGTGAGATATCCCAGAGGGCAGGTCACTGTGGAGTTCCTACAGCTGCAGGTACACTCGTAGGTATCACAGCACTCAGTCTTTGTGACAGTCAGCTCCCGGTGTGATGGGCAGGAAGGTCTTGGAATCAAGCTGCACGCTTCCCTGTTGCAGGCTACCAGGAAAAGGGGGGTACCAGGTCAAATTCGTGGAACTTCAGAGCACTGAGAGTGAACAAGACAGTTCTCTGGCAGCAAAGCACTCATTGCTAGTGCAAGCTGTTACAACACAGCTTGAAGACTAGGAAGTAATGCAGATTTAAAAGACTCAGGACAAAGATTGTGCTGCAGGTTGTGGAAAAGTTCCTGACCTGCCAAAAAGCTCATCTCATACACAAACATGATGTATAAAATAAGCAGAAGGGTCAGAGTGCACACATCCAAGAGCAAAGTGTTCCTCTAGACCTTAATTCAACAGTGAACTCAGAGAGTGCCAACAACACCATTCTTTCAAGTATGTGAAATCATTACATGCCAGTTGGCTTTAAAATTAAACCTCACAGAGGGTAAAAAAGTGTCTAAAGGAAGTTGTCAGTGTTGGTCAAATACAATGTTCCAGTATCACTCCCTGCTAAGAAAAAATACCTTACCACATGTGTAATTCGGTCTGCATTCTCCGGGGTTGCTCAGCACAATCTGCTGCCCAAACTCACAGACAGGGACAGGAGGCAAATCACAGGAAATCAGATCACAGACTAAGGACAGAAATGGAGAGTGTTTAAGACCATGCCTGACTAGTCAGCCCTCAAGAAAAGACACACACACACACGCACGTCCCCATTAAACTTTTTTTTCCTACACTCAATGGCTGTCCTAAAATATGAAGTACATGAGAGTTCAATAGGTCAGAGTTTGT
The DNA here is from genome assembly GCA_035583185.1 of Anabacerthia variegaticeps. Taxonomy (NCBI): domain Eukaryota; kingdom Metazoa; phylum Chordata; class Aves; order Passeriformes; family Furnariidae; genus Anabacerthia; species Anabacerthia variegaticeps. The sequence goes on along the minus strand of JAWWEW010000041.1, from coordinate 55,372,564 downwards.
TTTCAGAATAGCTGAGGGAAGAGTTCAAGCTTGGGTTATGAGGATTAAGGTTCTAATGTTATATTTAAAGCGCAAATATAGACCATGCAAAAATAGATACTTGAAAAGAGACCATTCTAATGTCACTTAGAGAAAAACAAATTGCTTCATTCCCTTCCTCACCTATTACAGAAAGAGGGACAAAGTTGGAAGTCAAGGGAGACTCACATCCTTGGGAGCTCTTTCTTTTCCCACATTGTACAGTCATTCAGTGGTTTCAAAAATGCAGCATTCAATTAAAAGGGATTGCAAACCTTAGGAGTTTCTGGTAAAAGAGTAGAGACCAGGAAGAATTCAAAAGTTTGTGAGAACCTACCACACTCGTACTCAGGGCAGCACTGGTTGGGACCCAGGCGAGGATGAGCGACTTCACACGGACCACACTGAGCAGCTGGAATAAGTAGAAAACATCCATATAACAAGTTTGGATTAGAACTAGGAAACAAGGATACCAAAAGCATCAATTCAAGTCCAATCAGAGCTAAATGGATTTACGTTCAGCAGTCGGGCAAGGTCGGACCATGCAGTTTATTTTCTTGTTGTCAAGACACGTGCAGATATTGCAGGGCTCATCAGCAGGAATCCATGTTTCCATGTGCTGCATGAAAATAAAATCCAGCAGATTGTTAGAAAGAAAACAAATATTCTGGTCAGTGGTATGTTAGTGATGGGAGTGGGTGAGTGAAAATCAGAAGTCCCCATGGAGGGTTGGCTGGTTGCTTTGTTAACCCTAAGAAACTGAGGAGACACATAATTCTGAAATGACTGGAATGCACCAATTTAGCAAAAGATTTAAATAATGCATGAATGGGATGAGGAATTACTATTGTTTTAAGCATGAAAAATGTTCAGATGTTATAAATGCAATGGCACTGTAACAGTGGACTGGTGCAACTACATACCACGATTGCATGTTCAGGGGTAATAAGGGAAACAGCATTATTTTGGGCAATATATAGAAGTGTCTGCTTTCCCAAATTGGTAGTACTTAAACACAGAGAAACAAACAGTGCACTGAAGCCTAGAAAAGCACCATAGCAACCCCAAAACTGAAACCATCATTGTGGTGACTACCTGGAGGTGATGAGCACATTCAGACACTGCCAATAAAAGTGTATCATTTTCCAATCACTGTTCCTTCCCATGAGAAAGAGGAATCATTGATGTTAAAGATGTACATCTGTTACCTCTACAGAACTATTCACATTTAACACCCACGAGAATAGGGAGGTAAGAGTGAAAAAAATGTATCATGGGGCAATAATACTGACTATGGTTTTGTGTGAGAACATGTGGAGTGGGTTAGGATGCCACAAAGGAAAATGGTGTCATCCAAAAACCTCTGGAGCAAAACAAACTAATTGAGTAGTAAGAAGAAAGGAGGGAAATATCTAAGCATACTGCCACCTGTACCCAGTGGCATTTACATGTTTTAAGACATCACAGAAGTCTAAAAAGACAGCTTATTTTCCAAGGTTAATCACATGGCAAGGAGAAGATGCCAGGGATGTTAGAACAAGCCAGCCTGAGGTTTAGCAAAGCATAGGAACCAAATGGCATAAGGGTAGATAGTCCATAGGAAACATGTCTTAGTCACAAAGTTTGCATCGATGTATTGACAGTAAACTAGCTCAGGGCTTGGGAAAATGACTCAGCCCTCTGCCAGGATATTCAGTGGCCTCAGGGTTAACAAGTCCTGAGCAGGCAGCAGATGGAATTCTTACATTTGCAGGTGGTAAAGTGTAAAGCATGTGGCTATTTCAAGAATAGAGAGAGAAAGATAATCTCTAACATCTTCAGCAGCCTTGATCTTCAGGCATAAGTAGGACTGTCTTTCTAATTGCTAGAAGAAATTACAAGAGAGCACCGTGTTAGTAAAGCTCTCTACAAGTGTTGGTACTGAGAATCCCATAAGCCCAAGTACAATCTTGGATAGAAAAGAACAGAGGAATGAACACCAGAGGGAAAGAAGGGGCTTTAGGAAATCATAACCCATTACCAGTTGCACTGCCTGTTACATTGCTCACACAATTAATCCTGCAGTGATGGAGTTTGATGCTTCTGTCCTTATGCTAATCAATGCAAACAGTATTTAAAAGAGATATTTCAGCCACTGCTTCCTTTCAGCTGAACTATAAATGTTTATAACACTTCATTCTTTCTTAATGTGCGCCTGAATTTGCATGTGTAAAATGAAGTTGTTCAGAGTACATAGATTCATTTAGCTTTTTTAATCTATCTTTTTACCTAAAGAATAAATATCCACACAGAGGTTTCCATTATTTACAGAAGATCTATGTTACAGAAGCTATTATGCCTTTGGCAACGGGTTTGGTGGGCATGACAAGACATCCAAAAAATCTCATTAAGAATCTCAAACCCATAAACCACCAAAATTAAAGTCCCTTTTTCTTCAACTCCTGTAGGAAAAATCTAAGTTTAAGAGGACTGTCTGATTTAGGTGCAAATGCCCAGACTTGAGTAGCCAGGGGTGAAGAGGAACCACCCCTGTTACCTGGAAGAGGGTGTGGTGCTCCCTGTGTGATGCTGCAATCAACACCACCTACAGCTCTTCCCAATCCCAGACTACCACGCACAGCTGAGCAAAGTGGATTTTCAGTAAAACTAAAATTATAAATTTTATCAAAGGAAAAACTCTAATTAACAAAAAAAAAAGTGGATAAAGACAAATATGACTTGACATGAGGTTGTCTTGTTCTCACTGTTTCCCATCAACACTGAAAATATTTCGTAGAATGACAGACTATCCTGAGTTTGGAGGGACACAAAAGGATCATCAAGTCCAACTCCAGACCCTGCACAGGACAACCCAACAATCCCACCATGTGCCTGACAGTGCTGTCCAAACCTTCCTGGAGCTCTGGCAGCCTTGGTGCTGTGCCCACTGCCCTGGGGAGCCTGTTCAGTGCCCAGCCACTCTCTGGGGGAAGAACTTTTTCCTGATATCCAACCTAAAGCTCCCCCGACACAACTTCACACCATTCCCTCTGGTCTGTCACTGGTCACAGAGAGCAGAGATCAGTGCCTGCCCTTTGTAAGGATTTCAGCAAACTTTGCCAAGACAACACGGTACATTCTAAGTAAGGGTTCCAGATTTATGATTTTATGATTGAATTGTCATTCCAGGCAGAAGCCTGCTGAATGGAGGTTATGCCATCCCTCTTCACCTCCCTCCACATGGGTTTGTCATGCTTTTCCAGGTTTGTACAGTCCCAGCTGTGCATTTTATATCTGTCCCAGCCAATTTCACACTAGGGGAGCTACACAGGGCTGACAGCCGGCCAGTCCTGAGGAACTGAGCTAGAAGATAAAGCACCCAAAGGGGAAAATATTTAGACTTTTAGGACAGGTTTACTTGTGAAAGTACAAACCCCAAACACTGACAAAGGTAAGTTGCTGTGTATGTCCTTACCTGATGGCGTGTGCCGTCTTCACTGACACACTGTGTGCAGACTTCTTCATTAACACAGCTGTCACCAAGCATCACCTGTCCCCCTGGACAGAAGCAGCCTTCTGTGGGATAATCCTTGCACGCACTGACTGTGGTGCTGTTCTCACAGCTCTTCACACAGCCTCTGTGGCAGTGATCATATGTCAAATGCATGGCACATTTCATCGCTGGGGAAGACAGAGAAAAAACCCACCGACCTTAATCTAAAGAGATCTGACACACAGATCAGTCTTTCCATTCAAGCTCTTGTCAGAATTCTTTGGATTTTAGAAGGCCATCACCCAATGAACGTATTTTGTCCTTTGTAGATACTAACATCTTTGAAAATACATCCTTAAAACTAAGAGAATCCACAGTGGAAAGTGGCAGAAGGCATTTGCTTTTGGTTACAGTCCATGCAGAAAGCAGCAAACCACATGAATCAACACCACATGACTTACCCTGACAATGACACAATGGCTTAGATGATCTGCTCACCCGCCTAACTTCATTTTCAACCCTAGGCCGGAGACATAATAATTCAGAACCACATTTATGTGTGTCAGAGAAGCCCTGGCAACACTGCATAGTTAGGAAATATCCAGGACACGCTAAAGCATTAAATAATTTTTTTATTTTTTTAACATTTTGGTAAGTTCCCAAGCAACTAAAGAAAGCTAACCAACAGAACGTTTTGGTGCTTCAAACTTCACCTGCTGGATTTCTGTTTCTTTGTAACTGAATTGATGTATTAACAGAATTAACTGAATCAAGGAAATGTGCACTGACCTCTAAGCCCCTCTAAAATTTTTACTGATGCATTCACAACACTGAAGATATTGTCTCTAAAAGGAAAAAATAAAATTAAGGCTACAGCTATTCAAGAAACCTATGGATACAGCTTCCATGCTGTGTACTCCCTCAAGCCTAATTTATTTTTCTCTTCAGCTTAACTTAGGAAAAAGTGTTAGTTATTTCCCAATCCGTGACCGCTGTGAGGTTTGTAAAACTTTTTTTCAGTCCCCTGACAAAAAAACACTGAAAGAAAATTACTGAACGAAGACCTGAGCTCCCAAATAAACATTCATCTGCTGAACTGTCTACACACACCCTACTTAGCAGCCAAAGGAAACAAAAGAAATGCATTTAATATTAACCCTGTCCTGCTTCAAGCCATGTTAAATCCAATTATTCTATAAAATCACAGAATAGTGTGGGTTGAGAGGGACCTTAAAGATCATCCCATCCCAACCCCCTGCCATGGGCAGGGACACCTTCCACTACCCCAGGTCACTCAGAGCCCCATCCAACCTGGCCTTGGACACTCCCAGGGATCCAGGGGCAGCCACAAATCCCCTGGGCATCCTGTGCCACTGGTGTGTTGGAGTGGATAACCACCAAACATAACTGGTGGTGTGACTGAACAACCATCAGAGTTCAGCAAATGCAGTTCCTGTGAAAAGCCACAGGAACTTGATGGGGTGACCAGTCCCAACATGAAATGCTTTAGCTGAATTTTGAAAAATGCAAAATCTTCTATCCAAGTGAAATGGGAGAAACTGCCTCTTTATAAACCCTGTAGCAGCACCTACCTAGACTATACTATATTTTCCAGAAAAAAACCAACAAATTTCCAGAAACAGTTCTGTAAGCAAAACGCCAAGGCTAAGCCCCAGTGCTTATTGCCTCTGATGGTGTCACATCAGCTTCAATGAATGCGTGAAAATACATCCACAGCACCTATTAAGGTAGTGTGTCATCTGCTTTTTTATTCCAGTTTTATCAGATAGACTCAGAATGTTGGCTTTCATTTTGCTTACCTACCAGTAACTTTAAAGCAAGTCTTGTAAACCTTCTCTGCACAAAGTTAGAATGATTTATTATCAGCATAAAACCTCAACAGCTCTCAAGGAGAATAAGTATAAATGCTAAAGCTTCTAGTGTAGTTCATGTAACACAGCCCTTTCCCATTCCTCCTCTTTGCCTGGCATTAAGGAGCCAGGTGTGTGAAAAATGCAATGAAGATTCATGCCCCAGACTCCAGATATGTCTGTCTGGGTAAAACAGCAATGATTTTCCAAGGAGGGAAGAAATGAAGTCGTTAGGTTTTGCAAAAGAAATATAAATTCTCATTATCTTCACATGTTTTGAAGTCATCTCTGACCTTGTGGGCAAGGGAATGAGATGTGATAAAACCCATCAATGGTCAGAAAATCATCCTAATTATCCTCTCATCCTAATGGCAGAATGACTGTAAAAAGCCACCTCAGATATATCAGTGCCCTTATGCTCCAGAGATTTGACCAGGTCCTATATGACTTATAGGTAACTTGGCTTACTGTAGGGAAATTCTTCCAGAGGTATGGAATGTGAAGAGGCATGAAGGACTCCCCAGTGTCAGCCTCAACAACAAGTATTTCAACACCTCACATGCCTGTTATTCCTAACTGAAAAGTAAAAGACTGGGGTTACTAGCAGAAGGGGAAAATAAGGCTGAAAACCAAGTAAGAGAAGAGTAATTTTCCTGTACAAGTAGTTATAAAGGAAACTAAAGTCAAAGTTTAAAAAAAGGTTAAAAAAAGTGAAGTCAAATACTATGCTACTATGATCACATACTGATACTGTAATTTATTTAAACCATGACATTTTCTTTCACACAGGGAAGGGAACAGTGAAAGAAAAGCTGGGGGGCGGGAAGTTCCTGTAAACAGATGATTTCAAAGGATCATCTGGCACTTTTAAGTCTTGACATTTCTTCAGGTGCTTGTTTTTCCTTTAAATCAGAGTAACTATTCCTACTAGATACTGTGTGGGGAGAAAATAACCTCTATGAGGGTATACAGAAGATGCAAGACTATAAATATAAAATAAACCACTTAAATTCGGCACGAAATGACAGTTTGTAATGGGATTCACTCTGACTTTGTAACTCAGGACAAGAAAAGAGCATCCTTGGCTACAGTACCAAATGTATATTTAGGGGAGGAATGTTTTTATCATACATGGAGGAAGGCACAAGTCCTTTCAGGTGACAGTGCCACTCCTTTATTATCAGAAGTATAATTTAGCACAAATATAGAATCATAGAATTGGGTGGGACCTTAAAGACCATCTTATTCCAACCCCCTGCCATGGGCAGGGACACCTTCCACCAGCCCAGCTCACTCAGAGCCCCATCCAACCTGGCCTTGGACACTCCCAGGGATCCAGGGGCAGCCACAGCTTCTCTGCCCAACCTGGGCCAGGGCCTGCCCACCCTCACAGGGGAGAATTTCTTCCCAGTATCCAATCTAACCCTGCTCTCTGTCAGTGTGAAGCCATTCCCCTTGTCCTGGCACTCCAGCCCTTGGAAACAGTCTCTCTCCATCTTCCTTGTGGGCTCCCTTCAGGTACTGGAAAGTCACAATTAGGTCACCCCAAAGCCTGAATATACCTGAATTCCAGAGCCTATATTCACCCATCCAGGCAGAGCAGTCAGAAAGGACTTGTATTGCTTGGAATGTCCCAATATGGCATGACAAAACCCCAAATGAAACTCTACAAGAATGACAGGGATTCACTGGACTGGGGAGAGGGAAGCAAGGTAATCCAAAACCAAGCCATTGCCATTACACATGTTTTGGTAGAATGATTAAGCTGTAATGATTATTTAGTCACTAATGTAACCTGAATAAACCAAATGTTGGCAGTTTTATTTTGGCAGTTGACACAGGCACCTGCTTGAGTGAAGATGATGATGCTATGGCTAGGACACTGAAGACTTCTATGCAACTAGTGTTAAAATGAGCAGCTCTTCATCTATCTTTGCACACAGAGTGGAAGCAGAGGGGAATTTGAAAACTGCAGTTATTAAGGTAATCCCCTGACATCCAACTTTGGATGTTACAATTTGCAAAGTCTGACTGAAGCAGTAAACTCAGAAATAGGCTGGCAATATTCTCCCTCTGCTTTCTAGGATTATATTCCAGACTGTGCTCAGTATTCTCCCTCTGCTTTCTAGGATTATACTCCAGACCGTGCTCAATAACCTATTATCTTGGAAAGATACTTAAAACATGAACTGGACCTTCAAGCCAAATTCACATTCACATTCTCAACTTCCTATCCCACCATTCCCTCAGTCTGAGTTTAAAACATGAACAAAAGCAAAACATGGACTGAGTTTTTATGATATGATGCCATTAGGATGCGAGTTCTCCAGTTCTGAAATGCAAAGTACCTGGGCAGGAAGAGGGAAAGAAAGCAAAAGCAATAAGAACTGACCAAACTAGAGAAGAGATGTGAAAACCAAGTGGGACATCATGACACTGTAATGAGGAAGAAGCTGAGAAAGAAAATGCCTACATACATGCACATCTAAGATGAATTAACCAGAAGTGCTGTGTGAATGTCTGAATGTCCACTACCATCAATGCAGACAGGCTGAGAGGAGAAGGTGTAGAAGAAGCCACCTCAGAAATTACTTATTCGTACTTAATAATACATTGCATTTTTGGCAGATCTTAGGTATCATTGCTAATAGGGCTGTCAAAAGGGAAAACAAACAAACCAACAAAAACCCTCAACAACAAAAACAAACAAAAACACAAATAAACCAACAAGAAAGATAAAGCAGAACTATTCAGCTGTAAGAATTTAGGAGAGTACATATACAAAGCAGCAACTGCCTGAATTTGGCACTAGCATGCTTGTCTTGCTAGTCTTTGTTGGGTTCTGAGTAATTTGCAAGAGTCACATCCTGCTATGTTGCCTTCTCACAGCACAAACCTTTTGCTTCCAAAACAAAAGCAATGCACAGGCAGGAGGAGAACTGGATTTGCAAAGCAAATTACAGCTGGTTCAATCAGCATAGCTGGCATGTCCTGGCAAGAAATGACACCACAGAGAGTGGCCTTTCCCAATTCTTCCCTGTAGCAGAAACTTAAAGTCACACTGGCTCTTCCATCACTCTCTCAAAAGTTTAGGGTTTGATTGAAATAGGAGGAATTTGTGAAACTACTACAGAGAAAAGTCTTATTTCTTGCCATTATGCACGGGTATGACAGTGACAGGCTGAGAAGCAGTTCCACTAGTCCAAAGCATGAGTTTCTCTGCCCACCTCAGACCCTCCAGTGTCTGTATCAAAGCAAGGACATCTGCTGCTAAAGGAGACAGAAGCAGAGCAGGCTCTCAGCCCAAACCTGGCCCCAGGGTGGTTCAGTGGCTGCAGAGTCAGCTACTGTCACACAGTTGTGTGTACCTGTGCACAGCTTTCACAGTATTTATACTCCACAGGCTATCCCGCTAGCCTTGCATTTTAATAGTTACCAGCTTACCAAGAGACACTTTTTCCAGAATATGGAGCTTAGTGGATGACATAGTGGATAATAGTGGTTATTACTCTGATGCCTAAGGATTTTAATGTGTATTTTGTAGATTTCCATAGAGTTATACAAGTTGAATTAGTTTTCCTAAGTCTCTCACATTTGAGGTGGCATTTAGAAGTTACTGACCATTTTCTCACACATTCCTGAAATTCTCTTAGACACACATCACCAAGGACATGCTGTTTTGAAGAACACCTGCAAGAATTCCAGCTGAGACAATAAGATAGCTTGGAGTCAAAACAGGAGAGTCAGCTCAGAGCCCTTGGAGGGGCTCCAAGGGGCAGTTCTGAGGAGTCCTGAGGGTCAGCACCAGGGCAAAATGGTATCAGAGGTCGGGTATAGCCATCAAATATGTTAATTACTGAAAGTTATAAAAACTAACATTTAGTTGGCACACGTGCACATACTTCTAGTGCGCACCGTAGAAGCTTCTAATAAAGCAACTACTTTATCTTTCTATTTCCACTAATATTGTTGTGAAAGCCTTTGGCAGGTTTAGGCATCAGAAGTGGAGTGTTGGGTTGGAAACAAACCTAGGCCAACTGCTTGGAAGGCAGCTATGCTAACCATACACCACCAACTTAGGAGAACTCATTCAACTTACATAACTCAATGAAAATCTACAAAATACACATTAAAATCCTCAGTCATCAATTCAATCTTCAATAGGACCTGCATGATAAACTTGGAACTTTTGCCCTACTACACAGCGTTCAAAAACCAGTATTGCCCTGACAAGACTTGTCACCACCATCACAAAGTAAGGCAATTTCTAGATTGGTTTTGACACAGAGCAAAAGCCTTACGGCAAATCTCGGGCGTCCTCCAGTCCACGCAGACATCGTGCTCTGTGCAGAGGTGAGCGTAGGAAGTTATCATCTCACAGGCTTCATCCTCATAGCAGCTCTCCATGCAGGCCTCGTAGAACATGTTGGGGGAGATGATCCCGTGGCACTCCACAAACTGCCCCGAGAGCAGAAGGTGGCAGTGGCTCGTGGCGTTCTCAGAGCACCTGTCTTCCCTCCGGATCTCACAGATCCTCCCTGGCTCTTCCACGGTCCAGTCTTGGATAAACAGGTTGCTGTCAGGAGTGACAGAGCCGTTGCGCAACGTGAAGTCATTGACGTGGTTCTGGTCACACACCCCTAAGGGAGGGTGAGCAAACGGCAAAGAAGAAGTCTGAATGCAGTCAGCAATAAAATAAATGTAGAGAAAATAGGGAAAGGACAGATGACCCGGTTGGGGTAGCTCAGTGACAACCAAGGGAGAGAGGAATGAATGGTATTCCTTATAGCTGTTATCAATAGAGGCATAAAAACCCTGGGTCTTGTTTCCCATTTCCTTTTTAAAGGAGTTACAGGTTATGCCACAAAGGTTTCAGCTGTACCATAGATTATACCACTGCAGAATTAGTTCTCCCAGGCAGTAGTTCCCCTCTCAAACCTTTCACCTTCACTGCAAGCACAGGTCATGTCTCCCACATAAACCTATATGTAACAATCTGAAGTTAAATTCTTGTGCAAAAAAACCCCACAAATCTTCTTGTAAATATAACTTGAAATAAGGAAAACATGAGAGTGGCCTCACCTGTCCTTTCTAAGGCATTACTGGGACTCAGTGGTCAGTGAGCTGTCACAAACTGGTGGCCATAGGGGACAAAACTACATGGATTTGCAGTGTTCCCTCAGCAGTGTGGGATCAGTTCAGCCAGAGAGTTTACAGGTTCAGAGCCACACAAATTACAATAAAATAAATAGAAACTCAAATCCGAGTGGGAAACTGTTAAAACTATTTTGTCAAACTTACCACAAAGCCCTTTTGTTCCTGAAGAAAAGCTCTTTGAATTAAGTTTAAGAAGAAATTCATTGTTTATTGGCGTAAACGTGAGATTATGTCCAAGATGGAAGAACTCAATTTCATGTATTATTGCTCCATAGACAGTGACTCCAAACAAAGTGTTAGAATAGGGGATAGAAACCCTTTCACCATTAACAGTCACCTGTTTCCAAAAAGGCAAGGTCGACACGTCAGTTCTAGCAAGCAGTTAAAAATCAACCCACATTTACAGTTCAAGCACATTTTGACTTCACAAGTACTTCAAAGTCCAACTGAATCTGGACATAAGAATCAATTTTTCTGAAACTTTCTATTGAGTCTAAACACACAAAAGTACTTGACCTTCATTTTGTGAATTATATGAACAACTCTTTCAACATTTTCACCTACAAGTCCGTTCCTTGAGCACCAGGTGTCATAGACTAGCAATCTAATGCCATGAAGTTCAAATGCTGCCTACAGCTCCTGATTCTCAATAAACCTCAGTGAAAGTCAAGGCTGTCCCTCATCATGCAGAACTGGGTGCAGTGTTTTGGCCCACCCTCTCTTGCTACAGAAGACATCATCTTTGCAAGTTAGCCAACTCCTGCACGTCTGAGGACCCAGAGACTGAAAAATACATGGATCATACTGAGTTTGAATACTTCTCTGCCTATAAAACAGATGTAATGCACACTAAGATGCTCTTTCTTCTGAGTCTGAGGTCCAACTACACACAAGGTAAGAACAAGCTCTTCAGCTTTGTGAGGAACAGAGTGCTCTCCCATGTACCGAACAAAAACACTGTGTCAAGGACCCCTGCCAAAAGGGAGAGTCAGAGTGCACAATGTCCTGCCCATAATCCCTGTCCTTCTGGCACAAGTGTCAGGGAGACGCTGCCAAATCCTGTGTTCTTGACGCTGTCACACCAGCACAGCGTGGAGAACAAGAGGAAAAACGTGCCTGGCTCATTTTGTGAACATTGATTGTATGTTGAAACGGAAGAGAGGATTTGCTCAGAAGCCCTAAAATAGTCTGGAAGGCTACAGAAACTGGATAAAGGGAACAAGTTTGTCCTCCTAGCCTGACAATGCACAGCTCAATTAATTGTGTTTAGCTTACTGCCATGTTGCTGAAGAGCTGAACAGAAACACCGCGGTGTTTCACTTCAATGGACTCCATGCAGTTCATCTTTGGTGCTGCTCTGCATGGTCCTTCATGGAGGAGAACTTGAACATCCTGCTGCGTGTCTTGGAACAAGGTGTAGGAGCAGTTGCCAGCCAGCTTGAAATTCAGTCCATCAAAGGTGACAATGTGTCGAGATGAACTTCCCATACAGACACCTGCAAAGGAACACCAACCAAAGAAAGCCATATAGGCACTTGCTTTAATTTAAATTAGACTATTCACAATCATTATGGGCATGTGGAACCAATTAATTGCGAAGGCAAGGAATGTAATGAATTGTCAATAATTTGTGGAAGCATTTGAAAGAGTTTGGTAAACACTTCATCACATATGGGTTTTTTTGAAATATCTTTGTCTGTAATAATTACTGTTACAAAGTATTTGGATAATCTCATAGAAAATCCCTTTGCCTGAAATTTGCTCATGTAGACTATGATTTAGGAATGCACTTTATATGAAAAATAAAGCAGGGAAAATCCCTATTTATCCAAAGACTCACACTTATTTTTTAATGTTTGCACTGCATCTTTATTATGGCATTGAATTTTATTCCATGCAGTAATACATTTGAAACCAAATAACACTATTTAACTCTCATCAAACATATGTCACTAGTCATCACCTGAGGACTTTCTCTTTTTTTTTTTCCAGATTGGAGACAGGAAAAAGCCAGAGAAATAATATGCAAAGAATAAACCAATGGTCAACTGACAGCTCAGTGTTCTGGTCATTAGGTTGTAAGCACTTCCTTGTCTTCACAAAATGGAAGACAAGGAGGATTATGACCTCAAAAGTACCAAAACAAAACCTAATCCTTCCTGCTCCTATGTTTTCAAATCTCTTGCTTAAAGATCGTAAGGACAATAAAAGCAACACCAGCAAAACACATAAGGAAGAAAATTATCATTGTTAGTAATTCAGTTCCTGATTCCTAATTGAGATCTGAGAATAATCTGTTTCCTAATCAATGACCTTCAAACTTAATTTCCCAGGAAAAACAGCAACTCATGGGAGGGAAGGAGGGCAGGAGGGAAGAGGCCATCTCATCTTGTGTATTCTTGGGCACTGAGTTGTCAAGAGATGTATCCCTTTTGGAGCACTGGAGCATCCTCAGGTATTTTACTAGTCTGCTTATAAAATTCATGTATAAACAACAATGAAACATTTGCTATAAAATCACATTTCTCGGCCTTTATTTATTCATGAACATCTAAAAAACTCTAATAATGGAAATCCTTTCAAACTTCTCATAGGTATTCTGTAGCACAAAGTGCATTAATGCAACCCATCGACAAGCACTCCAAGAGCACACAAGTCATGAATCGCATAAAACTTGCAACTAGTTCAGCAATCTTTAGTTACACCTTTATAGTGCAACTCCTGAACAGTTCTCTATACCTGTAAATAACATAAGAACACTTTTTCAAGTACTTCCTCTTTGCAAAAGCATTTCTCACATCATCCACGCTGTCAAGCCATCACTTAAAAGCCTATTTTAGCTCCCTAAATAAGTGGATCACTAGTCAATTTAGGATGCACTGTCGTGCTCCTGCTGTGAGTTCTGGCTCTGACTTCAGCACATGCAGCACCAGAATTGGCTTTTCCACCTGCTACCAATGTTGCTTTAATTGATGCAGCATCACCCTGGTTGCACTAAGTTGTCATTAAAACGAGGGCACTTGACCCATGGGTTCTTTAATCATCTGTGTGGGAGTGGGTTTAGTTCCATTCTTCTATAACATATGAAAACATTATTTTTCCCTCACATGCTGCACCACCTTAAGAAAAAAAATATATTGAGGTTTCATGGCTCATTAAATTCATACAGAGATAAAGAGCTGTTAGTTCTTGTTAAATACCAGCACTCTCAAGTGAACCATAGGTCTTTTCATGATACTCAGCTAACTGTACAAATGATAATTTTCATTTCATCCTTTCAGAAATTTTTTATAAAGGCATATTTTGCAAGCCTAAAGTAATGCCTTCGTGTTGCCATCTATGTATTAGGGATCAAGAAAATTATTAAAGATGCACTTTTTATGGGTAAGTAGCAATAAGGCTGTTTTCCAAACATTGTAAAGTACTAAAGACTATCCAACTAAAATCTTTCTACCTTTTTGAAATGCTTGTATCAAAACAAAAAGGCAAGATTTTAAGAGTTGGGAAAATCAAATACACTTAGGGAAAATGTTAAAACTTGGGTATAAAAACGTTGTATGTATAACAGTTCAAGGATCAAAATCCAGCTACCAGTTCAGTAGTTATTTCAAGCACTATCTGGAATAAATTGTTCTTAAATCAGCCAGTTCAGGAGAGGACATTTTAAAATGAGATTATACATTATTATGAAGACAAGGTATTTATAGGGCTCCGAGTTACTCTCAAAAAGCAATCGTATGATTTTAGATGTACGCCTGCTTTCTTTTTAGAAACAGATCACCATCCTCAGGGCTGAACCCCTCTACCCTGCAAATGTGAGTAGGTGCACTTGATTTCTGTTCCTGTCATCCCAGCCAAGCCAACAGTCACACAGGGTGTGAGATTATATGGAAGCAGGGAGCGTTTTTTCTTGGTTTCTGTAATACATGTGCTTGACTGAGCCCAGGGCAAACCCTCAAGCCTAGAGGTGGACCAAGAATAAATCACTTGCTTATAGCCTGATGAGGCAAATTCCTTCCCAGTTCACACAGCTTTGGAAATTGAGATTCTCTGACAAAACACTGTAGCTCTGCTAATGCAAAAAATAAGCTCACAGTGGCTCAGAACTTGCAAACAGCATTAGGCATTCCAGCAACAGTGAGACTGCCACACTCCTAATTGTTTGTTTTAATCACTGTACAGTAATTAAACAGCAATTCCTCCCACCCCAGTCCCCTCTGATGTGTACAGTGGCTGAGCAGCTCCACTCAGCATTACATTTCTGACAAAACACTTCAAGTGATGGGGAGGGAGAGACAACCCATGCAAAGGCAGATACTCACATGGACACATCCATCGGCAGCCACAAGTTTCTTCAACCTTAACAGCAGGGAGATTGCTGTGACATATTGGCTTTGGCATCCTCTCACAGTTAATGTGGTGGCTCTCCAGAACTGTGTAATCTCCTGGAAAGCATGTCACAGTGTGGCACTGGTCTGGCAGGGTCCATTTATCACCAGGCTGGGCAGGGAAACGTGGAGATTCAACAATAAAAAGATGGGCAGAGGGAAGGAAAACGCAGAGCTTGGCTGGTGCCATGAGCTGGCTGGTAAAGTGACCCTGACTCAAATTAGCCTTGGAAAATTAAATAATGGAGTGCAGTCTGTTAAGGACTCCATGACAATCAGAAAGTTTGAATTAGCAACACTAAGAATTGGACTCTGAAATTCCAAGCAAAAGATAATACTTGAACAGGAAATGCTTTGTTACAACAGATTGAAATACCTGATGCTTCACCACTTGCCAGCCCAGCCATCCCACAGCGTGCAGAGATAGCAGAGTTGACAAAGAATTGTTCTCAGCCTTGCTTTAAATTTCAAAGCCTTTAGTTTTCATAAGCCACAGATGGTCATGGCACAGCAAGAATTAGCAATATTTGTTCCAAGCTAGAAAGGCATGGGATATTGTAATTATTTTATACATCACACTGGAATCTTGAAACAGTTCCTCCCTTCCTAAAGGGAAATTGTTCCTTTAGCAAATCATTGTTATTAGATACACATAGTGGATTCACAAAACTAAAAATTACATGCAAAATATATTCTCATTTTATAAGGAACAGGCTAGATTTTAAGGCACCAGGATTACATACTAATAAATGACAGACAAACAGATGTGGTCACAACCTGGAGTATCTCAAGATTCCTCTCTGACCTCTGGCCCAAATGCCACAGAACTCTATAGTCCATAAATAGGTTCAATGAGTTTCAAAACAGTGTTCATCCCTGAGGTCTGCATTCCCAAGAATATCCCCAAATGTGGGAAACAGCACTTCCCAAACCTTTCTCTATGGAGGTGAGTCCAGAAATACCAGTACAAGTGAGGCAGTGGTTCTATGAACTGGGTTAACATTTCTTGATATCTACAAGCAGGAACACGTGGGAAAGAAAAAATTGCTATTGGGGATGGTCATCTCCCTTCATCTCCTTCTCAGTTTAACCATCATCCCCATAGAAAAGAGGATCAAAAGGATAAAACACCTAGGTAACAGCATAATTCACAGATAAGTCTTGTCACTGATGTTCATACTGAGATGAAAATATTGCTCTCTATCTCTAAGACAAGAGCTGCCAGATATGCAGCTATAAAAAATTACATATTAAATACGAGTTCGTTTACTGGACCAATTTCAGGACTCTGAGAAGGCAACTGAAAGTTGCTTAATACTTTTCAGGCTTGTGAGTGTAAAGAAAGCTGTGAAAAAGTAACAAGACGAGCTTTAAGTATGGAAAAAACTATTTAGATAGAAAGAAATAGAATGTTTTTTAATTATAGTTGTCTCGCCTACATTTCACTCAAAGTGGAGCACCTGGAAGGGTACATATACAGCTGTGCAAGTCTGGCTTCAATACATATTTAATTGTTTTTATTTCACTCCTTAACAGGACATCTATTGGAAAACATCTAAGAGCTGGACAAGAAAAGCAAAGCGCTGCACATAAAAACAAACCCACCAGTTGAAATATCAAAAAAAAATAAAATAAAAAAAAAAAAATAAAAAAAAAAAGCCAAGAATCCTGGTGCAGAGGAAAATGCAGGGACTCTGCAGACAAAGAAAGCCTAAATCCCAACTGATCTGAAATCGTAGGAGTTAAACAGGACAGAAAGGGAAGGAAAATCAGGGGTTTCTAAATTGTGAAGGATGTCTGCTGAAAGCAATGAGCCTGCCAGGACACCGCAGGAAGCCTCAGACTTCCTCTCTGAGGGAGCTCTGAACCTACAGACCTGGACTTGCACACTCTTCTCTTGCTGAGCATCTGCAGGAGACAGAGACACGAACCCCAAGTGGCTTCATCAGCTGGTCCTTTTGTCAGCGGGTTGTTTGTTTGTTAGTTAGTCTGCTCTTTCAACCAAGAACTGAGCAACACTAGAAAAGCCATGGTACAGATGCTGCTAGTGTAGGAATGTGGGTTTTAGTGCCATATAGAGCCTAGAAATGCAGAAGATCACTCTACAGATCACTCCATGATGAAATACTAATGCTATAAGACACCTCTATCATCATCTTTACACCTGCTGAAAAGCATCATAACAAGACTAACGAGGAAAATTAACTACATTAACGAAAAACACCTTAATCTAGTATAATTGTTCTAATATTGTCTCAGCTGGCAAGTTCAAATATGAAACCAGTCGCTTTTACACAGCCTGTATTTAGCAATCCTGCAGCTCTTTGCCACTGGATCTGATGAGTATTAAAAACTTACATGAATTCAAAGAATAAATTCATGGAGAAGGAAACTATCGAGAACTCTCTTACACAAAAAGGTGTCACTATCAGCTCAGGGTGTCCCTGAGTCATAAATTGTTCAAGGCTGGAATATTTCAGGGAATTTTCATATACATTTCATTATATTCCTTCCCTGGATCATATTTTTGGCCATACAGTACAGGGGGTTGGATGAGTTTTTGGCCTGACCCATCACATCTGATCTGCTGTCCTCTTGCTACTAACAGTGACCTTAGTCATGAATCTTCCTTCAACAGTCCTTTCCAGGGCAGAGGTAATAACAAAACCAAGAAAAGAGTAACAAATCATATTGTTCATGATACTGATAGGATTTAGGCTGATATTTTTGATCCTGAGTGCTCTGATTTCCTTGCAAACTGCAAGAGATCAGTTCCCACAATCTCCAGGTGCATGACAGACATCCCGCTTGGGGAACTGAGCCTCCTGCAATAACTCTCTGAGTAACGCCTGAAATATTACAAATCCAATGTAAAAGCCTGTGTTTTCTGAATTAGGGAAGAGCCTTGATTCCTCATCCCCACGGACTTGTGGAATTTGCTGGAAGAGGGGAACACAACAGTGGCACCTTCCTGCCAGTGAGGCCACAGAGTTCAGAGTGTGGGTGCTGCACCAGAACAACTTCCCAGGGCTCCCAGGGATGCTCAACTGCCTGTTCCAAAAGCCAGTGGCCACCACACTGCCTTGTAACACTTATTTTTTTTCTGGCTGATGGAAGAGGTAACACAAAATCCCCCCTAAAGGCTGTCCTTTGAAAGTGTGGTTCATTTTTATATGGACTGGAGCCTGGCTTTGTTTTCTTCGAAGAGCGTTTTAGCCAGAACGGAAATTGTGCTTTGAGTTTATCACCAAAAAAAATGAAACCTGACATGTCTGAAATTCAAGTTTAGCCTTCCCAGCATTTACCTACATGTAGCTATGTCTGCTCTAAGAGCCCAGAGGCCTGGATACATGCAGCTCAAACTGCAAACAAGAACCTGATTATTTTTTGGGGTTAATTAAGGGAGTTTTTCAGGTTTAGTTTTTGGTTGGTTTTGTTGTTGTTTTTTTTTCCTTATTTAGGCTGTCAACCTCCTTAACCACCAGATTATTCTTAGTGTCTGATTTAGCTCCAGTCTTTCTGTGTTCTCACCAGCTGACAGAGGCCAACCATGTAAGGCAGCTTTAAGTATATTTCCTGTGTCTAGACAATTCATAAGCATTTCTTTATTAGCCACATCCTTCCTTACAGTCATGTCTTCACAAGGGAAAAATCAAAGGAATATCTTTAATGTACTAGAAATTCAAGATAAATCCTAGAGTAGAACTCGTAACTGATCCCTACCAGAAAACATGGCACAGGCTTATGCTAATATTTTTAAAGGCATGAAGTATCACATACTCCCAAAAACCTTAGCATTTCACCTGAGGTGAAGAAACTGAACCATTTATAACATGGAGCTCATTTGCTTTCTCAGAGCTGGATCACTTTCAAGAGATCAGACAGGTTTACTAACATTTCTGAGCACTTTCTCAGTATCAGTAAGAGCTTTTCCACAAAAGGATCCTGAGAACTTTGATTCCATTACTTTAGATGATTTCTCCAAAAGACATAATTATCACACAATAATTACCTTCCTATAACATTTCCAGAGAGGCGAGGTACTTGGAATTTTAGCAGAAGGAGAAGGGATGCACAATGACAATGCCTCTTCCTACCCATGCACCTTTAGCTGTCCCAGAAGTTTCAGGAGGTGGAAATGCATTATCACAAGTTTTGGTTCTGCACTGCCTTCAATACTATTCAACACTGCAAGATCAGGTGTCATTAGAAAAAGTCTCTTCTGTGTGCAAAGTTACCCCCACTAGCTCATAAGGCAAGAGTTTCCTCCTCTGAAATAATTCTTAATATTTTCCCACTTTATTTTTCACATTATCTATGAAGATGTTCATGCTCCTTCACAAACTTTGCAACTTGAAAGCCAGATGGCCAACCCAGGCAATAGACTTACTTGCTTTTTGTTTCCATCCTCATCTATACATTCTCTGACGGGGTCTGAAAGAGAAACATACATATTTTAGGTATCTCACTCCCTTACCCAGCCTTTTAAGTGCTGGCCACCAAAACACAGATTGCTTATATAAAAACATGATTTAGGCTGCAAGATGCTTTTTTATGTGTGTTAGAATGTGTGAATCCCTACCTGAAGACTGCAGGCTTTTGTGCAAAGTGTATAAAAGTAAGTCACAGAAGGCATAAACTTTGTTATTGCTCCCATTTCCTGCCTTTTGCAATGACCCTGGTCCCAAAATACCCTGTGAGCAATAGGTGGGACCGCAATTCTGCAGCACTTCTTGTACTGACAGCTCTGCCCAGAAGGTACTTTAAAAAAGTACCATGGCTTTAGCTCTGAGTCAGGGTCCAGCCCGACTTCTGAATCTTTTGAAAACCAGAATATTTCTGGGAATTAGGAGGTAGCAAGAATTTACACCCCCATATTTATTAAAAGCCAAAAGATAAATACAGAAGGAACATACAAATAGCTGCAATAGGAGCACTCGGATTCAGTTTTCTTACATTCAGGCATTATTGTGATGTGCAATGTTTTATAGAACCAGTGAACTGGACACAGGGCACCCCTTGAGCTGCAGTTTCTATGTTTATGTGCTCTCACTATACAGCCAGAGATATATGGGAAGGAATCTCATATAGGTACTATGGCATGACAACGTGATAACCACATATTCAGGAAATTAAAACACTGATTAGCAAACTCTTTCTAGAATATTACACTATGCTGTCATATATTCACTATATGCTCTGTCTTTTCCAGGACAAGTAATGCATTTTGAAAGCAACTAAGAAATCTTTTAAAGCTTTTTAATAGTATTATTTTTGGTACACTTCCATACATAAGGCAAGACTCCCTCTGTACAAGAAATCCAACTGTGTGAGTCTGGAGGGGAAAATTATGCTTTACAGATTGTAAGGAACTTATAAAAACAAAACAAACAAACAAAGAAGCCAAACAAGAAAATAAATCCCCACAAAAAATAAGATGATTGTTTTCCACCCCATGGCAAAGGCTTTACCATCAGCAAAAGGAAAAGATAAATTTTTCAGATCTGGGTGTTGAAGATTATATCTCTATCTTTCAAGGGATTTTTGAGCTCTTACAAAAGCTTTTATAAAAATACAAAGCTATCACCTCTGGTACTGATAGGTTATAGCACAGATCACAAGTAGAAAATAGTTACCGGTTCCAAATTCCTGCTCCCCATCCTATATCTTGGATCAATGTCATTTACAGCAAGAAAAATCACATACTTTACAGTGTGAATAGAGGAAATGCATCTTTAAAAGCTTATTTGAAAAGAAAAGAAAGAAAATGGCAGCTGTTTAAATCTAGAAAATGGCAGCTGTTTGATGCTCTGGAGAGATTTTAAAATGCCAGAAGTGATCCCAGTGGAGAACGATCGGATATCTCCAGGCTGGACTGGGAACACTGCAACTTTCTCGTTCTCAGTGGTACTTGGCTCTGCAAAAGAGTCCACTTATTGTAAAGGAGAAGCAACCACGCCCTTGTAATGCTGGTAAAAACCTGTGCAGTGACTAACACAGTGAGACTGTAGTTTGTGGAGAGAACATGTAGATGCTATTGGAATAGAAATAACAATATTTCTAATAAAGATCTACATTCACACAGACCAGGGAGGCAAAAGTAGCAAAACAGTGGTCAGTGTTGAAGCAAGGTTTCTTAGAGAAGGAGTATTGCTCTCTATAAATAAATGAATGTTTGTTTAAAGTATTTCACGCCTTTTTTTCCCAGTATTTGTTTCCCTGGAAAAGTTATTTATTTATTATTCTATTTTCTTCTGCTTGGGCTGAATATTTTGTAGACATAAACATAACAATGTCTGAAAAATATGTCATTTGTAATCTTTACTCACAGCTAACATTTCTGAAGCATGCCCCATTCATTCAGGACAGGCCTGAGCTCTCATTCAGTTAATGACCAGTCCTGATTACTGGGAAGGTGACAACTCCAAGGTTCAGCACTAAGCAGCTCTGAAAACCTTGCTGGAAGCTGGCTGATTGGAATAGCAACTGGCTACATGCTTTAGTTTCACACCCAAGTGATGGTGGTGGTCTAGGCCATCATTTGTGATGATTGTTGATGAAACACTAGCAAAGAAGCATTGGGATGACTTCTAAAATGAAGCAAAATCATTCAGTTTCGGCAGTTCAATTTTTGTATTTTGCTCCAGCCATGCAACTATTGGACTCACCCATGCACACTTTTTTGATAAATTCACTATTCAGTGTGATCATAGTGGATAAATCTTCAAAATTCTGGAGCTTCATGATTCTGTTAGCAGCAGATGGCCCAGCCAAAGTCCTTAGTTGCTCTTCATCATAGCTGTTCCCAACACCAACTGGAAACAGGGATACCCCTAGGAAATGAGAAGAAAAAGGCTTTAAGTAGACAATGTACAGGGGAAGGACATCTTTGCTCGTGGAAGTGGTGGAGGCATCATCCCTGGAAACATTTAAAAAGCATGCAGATGTGGCACCAGGGACATTGTTTAGTGGTGGCCTTGGCAGTGCTCGGTTAACAGTTGGACCTGGTGGTCTTGAAGGTCTTTTCCAACCTAAATGGTTGTATGAGTCTATAATATTTTTTCATTTGCTTCTTAAGCAAAAAGAACTGAGAAAAGTTTTTCTCTAATAGTTGCTTTTCCTGTATTCCTTGCATCAGCCCCTCCCCATTGGCTAAAGGCAATTAAGTGCTGAAATGGTGATGCTCTAATCACAGCATTAGCTAAGAGGAGCTCTACTCATCTCAAGCATAGTAAGATCGTGCATGGCCAACAAAATGCAGCTGCAGACTTAATGAAAACATCTTCACTTCTTTTAGAATGTTAAAAGTCTCAATATATTGGGGTTTTTTCTTCAGTTACACAGCAATTGGATTATTTTCAAACCATTTAATTAAAAATAACAGTCAACAGTTGTTATGCAGTCCGTGCCTTATTCAATAGCTCCCAAAGCAACCTTCAAAGGAAGTCAAAGTTCCTCAGCTGAACACCTGAGGAAGCTGAGAAGTACAGGAAAAACAGCCAGAAAACTTGAAAAATCATCATGCAGCACACATTGATAGCAGAAGTATACTCCTTTACAGGTCAGTGCATAATCTGATCAGAACCTCTAATTATTATTACTTTTATTTAATGCTATTACAATGAACCTGTCAAGATTCACTGTACTGCAACAGTATTGAATTTATAACATGAGACATTTCTGCCATCCTCTGTCCACCCGCAGTGCCTTGGAAAATGAAACACCACTAATGTGTGAAGGCTGTGGAAGCTGTTGAGCTTAACCTGCAGATTGGTCCTGAATTTACCAGTAACTCAAAGGCATCCTCATCAGGCACGTTTTGTTCAGATCTCTTTCTTACCAGAACATTCTGCACAGTAAGACCAGGACTTACATGAACATACCAGTGTCTTCCACCTTTTGTCACAGTGCATTATTTAAAAAGCAACAACTCTACTTAAAAATAGTGACAGTGAGAGGAGATTTACTGTTCAGTCTTGCAGAAAGAGCAGCAGCCTCCACAGGGTCTTCTGACCTCCCCGACACCATGACTATGGCCACCTTTGATGCGTTGGGTCTCCCCCCATGGGATTCTGACATTGCACTCTGGACTGCAAAATTGATGGCATTTCCTAAGAAGAAATGGAGAGATAAATAAGAGATATGATAGAAAACTCAGAGGACACTATTAAACTAAATCTTGCTTTACTATTCGTGTGCTATATTAGTAAGTAATGAAAAACACTTAAAGGATTTTTAATGCCTGCTTTATTGCTGCTACATGAAGATCTCGACTATTAAGAACTTTCCAGTACTATTATCACATCCCAGCACAGGAGGACCATCCTCAGCTCCCCAGTTTCTGCACTCACAGGAACTTTATTACCTTTCTTAGCCACAAGAACAAAGTTATGCTCCTCACTTCAAGTGTAACACGATGGTAACACTTCTGGAAAAAGAAACTACTAAAGGGAAGAATATACTGCAGAAAACATGTTCTTATTTCCCAATTGCCAAGCAACAGTGACACCCAGTGGTGTTTTGACCCACAGCTTCGCATCATGTCGAGCTGTACACACACGTTGCTCTCTTAGGGAAAATCCTAATTTCCTTAGCTTTTGTATGGGTGTGCAAAGCATACCTTGCCTCCCTGCTATGAGAGTAACCCATAACATTAACTGGGTGATTCATACTAAGTACAAATAAAAATCCCCAACAAAAACACACCAGACCCCACAAAACTTGCAAAGAAACTCTACCTTAGTCAGCAAATCACAAACTGGCTTAAATTGGAAGCTGCTGCCCTTCCATTTAACATCTGTGAACACTCAGGCAAATTTTTGTTGAAAATCATGACCTCAGCAAGAGAGCACTTTGTTAGTACTTGCATTTAGACATGTATTTGCACAAATATTTATACTGGGAATCAGATATGCAGCTTTCTTAGAAGCTCCTTTGGGCTTGGCAGTTCTCAGGTCAGGAAGCAGAAATGGTACGGGGTGACTGATGTGACATTCAGGGCAAACAGTGACCAGTGAATAATAAACACTTGCAAGACTAGTTCCTCTATGTAATCTGCAAGAGCTGTGGGGCAGAAATAGGTTTGCCTGAGGAATTCACTGCACAATTTATAATAACCAAGGCATTTGCAAAACACTGGAAGTCAGAGTGCAGATAATCCACCAGCACACCCTCAGCACACCTCAACACTTGGTACTTTATGACTTCTTGCATTATGTCACCCAACCTTTTTCAGTGGTGGAAGCAAAGATTCTTTTCCCAAGCTGCTGCAAGCAGGAACAACCTTCTAGGAATCTCACTCAGCACACTGACCATTGATAAGGCTGAGAGAGTTGGGGTTATCCAGAGTGGAGAAGGGAAGGCTCCAGGGAGACCTCACTGCAGCCCTCCAGTACTTAAAGGGAACTTGTGAAAAAAGAGGAAGAGTGACTTTTTAAACAGGCAGACAGTGCAGGAGAAGGGGGAATGGTTTTAAACTAAAAGAGGAGAGATTTAAATCTGATGCAAGGAACAAATTTGTTATTCAGAGCATGGTGGAACTGGTTGTCCAGAGAAGCTGTGGCTGCCCCATCCCTGGAAGTGGCCAAGGCCAGCTTGGATGGGGCTCTGAGTGACCTGGGATAGTGGGTGACATCCCTGCCCATGGCAGGGGGTTTGGAATGAGATGATCTTTATGGTCCCTTCCAGCCCAAACCATTCTGTGATTCCATGATAACATGGCAACAGCTGTCGGATATTCTACAAGGTTTTAATAAGAGTTTCAGGAAAAATTTACCATTGGATCTAGCCTAGAATAGATACCTGAAAAAAAAAAGCCCAGATGTTTCCTTTGCCACAGCACTGGTTTGGAGTTGAAGCAAACTTTGTAAACACTGTTGCTTTCCCCACCCTTCCCTGTTTTCCCATACACCCTACAGTCCCTGAGTGACATCCTCATATCCCCTTTCCAACTTATGCAGCCACTTTTTCTTCTCCACTAGCCCATTATCACGATTTCCTTCACAGAGCCCCAGCCTCATGCTTCAGTTCATCTCTCCACACAGATGCCCACAAATGAGGAGCAGGGACCAACCAGAAATTTGTCAGTCCTACAGCAGAAATAGGAACCATATCAATTTCTCCTTTTATAAGCTTCTCTCATGTGTCGTTACCTCCAATATAAATCTCCCCTCTAGAAAAGGTCATGTATTTTCCCAAGCCCAGGTTTTCAAATGGAAAGATTCACGTTTGTTTAAATCAAATTCAACAGAAAGCTTTCAATAGGTTTTAAGAACACAACAGGATGCCTGTCTTCTATTTCTTACTATACAATCATTATCTTTTATTTAGATTCATTTCATCCCTGTAGTTTAATTTTCAGTCCCGCTATAATTCTGAATTCTGTTTTACATATGAAATAAAAACCCTTTTGTGTTTCTGTTCAGTGAAAAACTCAATTTTGAATGTTTTTCTACTTGCCATAGAACACATTTTAAAACGTTGTTATTATTGGGGTGATGGTGATCCCATTTCACAAACTACTATTCCTGACCACAAAAAATTAACTAACCCCATGCATTAACTCATGTCCTTTACAGCTGTCTCACAACCCTTGCTAAAAATGGTTTTGTGTCCATAGAGGTGGATGTTAGATGCAGAGTGGCAGGTTAGCTATAAATAACTGAGGATAAAACAAAATCCAGAAAATTATTATGACTATATTCCAAATCCCTGAGATTGCTCCAGGATGGTCACTGTGCCAGAAGATTGACTCATATCCCTTTTGTCCTATAAATAATTACCAAAAAAAAAGTGTATTTCAGGTTTTAACTTTCAAATATTTTAAGTTAAACTTTTGCACAGTAAGACTCACAAATGATTTTTCATTCGATTTGTGAAAAGTACTTGAAATTTCCGTGCTCATCTTTTCTTTTTAATGACCTCTGACTTTTGTGTGGTTGGTGTGGTCACCAGCAGCTCCAGCTCACTTTTTCTTTCTTGCATTAATTCTGAAAGTTTTCAGATACTTCCATAGATATTTGTAAACTGGAAAACCCATTATTTTTACAATTTCTCTTAAAGAAATCAAGGACCAGCAACTATTTGAAAGTCCCACAAAAGAGTTCCTCAATTTAACGCACGGAAAATTAGTTTTAGCACACTAAAAGCTCTTTGGATTTCTCCCCTCCTTTTGAAGCCAGCTCTAGAGAAAAGAGCCAGGTGGCTGAAGACAGGATTAAATGAACACTCTTGTCCTGCTAGAGGGACTCAAAGTCCCCATCCCAAGCTGGAAGCTGGCACTTCTCAGCTGTTTGTATCTCACCACAGAGGGAAATACCAAATCCCTCAAAGGCCACAATAAAAACTATTGACTGCAAGCAACCCAACCAACTCGAACATTTTCTTACAATGAGGCTGTAGCACAACAGTAAACTGACATTTTCATACCAATAAAGGAATTTTAACATGTTTACACTGAAATAAACAACACTGAGCACAAGGCTGTATTAAGACTGGAAAGAGTGTCCACAGCACAGAAACACGGAGAGAATCACAGAATGGTTTGGGTTGAGAGGGACCTTAAAGATCAGCTCATTCCAACCCCCTGCCATGGGCAGGGACACCTTCCACTGGCTCACGTTGCTCAGAGCCCCATCCAAGCTCGCCTTGGACACTTCCAGGGATGGAAGGAGAACAGAACTGAGAGCTGCATGATACACAATTAAAATATCTGTTCCTAAAGGCATCAGATATGATGAGGAATGTGTGTCTGGCTGGCTGTGCCTGACTTCTTTCCCCCCTTCTACTGCCTCCTAACATGTTACACTTGTGGTGGCCCTGACAGGCATAATGGCCACAATTCATTTCTCACATGGACACACACACCCCCCTTCCCTAATTTAAACATCTAGACATTTATCTGGATAAATGACCAAAAAGGCCTGGCTTGCAGGAGCACTGAACCCTTGCAGCTCAGTCCAGTAGGGTTTGACCCAAATCGTCAGGTGTGCCCAGGGAAAAATTGCAAATAAATAAATAGAGGGAAAAAAAAAATACCAATTGATCTATACTGACTACTTCAGAAAAGGCATTTCTAAATCAAAATGCATTTCAGGCATTCCAAAAGCTGCCAGCACAGGATAACACCTCCCCATCTTCCAGTGCTCATACACTCCTGCCTTATTGGCACTAGAGAGTACAAGAAAAAAGGCATGTTTGGAAGAATCACTAAAGTAAAACAAACAGAGACGGGGGAAAAGGAGAAGGGATGGCACTGCTGAGTGATCCTCTCCTCTAAGACTATGAACATCTGATGCTCAATTCCCAACAGGTGCCAAGGGCTTTGTAAGAGCCTTTTTTTGGTTGAATTCAACAAGACTATTCAATGAGGGCTAATTAGTTAAATAATTTTTTTTAAATTACCTGATGGACATTTAAGCAAGGGCTGTATTCTGAAATAATAATTCAGAACACTTCACGTAGAGGTTCCTGAAAAGACTGAAAGCTGATTAAATGGACATAAACAAGCTTTGAGGACAAAAGACAATCTCTTGAGTAGGGTTGGAAGTGTTTACTGGGAGCCTACAGGGGATTACATTAGATTCTGCCTTATTGAACAGTTTCATTAATGATTTGGATGGAGGAGGAAAAATGTGTAAAAAGGTCTGCTAATCTGAGTCACAGATATTAGTTTGGGGCAATTATGAAAATCATGGAATGAATCGAAAGAGCTCAAGGTGCCCGAGAAATGTTGGAAATAAACCCAAGAAATAAAAATGAAGATTCATCCCAGTATAAGCCAATCTGGAACACACAGACATTTAAGGACGCCTCAGAGAAAGCAGAAACTTCCTAAGAACAACCTTTGCAATTCTTTGCTTTAATTTTGTCTTAAATGAGGAATGAAATGTAAAGCCCCCAGGAGGGTTTGTGGAGCTGTAACAGATGGGGGATTCCAATTAGATGGAGGTTCCTGCTGGGAACTTTTGAATCAGTGTCTTAAGTGGCCTCAGTGTTTTCTCTAACATTTCTGCAACATCTTGACCAAAAAAGAAATAGAACTGCAAGAGATTTCCACAAGTCCTGAAAGCTGCCTGGGAAAGAAATAAAAGAGAAGTGGTTCCTCAGAATTTGAAGTGATATAAAAGAAACCAACACTATCTGAATGGTGGTTATTCCAGATTGAATTTATTTAACCAAGGATTTGTCTAATAAGGAGGAATCCTCCATGATGATAATCATAGAAACAAAGAATGGTTTGCATTGGAAGGGACTTTAGATATCTAGTTCCAACCAGGGGCACCTTTCAAGCAAAAAGACCTGGAGGACAGTGAATTAGATTAGTTCAGGCAAGATATTAGTAGGCACTGAAAGCTTGCTCCAGAAAGGAGTTCAGAAACAGTAGTGGAAAACAAATGAAGATTTCTGTCAGTGGATGGGAGCCCTCTTATCAAGGCAGCTCCTGCCAAAACCATGGCCTTGGGTAGGTGATGGAGGAACAAGATTTTGGAAATTCTGTATAGATCACATCACCTGGGGCAGAGACCTGCATGAGGGAAAGTGCCATGGTGGGCCTATGCTTCCTAAACCAAAGGGCAGTTCAGAAGAAAGACATTTATACCTTCTTAATCATGACAGTAAAGCTGAACACTGCTAATCAAATATGTTAATAATTACAGAAAGCTGCAGTAAAAATAATGAAGGTGTTTTGTTGTGGGTTTTTTGTTTTTTCTTAGTGGTGGGGAACACACATTTCTTTCCCTGGTGCTACTTTTAATACAGTTGAGCCACACTGATCACACTTCTTCCAAATTTTGAGTGTGAGGCAAGCAGTGGGCACGGGAAGCATCAGCCTAAATGAGCGACTTTTACTAGCGCTCTAAGCAAGCAAAGTCATGTTTTTATAAAGTGTTAAGCAGTATTTACTGTAGGGATTGCTCAATGCACTCCCTCTGACTCTGCTAAACACCCACGACTGCTGAACAGAGGCACATTTATGTGATTCTCAGGTCTCTTGCACAGATCACTTTTGAGCTGAAGGAAGGCTTATTCAGCCAGCTCTTCTTGCAGTTAGTTTTCTCCCTTTTTCCCCCCCCAGTTGTTTCTTATGTGAAGCTGTACACAATTTCATGATGTCTGAATATCCCCTGAGCTGCTTCTTGATTGGTTACTTCAGCCAAAATTCGCTTGATGTTATTGAATGTCTCCCTTGCATAAGCAGGGGAAAGCTTTGTGGTATAGGCTGCTTTTTCTGGTCTTCCTATGCCCTCAAGTATGTCGTAGTTTATCATTATTTCTTACTACTAAGAGGTCTCTCTCTCCTGCAATTTCCTTGTGGTTAAATGATCCAGAAAAGGGAATGTTTACTGCAGCAATGGCAACAGAGCCCACAGTTGCTCTCTGCACACAGAGCTTTTTGACCAAATCAGCATGACTTGGATCAGCAAAGGCAGAACAAAGATGACACCGGATTGTACTTCCACCGTGGTGCAAATGAGAAGGAACGCCACCAGTCTGATGGTAGTGACATTTTTGATGCGTAAATCCTGGTCGAGCACAGGCTAGAAAAGATTCCCAAAGCTACCTAAGGAACTGCAGCATCCAGCCTGAGCCACCTACACTTCTCCAGCAGCCTCTGCATTTCCAGAGGTCGGAGCACAGACACAAAGACATGAGTGGCTGTGCTTTTCCCAGGGATGCTGTCCCCTGCACAGCCAGCCCAATTCACACACATCACAAGCTGCAGCACAGCACCGCAGTGACTTATTTTCATTACTTCATTTGGGAGGAACTACTTCTACTCTGTTCCACTCTGGTTTCATCACACCACATCCCTCATTACAGTCTCTGAGCATTTTCCAATGAGACATAAACAAATCACTAACGAGGATGTCATGTGGCTGCCTCTCCCATTTCATTTCCCAAAGGCCGTGTTTGCTCTGTTTATCCTGCAGTTCCGAGTGGCTTTTCTATGCACATTACATGGAAGGCTTCACAAAACTTATCTATTTGTATGTAACAATTTATCCCACAATGAGCTTATAGAAGTCTCATCAGCCATCTGGTATTTTTATTTCTCCAGGCTGAGAAAGCAATCATAGCTAATCCTCCTGCGAACTATGGAAGTCAGGTTTTATTTCTCTTTTCTGTACCAATAACTCTTTACAGTCCAAAGTAAGCCAATGACCCTAAAAATCTGTGTATTCCTTATCTCTTACAGGACCCCAAAGCTAGCAGTCTGCCAGAGCAAACGTGGTTCCAGTCCAGAAGAACAAAATTCCCAGGATATCTGGTGAAAGATCAGATATGCTGCAGGAGAATCATTTTTTGCTAAAACCTGCAACTGATATATGTGTGTGCATTGAGTTTCCACACATCCAGTGGGAAATCTGTGTGATGTTTTAGCACATGAAAATTGCAGTGGACATGATTTTCAGTTGTGTGGAACAGAAGATCACATTTCACAAGTAACTCTTCAGCTAAGGTACTGCCTTAGGCAATCCTTGCTCCCCTCCCTGGCACCCTCCCCAGTCTTGTGCCAGCCCAAGTCCTCATGGAACCAGCACAGCAACTTGGATGAGGAAACTGAACCACACTTAATATAACTACTGTTTTGCTGGTTTTCAATCAGATGGGTTACACTGGCTCAGCACAAATACCTGGTAAGGGCAGCTCCTGGAGTCAGCGTAAGCAGTTCTGCTGCTAAATGTCTAATCAACTAATCAGCACTGAAAGGTTAATGATCCAAGTCTTTCCTCCTTAATTATGTTTTGCTTGCTTGAAAGATAATGAATGCAAATCCTGAGAATTACTGCAAGGCTTCTTTCCAAAATACATTAAGATAAACCATAATTCATGTAACTTATTCATACATTTTAATAGAGAAAATTGAACCTTAACAAGAAACATACACAGAGTAAAGGTATGAATGAACATAAAGAATTTAAGAGTCCTACTCCAGAATGCTACCACAACAGTACTGACATAAATTGGTGCTCAGGGCCAGGCTGTGGTTAACATTTATTGGGGTTTTTTAATCTCCTTTTGTTTTAAAAAAAAAAATCAAATCAAGAGCCACAAAATTACTCACCTAATCTGGTAGGGCCTTGCTCCCTTTGTTGAATGGACTGCACCATGTCGACAAGCCTTTCAGTCTCCTGAGGAGCATTCCACGAGATTTCTAGATTATTTTCCCTGGCATATTGCAGAACTGACACATGAACTGAAGTATTGCCTGAAGCAGAAAATGAAAACTTTAAGCAGTGCATATGAATGCCTTAAAATAAATCTAAAGGATATGCTGTGGTTTACATCAAGCACAACTAGACAGCGATTTTCCAGCAGAGTGTGAAAGCTGCATTTTCAATCACAAGATCAAAACTGAGCTATACCCAGGTCAAAAAAAACATGCAACTGCTGGACACAGGTGCTTTTCTATCAGGAGTCAGCATGCAGTATTTTACTCCAAATCAGTTTGGCTGTGATTGGAGAATTTCATTTTATTCACCCCCAATCCTATTCCTTTTCCATTTTAAAATTGTCTAAACAACACTTTTTTTTTTTCTACTTGCACATTGTTTTGCACAAGCAGTGGTCTGATGCCCCATTTGTCAGACAGGCCAAGCTCCCTGGATGACTCCATTCCATGCAAAAAGAAGGTTGATTCAGATAATTAAAAAATACCAGATTTGCAGAACTGAACGAGGCAATATATTGTTTATGATTGGCTGTGCCTCTCTTCGTGGCCTTAGAAGGACTTCTACTGTGTACTGAAGATATCTATGTAGAGAGCACAAGTCTTTACCAATTCTTTGCAAAACATTTATGAATGAAGTTAATATTGTTACTTCATCTACTCAGCAGCCCTGGATTACTCTGAATATTGACTACAATCTACATTTTAAAATTTTTCCAGGGAGGAATCATTTCACAGCTGGCTTATTGTTGTCCTTTCGTTAATGATGCAACATTTGCTATTACAGGCTTCAAGGATAAAGAAAAAACCTAGACTAACAGGAATTGTCTCTTCTTTATTGTATCGTTTGTGTTTATGTCACTTGTCTTGCTTCTTTATACCATGATGCATGCAATTTTCAGAGCCCAAATGTCTTCCATATTATCTCTAAAAAAATCTAAATTATTTTAGACATACAGAAATGCTATACTTTCCCTCTATGAGCTCTCTAATTAGCACAAGTTCTGCTAATCATCACCTCTTCTGGAAGCACAGGTGTAATACAAATATGGCAACACTCAGTGGGAAAGTAGCATCTGCCCCCTGGAAATGGTTTAATGTTGAATTGAAAAAGTACAACTCTTATTAAAAAACAAACAAACCCACATTTGTTAAATGCTACTGGGAAAACACAGGGTCCTGTGCAGCCCCTGCCATGTGGATGGACTTGGTGCAATGGCACACAAAGACCAAAACCTTGCATTCAGACCAAACCTGAAGCAAACCCTCTCTAATTATCCATTCTTACTTGGGCCAGAACAGAACTTGAACTGGAATTGCCAAGTATGTTGAACCCAATCCAAAACCAAATCAAAAACATGTATTTTTGCTTTTCTGCCAGAATGACATTCAGGTAAATTTCCATCCTGTGGCCTGTTTGGCACCCACAGGTTTACAGGACAGCATCAAGGGAAGTGTCCACTATCAGAGCTGCTGTCCAAGCTATTCCTCATCACATGACTCACTGAACTGGATGACAAACCTGGACCCACCTGAGCCACAGCAGCCTGGTTTGGGAGGAAGCTGAACTGTATCTGAACAAAGAAACCTGACTAGCCTGATGATTTCCCCAATATAAACTTCGATTGGAATGAGTCAATTAAAAATAAAACTTGAAAACCCTACACTGAGAAGTTGCTTTGTCCTGTTCAAGCCAAAGAATACAAGATATCTTTCTGTGTTTTAGTTAAAAGACAGGTACATACTGGTCATGACACTTTCAATAAATGCCCGCACAAAGCTCTTCATTTCCTCGAACTCTGCTGCTCCAATATTGGAACTCCCATCCAGAAGAAACATGACATCCATAGGTTTGTTGCACAACTCTGAGGGTAGGGTGAGGGAAGAGGAGAAAAAAAAAGTTATTTTATACATGCTAAGCAGAAGTAGTATCTGCTAATCTACTGGTAGGAGCAGAAAGGGTGGATGCTCTTGCATTTTGGGAAAACAAAACAGGATAATGATCAATTGAAACAGTAAGTGATGCCCCTGAGATTCATGTTCAGTGGGATACAGGGGTATTTCAATTCCTGCTTTGCTACTAATTTTATTTTAATCTCAGGGGACTAAAACAAAAACCATCAACCAACAATAACAACACCCAACCCAAACCAACAAATACAAACACAGACAAAACCCATGAAATACCCTCATTACCCCCAAACAAATAAAACAAAAAGCTGTAATAAAAGAAAAACCCAACAAAGTCTCTTCAGGAAAGAGGTAGTAAAATTTTATATTATACTAGGCAAAGAAGAATAAGTGGTTTTCTCCTCCAATCTATTTGAAAACTGCTGTAACTTTACTGATAAAAGGACACAAGAACTTCTGAGCCTACAGAAGGCTCCCTGAAGGTCTGTGCTCAGGTCTCCTGAACTGGGGGAGCACCCTCAGCCTCCAAGGAAGATAATAGTCCTTCCTCAGCATTTGAACAAGAAGATACCAAACCCAGATACAGAAGCCCTTCAAATTTCATCGACGTGAGGGGTAAATGGAAGAGACGAGGCAGAGGAAAGAGGAAATTACATAGAAGATACACTCAATTTTACCTGTAATTTCAGTCCAAAGTTTATGAGAGCAGCATGACTGCAGCACTAATTCAGGTGCTTCTTCAATAAGTCTGTTATAACTATTCAAGATAATTGGGTCATTAGGCTGGCTGATCCTTCTGAGCTCTTGGATATTTGCACTGGGGGTTATGCCTATAGGAATAACATTTATGTTCCTGGGAGGTCGTGTGATAACATCAGTGGACGGACTGGATGACACCATATATACCAAGTGAGGAACATCTTGCCTGCCCCCATTCACTGTTGTAAACGTGTGTTTGGAAATATAATTGAGGGCATTCCCAGTGTTGGTAGCCTTCCCTCCTTGGTAGGGTATGCCCCTCACCTTCTCAATAATACTTTCCTTTGACTGCATTTCCCTAAAGGAATACTCCAGAGTGACAGAGTCTGAATACTGCATGATTGTAACATGAATATCTTCCTGTCCCACATTCATTCCTGTGATCGTCTTCTCAATGAACTTCTTGACTTTGTTGAAATTTTCCTCCCCCACATTGTCAGATCCTTCCACAATAAAAGCAATATCCAGTTTTTGGGGCTTTGCTGAAAGGGGTGGTGGGGTTGTGATTCCCAAAGGAGAAAATAAGACACTGGACACCATTGGAATGGAGGTAGCTGGTAACAGAGAACTTTCCTCAGGCCCAAGTTCACACAGACTGTCAATGAGATCATCTCTTCTTTCCATTAGTTCTAAAACATTGCTCACTCGGAAGGACTTGTTAAGTGGTGACTGCCTTTCCATGAATTTGACTTGATCCACATTGATGTAGGGCCCAATCCCCACAGGTATCACTGCGATCTCTTTATTCTTCATCAGCTGCAGGATGCTGCGGACTTTTCCTGGAGACTTGCTTGCTATAAACAGCACTGCAATTCTGGCAGCATTGGTCCTTTCTGCTTTTCCAAACACGTGGAACACAGAGTATTTAAGGACTTCAGAGGCAGAAGCTTCTTGATCACCTGTGTACTTTATGCCTTGGACAATCTTTCTCATCTGGGAATTTGTTTTGATGTCTTTAAGGCCGAGATAGATTGTGGGACCAGCCCTGTACACTAGAACTGACACCCGGATTTTCTTCTGGGAGATGTGCAGTTTCTTCATCACACCAATTACGAAGGACTTCAGCTGTTCAAAGTCCTCCTCTGTCAGTTTGTTGGAGCCATCAATTAGGAAGGCCAAGTCCATCATCTTGCTGCACGAGTATTCACTGGCTGGTCGCTCTAAATCCTCCTCTGGAATGGGTGTTGTCACCATTAGGGTGCTCTCCACGGGCTCACAGGCTACACAGGTTAAGTTCTTCCCTTCACACAGACTACAAAAATCATTGTAATAAACAATGCTTGTAATAACACATCACCCACATACACCAACCGAATGCTCATACAAAGCCAATTAAATATCTCAAAAGCAGAACAAAACTAAAACATAACATAACTGATTGTTTTTATCCCCCAGCCCATTTCCCCACAACTCCCCACGAGGTACTGTACTAAATCCCGCGTGTTCATGCACATTTGTTTAGGTGCAGGAAACATGACAAACTATGATGTGTTTGTCAGAAGGAACTCTCCTTACATCAACCTTTGGCAGAATGTGTAAAATCGGTGTCTGAAAACTCTCCAGGAATCCACTGAACATCAGCAATAAAGCCACTGGTGGACTGAACTGGCTGATCTGATTTGTTTCCCAAGGAAGAAAACCATGAGGCAAATTGGAAGCAGCTAACACAGAGTCAAATCCTAGAGCAGGAAAGTCGTTTTAGTTCTGATATGACTCCACAGACTTTGTGCAGTGGCCTGGTTTATCCAGATTTTGACTTTGGTGAAATGCAGTCTTTTTTCTGTCTCTAAAATGAACTAAATTCCTGGGATTTTTCCATGACTTCATTTTGTTTTGAATACAACTTTTGGCACATATTTGTCCTCCACTGGTTTTTGCATCTCTGTTATCTTCCTATTATGTACCACTATTTCTTCAACCCCTTTTCTCATATGAAATGGTTTATTCCCACTTTATCCATTATCTCTTTTTAGTCCTAAGTTTTCCCTCACTATTTCTACTCACCTCCATTTTCCCCTTTCCATATCTGCTTCTATTTTCCTATTCCACTCATCTCTGCCTTCTTCACTATTCATCCTTCTGTACCACCATGAACTTTTTCCCCTGTCACCTTTTCAGGAACTTGTTCATAATCCATCCATCTTTAGCAAGTCTTTAAAACTTCTGCCCTTCTAATTCCTGCTTGCCTGACTATTCCCTAGAATCACAGAACCATTTGGGCTGGAAGGGACACTTAAAGGCCACCTAGTCCAGCCCTCCTGCAATGAGCAGGGACATCTCCAACAGGTAAGGTTTCTCAGAGACCCATCCAGACTGACCTTGAATGTTTCTAGAGATGGGTATCTACCACCTCTCTGAGCAAACTGTGCCAGTGTTTGACCACCCCCATTGTAAAAAACTTCTTCCTTACATCCCATCTAAACTGACCCTCCCTCAGTTTAAAGCCATTACCCCTTGCCCTGTCAGAACAGGCTCTGCTTAAAGGTTTGTCCCCATCTTTCTCATAGGTGCCCTATAAGTACTGAAAGGTCACAATAAGGTCTCCCTCCATAATTCTCTTCTCCAGGACGAACAATCCCAACTCTCTCTGCCTTTCTTCACAGCAGAAATATCCCAGCCCTCTGATCAGCTTCACTTACCAGAGCAAAGAATGTGACTGTACTCATGCACAGGGTGGAAGAGACTCAGCCTAAACATTCTCCTTGTCCTACTGGACAAGTCCAAGAGACAGAATAGGAAAAGGTCACAAAAGAGCAAGGACCAAAAAATGCTTGTGTCCACTGCCAGAGAAAAAACAGGATGTACACACTAAATGAGTCAATACTGGAAGAAGGTGCATTTTCCAGGAAAAGACTTCACTTTACATGTGGCACCTTCATTTAAGATCTCTTAATTGAAGTGTTCTGTTCTCTTCAAGCTCATTTTAATACGCTCCTAATTGCAGAAAGCACAGCTACTTCTGGCATTAACATATAGAAACAGAAGATTTATTATTTTAATCCTAATATGAACAAGGCTCTTCTAGTTTCCAATTTTCCTTGGATATTTGCTATGAAATTCATTTTTGTGCAATATTTTCTATTGTTTGTACAGATGGTGTAGGCATCTAAATTAGGTGACAGCTATGCAAAAGGATGTTTCCCTAGTGAGGTAAGTTTTCCTAATGTTCTGAAATCTTTAGTGAGCAGTGGCCAGTGTGTCAACATTTAAGATAAATTATTATTAAGGATTACAAAAATTAGGGAACAGAGACTCATTTATGAAGACTCTTTTTTGACCTTTTGATGGAATTCAAGGCTCTTTGTGTATATTGTTAAAAAAATACATATTTAATTGATTAGCCTTAGAGCTGAAGCCCTGGGTTTATAGCACAGGCATATGGGAGCTCTGGCAAGAAACCAGGAATTGGAAATTTGTACCCACTCAGAGCTTCTGTGAGGTTCAGAGCACTTGGAGTTAAGGTGTTAGTCTGGGCTAATAACTGCTGCGGTTTTACAACTCGCTTTCCATTACATCTGAGCAATTTACAGGATGGAAAACTCACATTAACAGCATTATAAGTGACTGGTGAAAGCATCCGTCAAAGGTCCAGACATCCAGAGAATGCCAGACTTTCAGATCCTACATAATATGCCACGGGGCATTATAGAGAATGCAAACAGTCCCTGCTGCACTGCAGCTGAAGGGCCCCATCCTGCACAGTGCAAAGCACTGTGCACCCTTCCATCACACTTGGAAACGTGTGCATGCAGGACCAGACCATGGGATATCATCTTAAAACTTGGTGGAAATTGGTTTTCCAGTAACAGTACACAATTCCAACTGCTAATAAACCTCAACGAGTTCGACACTGAGAGCACACTCGGACCTTGCGCCATACGCGGGATACTTTTCAGCACTGGCAGAAGGAAAGAGCCTGACAGCTTTATTGATGTTGAATCACACATTGCACATAAAGAAGTGGAACATCTGAAGCCAGTAGGGCCACCTACACATGGGAAAAAGGCCTTTTTGGAAAGGCATTCATGAGTTTTGCTTACTTCAGTTCAGTTGACATCCTATAATCCCTACTGTCACTGAAAAATTTCAGCTTTTGGTTCTGTGTGAAGGGGTGTTGACATAAAAATTGCTTTCCAACTTCTTTTTCAGTGATATATTTAAAGTTACATCCATCAGCTTACTAATGTGGATGTACTTCATCCCTGCCCCTACATCCCACTAACACTCACTGCATAAACCCATCGTACCAAGACTGACAGCGCTGTAGATCATCTCTGTTCAAAACTACTCTCCTTCCATGCGGGATCTTGTCATCTCCAAGTGCACACACAGGACAGTCTTCTGGGCTGACACAATCCAGGGAGAGTTCATCAAGGATTTTCCCTGTTTCAAAATAGCACAGCGGTAAAAAGATGCCAATTTTCAGGAATTATAAAACTAATAATTGCACTAAAAACATAATGACACTCATGAGGTGGGCTCAAACCTTCTGAAGACTGTGCTTGGTGTTATGGCCACTGCCAGGTTGACACTGAGAAGTGTCTCCTCCCTTCATAATGGCTTTTATTTAGATATTGAAAGCACTTAACCCAGTGTACAATCTGTATTTTTAGAGCAAAACATGGGAGATGTCGGGGAAAAAATGGCATTTTCCTTTTTACATGTATTTTGTTTATTTCTCCCTCTATCCTCTCGTTCTGCTCAGACATACCAGGGCCCAGAATAGTTATTTTGGGTCTTAAAATACCTTCTCTCTTTGCCTTCACGTCTTCTCCCTGTCTTTAGGAACAATTTATCTGAGTTTTCACTCTCCTTTTGGCTCTTGTTTTTACCTCTTTCCTTTTTCTCTTTCATCTCCCTGCTCCATATTTACTCTATTTTCCTCTTTCCTTTTTCTACAAGACTGTAGATCCCAAGTTGTTTGGAACAGTTAGGTTGAAAGCTCAGGCTCACAGGACAAATTCATACCTTACTTTAACCACATAGCCAACAATCCCTGTTGCCACACAGCCTCTGATCCTCTCACCCTCCTTTCTAATCAACCTGTCCCCATCCTCTCTTGTTCTTGCTGGCAGTGTTTCATCCTTCCCACTTCATGCCCTCCCCACGCTGTGCTCATCTCACTAACTCAAATCAAGATGCCCCAACCACCTCCCTCTTTAGGCAGTAGAAAATTGCTGTGAAAACACATCAGCAAGACTGTTAAGGAGAAGAAAAAGAAGAGTAACTGTTTAAGTAAAGCAAAAGATAGACTTACCTGCAGGACAGTGTACATGACATCCTTCCACACACTGCAGAGGACACTCCAAAGGCTGTGGGTGTTGGCATGTTATAGGACAAGCAGGTCCACAGCTGTTATATCTCCATTCACACTGATATTCTAATTCATGTTTATTCAGGTCCTCACAGCTTTGTGCTGTGCAGGGAAAGAATCAGAGGTAAAAATATCAAATCAGAGTATTTATTCACCATGCCTCTATGACACCAAGTGTCATATAAGGGACCATACATACAGAGAAAAGTATTTCTACCTTTAACCAAACTTTTAATTTTTTTTTACTACATCCAGGGCTGGCCACTTCTTCACACTTGCATCTTTTTTTCACAGAGTGAAATACTTGCTCCAGACCAGAGATACTTGGATTTGATAATAGCAAATGCAAAAAAACCCCAAACTTTAAGTTTTAATCAGTGCACACATATATATATATAACAGAAAACATTTCTGTCTCTAGATTTGTTTGTGCTACAGACTATTACATCTCCTAGTTGATGGACTGGGGTTTCAAGGCATGACTTGAAATAGAAAAGTGAGTGGAAATGCCAGTGTGAGCTGCCAGCCCAGTCACATTAAGGTGAAATTCTCTGGACACCAGTGGGAGAAGAGTCATGTCTGACCAGTTTATCTAAGCCAAAATTTTGAACCCTTGCAGCCAGTTCTTCCTCGTGCACCCAGTACTTACGGCACAGGGTTGGGGACCTCCAGTGAACAGCAATCCCTTTCTGTGCACAGACATGTGCGTAGGCTGCTATGGTGTCACAGAAACAAGCACAGTCCCCAATAGATTCACAAGCACAGGTGTCATACATGCAAATGTCTATGTAGGGCTCAGGATTCACCTACAGAAGAGAAACACAAGGCAGGGTACACCCAGTGATTCCCTTCATCTCCTCCCTGCACACGCATTTAAACTTCAGATGGTTTGGCCACTCCACTTGCCAAGAGTTGAGGTGCCACATGAATCAGTGCAGATCTTTCTGCTGATGCCAACAAGACCACCACCTCAAAGTTGCTGTATAAATTGCAGTTTGCTGTCCCTTAATATTCCCCATATGGAATAATTTTATATGTTTTTTAGGCCTTGTTCCCACCCTATTGCGTGGCTCCTTGTGTAGAATGCAACCTGGATGGTATTACATTAGCTTAGCTCCCCCTTCTTTCAAGTCTCAACCCTTATACTTCATGTGTCAGTCTCAGGACTGTGCTGTAGAATTTCCCTCAATTACTCTATAACTTAATACCAGGGGGTATCCTGCATTTTCCCATGAAGCATCAGCTATGGGACAGGGTGAGAGATGAGAGCACAAGTCAGTCTACCCCAGGTCCCATATGCTGTCAGCACAACCACACTTCGATCCTGAGCTATAACCAGTGTGAGCACAGACCACACAGAATTGAAGAATGCGAAACACACAATGAAATACTCACAAATTTTTTGCATTCTTTGAAGAGATCTCCAGACAAAATGCTGCATGATGTTTCTACCATCATCTGCTTCACTATATTTCCACCACACAGTGGAGACATCAAGGTCTGTTCCAGGTTGGGCTTAATATTGTAAGAGACAAGTAGAGATTGCATTAGTCTTGCCTTTAGGACCTCAGTACTCTTGAAATTGAAGCAAGAGACTCACTAGAAATTCTACATGACAAAGGAAACTATTTCCTTGAGTAAAGTTTCAATCTGTTGTACAACAGGCACAGACGCTTCCATGGCAGAATACAGAGCAGAGCACCTCCTAGAGTTTCTCCAGCTCTTACCCGTACACTATAGTCTTAACTTAGGCATTTTAATGGCAGGAAGTTCCACTGTACCAAACACCCATCCTGAAAAAATGATCATCCACAGCTCCGAGAAGGTCAACAAGATCCAAAAGTATGACCAGACTTCAGCAGACAAACCCAAGGCTACTGCTGAATGGTTCTGTAGTCTCTCTCTCCCCCATTTAATTTGGCTCAAAACAAGCAGTGGTGTTGACATGGCATTTATCACAGTTACACTGTACAGGTTCTGTCCTGTGCTGTTGCACTGAAATGAGAAGCTGCACTTTCTCAGTCTTGCCCTGCAGTCTCACTCCTCAGTATTCCAAATTCTTCTGTGCTCCAACCAGCTCACATGAAAAAAAGTGACTTTCAGCATTCAACAGTACTGTGGCTATCTTACACTTGCACATAATTAGCAAACTAACCCAAAGGATTTAATGTGCTCAAGAATAAATGATTCATTTCAATTCTCTGATAATTTAAATATTTTCTTTAAAAGAAAAAAGGCTTTCCCCACCCCCTTGACCATTTGGACAAATTTTCAAGGAAAGTTTTCAGCCTCAGAAAAGCATCAGCTGAATGACATGCTTTGTTTTATAAATGTCAAAACAAGCCGTCCTCAAGCTGTTTCCTCTACAATTTTTGATCTGGAAATACTATGGGTCATTATTATTATTTACCCGCTCAATAAAAATGTATTACTCAATTCCATTCTTTCAAACTTCTGTATTTGGAAAACAGAGCAGACCCTCATGTGTGATATAATTAGTGACCCATGATACGTCCAGCACTGGGACACAGATAACACTTCCAGACAGCAGATGCCCTCCTCAAAATTCAGGTGCAATAAAGTCTCACATCCCCTCCCTCTATGTTGCTTTTTCTGTTCAAGTCTTTCCCATCTTAAAATAATAACTGAGTGTTCTTTAGAAAAAGAACGAGAAGCAAACAGAAAGAAATCATCCTGCACATTCCATTGATTGTAACAGACAGACTAAGATTGGGGCTACAGAATTTTGGATTGGGAAATATGAGATTTTTATCTGAACTCTCCGTGACTGAAAGTTACAGCTGGTGGTTTTTAGATTCAACTGTAAAATGAGATTGCCAGTAATACCTGGATTTCAAGCATCTGGGCTGGATAACTTGATGAACAGCCCCTACCATTCAGATTGGCTACTTTGATATTCATCTGAAGCCAGGCAGCACAGAAGTTTTGCTTCAATTAATTGTTCTTTCATCAAATTTCAAGAAATAATATTATTTGGCAAGAGCATGGGGAAAGGTGTTAATTCCTACTTATTTTTATCCTTTCAAACATCTTTGTCCACTCCTGAGTGATACTGTAAGCCGCATTAATTAGTTTTTTACAGTTCATTCGCAATCACCTTTTCAACATCAGCACAGTGCGGATTAACTTTCCAAGAATTCCCAAAGTCAACTGGATCTACTTCAAGATGTTCACTGCTGCTGGTCAAATCATTGTTTTGGATTCCATCAAAATTTCCACACAGACCACACACTTGATCCTTGCAGGGAAAGAAACACAAAACACATAAATCTTACATCTGTAGAGTGGCTTAGGGTTTCATTAAGAAGTCTTTTGAGCCTAGAGCTTTATGCCATAAGGCTCATAAGCTGAATTACCCAGGGTCTTGCCAAGTTCACTAAAAGAGACATAGTCTCTCACGAAGAACTTTTAGCTCCTGTTCCCTTTCTGCTTAGCTGAAAGTAGGGGACCACGTTGTCTCCAGAAAGCAAGACAACTCTAATCAGCAGTGCCCATTGGCTCTGCTTTGAGTACAGCCCTACAATCCCACTTGATTTCTGGAGATGACACTCCTCAGGAATCTGGCTTCTTGCACTGCTCTTCTTGGATACAGATGAATACACTCAAGGCATAGCTATTCTGAGGCACCTCAGCATTCATCCTTTCTGTCACAGCTCATCTCCAAGGAGCCAGGATTTACACCTTACAACTGAACTACCAGAAAGTAAGCCAGTCTAATGGTATTACCATAAAAAAAGAGCTGTAATTTTCAAGAAAGTGCCTCATATTCCAAGGAAATCTATCAGCATGCCTGCATTTAAAAAATGCTGTTCCCCAGAGAGAGGGTAAGGGCATTCTTCAGTGAGAATAAGAAGTAAAGCAAAACACACTTACCTTGAAGTTGCCTTTTAAGATAACAGAGACTCCCATGGCCAGATCCCAGGTCACAGTGATGCTTTTGCCCAGGAAAATGATATAATAACGGCCAGACTTCATCACTTCTAAATCATTTTCATCACTAGGAGGTATCTTAATGTTCACCTGAAAAAGAGAAGCACATTTTGCTATAAACAATGTCTCTAATTACTATTTCAAGTCCCAGTGGGGCAAGTGCTAGTAAGTTAACAACAGATCCTTTCAAACATGCTGTTCTCCAGAGAGTTCCCAAACACTATCCAGATGCTCCAGAACAAACCAGAAAATTGGGACACAAGTACAGTATTTCAGTCTCCATCCCATTTCTACACCTTCTGGATGTGGTCCCTTGTGCTCCTGGAATACAACCACAAACACTGACACACAAGGCAGTGACAGCTGAACAGGAGAGCTGATTAAGAGGACAGGGTATTCCCAATTAATGGTCAGTTCAGTATCTGGTCACTGGTTCACTGAATTAGTACATATAATTTGCCGGGCTTTTTTTATTTCATCTTTTTAGGAAACAATTCTGTGCTCCTGAGGACAGACAACAACCAAAGGGCTGGCTAGGTTTAAATGTGACAGGAAGTAGGAGCAAGCATCAGTGACTTCTGCAAGGCCAGAGTCTGATCCTGAAGTCAGGAAGAATCTTCTTTCCAACTCTACACCAGCAGAAAAAAATCCAGCGAGATTCCTTCCAGCATATCTTCATTTTCCCATCACTTTCCCTTCCCCTACGTGCCTATTTCTCTTTCCATCTGGCTGCAACTTCACTGCCTCCAGCTACCAAA
Source organism: Anabacerthia variegaticeps (assembly GCA_035583185.1). Lineage (NCBI taxonomy): Eukaryota > Metazoa > Chordata > Aves > Passeriformes > Furnariidae > Anabacerthia > Anabacerthia variegaticeps. The sequence continues at coordinate 55,328,791 of JAWWEW010000041.1, read as the reverse complement.
AATTTAAGAGATTAATTTAAGACACTTTCTTTCACAACATAATCCCCTTTCAATGGGAACTCTAATAGGATTATTAACCACATTTGCAAAGAAAAGTCTGACATGGCTGTTATTTTAGGCACCATTAATGCATTAACTGCTTAATTGTGGAAGAGGCAGATGAAAAGTTTCAATCAGTACAATGACTAAAGCATGGGAGAAAGAGGTGCCCACAAACTATTCATCCTCTCCCTAGTCTGAGGAAAAAAATATTTCCTTACTCCACTGTTCTTTCTTGCTCAAATCAGTAAAAGCTCAGCAAGGTAATTCAATTCTCTTCCCCTCTGAGTTACCATCAGAATTTTTTATCCCAGAGAAGACAGTTCACATCTTCCATGGATCTCCTAAGGAAGGCCTTCAATGTCCTTAGGACAGAACATGTTAAAAATATTTGAGGTACTGGAAGCTTTTTTACCTTCTCCTGTGTCAAATGTATTACTACACAGTCACTTGGTCACTTCTAGAGTCGTTTTTGTCTTTCCAAACTCAGGCAAAAAACAGAGGACAAAGTTGAACTGGGAGATTGACCTAAATTACAAAATTTCTATGTTTATAAAGGCTTTTTGCCCATCCATGAAGTCAAACTTTTGACCTCGCAAACTGGCAGATTAATTTGTTTCAGAAAAGCAAAAATTGCTTCTTTTTTATTTTTTACTGTCAGCTAGAACTGTAACATACCAATACTTCAATTAAGCCCCCATTTACCTAAAAATAGAAGCTGCTCTCAAATCTCGTCATCTTAAAACAATGCTAATTGGAACCATTTTAATGGAAAAAAATAGTTGATTCTTCTGCTTGCTTCTAAGGATTTTTGTGGAAAAAGAGTGCAGAAAGTCATCACTGGGTGAGAATTTGCCTAAGAGTTGGTTTCCCTTAATCTCTCTTTTGATTGCTGTTATCTCTAAGCAAACCTGCTCTGGATATTTTTACACTGAGACTTAAGCTCTCTAAAAAGACAACTACAAATTCAGTCAGGGTTATGTGGACCCTGCTGTAATGCAGATTTAGCTCTTGCAAGGACAGGTTCTCTCAAGAACCCAATATCCTCTTTTCCTGAGGCTTCTGGATGCCAAATCACCTCTTTCCTTTTCCAGCCCTTCCTTAGGTGTCCAAATGGAATCACAGCTTTTCTGAACATCTATCACCCCAAGAAGCTTTTAGATAACACCTGGCTTGATGGAATGATCCCTGCACTACTACTGAGCCTTACCCAGGCAAGGAACCCATTAGCAGTAAAAATAAAGAATTGGGCAGTCAAGATGTCCTGTGTTCATTCCTCCAGCATCCAAAAGCCTACACGGATCACGTGCTGTCAAGATGCACTGCACAGACACTGTTAATGATAGGCATGTTTTCAGTGTTCCTGTCAAGGATCAGTGGCAATTTGTAGGCAATTCAAAACCTGGCACAGCTTTGCCTGTTAACCCAAAATAAGGCAAACGTAGAGTGGTTTCACTGGGAACATTCTTGCAAGTTCTGTGGTTGCAGATGCCAGTTCAGAGCACAGGGCTTCTGAAAAGGGAGTGATTAGAACACCATAATCCACTGTAGCTCTGCAATATTTGAATACACAGTTTTAACTGGAAAGCTTGTTTGCTGCTGTGGAGGGACATGGAAGGTGGAAGTGATTCTAGGTCAGTTCTTCAGTGTCTGTTGGGAGGAAAGGGGAGGAAAAAGAAAAATCCAATCATCTGGATATTCCATCTGGCAATTTACCAGGGGAAAGGACAGCTGATATTTCCTTCTGCCTTATCAACCTGTCTGGGCCCTGACTTCTTTTTCCTGCTGTTTGCTTTGTCCTTCAGATTGCTAAATTAGGTCTGATGTTTCACTAGTCATGGGTCAGTCACTGGGTTGTCCATACTAGCTGTGGATGACCCATCCCTGGAAATGTTGAAGGCCTTTTCTAGTAGAAGGTGGACCTGCCCATGGCAGGGGTGATGGAACTAGGTGGTCTTAAAAGGTCCCTTCCAACCCAAACCATTCTGTGATTACCTGAGATAAATGTGTCAGCATCAAGCAGAAATACCAAAATGGCATTATACCTCTCTGGGAACAAAATGGATAATTATAATCCTGCTAATCTTTTCATTTCATGACCAAGAACCCATGAGGTCATTCATGTCTCATCTTACTGAACAACCTCAAATTCTTTGACTAGAAAAAAAAAAAAAAGAGAGAAAATAATCATACATACATTTGCATTAAATAGCTCTATTTCCCCTCCTCCATACAGAATGACAACCCTTTTGGAGCACTTTTCTCCAGTGAAGCCACAACCTTCATTTGAAATTAGGATCCGGAATGTTCCAGAGTCATCCCTGCAGAAATCCTATCAGACAAAATTGAATGAATGAGTCAGCAACATGGAGCATTTGAAAAACACATGCAGAGACCAACACCTAGAGAAAAGGAAAGCCTCAGGTAAACACCCTGTGCAATCTATGGCAAATAGGCTATGTGTTGGCATGCCAAATGTTCCCATATTTATTTTGTGCTTAGCCTTGATGTCCATGTGGTCCATCACTTTGCCAGTGACATGCACACGAGTAGTTTGGAGAGTATTTTTTGGCAGGGGGAATCCATGCTATTAAAGAATCTCTGACACTTTAAAGATGTACAACAGGCACAGTGTACATGTGAATACACAGATATTGTTTGATTCACCAGACTCTGCAGCTTCAGTGCTAAAATTAAAATACAAACATAGAAGGTCAGGTTAGAAAGAAGAGTTAGAAAGAAGTCTGCAGAGTCTTGAGCAAAAAGCTTGATACCCATGTTTTCTTATCTGCACATGAAAAATAATTACAATAATGCCAACCAATTTCTTGAGGAGCAATGATGTAGTGTAATGTATTGATTTTCTTCTCTTTTTAAGGTCAAATATTTCTGAGATCCTTGAAGAATTAGTACTACATTTATAGGATGACTCATGACTCTTGGGCCTTTTAGCTTTTATTTTTTTGGTTGGTTTTTTGTTTGTTTTTTTGTTTTGTTTTGTTGTTGTTTTTTTGTTTGTTTGTTTTCAGTGCACACCTTTTAAGAAAAAGTATAGTTCCCTATGTTTGTCATCCGAGGACAACAATGCCATTTTGAGTCGTTGACATGTTCTTACCTGAACTAACACATATAGACAGTTTCCTGGAAACTTGTATTTCAATCCATCAAATGTTAAGTAATGAGCTGTGCCAATAACAGTGCAGGTGCCATCACACAGATTTTTGGTGCACTCCCACTTTCGACCCTGGCACACGCTGTGACAGAGAAAACAGGTCAGTGACAATTATCATTATTTCAATGGATAGAATAAGCAAGAGAATGCAAGGTGCTTTAGGTAAAGTGAAAGTGCCAGAGTTTCTGCCTCCAAGAGCTCACTACCACACACTAGATGAGAAGCATAAATTAGCACATGTTAGCTATGCTGGGTGCATAATTCCAAATAGGGCACTAACATTAAGTGGATAAGGGATGTGTTTCTCTGTTTCTTAAAAACTGTACATAGGAATATGAGCTTTTTGAATCTCTCTGTTCCAAAAAGAGGCCTGAACAGAGCCTGCTGGAATATTTTGTACCATGATTAGGATTTTAGGGTCTGAGTACTCCTGAGTACTCTGCTCTGAGTACCCCTCTACAAAAAGAGAGCATCCACCCTGTCCTTTTGCCTTTTTCCAGAGGTATCCTGGAGGACCAAAAAGCTTGTTACAGAAACCTCAGGTATGAAAGGGGATCTTTCCCTTGACATCTACAAGCTTTTGATCAGTGAAAGAAACTGATTTGCTAACTAGCAAAAGACTGAGCAAATAAAATAAAAACCAAGGTCAAAGGGGAGTTAGAACAGCAGCTGACACCATATTGAATAATAATAATTTTATAACCTAATAATCAATAGCTTGCCTGAGGGTGGCAAAACATTCATCTCCTAAATGCTCTATGAATGCAGATGGACACCATCACTGCCCCATGAATTTCCCAATCAAGCTCTCACAGGGCAGGGAAAGGGCAATTCTATCTGTACTTCACAGACATAAAAACTCAGGGATAAAGAACCTGAAGTGCTTTTCCAAGATCAAATTGCTACCCAAAGGAAAACTGGGCACTGAACTGAGTTCTCTAGCAATGCCTTAACCCAAGCATAAGCAGTGTTTCATCTTGGTAATGTTTCACGTTATAATAAATATTCTGCAATACATTTTCTTCAAAGAATGAAACTTCAGTAATATGAAACCTGTTGCACCCTCTGCTATTAATTCTCTGCTAATAGAGCAAGTCCAAGGTTAGGCATGCATGTGCACAGGCAGATTATAAGGCGCGTGGTGGAGCACAATTCAGATTAGCAAATTTCTGCTGTGTCCTGCTTCCTAAGCATTGCTCCAAAATTTTCACTGAGCTCTGCAATGAATTCCCAATACATTGCATAACAAAAGTTTTGCCACTGGCTTAGACTTGGAGACATTCCGCTGTTGATGAATTAGGGCCTCCCATATGTCAAGTCGGATGTAAACGCCAAATCTGACACCTCTGGCTCATATATTGTGTTTGCAGGTGTTCACATCTGGCTAAGAACAAGTGAGAAAGAGAACTCCTGCACCAGCAGAACAAAAACCAAAAACAAAGGGAAAGGAAGATCTGACCTCTAAAATGCAGACTCTCAATTCCTATTAATTCTCAAAGCAACAGTAATTTCCTATATCACTCTCTAAATGACATTTGACTTGATATTTGCTGAGAACTATCATGAAGCTTTTCAAAGTCACATAGTTCAAAAAAGCCCAAGTGACACTTTTGAGGGACCTTACATCCAATTTTACTTTGAGATTCAAGAAAAATACCTAAAGTGTAGGAAAAACTTTTTATCAGTGAGGAAAAGCCTGATTTCTGACATTTTCTTGACCCTGACATTGAAGGAAATTCTATGTATTTGAGGAAATGCCATTTACAATGGCATTACCAGATTAAACAGGTGGTCACAAGAATGAGTCAACATGGTTTGACTATTTTAAGATCAAAGATTATAAGAATGACTGAAAATAACAAGACTGTGCGTGGTTCTTGTGAAGACTCTTGCAAATTTCACAAGACCACCTAGGAGTTTTATTCTTCTTGCTTCAATAAAATTTTCATTGTCTCTGTTTTTCATCTGAGTCACTTCTACCTACATGCAATATGAGCAGGTTATAGTATATGTATCTATATAAAATATCAACTTCTCCATCTTCCTCCCTTTCAAACCTACTTTTTCCAAGGTTTAATTACAGAACATGATTCACAATGTTATATGTAACTGCAAAGGAAAGAAATTAAACAAAGCACTCAAAGGTCACTATTTCCATATAAAACCTTAATCCAGGTCTAGCTTACACTAGTTAGCAGTGGTCCCACTAGTTTAAAAATATAAGACTTGAAATTACTGTTACTCAGAGATCAATGTACCAAAGAAAAACCAAGCCAGAAGACTCTCCACCAGCACTGATTCCCTGATCCAACTCCACCCAGCCACAGAGAGAATAACAAACATTGCTCCTGGCGTGCCACAGAGCCAGGCAGGGACATTTTGGATAGAATGTACAACAGATTCTCAAGGGTAAATTCAAGGAAAACAGAGTTACCACACTGCTGGTGGCTCAGTGTCCTACCCCTTGGACTCCTGGAGCTCTGCAGGAAAGAGCCACCACTATTCCCTCCCACACACACATGGAAAGCAGAGCACCACCAATGCAGCCAGAGTGCTGTGCAGGCAGAAGCCAAGAGTGGCCCAGCTGGCAAATCCATTACACCTTACCAAAGGCTGTGCTGAGAACTCTTCATGTGAATTGAACAGCCCAGCACATTCTTTTGAACCCCTAAATTCTTCTTCATGGCCCAGACAGGATAAGGGTGAAAGATATAGAGCTCTTTTTTATTCCTAAGTTACCAGAGTTTTCTGTTTTTTCCAATGTATCAGTGTACTAAGCACTCTTTAGAGATATCAACTCTGTCTCTGCCTAATTCTTTAATATCTTCCTGAAGGGCACCTATCATGTTATAGCTGGCACATCACACCCCTTCTGCTGATGCAGCTTCTGGTTGAAAAGGACTGATTTGAAGGGTCTCAGACACCAGTAAAAAAAAATAAAAAAGGGAAGCATGACAGCAAAGTTTAGTTACAAAGAACAATCTCCATTCCTGCAACCCCAGAGGAGCTCCTATATTATCTTCTGCTTCAAGACCAAGAAGCACTTTCTAATACCTACAGAGGATTTGCACAAACACACCACCTATTTGTAAGGTACCAAACACAGGCTGACAGGTATTGCAAGGAGTTTTACTGGGTCTTGATGCAAAGGGAATGATGCTGGTCGGTGCAACACATGCATTAGTGCCCTGCAAACCCTGACTTCCAAATCAAACAATCCAATATGGAGCCAACAATATTTGGTGTTACTAGAAACACGTCAGGTGCCCCAGAGAAAGAGAGGAAAATGCCATGCCAGTGGCTCACCAGGTGTTGCAGTCATTTGTCACCGTCTCTCCCTTGGTGTATTCTCTTCCATTGTGGAAACATGGGCATCTCTCAGGAGCAACACACTTGTTCTCATGTCGCACCTACACGAGACACAGAGTTTGTCACCACATGGGTCTGCTGGCACCTGTCACCACACAGGGGAGCAAGGGGTAAGGAGCAAGCAAAGAACAAGGGGATAAAGAGCAAAGGAATGGGTAGACAAAACAGCCCAAGGCCATCTAAGGTAGGAAAGGTACAGTACTACTATTTTTCCCTATAAACATAAATAAAACTATAGGTATGTAGATCAGTCTCTGGGTACATAAATCACAGCTTGCTCTCACCAGCTTGAGCTGCTGAGGGAATAGATTATATCATCTGTTGCCACAGACAACAGGCCCTTCACAAAGCCCACTCCTCTGTCACCTCCCCTCTGAAAACTGCAATAATCACTCATTTTCTTTCAAATCGCTATTTGTTTTTCCTAGAAGGCAGGATAAATATCAGTCCACCTGAGATATTATTCCACTCTCACAGGCTCAGTTGCTGGGAAATAGGTCATTATGTACCATTTAGAATTTCTTCTTTTTCAGTTTTACCCTACATCTTCCCTTCTCTCTCTTTCTTCGTTTCAACAAATCAATTTTTCCCACTTAAATAAAAAAACCAAAACCAAACAAAAGTAATGCCTCCAGACCATTTGGTGTTTTTTCCATTCCTTTTCTATTTTCTTTTTCTGTGATTATTTTCCACACTGAAGACGCCTAGTTTTAGGGAATCAAACACAACCAAAATTGGCTGTGCTGAATTTTCACTCAGTCATGGTTCTGCAGAGTCAGGGGCAGGTTTGGCTCTGGCTTCATGAAATACCTAAATGGAGAGCCCTTTCCCTTCCTCCCATTCAAAAGTCACAAGGTATCACCTTCCCACTTTAAAATCATTCTGCAAAATCATTAAAATAGTTTCTTTCTGACCATTAAATACTGGCCAATGAGATCAACTCAGTCTGAGCGCCAGGTTAATAAAGAAGAACAAATCTGCCTTGTCCTATGGGGACCTAGAACTGCCACATGGAACAACTAATAAAGAGGATTTCACAGCACAGAGACCCTTCATTCACATGCAGTTCCACGTGCTCTGTGGCTTATGGGGAGCTGTATTATGCCAAATAAAATCCCTCCAAAAGAAGCAAGATGGAAACAAAGAAATGCTTTTCTATATGATAGAGCTGTGGCTCTGCCTCAGACTTAATCTTTACAAAGGATGGTGAGAAAACAGTCCAGAGAAGACCATATTTTTCCAGAGTGAGTTTAATTCCTTCTTTCCTTCCTTCTTGGTGGCATTTAGGAAAAAAACAGTATATGGCTTGACAGTCATGGCCATGTTTCTGAGTTTTTGCAGAGTTCAGCAACACAGTTCACAATAACCCCGAGGACTTGCCTCTGGACACAAAATTTGGGGTTAGATATTTCTTAGTAAAAGAAGGACCAGGACCTATTCTACTTTCTCCTTAACACCTTCATAGGCTAGCAATAGTATTTCTGTCACAACCAGTGCAGCAACTGTTGATGCAGTGACAAAGAGGGAAGAGCACCTTGTCTGAACACTGGGTGGCTTGCATTTAGAAAGCAGGACATAAAAACCCAAAGTGGACTTGGACCAGATGTCCAAACATTTTTTTTTCCTGCAAAATTCAACGAGTTATGAGTTTGTTAACAGTAATACACAATCTACTGGTCATACTGACACCCAAGAGATAGGAGTTAACACAGGCTCTTTAGCAGTCCTGAGTGCCTAAGATGATTGAAGGCATGAGCTTTGGGGAGGTAACCACAAGAAAAGACAGGTCTGTCATGAGAACAGCTGCTGCTAAACACCCTCATGAAGATGCTCTGCATCCATGGGTTACAAGTGGTTGACCAGCTAATCATTCCTCCACTACTTAGGTAGCAGACAGAAATGCCCCTGCTCTGTCTTATTAAGTGTTAAACCTCAAAATCTTGCAAAAGGAAGGACAACATTACAGATTTCAGAACCTTTAAGATTCTTCTCACCTAAACTCATGTGGGGTGGTTGTCCCACTCTGCTCTGTGCTGGTGTGGCCTCACCTCGAGTCTGGGAGCAGTTTGGGGCACCATAATAAGAATGATCTAAAGCCATCAGAGTGTCCAAAGGAGGGATATGAAGATTATGAAGGATCTGGAGGGGAAGCCATGCAAGAAGCAGCTGAGGTCACTTGATTTGTTCAGCTGGAGGAGACTGAGGGGAGACCTCATGGCATCTGCAGCTTCCTCAGGATGGGAAGAAGAGCATCAGGCACTGATCTCCTCTCTGTGACCAGTGACAGGGAAGTTTAGGTTGCATAGTAGGAAAAGGCTTTTCACCCAGAGGGTGGTTGGGCACTGGAACAGGTTCCTCAGGAAAGTGGTTCACGGCTCCAAGGCTTACAGAGCTCAAGGAGTGCTTGAACAACTCTCTCAGGCACATGGTTGGATTCTTGGGGTGTCCTGTGCAGAGCCAGGAGCTGGACTTGCAGATCCTTGTGGATCCCATCACACTCAGGAGATTCTCTGATTCTAAACTCCATCTCAATAAGCCTAAACTTTGATGAGTGTCTGTCAAGGGAGGCTCAGATATTCACTCTGTTCCTCCTGACACACCTGGGGGGCTTCAGCAGAAAGTCAGCCAAAGGTATAAAGGAGTATGGGATTAAGCAAAGGAAGTGGGTCAGATTAGAAGCCAATTGCTAATAGGTTTTAGAATCACAGACTGGCCTGGGTTGGAAGGGACCTTAAAGATCAGCTCATTCCACCCCCTGCCATGGGCAGGGACACCTTCCACCAGCCCAGCTCACTCAGAGCCCCATCCAACCTGGCCTTGGACACTCCCAGGGACCCAGGGGCAGCCACAGCTTCTCTGCCCAACCTGTGTCAGCATCTCATCACCCATAGCAAAGAATTTCTTCCATAAATTTCTAGTTTTAACTAAAACAGCCTGTCACCATTTCTGTGCAGACAAAGACAAGTCAAAAACACATTAAGACAGACCATCAAAATGTGATGGTTTCCACTTGATTTTCTTTCTCACGTTAGTTGCACACTTCATATGTTTGTTTTACATACCCACCTCCTCATGAAGAAATAATATAGGACACTGAAAAATAAACAAGAGGTGGCTAGCTGGAAAAATCAAAATAACACTCAGATACATTTCAGTTGAAAACAGTTTGGGGGGGGGGAGGAACGACAAACAAACAAACAAAAACTTCCAGACTTTCCTGATTAAGATATTTAGGGTTTGGGTTTTATTTTTTTTCCTTTTTCTACTAACATATCAAAGTTTTAGAAATAGTTGTATTTCACCAGTCAAAATGAAAGAAAACGTTTAATTTCAGCTTTAAACCTTAATTTTTTTTTCAGTTGTTGGAAATTGAAAGAAACTAATTTTCTAGTTTTGGAGTGCCTGGCTTTTGTGCTTTCTGATTGTTCTGCTCCTCTTTTTCCCCAGAAAGGTGGTTAACACTCCATTTGTATATTTATTAATATTTTCCAATGGGAAAAACCTGGAGTGCAGTAAATTAATCTGAGAAAACATATTTTTCCCCACACTTCTGCACATATGTTATGATTTATCTTTCCTGCACTGCAAAAGGGTGACAAGTATGGAGAATTTCCCACTCTCCAGATGATCAAAGACACAAAAAGAGGAATTACTTTTTGTGACATATTGAACATTTTTATTTGCTGGAAATCAAAACAATGTAAAATACTAAGTCAAGATCAACTGGAAAACTTATTTTTCAGTTGAAAGAAATTAGGTTTTGTCTGCATTATCTGGGGAAATAATCAATTGACTGGCAATTTCTCACCCCAGCACATTTTCCAATTCAAATCAAGTTAGCTGGAGCATATTAATGAACAATCCTTGATTTATTTATTTTTCATTACTTTTCAGATATGCAATTGAAAATTGGCAGGATATTTGTGCACACAGATTGTAGACTACGGATTCCTCTGTTTAAGACTGAGAACTCAACTAAATGATCTGTAAACAACTCTTTACACACACAGGGATAACTCAATTACATATTAATTGCTATACACACTTGCAAATTTTACAGGAGAGTTGTTTATGTAAACTATACATCTGACTGTGTTTCCTGATGGTATCATGGAATGGCTTGGGTTGGAAGGGACATTAAAAGGCATCTCATTCCAACCCTCTGCCATGGGCAGGGACACCTTCCACTAGATCAGGTTGTTCAGAACCCCATCCAGCCTGGCCTTGGACACTTCCTGGGATGGGCAATCCACAATTTCAAGCAAACAAGATTAATTTTTTTTTTGCTTATCCATGACCATTGATAATTTTCATATGCTACTGTACCACAAAAAAAAGTCTTCAGTAAAAAGGTACAGTTTCTTCCACAATGATGATACATGCAAATATTTATGAGAATAAATGGTCAATAAGCTCTTTATTCCCATAGACCTTTGTGCAAACAGCAGCTCACCTCTGTCTGTGCTTGCAAATGAATCAGGATTACAGAACACCAACAAAGGAGACTGGCCAGTAAAAGAAATAGTAATTCCTCTTTCCCCTCCCTGTATTGCTCACCTCTGTTGGTATAAGCCTGGAAAACACAGACTCTGTGACTTTGCAGAGCTTTGGCTTAGTGTGCCCAGTCTTTAAGTCAGAAAGAGGCAGGATAGAAAAGGAAAAGCTGGTCACCATCCCAAATCCTTCTCTGGGAGCACAAAGGCTCATTGAAGAACACAGAAATAAGAGAAAAATCTCCCCTAAACTTCATCCTATTGGTAAGGAGGAAACTGCTCTTTGACAACAGGCTGGCAGGTGCTGTGGAGCCAGGAGTGACAAAGAGAGCAAGTAATTCAAGGCTGAGTTAAGTGGAAGATTGAACCATACTGTCATCTAGCGGACAAAGAACTTATTTTACTAATTCTTAAGTAATGCTGAGCCTGATTCTCCTATCCAAAACCTGACAAACCACCCTGTTGAATTCAGGGGTGTGTTTCACACCACTGCAAAGTCAGCTGGAGTTTCCAATTCCAAAAGGCTGCTCGTGAGGTAAGAATTTCATGATATTATTGTTTGTTCCAACTCACTGAAAAGGAATACACAATTCTGTACTAAACACGAAGGTTAATTGCAAGGAAGTTGATCTGGGGAAGCTTTGTTTCCTTTTGTTTTCTTCTTCCTGTTGAGTAGTTTTAATTTGTTTTCCACAATTATGTCTAAAAATGGTGATATTCTGGAACCAAAACAAAATCTCAAGCTCCTTCACCAAATCAAAGAGGTCTGATGGGTTACTTACAGAGAAAAACCTGTTTGTCCTTGAGTTCTTGGAACTTTCTAAGTCCACAAACTTTTCTCAGTTTAGTTATCTCACTACTGTTTAGGAATATTCTATTCTAAAAGAACAGACATTTGAAAACTGAAATGTGAAAAGAAGCATCACTTGTTTTTAAAATTGTGATGAAAATGTAAAGGTTCCTTCCAATTCTGTTCTGTATTTTTTTACTTTGTACCTCCAGGACCTGTCCCTCACAAGCCTGAACTTTTCCCTACAGGACAGCTGCTCCATTGCTCTGATCAACCTGGATGTGGGGTTGTTGTTTGGGGTAGAGGTGTCTGTGTACTTCTCTCTCTGACTCGGGAAGTTCAGAAAGACTGAGAAGGTGTTTGGTAGCAGAGTTGAAGGAGACATAAACTGGTCTTAAAAATGAGCTTTGCCATTTTGATTATTAATTATTATTACAAGCTAAAGTTCATCCTCTATGCAGATATAATAATGCACATTATTTAAAGCAGCCACAACTTGACAGTCAATACTTCACAACCACTTATTTTCAAGCTGCAAGAAGAGTGCTGGTAGGAAAGAAGGAGGGCAAGAAAGCAAAGGGAACCTGCTTCTCTGTGCAGGTAAGTCTGCTTACCATCCCATTTGGACAAACACATCCAGATATGCAGCCATGGCTGATACACTCCAAGTCATAGTTCTGGCAAGTCTTGGCACACTCCAATCCTTCTGCTCTTGGGTTGTTTGCAGGACAGATAATTTTTTCCATAGGGGATCTGCATGCCAAGCTCCTTTTTACTTCAAAGTTTAAAAAAAAAAATGTTGCAATTAGAACTCAAGTATTGTTAGCACAGTATTTCTCTAAAAGATGGATCCACACTTTTATTAGAAAACTAATTTGGAATATAGACTCTACAACACCACACCATGACACTGTAAAAACAGTCCCTACTTCCTGTGAAGTGACCCCAGTTAGGCTGTCATAAATCAGGTATTCTAATACTGAAGCAAAAAAAGCTGCACTAAACACAACAGGGCAATTCCAGACATGAACTATGTCAGCAGAAAATTTATATTCTGAGAAGCAACAGCATCACATATGATTGTATTTAGACCCACTTCCCACACTGAGTACAACCCCACTGATGACTTTAAATAACAGTGCTTTCAACTTGAATACAAGCTCTTTGGGACTTCAGATTCTGTCAGAAGATCAGACTGTCCCAAGAATCTCCAGGTCATTATTTCAAGTAGTACTAGCAACATGTCTCTCTGAGATTTTAGTGAGTCTTAACACCCTAATATCAGGAAAAGTAAGTCTGAATAGCATTTTAAAAAAAGAGTGTGGAGAGATATACACCTGGAAGGCTTCACCTGAAGAACAGGTGGGCCAACCTGGTGGTCACCACCCTGTACCTTCAGTCGGATTTACAGTGTTTTCCACCAGAAGCTCTGGCAACAAGGATGCCTGGTAGTTTATCAAAAGATGCAGAGACAAACAACAACACTTCGTCTCCAAGGCACCAGCAAAAATCAACCAGTTTTCCCCAAGCCCCGTGTCCAGGTGCATTTGGCAGTGTGCCACAGAAGACAGCATGTTTGACACTACTCCTGGTGATCACACAGGGGTCATCAAATACTCTGAACTGAAAGGGACCCATGAGGATCATCTCCAGCTCCTGGATATTCCCAGGCCCCCTCAAATCCCCACTGAGATGCATCCAGTGTCAAACCCTGTCTGTCCCATCACAATCCCATAAATTCTATCCAAAATATCCCAGGGCACTGCTGTCAGTTCTCTGCCTAGCTCTTCAAGGCAGCTGTCAGTCTCCAGGAGTTTTTATGGCTGGAAGGCACAGCGGGAGCCTGGCACTGCTCTGAATGTCAGGCCACAGAAAGCTTCATTTGCACCAGAAGGAAGAGCTTGCAACCTGCCAGTCAGAAGCAGGAGGGATGAAACTGGTTAGTCTCTGATGTCATGTGATCCTCAAACCTGGGGGCCTCAGACCACTGCCAAGGGACCCTGTAACCTCTTCAACTCAAGAGAGACTGCAGCAGCTAGTTATGATTTTGAAAGGTGAGGCTCAACAAGCACTGCACTCTCTCATGCAAGCTTTTTGTTTCTATCCTATAATAAAAAAATAATAAAATAGTAAAAAAAAAATTAGAAAAATACTCACAAGGTCACCAACCATTGCAACCACTGGTGGTACTTCTCTATTCTACACTATCAAGAGACTGAATAAGAAGAGGAAAAATAAATTAAGAAAATAAACAGGAAAGAAACATTTTTCTGAGGCATACTAACTTCTGGCAGATGGCCTCTCATCAGTGAAAACATCAGGCAGGAAGGCACCAGGAGCTCTGTTTGTACTGCAGTGCATGAAGCCATTCTCACAATAGCTAAGAAAAAACAAATAGAGCTCACAGTTAATGCAATGACATTTCACTCTCACTCACGCTGCGGTTTTCAGGCAACAGGGAACTTGTCAGTACTAAAATTATAGGTCTCCTTGGGGCCGATCTGTTGCTCTACATCCACTGTGTCTGTCAGCCTTAAAAGTAAACCTTCTTTTAGAGTTGATGTGATATATTAATGTGGTAACCCAGCTGGCTGTTAGCCCTGCCTTGCTAAATCCAATGCACAGGGATAAAGCTGGGCAAGATATTAGTCAGTTTTGCTGTGGAGAGAAGTAAGGGACCACATCTAGTGCCTGAAATTTAGGATTTTTGAGGTAAAGGGGAAAAGGAGAAAATACTATTCCCAAAACTGGGCTTGCCAGGAGCTACCCAGCAATTACATTCCCACTCTCAGTGTATCACAAATCAATTTAACAATTAGAAAAGCTTTTTAATATTTGTATCTCTGATAGAGGTAATTAGGTTTTAATATTTAAGAAATGCATCACAGTACATTAAAGTGACATTTTAAAAGCCTACAAAGTAGCTACTGTCAGCAATTAAACTCCATTCCAAACTGGCAGGAACTGTTCACAGAACTGGGCTTAATATTATTTTCTGACTAAGGTGGCATTTGAAATGATGTGGATGGAGATGCAACAGCAAAACTCACCACTTGGTTTGTCGGGGGAAAAAAACTTGCTCTCGTTTAAGCTCATTTCAGTGAAGGCACAGGAAGTGAACCAGTTAACCACTCAAGCTGCCCAAAAATTCGACTCACAGCACATTGGGACGAGTTACGAACGGCGCCCTTACCACATGGTGTAATGATCCGAAAAGACATCCTCTGGCTGGAAGATCTCCCCGTCGTAGTAACAGGAGCAGTGGGACTTGGGCACGCACTGCTCGTGCTCGTCCAGGTAGTGCCCAAGGGGACAGAAGCATCCTTCCACGCAGAGCTCCTCGCAGTCCTCGTCGGGGTGGGACAGGGAGCGGCAGGTCTGGTTGCATGGCGTCCCACACTGCTGGTACACCTGCCCTTCGGGGCACCCCATGGCTGTGGGGACACGTGCACACGAGGGACACTGGTGAGCGAGGCAAAGCCAGCAAAAGGAAAAGCTGCCTAGGCCAGACTGGGTCAGGTTTTGAGTTCTATTTACTCATCTATAGAGGACAGTGTTGTGCTGTCCCTCCTGGACTCCGCAGCATCGGTGTGGCCAAGGGCGCTGCTTGTACAGGCACAAACAAACCTTTACTACACTGCTATTCTCAGGAAATCTCAGCACTGGACTGCAACCCCTGTGATGGAAATCCAGCCAAAAAGGTTCATCCAGAACAAGAAACGTGAGCTCTGTCCAACCTCTGTTATTATCTGGATAGCATCCTTCCAGTACCTGAAGGGAGCCCACAGGAAAGAGGGAGAGAGACTATTTCCAAGGGGCTGGAGTGCCAGGACAAGGGGGAATGGCTTCACACTGACAGAGAGCAGGGTTAGATTGGATACTGGGAAAAAAATGTTTGTTATGAGGGTGGGCAGGCCCTGGCCCAGGTTGGGCAGAGAAGCTGTGGCTGCCCCTGGATCCCTGGGAGTGTCCAAGGCCAGGTTGGATGGGGCTCTGAGTGAGCTGGGCTGGTGGAAGGTGTCCCTGCCCATGGCAAGGGAGTTGGAATGAGCTGATCTCTAAAGACCCTTCCAACACAGGCCACTTCATGATTCTACATGTCAGGAGCATTACATACACATTTACACCTCTTTTTTTCCTTTGCAACATGGTTAGGGACAATTTGGTCAAAATAAGTAGACTATTAATAGAAAAGTCCTCTTCTTGATAAGCAGGTGCTGCAATACTTTACAGCCCCACCGCCCAGAGGCACTCAGTGATTCCTATGGAAACAGATGCAAATAATGAAGTCATTTAGGAATTATGGAGCCAAAGCTCGCGGTACTAACTATTTTTGATTACGAATTCATTCTAATTCATACTCATTATTATGACGCTTGGAGCCACTTTGGCTTCTTTGTTTATGTAACTTCCACTTCCAGAGTGCTGATTTCGAGGTGTTCACCCCTGCACACACGAGCATCAGCACTAGGTGGCAGCTCTGACAACACAAGAAAACAAATTAGTATTATCAAGGGCTTTAATTTAACAGGCCTCCTGATAACCAGGGTTTACAAAACTTGTCGTTTGTAGCAAACTTCCACAGCAAACAGAGTTGGAAGACGATGAGGAAGGATGTTCAGTGGAGCGAGGGAAGCAGCTGCAAATAAAAGCTGGCACTTTGTACCTTGCTAAAACAGAGATCAAAGTGTTACATAGAAAGCTCTTCCTCTCTTTATACCTGCAGAATGATGTGATAATCCCTACCCTCTCTTCCATGAACACACTTCCCTGGGACCTATAGCAGCCATGGCAGTGAAACAACAGCAAGGCTACAGCTCTGCAACCTCACCCAGGTGTCAGCTGGGCTAACAAAGCAAGGACTTCATGCCAACTGATGTCTCATGCTCACCTTCACAAAATTCTTCTGAAATGCAAAATCATTTCTGGCTGCTGAAGACAGACATCTCCCCAATTTCTGCTGAGGCTCCTGCAGTCCCATACTCAGGAACATAATTCCCTAACTTGAGGATCCAGCCCAGAGGCACCTAAGGTGACTTGAAGCCTTCTCCAGAGCAAGGATCTCCCAAGTTTGGGACTTCAGCACAAACTATTTAATATACCTTTCACAACACAGCACAAGAAATCCATGTGTGCTCATCCACACAATAAACAGGGCAAATGCTTCCCAACTCAGAACTAAGCAGAGGAGAGGTTGTCTCACAGTTATTCATAGAAATTTACAGAAACTTGCTTCTAATTTACACAAACATGATCTTTGCAGTAAATCAAGTACTCAACAGGCACAGCCCAGGGCTGAGGACCATTTTAAAAGTAACTTTCTTTACTAAAGGCATGTCCTAGCAGGACAACCACGAGGCCTCAGCCAAAAATATTATTTGCTACACATAAACCTCTGGAAACAAGGAATTGCTATGACATATTTCAGGCAGGTACATCAATTTACTAGAGTTTTGAGATTTAAAAAAAATAGGGTAACTGAGTCCAACATCCTGCCCTACTTTATAGTCACTCCCTGTCCAGAGCTTTGCAGTGGATCCCTTTATGAGCTCAAATATGTAACTCATTTGGGAGAACGGCTTCAAACTGAAAGAGGTAAAGTTTATGTTAGATATTAGCAAGAAATTCTTCCCTGTGAGGATGGTGAGGCCCTGGAACAGGTCGCCCAGAGAAGTTGTGGCTGGAAGTGTTCATGGCCAGGTTGGATGGGGCTCTGACCAATCTTGTCCAGTGGGAGACGTCCCTGCCCACTGCAGAGAGGTTGGAACAAGAAGGTATTTAGGGCCCCTTCCAACCCAAACCATTCTATGATTTACTTGCTCATGTATCTCTTAAGATGTCAGAAAAATCCCCTCATTTCTCAGCTCTGCCGCCCAATGCTTGCACTCCCTGTCCCAATCCAGTGCTCCATCATCTCCCAGCAACATCTGTTTTTAACAGCAAAAAGGTGAGACGACTGACCTGGGAGGGGACTGCTGTCTGTACACTGTGTAATACACTGCCACTAAAAAAAACCCATCCCATTATTGCCAGGAAAATGAGAGGAAAAGGCGAGGTGCATCCAGTCTTTGTGGATGTCTGCTATATAAACCAAACAGTCCAATGCTATGCTCTGAAGCACAGCCTATCCCAGAAATAAGGTGAGAAACAGTGGGAACACACTGGAAAAAATGTGTCTGCATCAGACAGCTCCAGCAGCTTTTGTGGGTGGGTTTTCAACCCGGACTGAAAGAGACATAAATGCTGACCAGTTGCTTGGGTAACACAAGGTGCAAATGTTATCAGCCCCAGGTCAGAGGCTCTGGGTGAAGGTGCACCCTGTTAGGACTAGATTTAACACAGAACTACACCCCATGTGATGTAGCCACCCCCAAATGCTGCTCAGGGTCTGCCCTTAATTCCCCACTGCAGCACTCTTGGATTTATCCTATACAAATCCTCTTACAGCCATGCGAAGGCAAGAATTGCCCCAGCACTACCACATTAAGGAAAATAGTGGGCTTATCAATGGATCCTAAAACCTGAATTCCCTGTGCCACAAAAAGAATATATACATACATATAGACACATATCCTACAAAGAATCCTAAGACCATCTGGGTTGAAAAAGACCCTTAAGGTCACTGAATGCAACCATTAAAGTAACACTACCAACTCCACCACTAAACCAGGTCCCTCAACGCCACATCCACGTGGCTTTTAAACACCTCAAGGGTTGATGACCAAATCACTGCCCTGGGCAGCCTGTCCCAGTGTTTGACAACCCTTTCTGTGGAGAAATTTTTCCCAATATCCAATCCAAACCTCCCTTGGTGCAACTTGAGGTAGTTTTCTCTTGTTCTGTCACTTGTTCCCTGGGAGCAGAGCCTGACCCCCACCCGGCTACAAACTCCTGTCAGGGAATTTGGAGAGCAAGAAGGTGCCCCCAGAGCCTCCTTTTCTCCAGGCTGAGCCCCCCCAGCTGCTCCTCACACGAGTTCCCCTCCAGACCCTTCCCCAGCCCCGTCCCCTTCCCTGGACACGCTCCAGCCCCTCAATGTCCTTCATGTATTGGGGTCCCAGCCCTGGGCACAGGATTTGAGGTGTGTCCTCCCCAGTCCCATGTCCTTATTGAACCTCATCCCACTGGCTTCAGCCCATCAATCCAGCCTGCCCAGATCCCTCCACAGAGCCTTCCTGCCCTCCAGCAGATCGACAGCTCCTGCCCAACTTCATGCCATCTGCAAACCAACTGAGGGAGCACTCAATCCCTTTATCCAGACAATTGACCAAAATATCAAATAAAACTAGCTCTAGTATTGAGCCCTGGGGAACAACACATGTGAATTAGTGCTAACTCCAGTCACCACCACTTTCTGGGCTCATCCAGCCTGGTTTTTAACCACTTCTTCAAATGCAGGTGCATGAGAGACAGAGCCCATCCAGCATGAAGGGACTGGCTCTGGTGCTTAATCATGGTGGGCTGCAGGGGTG
The DNA here is from genome assembly GCA_035583185.1 of Anabacerthia variegaticeps. Lineage (NCBI taxonomy): Eukaryota > Metazoa > Chordata > Aves > Passeriformes > Furnariidae > Anabacerthia > Anabacerthia variegaticeps. The sequence goes on along the minus strand of JAWWEW010000041.1, from coordinate 55,309,456 downwards.
TGAGTCAGGTCTTAAATAATCAAACTGCAACTAAAATAATTTCAGAGACACGGGAGTTGTTAGCTTGACAAGCAGCAGAACTGCTGGGCTGCATTAATGACTTTCCTCCCTTACAATCCTCCACTTCAAATCAAGCAAACTCGTTCTGTCAAGTCATTTTGCAAGAAACCAAGTCCCTGTGGAGCAAGGCAGGAGTGGAGCACACATTCAGTGCAATGGGCCATCAGCACAAATTACACAACCTGCACATTCACATCTTAAACCCATTAAAAGAGGGATTGCTCTCCTCCTTGTGACAGGAGATGTCTAGGGCATCAGGATCATTTAATGGGGGCTGATGGATCTGCAATCAGGGCAGTCACTGTGTGAGAGCATAAAGCCCTCTGTAATGCACAGAAAGGAAGAAGCAGCCCTGCACTATTAAAGATTAATTGTGAAAATTGACTTGTTCAATTACAGAAAGAACAATGGTGCATTACTGCTGCTCGCTCTTTCAGCCTCCAGACCTGCAGTTTTAAAAGGATTTTTATTACGTTACTGCTCCACTATCTGAACATGTACATAAATTAGGTAAAATATTATCAAACCATGCAGCAGTTTAGCATAAACTGGTTTTGTTCTCATTCACAGTAAATACTCTCCAGCCCCCAGGAGCTGTGGTTACTGACCTTACAGGTACAGACCCTACCAGGTGGAATGCCAGTGACCTCTCTTTCTTACTCTTTCCTAGTTTCTACACACTCAGTTTGTGTTTTTCCAACCCTCTGTTTGGAAAGAAGTAGCAGAACAGACCTGGAGAGCTGCCAAGCACACATATTTTTCTCCAAAATTTTCAATTGCCCTCTTTCCTTAATAATAAAATTGCTCAGGAACATGGAAAAACATCCACTTCACAAATATTTATGGGGAAAAGACTGTCCGTGCTCAACCAAAATTGCATTGCAATGGATTTTTTCCTACCTCATTGGCCTAATAGAGAAAGAAAAGAAATAAAAAGTGTTGGATTCTTTCACTCCAGCCTCTTAGTTTGACTATTCATTGAACTGAAGCTGGGGAATCTCTGTCCTTGGAGATACTCAAAGCTTGTCTGGACAAGATCTCAGGCAATCTAGAGTAAGTTAGCCCTGCTATGAGAACAGGTGGTACCACAAGACTGCCAGAATTCTCTTCTGATGCAAGCCTGTCTTGACCAAGTACATGCCTTTGTGCTTTCTCCATACCCTCACACTCAGCTACATCATGGAGTCACTGATGGGGTCAGGACATGGAAAGCTCGAGCCTCAAAAGAAGGCAGTTCATGGATTACTGCAAATCACTTGGAGATCCCTACCCTGAGACACCCAAAGTTTTCAGGTGAATACCTAGAACTTAAATACAGCTGAAAATGGAAATTCAGTCAGAAGTTGTGCTGAGGACTGGCAGCTGACCTGCTTCTCTCCCCCAGTGCTGAGCAATCTCTGGGAACAGTTTTTGCATCCATGCTAGTGCAGAGAAAAGACAGACTCTCTCACGCCATAAGAAATATTGAGCACCTTGCAAAAACCACCTCATTCTAGATTTCTCACCCAACACTGCCAGATATATTCCTTCGAGACAAGGCAAACCAGGGGGTGTAGCAGCATTTCACTTACGGCAGAAGTCAGGCTCTCTCCACTGCACCAGGATGCTCTTCCTGGCACAGGCTGCAGCGTAATTAGCCACAGCAGAGCACAGGCAATCCTTGCCACTGGAGCAGGAGCAGACGTCAAAGCGGCAGTTCTTCACGTAGGGAGTGGGGTTGACCTCATGGTGACAGGGTTCAAATGCAGGAGACATCAGAATTGAGCAGGAGTCCTCAGCATATTTGGCTAAAAAGAGAAAAATCACATTCTCGCACCAACTGAATCAATCGGTGGCTTTCAAAAAAAGCTAGAAAAGCCAGAGTAAGCATTTTATTTTCCTCTTATAGAAGAAAAACAAACAAAGCCTCCCAAAAAATCAACCCAAAGCATACAAGAATAAAACAGGGTCAAGCAGGCACAGAGAGCATCATAGCTCACATGTCATGAGCTCTACTGAAAGAATAATGTTTCACTAGTAAAACAAATCAAGGAAAACCAAAGCTTTTATATCATGTTACCACTGTTTCTGGTGCTGTACTTGCTTTTACAGGGCCTCTGCTTTCTGCTGCTTTTTATATTTGCAAAATTAAACCCTCTAGGCTGCCCTACGCTCATGAATCACCAGTGCCAGCTCTGACCTACAGCCATAAAAGTCTTTCTGTGATTGCTTCTCCCAAGGAAACAGAGGCTGCTGGAACACCTGGGACAAGAAAATTGCTCTGATTTCTCCCTGTGTCAAATCAGGACAACAAAGCAGCATGGAAGGAAAAAGGAAAGGCTGTCTTTTGGGACACAGTAAAATAAGGGAGACAAGGAATGGGGAAAAGTGTTTAAGCTCGAAGCACAGAGGGATGAAGAAAAGGTGTTTTCTCCATCCAGAGGATAAACATGGTATTGCCCACACTTGCAAAGAGCAGTTTCAGTGGCACAGGTGTGCTGTGGCTGTGATGGTCTAACTCAGACTGTGGTCCAAACATTGCTGACCTTTGCTTTCAATTTTCACAAAATATTAAGTTTTCCTGCATGGTCTGAGTATCTGGGGGTGGTTTTTGTGGTTGTTTGCAAGGATTTTTTACATATATATTACTGCCACCCTGCTGGTAATGTAAGCAACATTAGTGTCTTCTCTTTTCTTCATTTTTTTCTATTTATTTTCAATTTTTATAGTAGCTTCTTCTCTTGTTCTTTATTTTCTTTTGAGTATATTTTAGGGTTTGGTTATTGGGTTTGGTTTTTTAACGTAAAATGAAAGATCACAGTTTTCTGCACATTTTGATTTTGGATGAAGTTTAGTACCTAATCGAGGATTGAGGTTGCAGGGGTCATTGTCTTGCTTTAACAAGTCTTGGCAGTCTGCATTGAGCTTCCAGGAGTTTCCAAAGTCTTCCAGAAGAGATTCCACCATGCCAGAAGGTGTAAGAAAATCATCCCCTTGGTTACCATTGTAATTCCCACATAGGCCACACATCCTTCCGGAATAGACTGGAGACAGCTGAGGAACACAACATTAGCCTGGTCATCCTCCAGAACAGGTTATCACTGTATGGCAAGATTTTTTAAAGAAGGAGCCACACACAACTCAATAGCCAAGAAAACTCTCAATTACACATTCAAATGCTATAGGCACAATGTCATTCTACCACATTTTTCAACTTCTAACAAAATTGCTACTATTAGCAGGAGCAGGACAGTTTTTGCACGGTACACGGCTAATTTCAGATGATAACTGAGGGTGGCTAGGAGAAAAACACCTTTTTTGTGCCTTGATCAGCAGACCAGTTTAGTCTTTTCTTATTTTTCCCCTTCATTCATATAAATGAGGAGGACAACACTGGAGGTTGCATTTTTTTTATGTAGTGAGAGGATTATATTTCCAATAGCAATTTGGGAGAAAATACTGCACCTGAAACCATTTCCCATTTAAAAGGAAAATCTGAAGGTGAAGAAAATTTAAACAGATTGCTTTGTCACAAAAGAGAGGTAACACTGGAGGAGATGTTCCCTTAACATTACTGACCACTGGTAAAATAAGGAAGAAACTACTAGCCCTAAAGGTGCATGACCTCACTTTAGGGCTTCCTCCTGCCCAGAGGACCTTCTGACACAGTAAAAACAGCACTGCCAACAACCCACAGAGCAGATGCACTTTTCACCCTGCCCTATTCCTGCTGCAAATCCAGGAGCAGCTGCAACATGACTCCAAACCTAGAGGCAAACAGGGAGAAATCTCCTAAGCAACACCTGCAACACAAAGGCACCAATATCTTTTGTTTTAATAGGAAAGGAACTGTCAGCTTCTATCAGAAGCAAAGCTACTCAGGAGATGACTCAGGGCTTTAATGCATAATTAAAGATAAAAAGCATCATCCAAAATACACCCTAACACTACTCACCATTCAAACATGGTGGTCAGAGAGTAAAATATAGAGCATGAAAAGAAACAACCATGAATTATTAGAATATGTGAATCCTTACTACTCCAACAGGCAAGGCAGCTATTCTTTCATGTACTCTCCAGATGGAACAATGACTCATACAAATCCAAATTCTGGTGTATTTTTAAGGGGAAGCTCAAATCACAAATATCAAGCAGTCACAGAAAGGGGAGCCTTCTTGAGGAACACAGGAAGAATTTTTGCCAGAAGCCTGGCCAAGGTAATGGAAGTGTATCACTTCCCCCAATTGTCAGAAATACTTGGCAATGGGTCAGTCTACGAATCCAGCATAAATTAGCTCTCCAAAAGCAATTAAAAGGATGCTTTTGATACCCAGCAAGGGAAGGAGCGGATGACTGGAGAAACTTCCACCACTTTTATGGGTAGAGCATCTGGAGCAGAAAATTACATTTGCTTTAAGTGAGAGATAAAATTTGTCAAGCCATACGTGCCTCTGACCAGGCAGAAAAGTACTTCAAATACTGAGGAAAATCAAAACTTCTGAGATGTGCCATGGGACTGAAATGAATCATTCTAAGTCCAAAAAGCACTCCTAGAACCCTTGGAGAACATAAACACAGGTTAAATACAAAAAACCAACCACAAAACCACAGGTGCTTTCCAAAGTTATTCTTGACCTTCTTGTCTTTTCAACTCTTGAACTCAATTGTGAACCAGCTTTCAGAAACCTTTACGCTGTGCCAGGCATGACATTTAAGTCAGATTTTAGTGGAACGTAAGGAAAATGCAAGATCAAGGCCATGGTTCTGAGAGGGCAGCATTCACTGCTCAGTAGAAAATCCCAGGAAAACTGGTTTTCTTGGCAAAACTTCTCCTAATGAGGAGAACCACCCCACAGAGGGTCCAGCTGCAGATCCCCTGCTACAAGGGGGGTTCAAAGGCAGCAGGGCTGTGGTTACAGCTTCCCTTCCAGCTCATTTCTTTTAAACCTGGCTTGGCCATCTCTACCCTCTGCTGTGGTCTGCAGCACACACAAACCCTAATTGTTAATCAAGGCTGACTTCAAACATTCCTCACAGTAGAAGGAGCACACAACACGTCTACGAGCTAATTTCTTCTTCCTGGAAATTATGAGTAACCGTGTCCCTGGAGCCATTTTCTTCCCTTATTTTTAAGTTGTTCAAATCCATTGTTTTAGACAAGACAGTCAACGCAAATCAAAGCAAAAATGCAGTTTGGAGGGGTATCTGCTGAACAAAACACAAGACTACTCATGGTTAATAAAAAGAAGGGGAAAGAAAAAGAGAGAGGAGGAAAAAAGCCTCCAAGATGCTGTAGGATGAAATGTTTGCTTCTGGAATACAAAAGGACCTGTAATGCACTCCGGGGGTAGCAAAAGAGAAAGGAATTTCTAACATGCAACACAGTGCAATTTCTCACTTTGGACAAGAAAATCTTTGTGCACACTTGGGTGGGAAGAGAGAAGGGGTGAACAGGCATAAATAAAAGTGACAGAAAGAAAGAAGAGTACCTTGACCAGGAGCTCACCACGCCCATCCCAGTCAATCTGCACATGTTCCCCATAGGCCAGGCGAACTGAGGTCCTCACCACACGCTGGATGCGGAGGGCACCTGAAGGCAACCAGAGTGTCAGTCGGTCAAGGCAGGGTGTGATGTTTCATTGCCTGGGACAGCTGTGTTGTGCTGAACGGGGGGCACAAAGGTCTGCCAAAGCCAGGGGGACCAGCAGCACCCACTTCACGTTTCCCAAGCTTTGTGCCTGCTTGAATTTGCCCAAAAGGCTCTGTTTTAGGGCACTCAGGGGCCCTGGGAGAGGGTGTTTGTGCATTTTGTCAAAGCTCAGGGCTTAACCGTGACATTTTGCAAGATGTAGTGACAGGAAAACGAGGAATGGCTGTAAACTGAGAGAGAGCAGGGTTAGTTTGGATATTGGGAAGAAATTCTTCCCTGAGAGGGTGGGCAGGCCCTGGCCCAGGTTGAGCAGAGAAGCTGTGGCTGCCCCTGGATCCCTGGGAGTGTCCAAGGCCAGGTTGGATGGGGCCCTGAGCGACCTGGTCTAGTAGAAAGTGTCCCTGCCCACGGCAGAAGGGTTGGAAGTGGATGGTTTTTAAGGTCCCTTCCAATCCAAACCATTTTGTGATTCTATGATTTCAAGTTTCTGGACAAAAAAAATAATACTTTCAAGAAGAATATACCAACAGTGGTTTTTACAAGTCTAAGAAATGCAGACCATCTTAATTCTGCAGATTTTAGAGGACCTGAGCCAAGATGTGTCAGCTGCATGGAGAGCAGTTGAAATGACAGAGCCCGTAGAAGAGACCGTAAGTGAGAATTTGGTCTTGAAAACACTTTTTGGTTGAACTGGGCTAAGGCATGCCAGAAAACACTAGTAAATAGGAACCTTTCAGTGTGTGGCCAGAGTCAGCCCATGGGAACACACCTTGTAGCAAAGGGATCTGTATGTCCTGTCCATTCAAGGAAACTCCTCCTCCATGTTTCAGTTTAATGATGCTGTTGTCCATATCCCGGATCCGGACAGAAGCTGAGCGAGTGCACACGGCATCAGGATCATCTGCACACTACAGGGAAGGAAAAGCCTGCCTCAAGCTTTCACTTAATTGGTGACTCAGCCCCGGGCCCCCAGGAGGCATTTCAGCATCTAATTTGGGAGGTGTTGCGTGTCATGATGCTTTTATGGATCTAGTTTCTGCATGCCACAAACACCAGGCTGGCAGCCTCCTCTCCATTATCCCACTAATCATGCTCCAGGGAGCTGCCTGTCTCAGAGCCTGGAAAGCCATCTGTGGGTGCCACACCAGAGCCTGGGGACCAGTGACCATGCCAGCTGTGGCAGGGGCAGGAAGGGCACACTGACCCACACAGCCCACCAGGCTGGGACACAGCCACGCAGCTCACACCACCCCGGACTCCTGTGGTGTTTATTTTCCTGGCTGTGGGTTATGTAGCTGGAGAATGAGGGTTGCAGGGCCCCAGGTCTCCTCCCCAGTTTTGAAAGGGGAGTTTCAGTGGAAACCTGTTCTACAGGTTCCCAAGCACGGATGATCTCAGAGCTGCACAATCAGAGCTTACTGAGCCAGGACTCAGACGTAGACTGTGCGTAGAACCCTCACAGCCCATTTCCCTAAAGCCTGTGACTTCTCTGTTGCTGCAAGGCAGGCTGATACTTCCCTTCTCTCCTGACTCCATCACACCTCTCCCTGCTTTCAGTTCCTCCCATCACCCTGACATAACACCCATCACCTTTCTTTCCCTCTGCTTCCTTCAGTGCCCTTTTCAGTCTCCGGCTTTCACCTATTCCCAACAGCAAATTAATTTCAGGACTGGGTTAACCACCCCATGACACCCTTCTCCAGGATCTCCGTCCCTTCCTGCACTGCCTCTCTCCAGCTGTCTCCACTCCTTGCCTCCAGCTGCCTCTCAAACATCCATCAGGGGAGATGGCAAAGAAAGGCAGGAGCTGCTGACTGGCTGACAAAAAAATCACCAGCCAATATGACCAAATGTGAAGCAACTCAAGGTGCTGCTCTGCCAATGCACCCTCTTCAGTATCCAAGGAAATGTCCAAGGTATTAGGGAGGCACCAGTGGTCAGGGTGCTTTGCAAGGGGCAAACCTTCATCGCCCTTTATTTGTTCAGCTGGCAAAGAGGCAGTGTGGACCCATTCTCCAAACCTCCACCTCCAAGTAGGCTCCCGAGAATGGCAGCGAAGAGAAGCAAAAAAAACTTATTAACTAAGGAGAAAGACTGTTATTTAAACTAATTATTTCACAGGCCTGCGCATCTGCAATTCACATCATGCTCCCACAGCCCTTCCCACTGTCCCAAGGGGATGGGCAGAGGCTCCAGCCAAGGCTGCTGTTACCTGCACCGTCTCAATGATCACAGAAAAGGAATTTTCCACACAATCCTTGGCAAATAAGTACTGACAAATCCCGCTGAAGGTGAAATACTTGTTGTCAAAGCTTTTGAAGTGGGACTGGCCGGTGACAGAGCATTCTCCTGGAAAAGGCAAAGAGCCATTAATCACCCCAGTGCCAGTGGTGAGCAACACTCTGCCTGGCCCCCAAAAGCCACTGAGGAGGAAGAGTAGCCCAGTGGAACAGATTGTACCAGGCCCAAGCTCCCTGCAGACCAGAAAGCACCAGCAAGATGCTTATCTCACAGTTTATTCCTGTAGGACCTTACAGAGGTACCACCAACAGCTGGGGAATATGGCATAAATCACACTCAAGAGCTGAAATTTGTACCTGTGGAAAAGCTTGTATAACATTTCAAATGGATGGTCATGAGGGCATCAGTGAAAAATCCCCTGGAAAATCATCACAGTGACCTCATGGTCACAAGCTCTTGGCAGACTAGGTCATAGCTAGTACCTGAGATGGGTGCCAGTGGCACTAAACCATTTTAAACAGCAGCCCATGCTCCCTGTGATGTAGGAACCACATTACCCTCTTCATACAATGGGGAAACTGAGGCACAGAGAGTGAAAGTACTAATGCCTAAGGTTGGGAAAGACACTCGGGATTATCCAGCATATCCACTGCATAAAACTGGACATGTTGCCTCTCTATGCCTGTGCAGAAGTTTGCAACATCTTGACATTACTCACCTTAAATCCAATTTTACTTAACCCAGTGAGGCACATCTGCATCCACAGAGCTGGCTGCAGAGTCCAGGAGCCTTTACAGAGTTGAAAATTAAAGTTTTTAACAAGACTTGTTGGATTCTCACAGCTGCTCTGCTCTTCTGCAGAGGTGCCTCAGTCTCAGTCTGTGTGTCAGAGTTGCATCTTGACAAATTGTGAGCCCCCTTCCTGTGTCTTTACTGGTGTTTTAGAGGATTGCAGTGTGGCTTTATGAAGGCAACAGTGCCTGAAAGCCTTCTTCACAATGGGTTCCCCACAAAGTGTTGATTTCTTGGCTGGGTTGCCTTGAGTACCAGTAAGTTATTCTAACATTAAAGGAAAAAATACCTTAACAGAATGAAGAATATAATCAGAATGGAAGATAATCTCTGTTCTAATTCTTCCAAGGGTAGAATTTATGTTGGACTTTACTCTGAACCATTACTTTAATTAACTAGCATAAAAGTTAAAAATAATTCTATAATTACAATAGCTGTATCTAATGTTCTTACAGAATAACATGAGTCTGGCTAGTCCACTCTTCCAATACAAAAAGGGACTATTTAAACACATCAACTTTTTAAAATGTTTTGCTAAGTTGTGGCTTTTTATTTCCAGGAAGGCAGTATCCAGATGCCACAGCCGGGATTTAGTACCCTGTTATGCAAACACACGGGGAAGGTCCAACTCCACTGACTTTACAAAGAAAATTTTTCATGTGAGAAGACCATCACACTTAGAGATGACCCCATAGCAAACAAGGTGGGCAGTGAGCTCCTTCTCCAGAACAAAATTCAGGTGCTGCGACCACACTGGCAATGCCCTGACCAAGGATGGAGACAGGTTAAATGTCACAAGCTGGCAGGTGAATGCCATGAGTTATTCCCTCTTTGCTGCCTTTGAGTCTCACAGATCTGTCTAATGAACACCACATGGAAATTTCTCTCTCCAACGTAATATTATTCAGTGTCAACCACGTTAAACAGCCTGTGCTAAAGCACAGCTTCACACATCCTGAGGATTCATAACCTTGCACAACTCTGATTTGCCCTAAGAGAAGTCCAGCACCACCCAGAGAGCTGCCTGTCAGCCCCTGGAGAATTAGGCAGCTTGGTACTTACTGGCTCACCCTGGAAACGCTACTTTCTGTTCAATTAAACTTGGCCAAAGATAAACCAAGTGTTATTGTACCCAAATTCAGAGTCAGTTAGCTGGTTAGAAGATGCGGAGAACCTAAACCACAATGCTACATTTTTGATTTCCAGGGCATTCTCTGCAACTAGGAACCAACAGGACAGGTTTGCAGCATGCAGAGCTGGGGACTGCCTTCCAAGCCAAGTCCCAGCCCTTTGGCATTGCTCCTGGAAGGAAAATTTCTTTGCTGTGGCAAAGTCTCCTCTTATGGGTCTCTTTGTCTGCTCCATTTGGTGTAACGCATCCCAGGAAATTTCCTGAAACCTACTGCCTTCATAATTATTGCAATTATGACATCAGCTTGAGAGCTTCTTGCTAGTGCCAGCCAGCTCCTGCTAGCTGGATGACACTGCCCTCCCTCCAGCTGGGGACCCAAGCCAAACTTTACACCAAACTTACAGCTGGGCAATTCATTCCCACAACCTCAAAGATGTCTTTCCTAACTCCCAAGAGGATTTAAAAACAAAACAAATGAAAAAAAGGAATTACTCGTAGTTGATATAAACTTTCTGGACACATGATTTTAGAAATACTTGTGGGAACCAAACAACAATAAAAATATGCTGCAATATTGCTGCAAATGGATACAAACAGCACAGGTAACAATATAAGTTTGGCTCCTTTGGGAACTTCAGCCACCCTCCCATACTGTCTCAATAGAGTTTCTAGTTGTGAGTATGCACACGTACAGCAATGAATACCTCAAGCATGAGGCACAGCTCACTAAAAATCTCTGTTCTGAACATCTGCACACACCACCATCCTCTCTTTTTTTAACTGCTAACACTTTGGGGCAAGTGGTCTTTTGGTCTAAAGCAGGAGGAAATGGACTACTGATGGGTCAGGCAGCATTAATGTTAATAGAAGGACAGATTTTTTTTTTTTATTGGACATTTTAAGACTCTTGCCACTTTCCTAATTTGTGAGGATTGTACAATCTAGTTTTATCTGCTCTTTTCCTGTCCAGCCATAATCCCAGTCTCTCCTTGCCCCTTCCACTCTGAGTTCTCCAAAACAAGGAGAACAAACAAGTTAAAGGAGCCACGCTGTCTTCCTGCAGACTTTTGCAAGCAGGGTCAGAGCCTGTTTCAGGTCAGCCAGGTTTTTCTGTGGCTCAACATGGTGCAAGAACCGAGGCATAGGATGAGCCACAGAACCAGCAGGAGTAAATAAGGAAGGCAGCACTTTGCTAGCCAATGCACAACATGAAAATCCCCATTCTCCATGCAGACAAAAGTCTGGGACAGCAGCCATCAGTACCCATGAGTTTGGGAGGTGGGGTAGGAGGAAACGGAGCACTTGCAGAGATGCTTTTCCAGTCTTTCACCACCCATGGAAGGCAAGGCAGCCACCTTCTCCCTGGGGCTGTAAACTCCTTCATCCACAACATGACCACTGGGACCCCAATTCCTTGGAATATTGAGTGATCCAGTCTACTCCCACTACTTCCAATTGTCCCATCAACACAAGTATGCTGATTCAAACAATCAAATAAGGAATTGTACCTGGTCAAAGAAACCCAGGAAAGTTCCTCTACCTGAAAGCCAGTCCTCTGAATATACAGACCCTTCTATCTTGGTAAATTAAGTAAGCAAAAAAGGAATCATTCTTCTCACCAAACAGGATTTTTCTTTGCTATACATAAACCATACAGCACAATGTCTGACTTGACTCATGAGAAGAACCTAGAAGTACGATCCCACCTGGATTGCACTGGAGCAAGCAAGTAAGAACAAAGACAGATTCCCTTTTTATGTGGAAAAAAATTACAAGTGGGATTAAGTGGGAGGGATGTAGTAGGCAAGGCTTGTCAAAACCTGAGAAGAGCAAATCCAACATACCTGGGCATTCCCCATTGCTGCAGAGCCAGGTACCACGCCGACAAATGCTAGGAGACATACAATGGCAAGTTAGGCAACAGTATGTGAATTCAAAGCTTCTGCTGCACATTTTTCCCAAACAATTGAAACATGGGCCCCAATTCCAGGGAACTTAGGCCAGTCGTCAACATCCTTTCCATCTCCCATAACCTCACTTCTTAATGTATTCATCCCTTCTTACCATCATTTGACAGCAACTGCTGGTCATATGAATGGGAATGGTTGCAAAACTCAAGAACTTCTGATTTTCCCCAGCAAAGCGCTGTGTTTAATATATATACATATTCAGCTATATTCCACTGATATGGAATGAGTTTTCAATGCAGTTCTCAAGGTACGTCCATCAATACAACAGAATCACAGCGGGAAAAAATTTTGAGGGGACCTCTAGAAAAATCAGGCGCTTGAACCCCCAACTCAGAGAAGGCAGTGTCAAAGGCTGACTGAGGACCTTGTCCATTTTTGTTTAGAAATCTCCAAGATGAGGTCCCACAGGCTCTCTGGGCAGCTGTCCCAGCGCAGCACCATCTCAGGGGAAGAATTTTTCTTTGTATCAAAACAGAATTCCCCCCACTGTAACTTGTGCCCATTGCTTCATACTCTTTTGTTGTTTGCCTCTGAGAAGAGTTTGGCTCAGCTTCCTATTCGGTCTATCTTTAGGCAGTGAAAGTCCCCTTAATATTCTTTAAGCAAAACTATTCCCCTTTGCTTCTCCTCACATCAAACTCCTCTGCTGTGATCACCTCCACAAGATTCCCTCCAGTCCATAATCCTCCCTCTTGCAGTGCTGGGACCTTGCCACACTACTCCAGTCACGTCCTCACAAGTTCATCACTGGAGAGCAATAATCATCTCCTCCAAGTCAGCTAGACTTGTGCTAAAGCCTCGAAACCATTTGTGGGGAGTCAGTGTGTTGAGGATAAATGCAGAGTCAATGGAATGACGTTCTCCACAGCAATATCAAGTTTGAATAGCAGGAAGCAATAACAAAATACAAACAATAAAAAGTAGTCCATCAGGCAGCACTCATCTCTCAAGAGCGCTAAGGCTGAACAATAAGGCCAAGTTCCAGAGAGCTCCAGGGAAGCAGGCAAAATGCTAATGTCATGGTTATGGTTCATGTGGTGCAGGTAATGAAAACATTCTGATTAACAGGGATGAGGCACAGAACACGTTTCTTCTGCATATCATGGTCTGAGTCCTCCTTTTGTACTCTGGAAACTTCTGAGTACAGAGTTGTCCAAACTCCTTCCACAAATGTGTCCAAACTTAACACAAACCCAGATCAGGAATACATTACTCATTCCCCTTCCTTTCTTTAGGCTGCTAGCCTTCCCCTTCAGGTTGACATTCCTGAGTCAAAGAAAAGTTGTGGGCCATACTAGGAAGACTCATTAGCTTTGTGACAAGTTCCAAGGACGTGCTTTAGGCTAACTCCTCTTGGAAAGAAATGTGGCTTAGAAGTTAAATAAATGTAGGAAGTCAAAACAAAGACACCACTGCTGACACTAACCAGACATGGGAACCTGCCGGCCCGTCTTATCCACAGGAAACAGGTAGTTCTCTACTGTTTGAAGGAGTCTGACCTCCACATTGTTCTATCAGATCAAATATCCCCTTAAAAACAGAGCTGATTTTGCCTTTGTGAACAGCTCATTTCTTGGAAGGGGCTGGCAATTCCAATAAGAGAGGCAAGTCCTCTGCCAATAAAAGATTTTTTCAAAAATAGAGAGATTTCTAGAAAGATCATCCAAAACAGCGACTTATCTATGGCAACCCCACCAGAGCAACATGGAGTTTACCATGAGTTGCAGTCCTGGGAGATGGTGAAGCCAGGAGGATAATGTTTTCCAGAGTGGATGCAGGAGCAGTCGGAGCTTTTGATGCAGTGGTCACCATCAAGGAGCAGCCCCTCTGGATAGGTCAGGCAGCATCAGATACACAAACCACACACACAGGGACACAAATGTAAACACAATTAGATTTTCTGGTTCTTCATATACTTTGGCAAGACTTCGTATACGTTATTATCCCTACTTAGTCACAGACAGCAATAAAAAGGGACGAGGCTTGCCAAAAAGCCTCACAGGGGCTGCTGTCTGCTTTCCATCTAGTGCTGCCTCTTCCTCAGGTGTGCTGAGCAAACCACTTCTGGTGCTCCCAGTAAAGTTCTTTGCTTAGCAGGTCCCCATGTCCAAAACAGAATGGTGAAAAAACTGTGCACTTCCCTGACTGCAGTAAAGGGTATCCAGACAGGTTTTGTATTTGACGTAAGAGGCAGCTACTCAGGGAATGAAGAAATAAATTTGGATATCATGGAAGTTTAGCAGAGAGGTCTGAAAGAAAGAAACATTATCCTGAGGAGCTCTGGAATGTCTTCTCAAATTCAGCAGAAGAAAAAATGCAAAGGGTCAACTTCCTAACTTGGATCCTATGGCTGAAGCTTCCATATTAGACAACTGTAATTCCTTTATATGTATTTTATCTTAAAAAGATAAATGGAAGCACAAAAGAGCTACATGACTTGAGATAGCACCATAAGCTAGCAACAGAAGAAAGGACAAGTTTCTTTCCCTTCAATCCCTATATAGAGAGACAGTTGATATTCCTCCATTTTTAAATGAGCTGCTGTAGCAAAACATTGTTTCTTGAATACCCCTCTCCCTTCTCCTCAAAGGACTCCTTCTGAAAGCCTGCAGAGACTTTGGCTCTCTTCCCTGGCAGCAGCTGTCATCACAGACAAGAAGACACAGGTAAGTGCCCTTTCTCCCATTCTTTCCATAGAGTTGCCTGGAAAGACCTTGGCTGTTGAGAAAATCTTTCCAGTGGGGGATATCCAAAACAAGATCTGAGCATTTAAGAGATGTGTGGCTCTCCAGAGACCACAAGAAAACAGAATGCCTGCCTTTTTTTCCTGGCAATAGTAATTCCATTTACAGCAATTAAAGTAACTGTGGGGCATTTAAGGGAGGGAGGCAGAAAAAAAAAGAAAGATAGGAAAAGATATTTGTTGAACAGATCCCTCAGATCCTTTTTATTCCTGAAGAACTACAGGGAAGCTAAATGAAGGTAAAATACTCATCCCTAAAACCCTCCAGTCAACTGTCAGATCCTTCTGGCTTTCCCTAAAACTCAAATCAAGGTTCTTCACTTTTGACTGTGTACCAAATCAAAGTTTTGAACTCCCAATTGCTATTTCTTTCCATTTAGTTCCTTCTACCCATCTACTTGTTCCTCATGCCATATACACCCTTTCTGTAGGGCTCCTGCTTCTGTGTTCTTCAGTTCCTGTCCCCTTAGACCTTTCCTGTGTTGAACTGACCAGTGCACCTACCAAAGGAAGAACACAGCAAGAGCCTTTATGTGCAGCCAGTGGATTCACCTCCTCAGCTCTTGCTAACACTCCCAGGACTGCACAGACATAGCAGCCACATCCTCCCCAACAAAACAAGCTGCTGTGTCTGGTTCCATCCCCTGTCACCCCTCCATGGGCACCTTCCCGGGTCCTGCCACAGAATGACAGCTTTGAATCCCCAGTAAATAAGAGACTGGCAGCTAAGTAGGAAACTACCAAGCTCTGAATGCAATGACTCCTCAATGAGGCTGACATTGTCATTACTGCCTTGTTTTCGAAACCAGATTATGATCTCCACAAACCTCCTTTGCACTTGGTTTCTTCTTGTACAGAGGGACAGTAAATACCTCTGTGCGTTCACACCAAGTCCAGATCTGACAGCGTGAAATGCAGAAACAGTCCCATTCAAAACAAACAAAATACCAATCAAGCAAAAAACCAGCCAAAACCCAGCTAGAACTGGAAGTATGCGGAGCTTTGCAGCCAGGAATCAAACTCCCCCCTTGCAGTTGTTTTAAGTACAAGAAACAGAAGAGGAAGATTGTGGTGCTTGGGCTGCTCCCTTTAATCCTACCTCGTCTCCTCTACGAAAGATTCAACAATAAGGGAAATTATTCATCTGAAATCCAAAGACTTTTGAAATCATATTTTGAGCTCTACACATACTGTTTTTCTGCAAGAAATTTCTTCAGTGTATTCTTTGTTGTTTCTTCTCTGTGTGCCTCTAACCAAAGCAATTCAGAAGGAATACATCAAGGATAAGCAGTCCCTCACCAAGAAATAAAGGCAATCCTAGAGTAGTAGTTGGTACTGATTTTCACAGAAACATTTACTTTTTAGTTGGGTCTGAAAAATGGCCCTGTCATGGAGCGAGCATACAGGCATTACAGAAACTGGTTTATTCCAGGGCTTGGTCCCAGAAAAGAGAAGTGTTTCTGATTTAAGAAAATTTAAGGGAAGACACAGCTCTCCTTCTTCTAACAAAATAGGTAGCATGACTGCCAAATGTTTCTCTGTAAATAACCCAGTAAAAAAATTACCAGGGCAGCTGCAGCCATCAACACATTGTCCATGACATACTTCATTGATATTCAGGCTCTGGCAGGTTTCCGTACATGGGGATACACACTCCTTATACTTCATGCCAACTGGACATCTTGGCCCTGAAACAAATGAAAGAAATTAGAAATGCAAATTCCTTAATAAGTCTTAAATAAATAAATCCTTTAATTATCAGAGGCTGAACCACAGAGACACCAAAAAGGTCATATCCTGTCAAATCAATGATTTCTTTTTTGGAAGCAAAACCTTTAAGAAACTTTTGATTTTCAATTTGCTGCAACGCCATCACTTGTCAGTGAGTGTAGCAAATACTTAGAGGCTAACGCTAATTTGTTCTCTAACAAATTGAGTCTTAATAACTAAACCCAAATACCTTTAAGACCAACCAAACACATGGAGAAGATTTGCAATAATATCCAAGTTATTTGCACAGAGTGTTCTGTACCTTTAAGCTATGCAATTTATGAAATTATACTCTTTGGTAAGACTCTGAAATCCCATCCTCCTCCTTCCAGAGGACTGGCAGCACAGGATAACCCCCATGCTGTGGTACCTTTACTGCTGGCATTATCTAGGCCAGGCCATTATGCAAGCACACCCTATGGCCATTCCTTCATTTTGATGCATAGACATACCGTACCCTACAAGGCTGCGTGGGCAAGGAGTGGGAAGAAGTGATTAGAGCCTGCCCTTTTCCCATGAAATACTCCAATGAAGGAGGTGGGAGGGTAGCTAAGGAGTGGTCTTGCCCTTGGTGCCCTGGGCTTGAGCACCAGCTTACACTCATACAGTGTGCCCAGCACTAGAGCCCCTCCCACACCTCCAACACAACATCATCATCATCTCCTGAGAAAGCATCACAGCACAGATGAAGAGTGATGGAAAATCAAGCTCCTGATGTGGCAGTTTCTTCCTGACTCAAGGAAAAAAAAAAAAAAACAAACAAAAACATGGCTTGTGAATTCAAGAGTTAGAAATGAGTTCTAAAGCTTCTGGGATCAAAGGTTCATTTCACCTGTGGCTTTAATCAGACTCACAAACAGTCCCAGCAAAAATGGGTTCTGTGGCTTGCACCCTGAGCAAGGGGATGAGCCTTCATCAGATCCCTTTTATGTCCCAATGGAAAGCTAACCAATTACTGCCAGAACTCAGACCCTTCTCTGCTGTACAACCCACTGAAAAACTGGTTGGCAGTATCTTCCTGCCCCAAGCAGCATCTGAAGGCACAATTTTTGTCAGTGGTGGCCAGCAGCAGAATGCCTTCACCAGGAAAGAAATTGTTATAAGTACAAATCAATCAGTTATCCCATGGAATCAATCTACATAAACATCATGAGAAAATTGTCTTTTCTGTGTAATGAAAAACATATGAAAAATGTCTGAGAACATGATATCAGAGGATTTTTTTTTTGTATGCTACTTATTAAACCAAGGTTCTCCAGTGGAGGTACATGTGTGCATCAGAGCAGGTGCAAACATGACCTTCCCTCTATAAACACAATGCTTCCCAGTCAGTCTATGCACTTCCCTGTTGCAAAATCCCAGCAGAGATACAATCAGGACCTCTGACGTCAGCAAAGCTGGGCTAATAAAGGCAGCAGTTCAAGATGCAATCAGGAGCTCTAACCCAGACAAAAACTGGCTTAAAAAAAGGCAACATCTCAATTTCAGTGTAATTGTTGAAGTAAATAAAGGGTGAAACAATTGTTTTTATGAAAAAAACTTTAGAGAGCCTTTCAGTAGGATGCTGATTTACAAGTATAAGTTGAATAACATCACACATCTGAACCATACAAGAAACACTTCCTAAACATCCCAGTCTATACCGTGCTGTACCAAGTAAGTCCTCACAGACTTTGTATACCAAGGTGGCACATGGAACAGCTAAGGATCTTCTTTATATAGGATTCAAAGAACCCTGTCTTAGGGACAAGAACTCCTAGAGCAAAGGTGGGTGATGGAGAGATGAAAGGAGTGAGCAAAGGCCCTTCAGATTTTAACCTGCCACGCCTCAAGCAACATCCTCAAAAGGCACCAGTTGCTTTTAGTTGCAGGACATAAATCTGCAAGACAGGCATGATCCCGTTTGGGATAAGCAGCCCAGGAATTACTGTGCCAGCTTACTGCAGGAGCTCTCTTGAGGCCACCCATCCAGAATGACTCCTTGGTGAGCGCAGCTTCTTGCATAGTCCAGGAATGCTGGGCAGTGGCAGTCCACGCCCCGGGAGCAGGCACAGAGGTCTCTCTCACAGAGACTGATGTAAGGTTCTGGATCTACTCGGTGGTGGCACCGAGAGAAGGTTGAAGATGTTCTCAGCAGCTGGCAAATTTCCATGATGCCCTGCAGAAGAGGTGAGGAGCAAAAGTTAGAAAAGAGAGAGAAAAGAGACAAAATTACTTACTATAGTCTCAGGAAGAAGAGAGAAAATCCAACTTCTCCAAACATGCTGTCACCACTGTTGTTAAATAACATCACAGTTATTATTTAACACTGCCATGCAGTTAATAACATCATAGCCAGGAGTTAATTATGAGCAATATCAATTTATTCACTACATCCATACATACAGAGGTACGTTAAAATACTAATTATTACAGAATAGAGTGTCACGTAAGGGAGTGTTTCACACAGAAACATGTCAGCCATCAAATGGATGGAAGTATTCTATCTTCTTTCCCATTTTACCTCCTCCTTTCACAGAGTTCACAGAATATTCTGAGTTGGAAGGGACCCCAAAAGTCCAGCTCTTAAGTGAATGGCCCCCTCAAGGAACCAATCCAACAACCT
Organism: Anabacerthia variegaticeps; assembly: GCA_035583185.1. Lineage (NCBI taxonomy): Eukaryota > Metazoa > Chordata > Aves > Passeriformes > Furnariidae > Anabacerthia > Anabacerthia variegaticeps. The sequence goes on along the minus strand of JAWWEW010000041.1, from coordinate 55,290,514 downwards.
TGGCTTTATTATGCTGTAACCCACTGAGCCCATCTCAGGGCCTGATGGTGTCTGGATTACCAGGAAGAGAGAAGCCTAGGACTGAGGAATATAGGAAGAAAAACTACCAGGTCATCTTTTGGTTAACAAGGGAACAGAGTAAGTTTCAGAGTGAAAGACTAAGCCTGATCAAAATCCCAGGAATCAGATTTGTTTCCCGTTTCTGGTCACAACCTGCCTGTCGCTCCTGCTGGCTTGTCCAATGCACAACAGGGCAATTTAGCTCAGATATATACCAGAAAAATAACCCAAGGAAGAAAAGCAGTTTGTTCTGTCCTTCTGGTGAATTAAATCAGCAGAGTGAAGGGAAGACAGCACACTGAGAGAAGAAGTTAGTATATGACTAAGTTCTCCATAGGAGGCTCCCAAATAGAGTCTTGTGTGCACATTATGTCACAGTTCAATAGCTGAGGTCCTCAATGCAACTTGCTGAAAGGATGGCACTGAGTTTAGCTAAGTGGAAAAATGGTTGTCTGATACAACCCTGGCACAAAGAGTTAAAGTATAACTTTATTCTATGTATATGTCAGTTTTTTATGCAAGCATATGTAATCAAGTTATGCTTCACGTGTTATATAGAGTAGCTGAAGGAGGTGGGCACCTTCTTCAGAGTAGTTTAAGTAACATTACTTCTGAATACATGAACGTGTGCCTGAGGTGACAGCACATATGAGTTGTTGTGCAAAAAAGAAAGAAAAAAAGAGAGAGAGAAGGGGGCAGGGAGGGAGTCTTGTTTTTTTCATTTTTGGAAGATGAAAAATCCCACAGAGTTGAGCAGTCAACAAAAATCTAAAGATCTTCTCTGAATGGCAGCTCTTACACATGTATATAAAAACTGCTGAGTAGAAACCACTTATTTTGCTAAAGGGTGTTTTGTTCAGGTGATCAACTCAAGACAGTACATGTCTGAACCAAGACAGAATTTCTTGCTTGTGAAAACAAACCAACCAGAAATGTCTAGTCCGTTGGGAATGTGTTCTGAGTTTAGCAAAGAGCTCAGTGAACAACACAGAGGTTTTGAGCTTTCTGAGAAAGGTCTCAGGGAACTTAAAACAGTGATAACTGAGACCTGAACATGATGGTCCTTCAAAAAAATCAGCTCCAGCCTGGAATAATTCTGATGCCCAGATAGCAACCACCATGCTGAATCAGAGTGGAAATAAAAAAAAAAGACAAGAAGGGAGAGAGCAGGAACTACATAAATGGTGGTTGGTGCTGCTCCAAGGCTACACAGAAGTACAAGAAAGCTGGAAAGTGCCCTAAGGGTGGAAGCAACAGCAATAGGAGCAGCCAAGAAAGCCATTAAAGCAGTGCTTCAAGATGAAGCTGATAAACCCAAGAGTGAGCTCAGAGCCATTCAGAGGATGAGCAGTATAGCAGCTCCTGGATCAAAGCCTTGATCCAGACAGCATCAAGTGCACCAGAAAACCAGTATATGCAACAAGCCTGTTTAGGGGCTGTGCTAATAATGTTTCTTAATAACGTAATAGCCCTGTTGAAAAGTCAATACAACTCAACTCTTTTTACAGTAAAACTCAGACTGTATATTCCACTAAAAGGAAAATTAGTGGAAACACTTTTATGACCATGGTTACTATGTATCAGTAAATTTGATATGTGAAAGCAAAAAATAGAGGAAATTATAGAAAAATGGGTTGGTTATTTTTTTTGTCTGTGTGTGTGTATGTGTGTAGTATTCTTTGGTCTTGAAGTTGTCCTGTAACAGCATAGTTAAAGGCTGAACTCTAGTTGATTATCACGAAACCAAGTGATATATGTTAAAGAACAACAAAAAGTATATATTTGTTCTATGTAAAGGTTTTCGTGCCATTCAGATTTTCCAGTGTCTTTATAGAAGTAATTATAGCTGAAATATCCCTCTTTTAGACATATCTCAATTACTGTGATGAATTAATGAATATAAGCTGAAATATCATAGAATCATACAATACCCTGAGTTGGAAGGGACACAGAAGGATCATCCCAGTCCAACTCCTGTCCCTGCACAGGATAGCCCTAAGAATCTCACCATGTGCCTAAGAGCATTGTCCAAATACTCCTTGAGCTCTGCCAGGCTTGGGGTCATGACCAGTACCCTGGGGAGCCTGTTCTAATATGAGTAAATCCAAAAGGACACAAAACAAAACAAATTCACCAAAAGGGTGGTCAGAGACTGGAACAAGTGGTCAAAGAGACTGTGGAACCTCCACCCTTAGAGATATTAGAAATGTGAGCGGACAAAGGACCTGAGCAGCCTGGCCCAGAATGACAGGGAATTAGGCTCAATGATCTCCAATGGTCCCTTCCAACTTAAAATTTACTTCCATTTCCTCTCCTTCCTTTCTTTAAAACTCAGTGTTTGGGCTGAACTAAGAGAGGTCCTTATTCTTCAGTTTAGGGGACAGTGTATGTATGTGGTGAGCATCAGATATTGGCAGTGTCACCCACTGCTGTAACATTGCTGCTCATGGAGCAGCAGCTCTGGAAGCTGCTTCACACAAAGAAAGATTCAAACTCAACAGACCAGGGAATGAAGCCTCAGGCTGAAACAGTGCTTAGAGTAAAGGTGTCTGTAAGATTGAAACTAGAAGAATTGACTGCAGTACCCAAAATACAGGTGAAAGTCTTAAAACTTCTCCCTTCTGTACAAGTTGTATTTTAAATGTTTCTTTAAATGGATCAGCAGCGTCCTGGCACTGACAACCCATAGTGACCACAAACTTGCTGACCTTCTTTCTTCCCCAGTCCCACCACAGAGCTGGAGGTGGAATTTTGTACATTCTTCCCATTTCTGTGGCATTGCCTTCTGCTGCTGCATGAACTGCATTTGTCTGTTGCTTAAGAGTTGCCATTAAAGAGATAGAACATTAAAAGTAACAGAAGAAAGAAGAGGAAACCTCTTGTTCCCTTGAATTTAAGCCCTAAGGTATATAGATACACACAGAGTTTCTCCAGATCATTCAGGAAGGGTATATTTATAGAATCATTGAATTATTTGGGTTGGAAGGGATACTGAGGGATACGAAAGATCCTCTAGTCCCAACCCCCTGCCATAGGCAGGGACACCTTCCACCAGCCCAGCTCACTCAGAACCCCATCCAACCTGGCCTTGGACACTCCCAGGGATCCAGGGGCAGCCACAGCTTCTCTGCCCAGCCTGTGCCAGGGGCCTGCCCACCCTCACAGGGAAAAATTTCTTCCCAATATCCAAACTAACCCTGCTCTCTCTCAGTTTAAGGCCATTGTCCCTCATCCTATCACTACAATTCCTAACGAAAGAAGTCAGAAGTCACCTCTCCAAGGATGCTGTTGGACAGGGAAGGGAGATGGGGGGCTGACAGAGGGCAAAGAGAAGCACGGACCGTGGGGGCTTGGAGGAGTGGGAGGAGGGCACTGATCCTAAGAGCTGTCTGCCTGGCAGGGAGGGAGGGAGGCTGGGAGAGGAGGAGATTTACATTCCTGGAGCTGAAGCAAGCAAACAAAGCACACTATTAAAAACCTTTACATTCTTCAGCAGCCACTTGTTTGGCCGGACTTCTATTAATAGCACTGTGTTTATTCTTGGACAGGGAATAAATCAAAGCAATGTTAAATGCTGTGAGATCATGAACTCACACGAGAGAGAATATAATTCCATTCAGTTTGCAGGAAAGCAAACTTTATCTACAAGGCATCAACATTTAACATGATCTGTATAAAACCTGCACTAGTTGCAGTTGTCCCATCAGACTGGATTTTGCCCTGCATGCGCCCCAGCCTCAGCTGCAATGTTGACATTTCCTAAACATTAAACTTGCCTGAATAGACAAAATTCCCACAGCCACAAGGACTAGCCCTACCCCTGTAGCCAGTTATAAGAATCATAGAAGAGGCTGGGTTCAAAGGGACCTTAAAGATCATCTCATCCCA
>JAWWEW010000041.1:55269065-55285664 GCA_035583185.1 Anabacerthia variegaticeps | reverse complement strand
CCTGGGGGCTCCCTTCAGGCACTGCAAGGCCACCAGGAGGTCCCCCCAAAGCCTTCCCTTCTCCAGGCTGAACAATCACAATTCTCTCAGTCTGTCCTGCTGTGCAGTCCTGTCCCTCAGAAGATACTCCAGCCAGCTTGGAGCTCCTCGTGCTTTGATCCCACCCTTGGCACCACCACTACTTAAGTCAAGTGTTGGATCAGTTCTGACTATGACAGAAACAGCCCCCACACACCAGGTCTGCACAAGCAAGAAACACAGATTGGACATTTCCAACCCGAAATCACTGCTGCATTTCCTCAGCCAGCTTTGCAGGCAGCGAGGCTCAAGTGCTAAGGAGCACGAGGACGCTTTACTGAATTTCAAAACGTGTCTGAAGCACCCCCAACCAAAAGCTTAATGGAAGTATTAAGAATCACAACCTTGTAATTTATCCAAGCCTTAGCTAGCCTTTTCCAGGCAAGTAGGAAACCAGGAAAGTAGCTGTAGAGCAGATATGCTCCAGAAAGTGCTACTGCTTAAAAGAAATAATTTGAACCTAGTTTAGCAAGTATCAGTATGCAGGACTTTAATAGCAAGAAACTAAGTCCATTTTGGTCTTGGTTACTCTGGTATAAATCAAAACCTGGCACCTGCCAAATAATTCTGGTTTACAACAGAGTACATGGGATCAGATGTAACCCCTCAGTGGATGAAGGCTCAATTTACCATGACAGTTGTCATCTGTAACACCACACGTTTCAGTTTATATTCAAAGCTCCTTTCCTCCCTGAGCTGGTGGCCATCTGCCTGCATCAACAATATGTCTAAGGGAAACAAGGAACTTATTTGTATTTGCAACAGACAAGGGAAAAAAAGGTTGATGCAGCAAAGGGAGTCACAGGGTTGGCCAAGACAAACAGTTCTGTGTTTCTACAATAAATCAGCACCACCATCTCTGTGCATAGCTCAAGGAACCTCCTCCCAGCAAGGGAAATAGCCTGGTGGCACAGAGCTTTTGCAACACCCACAGAAAACATCCCCTCTGTCAAAAATAGCCTGGCTGGAGGACCTTCTTGTTCTGCTGACTCCCAAGTACACAAACTGCAACACATTCACAAATACAATTTGGGTGGTGGTGCCCACAGAGGCTTTGGAAACAACTCTTCCCTGAAGGCAGAATCAGAAAGGGAATTAATTACCTCATTCTACAGACATCGCTGAAACACACCTTTACCAAGTAATATCAAAGTTTCTTTGGCAGCAACTCACACTTCAGGCTCAAATAAAATGTTGATTTCTGTTTATCTGTTTGAAGTTTGCATATTAGGTTTGGGATTTTTTTGGGGGGAGGGGGAGAAGGAATGATTATATATTTCAGACATCTATACATCCAGATGTCTATTATATATTTCAGACATCTATACATCCAGATGTCTATTATATATTTCAGACATCTATTTCAGAGAGTTTTAACTGACTGATAACAGTGGTTGGCTTTGAAAATTTCATGTTTTTCAAAGTTGATCACAGAATTCATCTTAAACAGAAAGTCCAGAAAAGCTTCCCTGAGGTCCAGTATCTGAGGGAAGGATAGTACTGTACAACTAGTTTGGTATTTTTTTTAAATATATTCACACCTTTGGATAGGAAATTACAATTAGTGCTTTTAACTACGTAAACCAGTGCCCAACACAGCTATCTCAGACCACATGGCACCCCAGGAACCCACTAGCAGTATCTCCTGTGCCTCTCATCCTAACCATTTGGTGGAGGAGGACCACATTAGGGACAGACATGGATTCAAGGAAGCATCACCCTCCTTGCAGTCTGTAACATCCTCAGGAAGATCAGGCAGTGATCTCCCCTCTCAGTGACAGGACCCAAGGGAACAGCATGAAGGTGTGTCAGGGGAGGTTTAGGTTGGATATTAGGAAAGGTTCTTCACCCAGAGGGTGGTTGGGCACTGGAACAGGCTCCCCAGGACAGTGGGCATGGTCCCAACTCTGTCTGAGTTCCAGAAGTGTTTGGACAACACTGTCAGGCACATGGCGAGATTTTTGGGGCTGTCCTGTGAAAGGCCAAGAGTTGGACTTCGATGTTCCTTGTGGGTCCCTTACAACTCAGAATAACCTGGGATTATGTGATTTGTGCTCTCCTGCCAAGGGCAGGCAGGTTGCCTTTCATGTAGGGGAGGACTGAAAGTGTAATGGGATCTCGCAGCACCAACCTTCTCTGCAATATCAGATGAAATGTTGCAGGTGTTGCTTGGAGTCTGCACCCTCTTGCAGCGCTTGTTCTCACTGTGCAAAGCCCAGGAGTTTGCAAAATCATAACTGTTCCCCACTAGGGTCCCTGGGAATGAAAAAGAAGAGAAGCACATGGCTGTTGAAGGATCCCAGCAACAAATGGGTGTTATTGTCTACTATCAAGGTGATAGTCTGCTGAAACCTGTCTCTAGAAATAAAACCTGTCATATCAAATGGATTTCTATTCCAAAAGGATTGACTGTAGAAAAGGCACTGTCAGTGAGCTGGACTGACTCCTTCAGAGGACCTCTCTGAGCTCAAGGACACACTGAAGTCTGCAGAAGGCAACTCCCAGCACTTCTCACACCTGCATGACCGAGGTAGAGTAATTCATGGTAAATTGTGATCTGCAATTTGCAGAAGCCAAAACACACCAACACATCTTCCTACTATTTAAAAGTTGTCAATAGAACACAAGTTATGTTAGAGAGGCAAATAAAATGCAGCTGTTTTCCTTGACCAAAGAAAGCATTCCTGATCCCAGCTAGCCTTAACTCTTCTCCTAGCCAAAACTAAATCAAGTGTGCTAAGAAACAACATAGACCACAATGGTTTGAGCCCATAATCTCCCTGTGTAAGCTGTCTGGAACATGCTCCTCTGTCCCATTACAAGCAGCTCCTGGCCCAGGCTCAACAAAAGTTTTCATCCACTTTGCATAAAAGCAAAACTGAAGGAGTTTGTGTGGTTGCCACTTCCTGGGAGATGCAAAGACACCTCTCTGCTTTTCTTGCTCCATCCTTCTGAAAAGGGGGATCCTCCCAGAAAGGAAATGTTCCCTCCACCCCCTTTTCCTTCCCATGACCCAGCTCATTCAAGGACTGTCTCTGCTTCCCTCTGTGGGTTCCTGCTGCAAAACAGATTCTCAGTTCCCTAAAGCCGCTTTTTAGAGCCCTGCTGTGTTGCATGTGAGAGTATTAATTGCCACTGTTAATGCATTCCCAAGACCCTGATGCAGAAAATATGTTGAAATAAAACCCTGACTGTATCTGAGAAAAAAAACAATGTTTCCCAAATGTACCTACATAATGTTTTATAATATATGTACATATAGTAAAGATTCCACTGAGTTCCCTGCTGCATATTAAGTACAAACACACAGAATATACTGACCACTAAAACTGTTCCCAAACTATGGGGTAGTCATGAAAACTGCACTGAGAATGCTATGGCAGATGTAATAAAGCCTGCAGCCTCCAGTAGACTTTTGTGTAAACTAGAAATTCGGGGCTTAGAAAGGTCTTAGACCCCCAAGCAGATGTCAGAGCAGGAAGACTCCGAGGAAAGGATGGCAGGGAAAGGAGGTAAAAGGTGTGAAATTTCCATCTCTGCAGCCAGGACTTGGCACAGGAAAGCAAAGACAGCAACAAGAAGAACACAACCCTCTGGCTCAGTACAGATCATGCAATTAGAGCAATGATGAAACCCAGCCTGAGGAGAAGCAAGGCACCAAACTAAATATATCTCCTTCTGTTTGCAGGAATGCAGCCTTTCAGTCACAGGTATGAAACAGGAGTGGGCTCTGCTCCAAAGCAATGTTCCCCTGGCCCTGAATGCACATCTGTGCCAGGCTTCCCACTGGCAGAGACCCCCAGATGTTCATTCACACACAGGTGAAGTTAGGAAGGCTGGGACCACTGTTGGCCCAGAAATGCTGGTCACCTGTTTTTTCAATTCTCCCCCCGCAATAAAATTATTTTTTCCTTCTGTAGTGCTTGTAAATGGATACCTCTTATACAACTCCTTTACACCTTTCTATTATACTATTTTAATTCTTCTGCTACATTCTATGATTAATACTTTCAAGTGAAGGGTCTAGAGTGTAAATCCTATGAGGAGCAGCTGAGGGAGCTGGTGGGGCTCAGCCTGGAGAAAAGGAGGCTCAGGGGGGACCTTCTTGCTCTCTACAACTCACTGAAAAGAGGTTGTAGCCAGGTGGGGGTCAGGGTCTGCACCCAGGCAACAAGTGACAGGATAAGAGGAAACAGCCTCAAGATGTGCTAGGAGAGGGTCAGGCTGGACATCAGGAAGAATTTCTTCACTGAAAGAGTGGTCAGGTATTGAAAGGGGCTGCCCAGAGACGTGGAGTCACCATCCTTGGAGGTGTCCAAGAAAAAACTGGACATGGCACTCAGTGCTGTGATCTAGTTGACAAGTAAAAAGTTGGACTTGATCACCTTGGAGGTCTTTTCCAACCTAAATGATTCTGTGATTCTGTAAATTTACAAAATAATTAACTTCCAACCTTGCTTGGGTTTGTTTAGGGTTTTTTTGGAACCTGCTTTTCAAACCTTCTTGTTGCCAGCATCTGACTATATATTAAGCAGAGTGGAAAGGTGAAAAGCAGCTGGACATGAAGGTTTCTCTGATCCTCACAAGACTTCTAACATGAAATTATGAAGTGACTCGGACCACTGAGCTACTTATCAAATTGGCATCATGGAATCACTTATTTCCTGCAGAGGGGAGCCTTGGAAAGAACTCTTACACTACACATCCTGTTGATCAGTGTGCTGACTCTCAAATACTTCATCTACTTGATAAGGCTTCAGGAAAAAGAGCAGGGAGGTAGAAACATCTCCAGCACATCTGACTGCTCTGGACAGAGGGAAGAGCAGCTGCCAACACCTCCCTGACACCTGCATTTCCTTCTGCTGAAAGACTTGGGGGGGTAGGAAAGGCAGTGGAAGAGACAACACAACAAAACCAACCTAAAAAATAACATAGGGTTTCTTAAGTGTGCAGGTGATGTTATAAATCCAGGCAGCTGAGCAGCCTAGTCTGGCACTGCTTTTCTACCATGCCATGGGACTGCCCTTCTCTCCTGCACAACAGTTTTCTCTTCCTTCTGTCCTTTCTGTGTTCAGTTTTCACTGTTTCTCACGGCAGCCAAGATTCTGGAGAAACAACTCCTAGCCAGGGCTCAGCAGAGCCCTACACCCTCTGTATGGCCTGGGTGGGACTTTTGCTGAAGACCTTGTTTTGTCTAAGTCTTGCAGGAAATGTGTTGAAAATAGAAGCTGTCTCAAGACATAACGAGGACAAAGCATTTGAATACCAGTGCTGGAAGAACTGGTGCCTGAGGTGGACCATGACACACAGACAGACACCAGAAGGCAAACTGGCTGCTCCAAAGCCAAGACCCCCAGGCAGCCAGGTGGTGTGCAGTCTCCTTTTAGGATGCAGGGTGGGTTCAGGAGGTAGATGTTAAAGGAAAACAAAAATCTCACCTTCGCCTAACACCCCAGAAACATCACTACAATGATGATCCTGAAAAGGTCTTCGAGGAGAAGGCCACTCATCAACCACCTGAGCAACAGAGTCTCCAGGGACATTTCTTTAGCGTTCTAATTGCTTCCTTCACATCTCTCTCACTTTAGAGGTATTTGCAGATAGGCGATATTCACCCTTGACAGAAAAATCTGTGTTCACAATGATACCTGAGTCTCAAAGTCACCAAGTTCTTTTGAAATCTGAAGCTGGTGTGCTGCTTGTTTACTTTGAGGCTGATGGTCAGGCAAGCAAAGCATTAACAATAACCACTCTGTGCTCAAGGCACCGAGTGGGAAGCAGGAACCCTGATGTCCTGCAGATTTTCCACAGGGCCCTAGGCCCATCAGATAAATCTCCCAGGGTCTGTTAACTCATCTGTGAAATATATGCAAGAATTTCCTCAAGACGCTACAGTCCTGTGAGTCTTAATTGGTAAATAACCAACTTTCACATGTTAGTTATTTACCAAGCAATGAGGGGATTGGTTTGTTAGGGTGGGGGGTTTGGTTTGCTTCTTGGTTTTGGGGTGTTTTCTTTACACAATTTTATGTGGTGTAGTACATAAGCCCCAGACAGGCAAAACTTGGCAAGGTTGACCAAAAATTGATCCATAGTATGCACCAAATTAACGATATGAAATAATGAAGTCATGGGCTATAAAGTCTTTCCTGCCCTCTCTGGTTCAGTGAATGTAAAATTAATAATATTGAACACAAGAAAAGGAAAGAGCCTTCCCCAAAACTCCACAGCCTAGTGATGAAGGCACACTCCTCACAACAGCAATGTCTAACTTCATTAAGGTGTTCATAATTTGGAGACAGATTCCCAGCAACATGCCTCCTGCCAGTGCTAAGAAAAATACAAGGGGATGCTGGAATAACTTGGGTTCGGATTGGTTTTTTTTTAATTTCATTATGCTTAGAGTGTGTAACAAGCACAAATAAAATGATGGATTAACAACACTGTGTTGGACTTGAATGATCTCTTTAGCACAAGTAGATTTCAATGATGACCTAGACATTCAATCACATATCACAGCAATATCAGAAACAAACAGGTTGCCTAATTTCTTCATATAAATATTACCTCTCCCAGCTGCTTGTGTTGCAACAAACAACCAAACAAAAACCCCTACGAAGCTTCCATGGCCTTTCATTTTATATTTGAGTTGTGCTTAAAGTGTGAGAACAAACTCTAAAGGGGCAGCTGGCTTGTTGGTTGCTGCCAGATCCAATAAACAAGCAACACTGCACAACATAATCGGTCTTGTTTGTAACTCTAGACAGGACATGAACACTTCTCCACAGAATGAGCTACTGTAGTAATCATGTCAATGAGTGACTCAGCACCCCATCCTCTCTCTGGAGGGCAGTGTGTGTCTGCAGCTTTGGGAAAAGGCTCTTCCCCCAGAGGGTGGTCGAGCACTGAACAGGCTCCCCAAGGCAGTGGACACAGCACCAAGGCTGGCAGGGCTCAAGAAGCATGCAGACAATGCTCTCAGTCACATGGTGGGATTGTTGGGGTGTCCTGTGCAGAAATAGGAGTTGCACTCAATGATCCTTGTGGGCCCCTTCCAACTCAAGATCCTACCAGGGTATCCCATCCCTCAGACCTGCAGGACCTCAAATAGCCGAGCTCCAAAAGCATACACAGAACCAATGCGTGTCATCCTCTCATCAGTTCTCAGTTTCCACACCAGAACACAATGAGGATTCACAAGAGTGCCATGACAACAGCACATGATTGGATAGATCATAAAGTATGAGTATAAATAGAACATGAGCATAAATATATCAAGAGAAAAGAAAAGCCACTGCACACTGTTCACTGGGTTTTCAACACCCTTCTCTTTGTGCCTCCTCTATTTACTTGTTCTAAGTGGCAATATCCAGTCACACAGCAGCTGCTTTGCCTCTTATTTCACCACCACCCTAAAAACAATCCATATGTAATTAATGAAGTTGTGTATCACTTTCTTAGGGGCAAACCAAACTAACTCTGTGTTATTAAACCACAATAATTTCTTTCCCTAAAATATAGGGAAAACCCCATGGTTTTGTTTGTTTTCAATATAAACATTGTGATGTTTTTGAAACAGTGACAGCATGTGGGAGGAAAGACACCATACGTGGGCTAGATTGTTCCCAAAACTACTCTGACTTCTGCACAAATTCAGAATCTGGTTCTCTGTTGCTACAAGAATCCCTAGAAAGAGGCCATCACACCAGTGAGTTTCCTCCTATGCAGTCAGACATGAAAAGGATACAGAAGAACCATCTGATCTACAGCCTGTGAAAGGCAGGACATAGCATTTGAGCTGCAGACCTTCCCATCACAGTGGTTCTTACAGGCAAGGACTATCAGCAACCAGGCAGGTACCATCTCAGTGTAAATCAACACAGTTTGAAGGCTAGGACATCTTGAGGTGCCTGACCTGCCTTTGAAACATGTGGAGGAAGGTTTAACACATCTCAGCCCCCTGTGTGTCAAGCTCACCAGCTATAGCACAATCTCTGTGATAATATTCCTTTGCCTCTGACATTCAGACCTGCACAGGGACCCCAGGAATTTCCACCACACACAGTAATCTCAGCAACATTAGATGGTTGTCTTTTCCCTTTGCACACGCATTATTCTGAAGCACAAAGATCTTAATGCATTTATTATCAATACAAACCCATCCCAGAAAGCTATCTAATGCATTAGAACTGAGGCCCCGACCTGATAAATTCCAGATTTTAACATGAAGCAATGGACACACCAACAGGAGAGATCAGTCTGCTGGTGGCAACCCTTGAGAGCCCTCAGATCACTAAATCATTCCTCCTGGCATGAGCTGACCTTTATGAGATCTAATCAGGCTGAAAGGAGAGCAAATAAAAGCTGCAGTGAAAAGAGAAGGATAAACTTCTTCATAGGCTGCCAATAGGCTGCCTGCTTGTTTCCTTCAAAGATTATTACCTCTCCCAGCTGCTTGTGTTGCCCCCGACCTGGAAGTTTGGTTCAATGGTTAAAAAAATTATGAAAAAGGGAGTGATCTGAATTATCAAAACAAATATTTTACTTGGACCAAGTTAAGAATTGCTCCAATGAACCAGCACAGCTGCCAAGGACACAAACAGTGCGTAGGTGTAGTGACATCCCTCACTGATACAACAAATTCAAACATTCACTCTAATTCCTTCTAAATTCACTTAAATAAAAGGTCTGTTGCATCAGAGTGAAAAACTGGCAAAATTGCTGACACACAATTCTGTTTTTCAGGTTAAAAATCAGAGATCTGTATATCCACACAGGTTACTGTATGAGGAAAGCCCTGACTTCTGTAAAAGACAGAGAACACACATTCTCCATCACCTTCTCTATTATCTTTCAGCTCCTCCAAGCAGTGACCCCATCATAGACTTCATTACATTCAGAAATCTGTGGCTGTGAAAGGACTGCTTTTGGGTTTGGGTTTTTTTTGGGTTTTTCTTAAGAGGGAGGATACAGCCTCCAGCAGGTAAAGCAAATACAGCATGAAACATTTAAACATGAGCAGCAGATGGGCCTCTTCTACATTTGAACAGTCCAAGGCAATACAGTGCCCTTTTCTGCTCCTGCTTTTTATAAAAGCCTTACTACTATTTACTGTCTTGAGAAAAGCATGTAAACTTCCTATCTCAACTCAGCCATCAAGGTATCCAAGCCCTACCAAGCAATCCTGTGACCCGAGTTTGTTTCTTACTATTTATGCTGCTGAAGGACAGATCAATCATTTTAGCACACTATGAGATATGGGGTTTTTCTGTACACCAAAGCTATGTTTATGTATCCCAAGTGTCAATAAGAATCTCTGGAGCACTGGCAGGCTCCTTTCCAAGTTGCTTTGTCTCCCTTTCTACTTTCTCAATCATTTATTTTTAATAAATGTAAAGTATTACATCATCTATTTAGCAGACTAATATATTAATTAACTTGAAACCTCTCCTTTTCAGGTAAGTGCTCCAAATTAAAAGACACTTTGAAATACCCCAAATCAAGATCAGTCCTATGACTTCAAACTCATATTCAGGGCTTTTCAAAACCCTTAGTCTTCACTCACACTTGCAGACGCCACACAAAGGTGTACAGAGCAGCAGAAGCAAAAGTATTTTCACTTCTGGTGTGATACAAGGTGCCCCTCCAGTCCAATAGCCCTTATAGACAGTTAAGTGTCATTAAAAGGTAACCCCTCAATAGAACAGCATCCCATGGCAAATCCAAGTACAAACCTGCCAGCAGCAAGTATTTAATCTTCTGTTGCAACACTATCTATTCTTATTCTCACTTATCTAACCCATGAAAATTTAGAGATTGAATCAATGGATATGTCTTATATCTATTTGTCTTCTAGTCAGTCTCCCCACCTGCCACACTGTATGTGGATTAACCTGGAGCTTTATCCTTGTATTTGAAAGTTTCAAAGTTTCTAAACGTGCTAAATTCAGGTGCCTGGGCTTTACTCAGGAGTGAGATATGACAGCAATTTCCTTTCAGGAAAAAGGGAGTTGGAATGACCTAGTTCAGACAGCTTTCCAGCACACCAAGATGAGTTACGTGACAGGTTCTGCAGAAACATCTTGCTGGACCAGCAAAATCTTTGTCGAAATCACCCATCAGGGAAAGTGTGCAGAGCATACATTAAAGTGCAATCAGTTAGTTGTAGTCTTACCTTCCTGAGTTCTGAAGTCATCTTCAAGGAATTTATTGAAGTTGCCACACAACCCACAGGTCTTATTATAGTGCTTTTCTTGAAGGAGTATCTGAATGTTTCCACTGATATCGATCTTCACCACAAAGCCATGCTCATCACTGGATATTTTATAATAACCTGCCTCCTTCTCTATAAATATACCGTTGGAGGCAAAAGGTATGGAAACCCTGCGGAGAAAACCAGGAGGTTCTCAGGACACAGCACACAAAAAAGACCAAGTTGTTTTCTGCTGGAATGCCAGTTCCCACAGGTACCTTTTATCTTCCTGCATCACAGTTCCATCTAAAGAGAAACGAAGACTGAAATATTCCCCGAGGTACACAGAGAAACCAATTTTCTCCCCATCCTGGTAATCACCTGAAGAGATGAGATATAACCAAATCCTGTTAGTTCTGGGAGTCAGAAGGACAATTTGTAAGCACATATTGCAAGGTTGGGAGCATATCTTCTAACATACAAAGAATTTGTACCAAGATGTTCAAGTTGAGGAAGAACATTATTTATGTTGGTATACAGTTCCTTTTCAGGGTGATAGGATCAGTTCACTTCAATTTACTTGTAGTCACTAAAAACTCATGTTAAACTATGACCAATACAGAACAGTTATTAGTGAATATAGAAAATATCTACCACAGCAGATTGTTATTAAAGTAATATACAGTTTTGGTACATAGATCATCACTTGCTATCCCCAAGAACAACTCTGCAGAAGCTCTTGCTGATTCCAAGGTCTTCTGTCCTGCAGAACAGGATTTTTTTTAACTGGGGTGATTAAACAGACAGATAGAATTAGTTCTACAGAGTTGTATAGTTCCTATTCCCATACTCAGCTTTAACATCCACATTCCCATGGAAAACTCAAAATTTTAAAACAAACAGTCTTGCTTTTCCTCTTTAGAAGAGACAGTAAGAAAATCTCTGGGTTTTAGCAGCTTATTTATATGTGAGCTACATTACCAATGGACAACAGAAGCCTCAGAAGTCATCCTACTTTCTAAAACAAGCCCCCAAAAAAAATAAACACAACCCACAAAAACACTCCCCAAAAAATCCCTCAGCCAAGATGCTTTTATTGCAGTGGTCCATCCTATCTGACAAAGGGCAGCTGTGTGGGTTGTTTTTCAGTCCCAGAACCCAGCTCAAACTCACCCAAGAGTGTGAAGGAGTGCTTGTGACAGTCCCCAGCAAGGAGGTAGCTGCAGTCCCCAGCAAAATTGTAGAAAGAACCATCAAAAGTTCTGATGTGATCGTTCCCAAAAAGGCTGCAACGGGAAACTGATGGCTCTTGAAGCAAAGAGCCTGATAATCCTGCATATCAAAACACAACATAACTTACAATTTAAAACAATCATTTTTGTAGTTCAGGAATTTATCTGCTGGAATTTCTCACCACCGATCTTTGCATGTCCTGGTAACTTCTAGGCAGAATTTTTAAGCACAGCTTTTATTACATACATTTGTGAAATGGTTTTTTTCGCTTTATTTCTACAAACCCATACCTTGCATGGGTAATTTCAGTCCTGATCCTTTGAGCAATGCCATGGGTTCATTCATTTGTACCTGCCTGCAATCCCATTAATTTCTATAGGGCACTAGCAAAGCTTCATAGTTTGTTCAGCCAAACATCACCAGCTTCAGGAAATCTTTGGGACTCAACACAGTGCTTGTTTGAAAGCAAAGGGACAAAAGGAATAACTTTATTGACGTCTCCAGCACGATGAGAATAATCCCTGAGCCCGTATTGCAGGATTGGATGGGAATAAAGGTGGAGTGGGGGCAATATCTGATGGAAGAAAGTGAAAATAAATTATAGTCCCTAGACAGTAGAAAATAAACATATTTTCCTACCTGTGACTACAGTGGTCAGCAGCAAGTTTGTTTGCAGCACTGCCAAGAGGAGCATCTGTCAAAAATCCCAGAGTTCAGAACATTTTTAGTTTGGGATTCACAGTCTGTTTTGTGACTCACCACTTTCTATCCTTTCTTTATAGAGTTACTTTTGAGGTTCTACAACATATCAGTCATAATCCATGCAGATAGTAATCCAGCTACCCAGCCACCCTGCTTTAACTGGGTAATCTAGGAGGATAATCATTCTTTGCTCCCTTTTCACCTCTCATTGCAGGGAAACAGGGGCTGCCTCCACACAAACTGTAAGCCAGCATAGACACGTAGTCCAGTTTACCTCAGTTAACACACTGCACACACAAAGCCCTTCAAAATACAGCATATATAAGGTTTGAACCAACCAGCAGGTCTGGCTGGCAGACCATTATAACCACATGCTTATAATCCACTGATTTCACAGTGATAACGTGGTTGAGATAAGGGGCAAGGAGTAAAGGGAGGAAATTGTGCACAGAGAGACCAAGGATGAAAACTTCCATTCACAAAAAACAGTTTTAGCATTGCCTCCTGCTTTTGACAACCAAAACACCAACCTTTGTTCTCCAAATGTCTATAAACCACCTCCTGCATGGCCAGGCCTTTAAAGATTAATAATAATAATAGGAGTGTCATGCAGGTGGTGAACTACTTATGTTCTGTGGCAAGATATTAACAGTTCTGGATGAGAGCTGTAGAGAGCTCCATCTAAGGGAGTTAATTTCAGTGATAACACAAGCAACTAGAGAGGCTTAAATATACTATAACTAATAAATTAATGCCAGGAGACCAGATACACCTTTTCCTAAGAGCCCTTCATTTAATGCTTAGAACACATTTTGCAAAGTCAAATTTGGATTTCAGGTTATACACACACACTTCTTACTGATGTTAGACATGTAGGGCCAATTCCCAGCCCTGACTTTGCCTAGGAAAAGAAAGACCTATGATAAAACTCAGTCTAACACAGGGCTGCAAATCCCAAACTGACCCAATGCTCCAAGACAGCCAAGAAGTGCCAACTGCATGGGAATGCAACAACAAAGTAATGGTAAAGAAAACAGCAGGCATTATCTCAGATTACACACTTGCCAGTGTATTTTTAGTGAATGCAGGGTATTATCATGACTGAATCAAATATTGCTTTTCTTTTTTAACCCTTCAGGCCTTACAAAGCAGGCAAAATAATAAAAAAGACAGGGTACAAACCCTTTCCCTTTAGTCCCTTCCACCTCCCACTATACTCTGGACTGCAGACCAAGTTTCCCCCAGTTCTAATGGAGCACTTAGAAATCAGAATACAATCCAGTAAGATCCAGTACATAACCCTCCCTAATTTTATCACAGGCTTAATTAGAAATGAATGTACCTTCTTCTGCTCGAGATTCCTCTTGAACATGAACAAGAAACTCCTCCAGTTTCCACCTATAGCCTACAACACCATTGTTCCCCTGTCACTGCAGAAGTCAGGACTGGAATGGCTTTGGTCTGAAATTTCTTGTTTTTGTACAAGCCAGGAACTCTTGTCCCTTTTAAAGGAAAGATAAAAACCGAACGTCACATCCGTCTGATTCTCAAGACAATAGATTAAATTGCTATCGTGGAAATCAGCAGCCTAAATTGCCAGGAAGGTACAATGAGGGGAAACAGTTTTTAAAACTTACATGACAGATAAGTCTTTGAAATCCATTTTGCATGTGTATGTGTGACAAATCTCACTGGCTGAGCCAATAGGCAGCATGTTTATGTGACAGACTATTGTTAAAGAGGAATAGTAGGATGCACCTTACCTCAAAGGCCACAGAACCATGTAGTATTTTTCTCCTACAAACAACTGCCTTAAAGGAGAAAGAAGAAAGAAAAATTCAGAGCTAGTAATGCCCTGGGTGTGTTCTCTAGGAACAAACACATTTGAATCCTGCTACCAATACATTTGGTCCTTGAAATGTTTATGAAGGTACCCTCTGGAACAGCACACAGTAACAAGTTAATCCTGCACTTATTTATTTGCAGAGAGGACACAAGTTTTAAGGGCACATACACAGCACTGAGGAAAAAAAAAAACACAGTGCAGATGAGATCTTACTTTACTTTCCATGTCCCATGCTTCATATTTTCAATAGTTACCAGTATGAACAGAGGGATTAGGAGACAGCACATTCCACTGGCTGGGAATCATTCTCTCCTCTTGGGTCCAGCTGTCACATCTCAGCAGGTCCTTCATGCCTTTGAGAGCCTGAGCATGAGATGATGATGTTCTCAGAGAGATGTTCTCAAAACCTTTCCTCATGGAAATGCCAGTATTACCCATGATAGCAGGAATGAGATCTCCTATCACCACAGTCTCTTGTCACCTTCACAGTTTTAATCCTTTCAGTGCCTGAGCCCCAAATAAGTCACTTTATTTGGTAACTTCCCCTTGCAAATCTAAATCCAACAGGGCTTTGATTCACAGTTTTTTGTTTGGCACATACAAGACAGAGTCCCTTGAAAAATCCCTTAAAACCAGAAGCATTGCTGGCCCTGTTCTATAGCCTTTTCTGTATTATTATAAACAGTGGCCAATTATCAAACAACACTGGGCTGTTTGGTCTGTAAGAGGGATGGATGGGCAGGTCTTTTATAAGATTTTGTGCCACTGCCTTCACACCCTGATGAGCTGAAGGCCAAGCACAGGAGAAAGCAAACCATACAGGAGTCTGAGCCCATCAAAAGGTGCTTTGGAGAGGAGCAGGCTGCAGGCACACAGGTTACTGAACTTGGACTGAGCCTCTGAAGATCTCAAGCCCTTCTCTGCAGGAGAAGACATTTTGTGTCTTGCACTGCCAGTGTTTAGTAGATGATTCAGATAAGCCAGACATCAAGACACATCTGAAGTGCTTTAGGGACCTTGGGGAACATAACAAAGAAAATTAATTGAGATAGACACACAAAGAACAAACTTTCTTTTCCCCTCCTGGCTCTTTTTCCTCTAAGAAAAAAAAATGGTAATTGAGAAATGCATTTATTGGCCAATATAAAATTAAAAGTCTAGTGATGCTTAGGTAGATCTGACATGCAATTTTCCAAATAGCACACCTGAGACACAGGAGAAAATATATAAATAACTATACACTGTTGCCAAAAGAACATCTATAGTCCATTCTTGGAATAGCATAGGAAAGGCTTCTAAGAAAAATTATCCATAACACTGCTTTTCATTGCTTTGTTCAAATACTGGTTTGCATGCAACAAGTCCATGAGACAACACTGCAATTTGTCATGGAGTTTGTTACTCAAACAAATCCATATAAGTGTCTGTATTACGAAACCTGCAATTTTGGGTGTAGGAACAGCAATGAAACAAACAGGGCTTAACAACACAGAAACAGCCAAAATACACCCTGAAGATTTCAGCCTGATCCTGGCCCTGCTATAAGTATGTTGAGTTGAAGTACTCTATTTAATTTCCACAGGCAATGGCATTGATTGATTTTTATAAGGTCTAAAAAAGGGTTCTTGGCAGCTTGAGTAACCCAAAATCCCCAATGCTGCATCCTCAGATGTCACACAAAAATCAAATGAAGGATGAAAACATAGGAAAGAGAAAAAAAAAAAAAGATAAAATTATGGTTAGAGGTAGGAAGCAATTTTTCTTCAAGGGGAAGAAATTTCTACTCTTAGAAAATCAAGAATGAACACACAAGGAGTATCCATCACATCACAAATGGCACAGAGAAGGTAAGGAGGAAACATGGGCTCATCATTCTCCCAGTGTAAAGGCTGTGAGCAAACAATGAAATTCTCAGGGAGTTGCCTTAAAAGCACAGAACTGGAAGGTCTCAGCACAGGTCACTGTGTCAACAAAGAGTCAGACAAATTAATGAAGGGCTAGTGCATCACAGGGATGGATCAACCCATGAATCGGAGAGAGCTTGTGGCTACACTACTGAGTTTTAGAAACAGAAACCCCATGCTTTAATGTTACACAATTTCTTACAACTCTTTTCCTAAGCAACCACTGCCAGCCACCAAATCCCACTTTTTGGTCAAAAAACCCAAACAAAACAAAAACAAACACAAAAATCTCCAAAACAAAACAGAAAACCACCAAACAATCCAGGTTTCTTTAGCCTATCCCAGGCTGCAAGAAGGTACGTTTAAGTGGCTTTTCACAACTGAGATTCACATTAACTTTCCCATTAGTGACTCCTCAGTGAAACTCAGCATAAGCAACAACAAATAACTTAAAAACAAGAATAATTTCAACTAGTTTTGAAATTAAGAGCATCCCCTGACAGTTCCTGAAAGTTTCTCAAAGTTTCTTCTGAATTTCTTCCTGCTTTTCCTGGGCCTGAGGAGGTATAAAGGAAAAGAGAAAGGGGAAAAGGAGGGGAAAGAAAGGGGGGGGGGGGAGGGTGGAAATAAAATATAACCAAACA
>JAWWEW010000041.1:55242597-55267880 GCA_035583185.1 Anabacerthia variegaticeps | reverse complement strand
AGGGATGCTCACACCAGGAGTAAGGGATGCTCACACCAGGAGTAAGGGATGCTCACACCAGGAGTAAGGGATGCTCATGGGGGTTGCCCTGCCCGTGTCCCTGGGCAGCGCAGGAATAGTGGCACGATGGATAATAGCCAAGCTGTGTCACACCAAGGAAGACGGAGCCGCGACCCGTCCCCGTGGCAGCTGCACACGACAGCGTGAAATAAATTTCAGTGGGAAGAATAAATGCCTTTGAACGGCAGGGGGGGGTGGAATTAGATGATCTTTAAGGTCCCTTCCAATGGGGCCCGTTCTGTGACCATGAAATGCCTAGAAATTCTGTCTGCAAAAGCAAACAGCAAAAGCAAACACTGGCTCTAGCCCCCTATGAATTGAGGGGGCTTTAGTGCAATTTTGGGGGTCATCCGCGCTCAGCTCCGCTTCCCGGCACAGTAAACCATAGGTTAGTTTAAATAAAGACACCCCTCAGAGAGGATGGGAGGCACCAATCACCCACATTTTGCATCTGAAAGCCCTCAGCCTCCGGACATCCTTCCCCAAGGCAAAACAAACACTGGAGCGCTCCGTCCCCACGGGGCAGCCCAGGAGGGAAGGGCTTTAGTCAAGATAATCCTTCCCCCGGTGGCAAGCTCCCGGGATTCCCAGCTTCACAGCCTTTCCCGGGGTTAATCTTTTGAGCCACCCGAGCCAAAACGACCTCAGGCTGAGGCAAAACCCTTTGGTGCTTCCCTTCAGCGCCGCTCCCGGGCTGCAAACCCGCCGGGATGCAGCGCGCATCCTGCGAGCCCCGCGATGTGCACAGAGCCAAAGCGAAACACCCTTCCATCCCCTACGATGGTCCTACAGCATCTACAGGGGACAAGAACGATAGTGGGGAGAGATCTTGAGCTGGTGCCGCTCCGCTGGGACCAGTGGCACCGCTCTGGTCCGTGCTTGCTAAAGAGCCGCAAATTCGCATCGCCCTACCCAGAGGTACCAGATGCTGAATGGAAAGGCGGGGGAGGGGTCATTTTTCTTCTGGTCTGTGGGCAATTTATCCCTCAGGTGAGCTAAGTGGCACCTTGGCATGCCTAACTGTACCTTCTGGACACCAACCAAAGCCTCAGCATTCCCAGGTAGGGTGTGCTTCTCTGGCAGAACAGCCTGGCAGGGCATCTCCCATCCTCAGTCTCCTCCTGCAAGGAGGAGTTGCTCACTGTTCGTTCTCATTTCCTTGTTAATGTCTTCAATCTCCGCACCGGGTTTAAATTCTCTGCATACGCAGAGTCAGACAAAGCCAATTCAACGATTTCCTCCCTCCCCCGGAATTGTGGGTTTCCTATTTCCACCCCTAGCCCCCCAACTAGTCAAAACTCCAGTCTAATTGGTTTACAGGGTGTATTTACAGGTGTAAGACTTTCTAAGCAGGGCACCTTACACATACATGCTATTCACTTTATCAAGTCCACAGTTGCCCTGTGGGAAGTTTTTTTATCCATGTAGCCTGTTCCAGATGGAGCAAAGACTTGAGCCTCCTTGTCATCACATCAGCACTGACATCAGACACTAACCAGTCAACCACCACATCACCACCATCAGGCTGCTGAAGAAAAAAAAAAGAAAAGAAAACAAAAAACCCCACCACAGTGCAAGGGAGTTTTTCCATTAATATAATAAGAGAAAATGAGAGCCTGAATTGTGCAGCATGATGTCATGCCCATTTTCCAACCCTATGCTTTAAAAGCAATAAATTCCTCCCTCCAGAATTAAATTTGTTCAAATGCACGACTGCTAAAGTGTCTTTAGCTGAAACCATGAAAATAATGACCAGCTAACACTTCCAGGTTGCAGGTCTGTAATTGCAGTAACAATTCACCTTGTGACAACAAATATACAGTAGAATCATTAATTACTAAATGAGACACACCAATATCTCTAAATCTCACTTATAGGAAAGATGTCCTCAGTTGACCTTTTAACTGCAATATCAGAGGTTTGATCATGCACCATGAATGGATGCATGTGCAAATAGACAAAAATTAATACACCCACTTGCATATATCCACCAATTACATTGGTGCTGACAGGAAAATATTAATATACTGAGAAAGGAGAAGTAAAGAGGAACACCCAAAAGACAGGAAATATCCCCTTAGTGTCAGTACACAGATGAAAAAAAAAGTAGAAGAGGAAAGCTTTCTTTCTCAAACAATTACAAATAATGCCTTGATTTTGTACCACCTATCTTGTAAGTATTTGTGATTTTGCTATTAAAACACAATGCCCTTCAGGATACATCCACTTACTTCAGCAGTTATGGCAACTGAAACAGGAGCCAGGGTTTTCCAGATGAAATTCAATAACATGAGTGGTTATATTTTCAGAGTGAGGCCTTGCCATCACAGGGAGCAAACATGGACTCACTGTTGCTGCTTTGAAAGCAATTTCATCCCTCTGCCTGTCTGTAATAAGACAGAAACAGTAATTTGTGCATTTGCATCACAAGTGAGGAAGCAAGGATAAATTAATAAACATCTTCTGCTCCACGCACAGGGCTGGTATACAGTCCTAGGAGAGTTACTAATTATTAAGGTTACTAATGATAGACTTCCTGAGATGCTCCTGCAAGAGCACAGGTTTCCATCCAGGGTCACAACAAACATCTCTCCACTACCCAACTCAGACAGCATCCAGAGCCAGCTGGAGCTTCTGTGTTCAAGGCTGACCCCTATAGGTTTGTCCCAAATCAATTGTTTTCTGAACCAGAATAGCACCAGGGCTCATTTAACACTTCAACACAACTGTTAGCAAACTGTTCCTGCAATTAATGCCAAACCATGTTCAAAATACACACTTGGAACTTGGGTTTCTGCTGGCCCACATGCAGTGTCCAGACAGTGCAGCAATGAAAGCTTAAACATCTATTACCACACTTTTTCCATGTACCCACCTGCACAGTGAGTTCAAGACAATTCTCCACCATACACTTGTTAAGTTAAATCAACTGAGCTCCCAGGCTCTCCCTAAAGTGCATTTTCCCCTGTTCTTAATGGCTTTCATGACTCACCTCTAACTCTCTCCAGAAACCAGAACTAGAGCCAGATTTAAGTATCTGATGCTGTTCCTAGAACAGCATTGCCCATATCCATCCTTCCCTCTCCTCACCAGCACCTTCTACCAGCTATACAGTTAAAACAGCATCAGGCAGAGATAGATGCCATAACACTCTACCAGAAACAAAACACCTCAAAAGGGTAATTACCAGCCAGCAACATATAATTAATGTGATGAGCCCTCAGTTGCTGGTGAGTTTTCAAGTCATCCAAACAATGATGTTGGCAAATCTTAAAGATTCCTAAATATGTTGCATTAATACAACTTGCCAAAATTGTGATCTCACTAAAGATTTGTAAGGTTTGTTATACATGATCTGTTTTTCCTAAACCCATCAAAATTCATAAAAAGTTCAAGTAGCATAATGTAAATACTAATCTACCCAGATCCTTTCTTGTTATTAAGTATAAATTATTTGGCCTTCTTGGTTTAAAATACAGTGATGTTTGGGAATATTCTAGATGTTTGCTGCCCTCATAAGTAACGAAAAAAATTATCACATCACTGAAAACTCTTCATATTCAGAACGAGTTATTTTTACATAAAACCAGATTATATTAGTGCTGTCAAAGTACAGCTGACCAGAAATACCAATCAGCAAGAGGGATCTCCTCCATTAAAATATTTCTTCCATTAATTTCAACTTTGCTAGGACTTCAACTTTCATGTATCTACCAGAGATTCAATCACTATCTTCATATTGGCCTTCACTTATAAAAAAAAAAATCTATACATGCTTTCAGGCTCATTGATCTAACCATCTTCTGAATATGGGCTACAAAACCAAAATTTCTCTAAATGTACCATACCCTTTCTAGTGTCAGGAAACTTCTGCAAACAAAGCAGATGTAAAAGATTTGGAATAATTAAGTAGCTAAATTACACTGAATTGCAGAGAGATGCCAGTTCCCACTGAAGAATAGAGAGTTTCCAAAATTCATCACCAGGAAGAGTCATCTTGGTCCCCAGGATTGAAATTTTGGCCTAGAGAAGTTTGTTGCATACAAGTGGAGCCAAGATTTTACCTCAAATGTGTATTCCATTTTCTTAATCACTTCTGAAAAAGAAAGGATGTGACTTGTGTTTAACTCGTTTTTATAGCACCAAGCAAGAAACAACCCTAATAATAAGCAGATCGTTAAGACAAAAATCACAAGCTTCTCTTCCTGAAATGCTGATTTGCCCTAGTACAAGACAGAGGGTGTTACTCATTGTGGACGACAATTAAGTCGCAGAAACATTCACTGCTCCTTGGGAACAATTGGCACCATTATGTGGCCAACAAATCTGTGTCTTATGTGCATTCCCCACCACCACCCCTTTTTTTCCTGCAGTCATCTAATATAAGCACAAAGGATGGGGAAAAAAGGCAAAAAGCTCAGATTTTCCTCTAGTTCCTGGTTTCTTTCTTCATGTGTTGGGATAGGGTACATACCCTAAAAATCACAGGACAATAATCACAACACAAGCCAACAAACATAGTACAAGAACTATGAAATTCTAGAAAATTAACTGGTTCTCTCCCATATGCCTTTTGACTTTTTTTTTCTAACATCCAAGACTAGCATTTATAAGATTTTATTCAGAAACATGAAGGGTATGTTTCTGAAACAAACATCAGGATGAAAAACAAAGCTGAGATATTCATAAGAACTCCCAATCCGCACATTTAGCATTCAAATAAAACTGTCCAAATACTGTAAGACTCCAAAATATCATCAAGCATGTTGACAATGCAGATAAAGGGATTAGAATCACAGAATCATAGAATCCCCTGAGTTGGAAGGGACCCACAAGGATCAAGTCCAAATCCAGCACCAACAATCCCACCATGTGCCTGAGATCTCTGTCAGCCCTGGGGCTGGTGCTGTGCCCACTGCCCTGGAGAGCCTGTTCAGTGCCCAACCACCCTCTGGGGGAAGAACCTTCTCCAAAATCCAAACCAAACCTCCCCTGACACAATTTCAGGCCATTACTTTGGCTCTGTCCCTGGTCTCCACAGAGCAGTGATCAGTGCCTGCCCCTCCTGAGGAAGCTACAGAGATTTGAGGTCTCCCCTCAGTCTCCTCCAGCTGAACACACCAAGTGCCCTCAGCTGCTCCTTGTATGGCTTCCCCTCCAGACCCTTCACCATCTTTGTAGCCTCCTTTGGATGCTCTCTAAGAGCTTTATATCTTTCTCACACTGTGTCCCCCCAGACTGCCCCACTATTGCAGGTGAGGCTGCCCCAGTGCAGAGCAGAGTGGGACATCATCGAAGCTTTGCCTGATGCCCCCAGGACAGGGATGTCCCTCCTGGCTCCCAGGCACTGCTGACTCCTGTCCAGCTGGCCATGGACCAGGACCCCCAGGGTCCTTTCCCAGCACTGCTTTCCAGCATCTCATTCCTCAGTCTGTCCATACATCCTGGGTTGCTCCATCCCAGGTGCAGAATCCAGCACTTCCCCTTGTTGAACTTTATATGGTTTGTGATTGCCCAGCCCTCCAATCTACCAAGGGCTCTCTGCAGAGCCTCCCTGCCTTCAAGGCAATCAACAGGTCCTCACAATTTAGTGTTATCAGCAAACTTACTTATTCCCTCAAGTCCTGTGTCTAAGTCAATTTTGAAGATGTTGAAGAGAACTGGTCCTAAAGGTGGAGCCCTGTGGAACCCACGAGTGACCAGTCACCAGTGTGATGGATCCCCAATCACTGTAACTCTTTGTGCTCAACCCTTGAGCCAGTTGTTCACCCATCACATCACACTGGAGGGGATGGAGAGTGAGTGTGTGTCTGTCTCTTCCCCTGCACTGTTCCTAAAAAATATGCAATTTTATAAAAGGGCATTAAAAATTATGAATACCCTCAAAGTCTGACTTTGGACTACTTGATCTGTATTTTATTTGGATAATCTTTTTCTATTTGGAGTGGGGCAAGAACTATACAAAATTGCATTGTAATAAAAGTGTAGGTTTTGAACGCCTCAAAGTCGACAGCTACCTGGGGCTCACTATTATATGAGTCCATTTCCAAAGATTTTATCTTCAGAAATTTAAAAAGATGGTATCTAGTCCACATGTTTGATTGCTTCACAAAATCCTGGTCAGAAATTGTTCAGAACACAAAACAGTTAAAAACTAAGCTCACTTCCCGCATCAAACAAAAGTAATCAGAACCTATTCTTTTTTTCCTTCTCTTGCTTAGTAGAAAAAAAATGCATGGTATTTAGAAGGAACAGTGCCTGAGGATATTTGCAAGCATGAATATACCTGCATTTTTTATTTGCTTTTTATTTTTGTTCACATCCTTCTCCTGTTTCAGATGCGTAGAAGCAATTCTAGAAGTCCTCAGGCCCTGACACACAAAAACAACGGAGCTATTGATCCCAGCAGTCTGACATGCTTCAAGGAAGGCAAGATTCAGGCATGGATATAGAGGATCTCAGGAAAATTAAGGCAGATTTTACAGCATGTGTGAGAACGACAAAGGTCAGGTTTAATTTGAAGCCAATGGGCTGAGAAGAGAGTGCACCCACCTTTCAAACCTAGTGTCCAGGTGCATTACCAGGGTGGTATCAGGATCCTTCTTGCTCTTTCCCCTTCCACCTCTCAACACAGGACATGAAATCATCTTCCCTCAAATTTCAGCTAGAAAATGAATGCCAAAGGTTTCCAAAAGTTAGGTCAATTTTTCTTTAATACAGACTTTTTGCTGTGACATACATTCTTTTACATGCATTTATCATTCCACATAGTACTCCTCTTATTTTTCACTCCGTGTTCCCCCGATTTTAGGAAGCACATTCCAGGTCATGCCATCACTCTCAGACTCTCAGGGGACAGGAGGTAGAGATGCACAGTAGGTGCTGCCATAGCAGGTGCCACACTAGTTGCATAAAGACAGTTTTGTAGCAATGACAGTGATGGCAAAAGTGACAAAACTGATTCCAGGGAGCTTTTTACCCCATCACTTACAAGTAACGAGCATCGACTATTTCAACTAAAACTGTAAGCCATAAAATAAACACAAGAAGTTCCACTTCAACATGAAGAAGAACTTTACACTGAGGGTGGCAGAGCACTGGAACAGCTGCCCAGGGAGGGTGTGGACTCCCCCTCTCTGGACACATTCCAAGCCCACCTGGATGCATCCCTGTGTCACCTGCTCCAGTGACCCTGCCTTGGCAGGGTTGGACTGAATGATCTCCAGAGGTCCCTTCCAACCTCAGCTATTCTGTGATTCTGTAAACAAACTACTTCTTTAATGTGTAGAACCATCAGTTACTCTATGCAGGATAGTGGCAAAAATAGAAAAAGTTCTCTGTAAGAAAAAAGAAATTGAAAATACGTTATATCTATTATAAAACATATTATAGCATAGGCATTCCTTTGGGAAAACAAAGCCAAAGAAAAATACCTCGCAATTATTTAAAACGCTGCATTCTAAACCAGGAGCACAATCACATCATGTTCATTAAAAGACAACATGAAACATAGTTCTCGTAAACACATACTGATTTTCTTCCAGACTCAAAAATATTGAGCCAATTACATATTCGTAAAATTGAAAACACAGCCTGCAGTACCTGTTTTATCCCCTTTTAAAGAGGAAAGAAAAATGCTTTCATTTTAGATCCCCCAGAGCACCCACAAGACCAGCCACAGACCAGCAGCCCACTATGTTAAGTGTTATACAAACACAGAATAAAAACCTCTGTCCAAACCAAATCATCAGTAGGAAGGCCACAGAAAGAACACCTGAGTGAGGAAGTTATGCTGACAAAATTTGACATATCATTGAGTTGACCTTAGCATGGTTTGGGAAATTACTGGCTTTATAATGAAATTAAGCTTTAAATATTTTAACACTACTTTCAGCTATTTCTAGGTTTACAGTCTAAAATATGCAACTCGAGTTAGAGAAAAAAGGCCTGTTTAGAGAAGACAAACCAAAGAAAGCATTCCTCAAGGAAAAGCTGGGAAGCACCAAAGCCCGAGTTTCCAATCACCACAATTAGCAAGAATCAGACCAACATCAGTAACTACAAAATTACAAACATGTGCTAAGAACACAGACTTAATCCCACCAAAGACTTAAAAACATCCAGCTGCCATATTGGCTAAGCACCAGAAAACAATGGCAAGTTATTATGTCCAAACTATGGAAGGGCTCTGTCCTGAACTGGTGGTTCTGGAGCACTGAACTCCTGCCCATTGGACCAGGGTCTCCCAAATTTCTTGGCTCCTAGTTGATGGCTGGGGATTAACAGCACTGAAAAGCCAAAATTCCTAAAGAGCTGTACTTGAAGCCTGTTTTTCAGCCTAGTTTAAGCTTTATTTATAGACATATTTTAATATCTATTTAATTCTTCAGCCACTTTTGACCAAATCATGTTTTTATGTGCTTAATGAGTCTCAGCAGCCTTGGGGGAGTGGGGATTATTGTCCCCAGCAAGGGGAAAACTGAAACACCCACTCAGAAATTACCAGCATTGGCCCAACTACAAACCCATCAATACTTTATCCCTGACAGTAGTTTGTAAACAAAGGAGAGATATTTAACTCTGCTACTGTTACCAAAATTAATTATATACGTATAAACATTTTTTTAATGCTCCATCTGGGAAATCTGGTGTGGGATTTACAAAATTCCTGTCCTGCCTCCTGATGGAAGGGACAGCAGAGAAGCTCAGAATCTGGAAATTCCCATTAGACCTGTAAAACTCCACAATCTCATGATAACTGAGCTAACTGGGAAACAACAACAACAACATATTGGCCATTCAGAAAATGTTTCCTCCCAATTCAGGAGGCTTCCTGGGTATCTTAGATGCCTCACTCCCTAAAAGTCTAATGAAGCTGTGTGCTGGAAAAAGGGAAATTGGGCAAGGGGGCAGATTGATACCTGAACCAAAGGTGCCACTGGCACATCATATCCCCTGATGATCTAGAACTTCCCATTGATAGTGCTAGAAAGCCTCTGAGCAGCTGTACTGAAAACTCAGGAGCTCCTGTCAAACAATACCACAGTGCCCCTTCTCATCAATTAATTTGCTTAATGAGTAGTGCACCAGAAGTACAAGGAGGCTGTTGGAAGGACTTTAGTGGGGACAAAGGAAGGCTTGTGAATTTACCCAGAAATGGCACTCAGCTAGGCAGGAAGATAAATCCTACACGGATGTTCTGGACAGAATAATGCTCTGAACAGCTCTCAGTTTGGTTTTATCTGGTTGCTGCTGAACAGGACAGGAGCTGAACAGTCCAGTGGCATGAAAGAATGCAAATACTACTCACATCATTTAATCTGACCAATTAAAAGTGTGATGGCAGACCTGCTCAGACCACCACCTTATCAGAGTGCCCACAAAGAGCAAAATAGGACCTTGATGGTGGTTTGATGGCAGGAAGTGCCAGTATTGGTTCACTAAATACTGAGCTTCTTCTGCTTATAAGTAAATTTTTTGTCTTCTTTTACATACACTGCTAATTATTCAGAGCTGGTACCTTTCTGCTATTTTCAGTTTATGCAGAGCTCAAAGTGGGGACTGGGGTCCACAACTCTGTTACAAACAGCATCAGCACCACACCAACGGTGGGGGGGGGGGGGGAAGGAGGGAACAGATCCAAACCCAAAAATAATAAAAAAAAATAAAAAGGTTAAAACTGAGCTCTACCACATGCACTGAACTTGTTGAGTTTAATCCCATGGAATGGAGGGAAGGTAAACCCCTTCCAAGTGATGAAAGACACATTCATACCTAGGCTAGAATTTATAGCCATCAAGGAGCTAATCACTCAACTGACATAAATCCTAGTCTAGACAAAGCTTTATACACTGAAAGGGGTAAAAATGCAGTGCAATGGCATCAAATCCAGCTTCACACCCTTCTGTAATGAAGGCTGAGACCATTTCAGCTAAGGCTAGGGAAGATGTCAAGCACCAGAGGTTCATGGTGGCTTCCACAGCTTTTTCCACACACCAGCTAAGTTCAGAGCCCCTCAGATATGGGTCTACCAAAGCCACACAGTTATTTACAAACATCATTTTACATATATGTATATCCCAACTGATGCCATAATTCATTAGCTACCAGCCGAGAGTGAGAAAATCTTGGTCCTCAACCCTGTTTTCTAGAAGTCCTTCACAACTTCATGTACCAGGTCAGTCAGTCCCCCTGATTCTTGCCCCCTCTGACTATTTTAAGCAATTTAACCATCCTACAATGCCTCATGTGGAAAATAACAAACAGTGTTGCTCTAGTCAAGAACAGGGAATGGAGCAGATGAAGAGATGGGAAAAGAACAAGCATGCAGCCAAGGCTGCATTTCCCAGTCTCTGTCAGGAAGCCAGAGACTCCAAAATATTCAGCCAGGGCTAAACAAGAATCCTGAAAAATTACTTGAAAAAAATTGAACACATCCATACAAAGCAGTAATTTTTAAAAACTCTTGTTCACCAAAGTAAGGACGTGCAGCAATAACTTGTTCTCAGTGCTAGAAAAATCTCCAGATCCCAGAGACAAACAGGTAAGGCACTATAAATGCAAACTGCTGAGAAGTGAGGAATGCAGCTTTCACCTGTCAGATGCCATGACTTCCCTCCTCTTCTTACTCTTCTGTAATTTCTGCTGCCATAGAACCAGTCTCGCCATGGTTTGTATCTTGGCAGATCTTCAGATACAAGGAAAACATCCTTCCAGGCAGGCACAAGCCTCTGCAACATCACAAGACCAAGTACAGTAAAGGCCAGATTTAATCTTAGGTTTATTAATACTGATTTTGGGTAAAGGCTTTACTCAATATACAATACTAAGTTTTCCAGCTCGGGATGTCAGGGAGAGGTTGCTCTCAAGCATGACTATATTTACTATAATCCCAGATCACATGCTGGTGTATTAAGATAAAAATGCCTTTGAACTTTTAAATTTATTTCCCTGGATTTCTTTTTGGTACTGATTCAACACTGGTAGTAATCTCACTGTGGTAAGAGAAAGCAAGTTACATTATTCTAACTGTGCAAATACAATTTAAACTGTTTCTGGGGAATATTTTCTATGCACTTTTAAGTATGGAGTTCTAAAATGATAAGAACACACCTGGATTTGCATCCAGCAGAAAAATACCTACTGGGCTGCTGCTGGCTGTGCTAAGGAGCCCTCAAAATGAAAACAAACCAACCACAAATCACACTAATGGGAAGGCTGTCACTTCTGGATTCAGTCCTAGAAATGAAATATAATATGAGAAAAGAAATATTGGCTTTAGTCCCAGATACAAAAAGTAAATCATCAGAGAGCAGAGAATCACATTCCTCTCCTTCCCTTCATCCCAAACCAGACACCAGATCTATCTATGTGAGTAATCAGAAACTTTTCCCACCTTTTGACAATCCAACTTAAAATAGAAGAGAGAAAAGAAAAAAAAAAACAACACACCAAACAACCCAAAGCACAACAGACAGAGGAGCTGCATATAGAGACTATCATACATATTAAATACATTATATGCTTACCTACAAAACCAGAAATCTCAGTTCAGCTACAAATTCCCACAGGTTCCTTGGAGAAACTGGCCTGGGCGGTGCTCCACATAGAAGGTATTTTGTGGAATTATTTACATCATGTGTGTATGTATATATATACACACACATAGAGATACACATAGATAAATGTCTGAGGACTGGAGCATTCAGTTTTCTGATGGGGTAACTCAAGTCTCCCCCTCTCAAGTGCACAGCCACAGACTTTAAAAGGACCAGAACACATTAAATGGCAACAATCCCAGAAATAATATCTACACAAACACCACATCATTGCTGTGAGGTTTATGGCTTTATTTTTATATTATCTAAACCCAGGCTTGAGCCCACATTCCGGGAAGCCTCGGTGGGATAAAGCACTTGAGCAACACTTGTTTAGACACCAGAATCAATGGCCTTGAATTACAAGTGGAGACTTTTTGAAATATGCCTTTCTAATCCAGGTACTCAAAGAGGATGTGGGACTTTGCTAAAAGTTTTGCTCCCAAGCAGCAGCTGAGCAATGGAAAACCCAGCTTTCACACATTTGTTAGTTCTGTGGTCAGAGAAGAATAGCCGTGTACTCAGCTCCCACAGCCTTCTGAAGAATATATTCCAGTCCTCCAGAGCTCTGGTATCTGGCAAACCTTCAATATCACATACTTGCTGACTATATTAGCACGCTCCAGGATAATGCTGAATTATGAACCCAGCCCTTTGCACAAAGCGCTCCCGTGTTTTCTTTTCAAAAGACTTCCCTCCTCCACCCAGAAAGTTAAAGAAGCAATCCAAACCCCGCTGTGGAAATACCGAGTCTGTGTTTCAGCTACAAGGAGAGCAAAGCAGGGAGAACAGAGGTTTGCAGGGGAAAAGAGGGACAAATCAGCAGGTGAGAAGTTAGAGCCGAGGCCACACGGAAAAATCTGTGCCTCTCATCCTCTCCATGTAAAGGACTGAGAGCAAAATGTCGAGGAAAAGACAGGGCTCAGGTCAGAGATGAGCAAGAGAAGCACAAGTCTTGAGGAAGCAAAGGAATTCAAGGTAAGCAAGTATGCAACCAAGTTTAGGAAAAATAGATTTTAAAAAATATAAAAGAATCAAATGGATCAACAATCAGATAGACCTTTGCCTGAGTGCTCCCTCTTAGAGGCTGAGTGACACTTGTCATGCCCTGAACTGCACCCTCCAGCCATATCCACGGGAAATATTTTTTTTTAATTTCCAAAGATGCCTTTCAAACACCCCTTTCTGATTATTTTCCATTACTTGCTTTGGAATAACAAAGATACTTGGCAAAATCCTCAAGCTTAGCAATTCAAGTTAAGGACTTTGCATCGAGACTTAAAAATAGAGATATCCACACACCTGACTCACTGCTGAGCATTTTTAAAAGACCCTTATTTTTAATGAGAACAAAGCCCTCTGAGTGAAGGACGGTGAGGACATCTGAGAACAACAGTTTAAGTCAATACCAAACTTTGAGAACTGAACAAAATAAACCTTTTCTTCCTTTCTACAAAACTGACAGGTTAGCAATTCCAGCCAAACATTTCCTCAAGTTTCCATGATGAGCCACACCAGACACTGGTTACCTTCATGGCAGCAAGTTGGTATGCAAGTAATGGAAGGTAAAAATGAAATCATTCCAAAATTGCCAAGCTACAAGATCTGTATCCACACTTCATATTAACTAGACATGTCAGACTTTACAGCACATCAGAGACCATACCTAGACAGGCAGAACTGAAGTTCATTTTCTGAACAGCTGTGTTCAGGTTCAGATATGTGATAGCTTATTTGAAATCTTTAGGAACAAGCTGGCATGCTATAAATCAAACTCAATGTCATTGCAGCTGACAGGGAACCACACAATGCCCACAGACAAGCAAGACCACAGTATTCTATTAGGATTATTTTACTAGGGTTCTGTTATTTATTACTTGGCATTTCTTGAACTTTTAGAGCCCTCAGTGACTAGAATCAGGTGCCAGTTTTGAGACTAATTTCTGAGTCTGCCTCTGCTTACTGGCATTTGAAAACTGCTTGTTAAAGTTAAAAACCACTCCTGTTTCCCCCAAGACACTCCAAAAGGTCTACTGCTTCTATTATTTCTTTTTTCCTAGATCTATATTACTCAGGTGTGGGTCTACTTGACTTCAATCCCTTATCCTCTGTGTCATCTGGAGAGACTGCCACTCCCTCCTCTAGGAGGAGTCTTCACAAGCTTTTTAAGCAGCTTTAATCCTTTGAGAAAACAACTCTTAGTCCAGCCCTGAGAAAACATGCCTCCGGGTATCTCTAAAGGCTTCTGAAGAGGCCATAATTCACCCTTACTTCCGTTGTGCTGATTAATAATTATGATCATCTTTCCCCTTCAGCTTGGACTTAGAATCAAGTGCCTTCTAAAAAGACTACTCCAGAGTCAAGTCCTTCCTTATACAGTTTGGCTTTAAAGCACTCAATTTCAAAGTCCTAAAAGAGAGCTCTTTGGGACATACTCACTGCTTGCTACTTGAGACCAGTAATATCTAAAATTATGGCTATGCACAGTACAAATATCACCTCAAATTTAATAGTGAGATGAATAAGATTACATCTTTTATCAAAACCAATGGATTTTAATCATGTCAGTATAAAAAAAAAAAAATTATGATGCTTATTTACAGCCTCTCTAGCTCCTCAGGTGGAGAATTATTTCAGAAAATATTACATGAACAAGACTTACAATTTAGAGATTCTAACTCTGCCTCCTCACAAACATGAAGAATAGCCAGAAATGCACATACCAACCAGCATTTCTAAAGAGGCTTTCAATCCTTATTTCATTACTTGATAGGTATGGAGAAGATGATTTTCAATTATGCCTTTGTTTGGATCCTTGTTTTCACCCACCAGTTTCATCTGAGGCTCCACCAAAGGAGGTTGTGGCACTAGTAAGAGAAGTTGCAGGTGTTAGTGGCCAGCAAATTGAAGTTCACCTGGGGACTCACCAAGCAATCAGAAAATATCTGGGTTTGCTCCAAAACAAGAAAGTTTCACAAGTTAAGTCGACATAAATAGAGTAATGGCCGTGCCTTTAAAGAAAGCTTTTTAAGTTTAACATAACACAAGCTGAAGTTGAGATGGGAAGAAATACAATACCATGGCTTTAAAAACAGACCTTACCCTCTGAGAGCCCTCCTCTGGAAAGGAGCCTTCCTGAGTGATTCCACAGGGCATGTCCTGGCCCAGATTTCTTCAGGAGGGTTCAATTAGTCATTTAATTAATGACGATTTGAGGAGCAGTTGGAGAAGCGTGTCTCCATCATTTCAAGGCAGTGTGAATCATAGGAAGAAACACATGAGAATAGTTGTAAGATATAAAAAATAGTGCTCCTTTGTTTCACTCACCACATCTTGTCTTTGATGAAAGGGTGTTATCTTGTTCCTAATGGTACCATAGGGAAAAGGGAAAGCACTTTCAGCAACCTGTTCATGCTGAAAACCTTGCTTTGCTTCTGTATTTAATGTAAATACAGTCCTGTTTGGGCACTCACTAAAGAAGACTTGGCAATCTGCTCAAATTTGGCTCGACCTCCTTCTTCTAAATTGAATCACAACATCCAGAGTTTCTCCATCTTGCCTTTTACATCTCTTTTACCTATTCTAAAGAGCAGCCCCATATAGGATATATTTCTTTCCTGTGCTATTTCCTCAACTCTAATATTTTTTTCAAGAAAGAAGGGAATTGTTTCCATTCTACAATACCTGAAAGTCACAGACTGATTGTAGCACCTTTATTTCTTGCTCTTGAAGATACAGACTCATTTGCCTCAAGAAGGTCTAGGTGATCTGTGTTTCTCTGTTCCCATCACTGAAATAACCAAATAAATGCCCAGGTAAGCACAGGCAGCAGAAGGATCAAAGCCAACAGATTTCAGCTCCCCCACAACCCACTCCTCACCTCTATAAAGCCTCCTGCAACTTCCCAGCTGATTTACATTTGACAACAGCAAATGTGATTGGTCAAACGCCCTGAAGTGCTAAGAACAGGGAGGGTATCCATCCTATCCTGCTTTTCAGCAGCAGCTGTGGCAAAATAAATTACATCATGTGTTCTATAGACTAGCTGGATGCCTGCCCACAACACTTTGCCTTCCACTCTTATGGCACTAAAACAAATAACAATAAAAATGTCAACACTGCGTGACACTGGTATTATTTTCCAAAGCCCAAGAAGATACTCAAGTACCTCCTGGTAACTTCAGAGGCAAATATTCACCTGCACTTTAAAAGGAGGGAACACCAGAAGCACATTTTGGGTCCTTGTCAGCTGATTTTCATAATGTAAATTAGATGACAGGGTTAGATGCCCTCCTTACACACATCGTTAGCTGAAGCCCAATACCACTGGCAAATTAAAGTCCTGTTAATAGTTTTCCCATGAATAATAATCCTGGGATGACCAACGTGGTCAAAAGCAGCAGTTCCCACCTGTGGACATTGAGTATTGTTCCAGGTCTGCAGGAAAGGTTTTGTGAAGTCAAAAAAGAGATGCTGAAGGAAAAGGGAAGTGATTTTTTCACAGGCTTCACAAGCTATGAACCAATCTGTGGTTTATCAGTAGGAAATGACCAGAAACCTCATGATGGCACTGAGTCTGTAAGCAGAAATAGTTGGGGAACCCTATACTTGCTCACTTGATCATCCCACAGAAACTATTAAAGTCAATGACTTCACTTAAATGACAAAAATAAACAGTTCTTTAGGAGTAATATGCAATACTGCAACTTCTCCTACTCAGCAAAATCTCCTCCTCAGTTCTCAAGACAATTAGAAGAAACTGAAGGGAGAAAAGGAAAATAACCAAGAAAATGGGAGAAGAATTCAAGAACTGGAGTAGGGATGGGAGGCTGAGGAGCAAGAAAGAGCAATCAACAGAATAAAACATAAACCTCAACCCCACAAACAGGTATTTTTTTTGATCCACACACTCAAAGCTCGACACAGCTGCCTTAATAACCAAAGAGTAGTCTACAAGCTTAAATCCAGGTGGTTGCAAAACAAAACTGGAAAGGAAAGTC
Organism: Anabacerthia variegaticeps; assembly: GCA_035583185.1. NCBI lineage: Eukaryota > Metazoa > Chordata > Aves > Passeriformes > Furnariidae > Anabacerthia > Anabacerthia variegaticeps. The sequence continues at coordinate 55,251,223 of JAWWEW010000041.1, read as the reverse complement.
AGCCTTATCTAGTCCATCATGGATCAAACCTGTGCTGGAATATCTGTCCAGGTCAGTGTCCTCAGATGAGTGCTATTTCGGAATTAAAAAGTATTTAATTTCATCTGCAAGTTCTGTGTGGTTACCCAGTAATAAAACCCTCTCCATTTCAGACAGGGAGGAGATTAGTCTGCAAGAGCTTATCTAGGATACCCTCTAAATAATTAAGTCATGCTAATTCTCAGATAGAGATTATGGAGCCTTTTTGTGTACCACAACACATCCTAACAAACCAATACTGCTAAAAAAAAAGGCATGTTCTATTTTTTTTTTTATTTTCATGTATGACTTTTTTTGTTTATTGTTGTTGGTTTTGATAATTCTTTTTTTATTGTTGGCCTGTGCATAAAGAAAGGTAATTTTCTTTATGAGAGGACAGCAGGAAGGATCTCCTGGAACACTTCTCCATGACTGAAAAACTGGGGGGGAAATATCCCCACTTTCTTCATTGTTAAACATTACTTTTCCTGCTTTCTTAGACTGAATAAAAGTTAAACCTCCAGCAATCTAAAGCTCAGTTGCATAACTCTAATGTTCCTAGTTAGCTGTGAAAAATATTTATATTTATACATTCAAAAGGATTTACAAAATTGAGGTTCTGCCAGAGTGTTCAGACTGCTTTGCATAATAAATTTAAATTGTAAAATTCTTAATGGAGCCGTGAATCTCAGATTAAAAATAATACCTTGACAATTTCCCAATCATCCACCTGGCAGCACTGGGAAGAAGAGACTCAGAATCTCCCTCACTTGTGCTGTGCAGACCCTTTCCATGGACTGCCAAGGGAATTCCAGGAAAACACCTAGAAATCCACTCCTGGCTGGAACAGAATAAAGACCAGAAATATTTTCCAAATTGGGACCATTGAGACTAATCATCTTTCAGAGGCATTTGGGCAATGTCCTTAATGCCATGCTTTAACTTTTGGTCAGCCCTGAAGTGCTCAGGCCGGATGGTCATTGCAGGTCCCTTCCAACTGAAATACTCTATTCTGTTTTGTTCTATTCTATTACTTCAAAGGGGTAAAAAAAAAACCAAAAACAAACAAAAAAACCCAAACAACTTCCAGAAAGACTATTAAATACAGGCAACTGTTAGTTTTGGGTAAAGCCCTAGTTTGAGCAGCCACGGCATTGGAGCCAACTTCCTGATGCCTTCTGCTAATGGTCTGTTTGAGCTCCACACTAGAGCCTGATACACAGAGAGGTGTTTACATTTCAAATGAAATACCATTAAACCTGTGCAGGTAGTTCCTCGTCCCTCCAGCTGTGTAAAAGTGCTCAAGAGTAACCCTGGGACAGCAGGACTTGGATCATGGATGTTTTAAAACCTGCATGGATATGAGTTCTTCCTTCCACTGGGCATACAGGTGAAAAGCAGGAACACCTTCGAGTGAAGGACAGAATTAAAGTTCAAGAGAGTGGGTGTCACCAGGTTATGCTGGCCATTCACACCAGGGGAGGTTTTTCTGTTTGGAGCAGCAATTTGATTTATTCTAAATAGCACCAGATCAGGTCCCCACTCAAGGGGTACAAGTGAGAATCAGTCCCCTTTGGCAGGCATTGGCACCTGCCCCTCACCATAATGAGAGAACACCTTGTGGCCCGTGTTTTCTCAGCTACCAGACAGACCTCAAGCCATCCCACTCTTTTCTGATGCTCCCTGCCAGGATTATTTCTCCAGTGCATTCCACAAAAGTCCTCCCTGAGCCTCATGGTCTGATTTTCAATCTGACATCTAGAAAGGTCTGCCTCAGGTCACCACACACGCTGCAGTGCCAAATTACAGCATGGGAGACGTGGCACATCGTGGCTCCCTGTGCTCACACACCTGCCTACCTTCATGAGCCTGGAGAGCAGGCACAGCCTGTGGCCCTCTTTCTGCCCCCTGCCCCTAAAATAACCCCACCTGTACCAAGAGGTCTGACACATGCAGAGAGCAAGGTAGATGACTCACACTCAAAGCTGCGTCCATGTTACAGCCACAATTTCCAAGCAGGCATTTTGCAACCTTTCAGAGTAACAGCATTTGTCACTACCAACAGCCTGTTTGTTTATTAAAGCTTTGGAGTTCCCATCCTACAGACACGAGGTTGCTTACGTGCTGAAACCAGGTACAGGTACTGCCATCTGCTGCAGGAGGGTCTTAAATGGGAGTTTCACTTGAAAAGGAGTTAAACCAATCCTACAAAGTGGTTCAAATTGCTGCTAAGAAAAATTAAGGGACATGAAGACTATTTTTTGTATTATGTGATAATTAAAAATGCAGGTGTGATTTTTTTTTTCCCCCTAAGTAAAACATTAACCTTTTCCACATCCCAGAATCCCAGAATGGGTCAGGTTGGCAGGGACCACAGTGGGGCATCTGGTCCCACCTCCTGCTCCAGCAGGGCCATCCCAGAGCACATGGCACAGGGTTGTGTCTCCAGATGGTTCTGGAACATCCCCAGTGAGGGAGACTCCACACCCTCTCTGGGCACATCTCTTCCAGACACTGCACAGCAAAGTTCTTCTTCTTGTCCAGGTGGGACTTGCTGGGCACCAGTTCCTGCCTGTCCCTCTTGTGCCATTGCTGGGCACCCCTGAGCAGAGCCTGGGCCATGCTCTGACACCCACCCTTCCAAAATTACCTACTTTCATCACTGGTAATTGTAAGAAAGAGTCTGAAATATTTGGAATGGATGCTTATACTTTGACTAAAATTTTGTTTAAACAACCGAGAACAAAATATATTTTTGCCTTTTGTCCCATGCATTTTCTCTCAGAGTTTGAAAATGATAATGAAATGATAATGATTATGAAACAATTTGAAACAATTATGAAATCAGGATTCATAAGTTCCTATTGAGATTTTTCAGTAAAATGATTACTGATTGTGAAACCATTCTATACAGGTTGCTAAGTTCATATTGAGATTTTGCAATTGCTCTCCTGACATCACTACTTATATATCATACACAATGTCTTATGCCAAATATTTGCAAGGATGTGCCTAAATCTCTTCTAAACTTCTTCAAATCTCAGTTTAAAAAAAAAGAAAAAAAAAAGAAAAAAAAGAAATGTATTAAAAACATAGAAAATGAAGAAGTCTGGCTTTGGGTTTTCACTTCCAGCTACACCTCCAGTTATAGAGGAATACCTAATTTCTGGTGAGATCTCACAGGGCTTTGTGGTTTCTTCAAAGCCACTCTCTGGTGGCAGAAGGCAGACTCACTTGCAGGATGCACAGGTCGACTGACAGCATGAGTTCTTCCAGAATTTATTTGTTATGGATACCAAACACTTTTGCACCAGCAGTGGAAAAAGGCCTTTGACCTTTGACAGTTATCGGCATGACTGAACCTATGAGGCATTTTCACAATGACTCATTCCATTTTGCAATGGAATTACAGTCTTGACTCTCCAGCTCCAAGACCAGCCTCTCCCCCACAGCCCCAGATGTGGAAGCCAGCAGGAACCACTCACCCATCGTAGCTCTCTCCCATACTCTGCCATCCCAAATTATTGCTGCTTTGGAATGAACAAAGTGCCTGTAAAGTTTGGTTTGATGAGGTGAGACCAGAAGAAGCAAATCACTTAACCTGAAGTATCACAGATGAACTCAGGGGTGACTTTTGAGAGGAAAGAGGAAGCAACAGACCCTACGTCACTGTCATGTGGGTCATCCTAAACTCTTCACTCCCTGGCAATAGAGAAGTGGTGTGTTTGTACAGCCCCAGCCCTCACCCGATGGATGGATGCAGCCCAGAACACGGCGTGCCACAACCACCCCTTACACAGCAAAACAGCACTGAAGCTAAAAGGAAAGCAAAGCAACCTTTTGGGGCATTGGGATTTTTGTTTGTTTGCTTGTTTGGTATTTTTTAATTTGATTTTTTGAGGGGGTTTTGTGGGGTTTTTTGTTTTGTTTTGTGTTTTTTTGGTGTTTTGGGTTTTTTTTTTGTGTGTGTCTGGCTGGTACAGACAGTGATACATACAGAGATGTTATTTCTCTAAAAAGAACAAAATTGTGATTATTTTTCTCCTTTAATCCGTATTTCTTGAGAAACTCTGTTAATCCCTGTCCTTCACTGGGGAAAGCTTTGTACTTTATCTCTCTGCAGTTCCAATCATCTATGCCTGGCTGTTTAAGGGAGCTGCAAGAAAGATTTTAAAAGACCTGAAATTGTTTATGCAAAGAAGGCTAAAGGCCTCAAGCTGGTTGACACTAGTTCTTCCACATATTCCTGAGGTAGAGATAAGGGGAAGACAGGTCAAGGAGGCTGTGAACCACAGGAATTCTGCTGTTCTTACCAGTGGATCCCACTACCCTTTAACACAGTCGGGAGAGAAAGCCTTGCTGCATGAATGAAAGGATCAGGGTCTTTGGGATCGTGCACTCAGAGGGGAAAACCCTCCCTGGTGAGAAGAAAAGGCTTCTCACAATCCTCACTATTGGCCCAAACAAGACAGTTTCACATTAAAGCAGGATAAAATAATTCAGCTTATCTGTATATGAAAACTAAGTCAGTGTTGTGTCTAGCTCATTAGAAGAGTAATTTTAAAAGGCTTCTGGTAAACTCAGATTGCTTCTTATCAGAAATATCCCGAATTTGCTTTCTCTGTTGCAGTAGGACAAAATAACACTTTAACCATCCAGCACAATTTTTAAGTGCAGATAATAAATGTTTCATGCAAAATGCCTACTATCCCATGTAAATACAAAGTTTTAAAATAATAAACAATTCTGAAGTACTTCTGCAAGGGTCTTGCATTTTCCATTAGTGACTTCTATTATGTAGAAACCCAGTTGATTCCTATCTCATTCCACTAATCAGAGAACTCCAGGTATGGTCAGAGAGATGCATCTACCAAATGATCAGATCCTTGAGGACTGAAACACAAATGTTCTCTCCAGATCCTTCATATGGAATGAGCAAAAAAAAGCACAGATTCTAATTATTTTCATTCCATATCCTTGAAAATACTAAAGATGCCCAAATGTATTTCACTTCCTTATAAATTAATTCACCAGATGAATGAGGGGAGTTTAACTTTTTACAGACTCACAGGAGGTTTCGATCCAATAAGTCCATTTATTGACTCTGTTGAAAAGGCTACTGCCCATGAATTTTAATGGGAGTTACTTTAACACAGTGTAAGCATGAAAAGCTGAATAATACAAGGGCAGGAGGGGAGGTATAAAAAGTTTATCTCTGTTCTTAATTTTAGAAAGTTAAGGAAAGCCATATTTCTGATATTAACCAGCACCATAAATTCTTAATGGCAAAGTGACTAAAGAAAACCAACCCAAAAGCCATACAGAAAATGAGTCTGAGCTCAAGAATGAAACAAGGGACTTGTCTCTGCTCAGTTTACACAAGAGTTTAGTCACTTGCACTTACTAATTCCAGCTTTGCTGGATATATTTTCTTGTGGGCAGCCTCCATCCCTGTGCTTCCCTTTATTTTATAGAACAAACCAAAATGCATCAGGTAGAGTTGGCTTCGAGTTAAGCACCATTCACCCTCCTCTCTCCAGTCAAGCTCATCCACCACCAGCCTGTGCAGAGATCCCTAACCAAAAGCAGCAGCAAACTTCTGCTGGCATCATTTAACACGCCACAGTTCCCCGTTCTTCTGCTTTGGGACACTTAGAGGGTCAGGCCACGTGGGTGCTTGGCTGAGCCAGGCATCACTGACAAACAGCAATGCAGCAGCCAGTCCCCCTTCCCAAACCCTCCTCTTCCATTTCGACCTGTAGTGCAGCAGCAACAGAGGCCTCTCAGTATCTTTGCATTTTCCCAAACTCTTTATTTTTCTGCCTTTCTTTCTAATGGAAACGTATTAATGTTTTGTAACCTGCTCTGGGAAACAGCTGCTCAAGTCAATGTCTCCCACACCGTATTACCTCTGGAATGTGCTCTGTCTTACATTTATTTTGGCAACAATAACTCCAACGTGTTTTTATTTGCATTTCTGTATGGCTTCTCTGTTCTTACTGCTCTGTTGGGGGTTTTTTTGACTCTCTGTACCTGCTGAATTTCTATTCTCACTGTATTAAAGATAAATTAAGGTACAAGCCCTGAGCATTCATTCCTGAGCTAACAGGCTCCGAAGTTGAGTGCTGAACTCCCTGTTAAAATGAAAGGGAAATTCTTAGCTGAAATTTAACATGTTTTTTCTCTCAACTGGGGTGACCTAAGGGCATGTACACAACCAGTTAGCATGGATCACTTGGCAGGCTGAAACTTATCCCGCCTTATTTTCCTGAAGTGCATGTTTATAACTTTATACAGGAATATTTGAAAGATTAAAGGAGTTAAACTATGCTGTACGTTTATCTCATATGGAAAAATACCCATTTAAGCTAGACTGATGTATTTAAGTTAAACTAAACATCCAGAGGAGAGCCACAAAGATGATGAGGGGTCTGGAGCATCTCTCTGATGAGGAGAGACTGTGGGAGCTGGGCCTGAAAAGACAGAGGGGCTCTCATTAATGCACCTAAATATCTCAAAGGCAGGTGCCAGGAGGATGGTGCCAGGAAGTTGGTGCCAGGCTCTTTTAGGTGGTGCCCAGTGACAGGACAAGGAGCAATGGCCACAAATTAAAACACAGGATGTTTCATCTCAGCATGAGGAAGAACTTCTTTACACTGATGGTGCAAAAAGGACTGGGACATCTGCCCAGGGAGGGCGTGGAGTCTCCCTCTCTGGAGACATCCCAAACCCACCTGGATGTGTCCCTGTGCCACCTGGGGCAGGTGACCCTGGCTGGGCAAGGAGGGTTGGACTGGATGATCTCCAGGGTCCCTTCCAACCCCAATTACTCTGTGATCTACTCAAGGGCAGGCTGGGGGCGCGGGGAGGTGGTGTCTGGTTGAATATTTGGACAAAGCCTTTCCCCTAAAGGGTGGTGGGGCACTGGCACAGCCCCAAGCTTGGCAGAGCTCAGGGGGCACTGGGACACCACCCTAGGGCACATGGTGGGACTGGTGATGCCGTGCCGGGACAGGCATCACACCATCCTTTCACGGGTTGCTTCCATCTCAGGGCATTCCCATTCCCACTGTGGGCGGACCCGCATCCCAGCAGCACATCCCCAAATCCCAGCACCATATCCCCATATTCCTGAATCCCAGCACCATATCCCTGAATGCCAGCACCATATCCGAGTGCCAGCACCATATCCCTGAGAACCAGCAGCATATCCCTGAATCCCAGCACCATATCCCTGAATGCCAGCACCATAGCCGAGTGCCAGCACCATATCTCTGAGTGCCAGCACCATATCCCTGAGAACCAGCAGCATACCCCTGAATCCCAGCGGCACATCCCTCAATCCCAGCAGCACATCCCTGAATCCCAGCGGCACATCCCTCAATCCCAGTAGCACATCCCTGAATCCCAGCAGTACATCCCTGAATCCCAGCAGCACATCCCTGAATCCCAGCACCGTAGCCCCGAATCCCAGCAGCACATCCCTGAATCCCAGCAGCACATCCCTGAATCCCAGTAGCACATCCCTGAATCCCAGCATCATATCCCTGAATCCCAGCAGCACATCCCTGGATCCCAGTAGCACATCCCTGAATCCCAGCAGCACATCCCTGAATCCCAGCATCATATCCCTGAATCCCAGCGGCACATCCCTGGATCCCAGCAGCACATCCCTGGATCCCAGCGGTGTATTCCTGAATGCCAGCGGAGTATCCCTGAATCCCAGCACCATATCCCCGTATCTCTGAATTCCAGTGGCATATCCCTGAAACCCAGCAGCACATCCCTGAATCCCAGCAGCACATCCCTGAACCCCAGCAGCACATCCCTGAATCCCAGTGGCACATCCCTGAATCCCAGTAGCGCACCCCTGAATCCCAGCATCATATCCCTGAATCCAACCACCACATCCCCGAGCCCCGACGGGGCGGGGAGCGGAGAGGAGAGGAGGGGATGGCAGTGGAGTGGCAGGGAGCGGCAGGGAGTGGAGGGCGGTGTCGGGGAGGGCAGCGGAGCGGAGCGGAGCGTAGGGGCGGGCTGCAGGTGCGGGGCGGCCCCGGGGGCGGGCGGAGCGGCGATCCCGGAGGATCCTGGGCACGGCCGGATTTAAGGAGCGGCTCGGGACCGCGGGAGGCTCCCCCTCCCTGCACGCCGTGCCTTTACAGCAGCCACCGCCGCCACCATGCCCGTCAAAGGAGGCATCAAGTGCATCAAGTACCTGCTCTTCGGCTTCAACTTCATCTTCTGGGTGAGGCGCCCGCATCGCCGCCCGGATGGGGCGGGCAGGGCAGCGCGGCTCCCAGCGGGGCTCTCCCCCGTGTTTCTGCCGGGTTTCCTACTTTCTGCCGCCCGCCAGGAGAAGAGGAGGCTGGGCGAGGGGTGCCAGCGTGCTCCGCCGTTTATTTAGGGGGTTTTAATTTACTTTTTCGCCCCCCGCCCCGTAGGACCGCGGGTACCACGAGGCGCCTGCCGGGCGGGCTGGGGGATGCTGGGGATGCTGGGCTGGGGATGCTGGGCTGGGGATGCTGGGCTGGGGGTGCTGGGGATGCTGGGCAGGGGGTGCTGAGCAGGGGGGGATGCCGGGGGTGCTGAGCTGGCGGGGGTGCTG
>JAWWEW010000041.1:55212845-55242497 GCA_035583185.1 Anabacerthia variegaticeps | reverse complement strand
AGGGGGGGATGCCGGGGTTACCGGGGATGCTGAGCAGGGGGGATGCCGGGGTTACCGGGGGTGCTGAGCAGGGGGGGATGCCGGGGTTACCGGGGATGCTGAGCAGGGGGGATGCCGGGGGTACCGGGGATGCTGAGCAGGGGGGATGCCGGGGGTACCGGGGCTGCTGAGCAGGGGGGATGCTGGGGTTACCGGGGGTGCAGGCAGCCCCTCCATGGGCAGAGGATGCGCTCCCCCTCTCCCGGGATCCCCGCCCGGGTTCCTGCCCCGCCGTGGCGTTCCCGGGGTGGAATCCCTGTGGATCCCGGGTGTGCCAGCTCCTGGCAGATGACACGGGGTGTGTTCGCTGTTAGTTTGCGGCGGTGTCTCCTCTCCTGCCCGTCCCAGAACGCTGGGAAGGCTGTGGATGTGCCCGCGCCGTCGGGGTGCCCCGTGGGGGGGGGTGTGAGGCTGGAAAGGCAGGTTTTCCCCTGGAAAAGTGCGTGTGCGGGTCCGTGGTGCGGGAGGGATGGAGCTGGAGCTGCGTTTGGGGGAAGCTGTGGAGAAGGAATTGTCCCGGGAAGGTGTGTGTGTGTGTGTGTGTGTGTGTGTGATCACCCCAGCAGGGGTGTCACACTGCAGGGTTGTTGCTGGCGAGAACAATAAGCCTAAGGAAGCAGTGGATGAAACCCCTGGGTCGGTGAGTTTCTAAACATCATGTTGAAACACTGAAGTACTCATGGTTTGTGGTTTGGGGTTTTTTTTTTGTATGTAGGACAGAAGTGTTTGCTGTTGCCTCGGAGAAGCTCTTGAAGCTGAGCATCACCTCCTTGTTCTGGGGGCTGAGAACAGGGAGCGTGGCTTTGGATAGCTCAGGAGGAACCTGTTGCTTGGGAATGTTATTGTAATAAAGCTCTGAAGCTTTGCTTGCACCTTCGTGTGCTCAGTAAGCACGGATGCAGGATTGACCTGTAGGGTGGAGGAAAGGAGAAGTAATTGGCAGTACCCAGGTAGGATGTGGGAAAAAGAAGAGAAAGAGTAAGAAAAAAAAATTTAAAGGGAGATTAATCCATCTTGAGTATCCCAGCAAGTGTCTGGAAGCTTCAAGAGGCAGTAAAATGCAAAGAAGCTTGGGTTAGCCAGAGGTGTTAGCGTGTGTTTGACCAGCTGGAGTAGTCCTTGGCTTTTGGGAGTCACCGTGTGTCATTGTGTCCTGCCGAAAGTGTTGGAGAGTTCAGAGTGTGGTGTTGGTGAAGCTCCTGTCCTCTATGGAACAATAAAGCAGCAGTATCAGGCCTCTTAGGCTTTGATGAACAGCATGGAAAGGTATCCTGGAGCTGGCAGCACTAGTGGGCAAGAACCACCCTAATAAGAAAGAAAGCTTTAATGTTTCTTACAGCACTGGAGGTGTGAAAGGTCTGTGAAGCAATGGAAGTAAATTGAGCAAAAGTGTTGTGCCTGAGTGCAGTTCTGTACTCCCTTTTTTCAAGTAAGTTGCCTCAAAAGGACAGGTGAGGAACTTAAATGGTCTGCAGCAAACCTGCAGGCATCTGTGCATGGCATGTTGGGTGGCATGTGTTTACATCCATCAGAGGCTTGGGTGAGAGGAAGCATAAAGGCTGAAACAACTTGGTATAGGGGGTTATGAAAACAAAAACTGAGGAACTGCCAAAGTTGAAGCTGTATGGAAAGGAAGGAAATAAAGGTTTGTAAATGCTGGTGGGTCAAACACAAAAGTACAATAAGGTTAGCAAAGGGAAAGCTTTAGGAATAATTACAAAAGCAAATCCAACTAATAACCCCTTTTTAGACACTTTAGGACCAGGGACCTTCCCAGGGAGTCCTTACAAGGCAGTAATAGGTCTGGGTGTCAGTCTTGGCAGTGTTGTTCTGCAGGACTTTATTTTACTGGGCAAGCTCTTGGTGAAGTTCTGTGCCATCACCCCTCTCTGACTCTGAGTCCTGCTCAGGCTTGAACTGACCTCTTGATGCAGAGGACCTGAAATGGCAACAAATGCTGATTAACAGCTCTGCAGGGTCATACAACAGTTCCTTCTGAACTATAAGTGAGTTGTAATGAGGTATAACCCCCCTTGCTCACCATTCACCTCAGTGCTGGAGTGCAATGAATTTGAGGCTGGGTTTTTGCTTTATGCTGTTCTGGGATCCATGGAGAGTGGCACGCATGGTGCATCTGGAATAGGCAGAGAAGAAGCTTCTTCAAAAAGAAGCAGCCTGGATTTATCAAGTGGATGGTTCAGGGGCTGATGAAGTCTTGGGAGAAAAGGATTCATGATGGCTTCACAAAAGCACCAGTTGGGTGCTCGGCATCAACACAGCAAAAGTGGCTCCAGAAGTGAAGGTCCAAGGGGAGATGGTGCCTAAAGTTGCAGAAATCCATGGCATGCTGCAATGCTGCAAGCTACTCTGGTCTTCAACCTGCCTTGAAAGGATCACAGTGGAGCCTGGTGATGTTTGGGAAAGGAGGAGGAGAGCTTCTGCCATCAGAAACTGCAAGTCGATTGGGATTCTTCAGCCTGAAAAAAGATGAGGGAAATGTGCTAGACGTCTGTAGGATCCGGATTGTCCAGGTAATAGGACCTGATTGTACTGGAAGAGCCAGTGAGCAAGAATGTGGGGTATTAAGCCTGGAAAGAGGACATTTTGGAAGAAAAATGTTTGACTGTGGGAGCAGCAGTGGTGCTTTCTCCCCCCAGGTGCTGTGGGAGTAGGTAAGTGAAGGGGTGCCTGGCTCACGTGGGGTTCAGCCTTTTGCTAATTTTGCTTCTTTTGAGGTCCCCTGTGTGTCTTGGCACAACCTTCAAGTGCTCTTCTTGTAAACCAGGAGGTTAGTGCTGGGAAAGGCTCCTGTCTGCCATGTTCCAAGAACATTTTCTGAGGAGCATCCTATAAGAAAGATGATGTGCTTGGTTCTGGTAGCTGATAGCTGATCTGATGGCCTCGGTCCAGCTGGTAAGGCTGGGCAGCAACATGGTGTTCCCCAAAACTTCTGCAACTTCAGAGCTTGGATTAAAGTCTTATTTGTGGCCTAAATGGAAGGTGGGGAGAGACTGGTGGGTGTTTGCTGCAAAGGCTTCTGAAGTCGGGTTAAGCACTGCACTTGTAGAGAATTGCTTTTGCTGCTGCGTTTGAATAATAGCTCAGTGAGTGGGGTGACTCAGTGCCCTCTCGGAGGGGTGGGAATGAGGAGGGGTGGCTGTGTTTTCCCCTTGGATCAAGTGTTCCTGCAGTGTCCCTGGCATTCTGCTCTGTGATGAAACTTGCACCAGTTCAGGTCCTTAGAAGTCTGGGGTTGATTTGGGGTGCGGGAGGGAGGTGTTGGAGCTGCTGCAGAACTCTAAAAACTGGATTTTTGTTTGGGTTTAGTTTTTTTTCCCACCAGGCTGGCTTGAGTTTGGCAGGGAGTCAATGGAAACAACACATGACGTGCCTTAAACCTGAACAGTGGAGTGGTCTTAGCAAAGCTGGCTCTGAACAGGCTTAGTGTGAGCAGTGCCTGATTGCCTTGAGTTGTGTAATACTGACTGCCTCTTGCTGAGTGAGCTCCCTTCTCTCCCAGAGTTTGCTTAGGCTTGTTGGCCCTGGTGACAGAGCCTTTTCCTGGGGAAACTGGGCTCCTGAGCTGCTTGGAGCATGCCAGGAAAGCGCCTGCGTGTTCTCCCACTGCTGCTGGGCAAAAGCAAGGGCGTGCATCTTTAAACTTAAATGCTGGGGTTTGCCCTTGGGAGTTTTGTGGGGTACAAAGACATCTGCTGCCAATACTGGTGGTGTAATGTATTTTAGGTGAGGTGCTGTAGTCAGGGTTCAGGTTGAGGTTTTGAGCAGGTCCTGTTCTTGCTGTACACTGTTAGGCAAGTGTCTTGTCCTGGCTCCCCAATCTCCAGAGTGCTTTGTGTTTTATGAGCAAGTGCTTCTGTCTGTGGTAGTGCCTCCTGAAGAAAGATGAGCAAAATAAGGCCTGGAGAGCTCTTTTCTTTCTGTAACTTGAAGATACCTGTGACCTTGTTCTGAGCCATAACCTCAGCTGCTCATGTGCACCAAGAACAGTTTGGTAGCAATTCAGGGGGTCTTTCCTGCTCCAGTGGAGCAGAGGACCTGCAGGATGGACAGGGGAATACACATGTGTATGTTTGTATGTATATATGCGAGCACATACAGGAGGAACAGAAATGAGTTGCTTTTAGTTTCTGTAATCAACTGATCAGTACGAATCAAAATGCTGCTTGGGCTCAGTTCAGTGTATTTTTGACTCCAGTAAGTGCTGTGAAGTCAGGACTGAGTTGGACTGTGTTACAGCCTTGAGAAACCTGATGTGAATCTACTTGTCCTCAGAGTTCTAGCAGTCCTAGCTCCTATTTGCAATTCAAATTGCAAATATAGTAGACTGGCTTCTGAATAGGAACTTGTATGAAATGGGCACTAGTCTTGGCAGTGGTTCAGGAATTCTGTAATGCTGCTCCTACTGTACTGGAACACCATTTTATTGCAATAAATGCTGTGACATTGACACAGGCCACAATATTCTTGAAACCAGCTAAGCAGAAAGGAAATCCTTCCTTTCCAATCCACTTTTTTCTAAAGAAGTTTGAAAATAGCTGCAGTTCCTTGTGTAACTGCAAGCACTTATTGCACATCTGCTAGGGAAGGTGGTTTTTTCCCCCAGAAGTTTGAAAACCTCTGCTGTTGTGGATGACACTAATCCTGTAATTGAGGGGTGAGAGTGATGATGGGCCTGATCTGTACTTACTGTTTATGGGGTTTTATTTATAGATTAAGTATAGAGAAAGTAACAGGACAGAAGCAGTTCATTACGACTCATAATGTTCTCAATTTCTTTGCCTATGTGCTTTGCAACGCCTCAGATCTGGTCCTGGCTTTGTTAGTTCTGTCTTTACACAGTGAGAAATAAATTTTCTGTCTTATGCAGAGTCAGATTTTGACCTAAGAGTTTAAGTGTTCATAAAGTGAAGAGGGTGGCTTTTTCAATGTACTCTTGCCACACCCTGGGGAAAATGTGTGTAAGGAACAGTCCTGTGAAACCTGACATACCTTCTTACTTCAAGAAAAAAAAAATTAGTCAGTGTTCTGTTGGATGCAATGCTTAGCTGACAGCACTGAAAGTAGTATTTATCTTTGACTGACTTCTGTATTTCCACATAGTGACTTACCTTCTGCTGGAGGTAATGCCCTGAGCTTGGTACAAGGTGTAGGTAGGCTTGGCCTGAATGTGCTAAAGCAGCAGAAGCCATAGCTTCATGTGCAAAGGCTTGCTTTACAGGCTTTGAGCCACATATGTGGAGTTCTTGCAGTGTCTCATTTCTTCCTTACCCCTGCCTGCACTCTGTGGAAGTGGAGGGTGGACTGGGAGTAAACTGGGGGATGCTGGGGCAGGGTGTCCTCCTCCCAAAGCTTTATCTGCCAGCTCTAAGGACTTGCTAACTGCTTGGACCTTGAATTCCTTGAGAGGTGACTCTTCCTGTGGAAAGATAAGATTCTGTAAGGTGTGTGTAGCAAGTGGGGTGCTTGTCTGGGAATTGTTCTTTCTCAAGATGGATCAAGCTGAGAAGGGACTGCACAAAACTTGATAAATAGTGGTTAAATCCAAAAGAAACTTTCCAGCTTCCCAAAACAGTGTCCTGTATCTGTGGGATATGTTAAAAAACCTGGAGTTTCTGTTTTGAAAAGCCTGTGTTTACTCCAGTGTCATTAAATCTAATTATTCCCTGTGCAAGCCTTCTGTGAAACCTCAGGTGTTGGTGGAGGGGGGGCTGGTGGAATGCAGTGGGAACGGCTTGATAATATTGAGTGCTGAGGAATACTGCAAGCTGATGCTCCAGGTAGCCAGGGATGGTGAGGGGAGCAAGGCAGAGTGTTCTGGTTGGCTCCTGCCTCCAGGACAGACAGCTTGTTTCCCATCCCAGGTGTATCCTGACTGTGGTACAGGTTCTTTTCCAGCTGTCTCTTGGCACGTGGAAGGCTAAACGAAAGCAGGGTGTCAGAGATAAGTACTGGGACACACCCTTAGGTATTCCAGAGGCAAAATCATGTCCTTTTCAAGGGGCAGAACAGAGCAGTGGAAAGGGCTGAGTTTGGAGAAGTCATGGGATGGGTGGGAGGATGGAGTGAGATAGGAAGACAGATGAAAATAAGCTGTTTTTCCTGTTGCAACAGGCAGAAAGATGTGTGCAGGAGTGAGCTTTTGAGGCAAGGAGGGGTATGTTTGCATGTGATGCAAAAAAACCCAAAACCAAAACCCAAGAAACCTCCATAGGGCTACCAGAGGAATGACCAGGTAGTTCTGTCCTTGTTTAGCATATGTCCATTGCAGCCAGGGAATGGACAAGTGGAGCAGAAATGAGCTGGGAGTAGTGGTCAGGGGAAGAGCCAGGAAGAAGTCAGTAGCATGGTGTTAGTGGAAAATCAGAGCCACAAACTTTCCAATACAGCGATTGAGTAGTACCCCTTTTGGTCAGATTGGAAAAAAAAACCCACCTTGTCTTCTGAGCTCCTTTTGCTATGCTTGTCACTGCAGGAGCATATTACTTCCATGTCTGATAAGCACAAAAACCTTCTCCTAGCTGTGTGTGCAAAACTAAGTGACTAACTTCAGGAAAACACAGTGCTCTTCTTTTTCTGTTAAATTTCTTCTTCTTCAGCACGGGGTAGATCTACTTAGAAACACTCCACATTGCTCAGCTCCTATGGCAAAACAGGTCTGCTAGCTGGGAAAGCACCCGGATTACCAAACAAAAACCCAGCAACTAGGTCTGCAGGGGATCTCCTTCCATGCAGCCAAGGTGAGGGGCACTGCACCCCTTCCCCAAGGGAGGAGAAGACCAGCTGCCAAACCACCCCAGGACAGCTGCCAAACCTGCTGGCACAGCCCTGGAGAGCAGAGAGGGGACTGTGCATCAGCCCCTGGTGTGCCAGAGTGCCCAGGGGCTGTGCTTGCCTCTTCCCCAGAGCCTGGTGCTGGTGTGTCCTTGTTTCTCCTTGTTTTGATGGAAACTTGAAGCTTCGAATTACTTGCTCTAAAACTGCCTTTTTTAGTTCAGTGGTCAGTGTGGGTAGGAAGAGCACAGAGTTGAGAACACAAGCATGCTTTTCTTAAACTGAGACAAAAAGTTGCTTATTCTTGAAAGAAGGAGCTGCATTTTATTTCTAGTCCACCATGGAGAGAATTAGGATTAAAATTATGCCAGTTTTTTAGTGCTGTGGCGTAGTTCGCTGGCATTAAATGTTATCACTGTCCTGTGATCCCTCAAGTCTCCTGCTTCCCTTGGCATCTTAACCTTTCTCACAAAATGACTGCTTTTCCAAGGAGAAGGCACGCCACTTAACTCTGGATGGTGGTGGGGAAGGGTTAAGTTTGTTTTTTGGAAGGAGCTATATTGGGTACACCATTTCTCCCTAATGTGAACCAACCAGTTTGTCTCCAAAGAGTTCATTAACTGAGCCTTCTCCTCAGCTTGGAATTTTTAGATTATGGTCGTGGCATGGCGTAAAGTTTCTTCACAATTTGAATACTCAGGCTTTAGAGGTCTGCTGGGGGATCAGCCCTGGGTTTTTAGTTGTGGCCCTTTTCCGTGCCCTGCTGCATTTGCAGTGCTCTCTGCTCAGGCACTGGGGCTTGTCAAGCCACAAATACAAGTGGGTAGGTGAGAACAGCTGGGTGTGCTCAGGACTGTGGTTTTGCAATTCATGAGTTCCCAGGAGAGAAGCAGAAGCTGTAGGTTCCTTCTCATGACGCCGAGCTGGATCCCTATAAAAGCTGAAGGCTGTTCAGTGACCCAGGAGGGTGAGTCTCGAGCAGTGCTGTCAAACACTGGGTGACTTAAGTGTGGGCTGGAAGCTGTGCGTGCGTTCTTTCCATCACTAAACCCTTCTGGTCTTTGAACTGAGGCACTGGAGTGGGATGAGATGAGGTTGCAAGGGCTTTTTGAGGTGATGCTGTAGCCAGGAGTGCAGGTGGAGCAGCAACCCTGCTCCCTGCCTGCGCCCCTATTGCACCTCTCCCTTCCCCCGGGGCGCTGCCGTGGCACAATAAATGGAAATAATGACACTGCTGGGACAGGCTGTGTCCTACCAAGGCTCTTCAGCATCCCAGCAGTGGTTTGGGCAGCGTGGCCCTGACAAGGCAGGCAGGAGGTGTGTGCAGGTGTGCTTTGTGAGTAAGCACCTGTGGCACCACCAAAGCACCTTTTGCACAGGTCTGGAAGTCTCCACTTGGGCTGTGTATCACTCCATCTGTTTTCCCTGCAGCTCCTCTTTGAGGCAGGCCTGGGACTCAGTGCCTGCCATACAAGAAAGGCTGGTTCTCCTGGCCTCCTGCTTTTCTTTGCTGATGCCTGGAATCCCTTGCACTGGGGCTGGGATGTGTTCTGCTGAGCAGCTGCAAGGGATATCCCTTCCCTTAAACCCTCCCTTGGCTCCATCCCCTTCCAAGCTCTCCCTGTTTTCAAAGAGTTGGAGGAGACACCCATGGCCAGCAAAGCTGGGGCTGTCTGGGGGCAGGAACATTGCCATGGCAGGGAGAAGGGGCTCCCAGGCTCAGGGTGGGCTTGGTGTGCAAGGGGTGCTTTCTGTGGGAATGCCATCGATCCATGTTCCCACTGAAAGCTGACATTAATAAATGCTTTCCAGCTTCCTGGAGGCAAATCGAGAATGTTGTTATCTTCTAGGAGGGGCTTCTTATCAGAGAAGGCTTTGAGTTTGTTTTTTGATTCTGGGTTTTGTTCTTTTTTTTTGCCTTTTCATGCTTTCTTTGCCTGACCAAAGCACCAGAATTTATGAACCTACTGCTCACTCTTAAGTTTAAATTTTTTATGTCTGCTGCAGCATTTGGGATTTCTGTCCTCATCTCACTTTTGTAGAGCTTTTTTTGGTAGTGAAATAGCCCTCAAAGGAAGAGGTGAGAAGCACACTCTCCAGCTTTTTGGTTTGACACGGGTTATTCTTTTTCTACATGCAAGACAAACCCCTTTTTTTCTTTCTGAGGGAGGATTCAGTCTGTTCACAATAAGCTATTACAGTTTGCCTTACCAGAGTGCAATTCCCTCTCTCTTGCAACACTCTTCCGATGCCTTCTGCAAGATGTTTCATCCAAAAGCTAATTTATACACAAAATTACTTGCTGCAGACACTGGCACCAATGTTAAGAAGAACCTGGAGGCACACAGGCAGAGATGATAACGAAATAAAACTAAATATTACCTAAAATTAGATTGTATTGCTCTATAGCAGCAATGCTGCTGCTTCAGCAGCCAGTGTGTTCTTCCTGTCAGCTTGGTGACTTAATGGGTTGGTTTTATCCTGTTTTGCAAGGAAGAGCACTCTTTCTGAACTCCCTTCTCTGGTACACTGAACTCTGAACAGTCTTTTTAATATACTAAAACTTCTGGCTGGCCTCACAAGGCACTTTTCCTTGTGATACACTTGTCCTTCAGCGTGAAGATTTCAGATCACTAAGCCATGCAATGTCATTGCAAGTCACCCAGAACAAAACAATGGGTGGGAAGGGTCAGTATTTCTACTGACACTTGGCTAAACCTTGGGTATTTTCAGTAAGGAACAAAAATGGCATTGTTCTCCTGTGGCATTGCACTTTATACTATCTGTCAACAAGGTGCCTCATGTCTGGAACTAAGTTTGTTTATGTTTTGGTGTCCCCATCCTTTTATGCCGGTCCTTTGTCACCAGCTCTTTAAATAAAAGCTATGTTTGCTTCTGATGTTGTTGCTAATGTAAGGGTGAATGTATTAATTGGTATTATTCAACAAGGCTTCCTTGTTCTTACAGCTTGCAGGGACAGCAGTTCTTGCAGTGGGACTATGGCTTCACTTTGATTCACAGACCAAGAGCGTCTTTGAACTGGAAGACAACCAGACAACATTTTACACAGGTGAGCTGGAGTGGATTCCACTTGTGTGCCCTGACTGCCAGACTGCTGAGAAACCTTTATCCTCCTCTGGAAGACAAAACAGGGCTGAGCAGCCTCACTGGGGCAGGGAGCAGCTTCCCCTGGCTGGTGCTGGGGGCCAGCTGCTCTTTGAGCTTGGGTGCAGTCATGTGAGTGCTTTCTTGGCTCTTCATCCTTTTTACCATCTTAAATCCTGCAGTTCTTCTTTGGTTGCTGTTGCTAAGCATTTTGTAATCCCAGGGCCTCCTGGTAGACGCAGAGTGTGTCTCTTCCTGATCCTACTCACAATATGAGTCAGCAAAGTTTCACACTAAACTAAACTGAGTAACCACAGATGGCGTCAATAACTGACTTTTTTTCTTTTTTCCCCCAAAGTGACCAACTCAAGCTACCCAAACCCACAACTCTTATTGCCTAATCCCTGAGAAGGGGCATATGTACTGTTGTCTAACTCCTACAGCCCCATGTTTGCTAATTTATACTGAACAGAATGGGAAGGATGCACAGATATCTTGGTCTGTGTGAGCAGCTATTCCAGCCAACCAGCTGGAAGGTATTCCTTGCCATACTCTGTTTCCAGTATGACCAGTTAAGGGACACACATGCTTTTAGCTTGCTGTGCTACTGTCACAGGAGTTCCTGACTGAATTGAATTTTATGTGAACTCTGATTTTGGCCCTAAACCCAAATGTTCATGATGTATTTGAATACTGGATGGTATCAAGAGGCTGGGTATGTGACATACTCAGACATGCAAGTGTCCAGACTGGGAATATTGGTGGTGATTGTTTGGAACCAAGCATCTTTTCTTGAAGACCTCTAACAATTGGAAAGAAAGCCAATTCAAATTGCACCTTTCTTACATGTTTTTCTGTCATCTTCAGTTTGGACAGTCCCCATGTGTATGTATTTCACATCCCTGTAGCACTTGGATTTGCCATGTCCTATATGGTATCATTTATTTGTCCTATATGGTATCATTTATTTGCCATTCACAAGGTTGATGGTGTGGTTTTTCTCTTGCCAAAAAAACTGGCTCCTGTGTTGGGCTACTCAGACTGTCACAACACCCAAAGTGGTGCCTGAAGGGTCAGTAAAGACTTGTTGGAGAACATAGTTGGGAATATTGAAGTGCTCATGGAACTGAATGAACTGCAGCCTCAAGCTTATCTGTGAAAAAAACCTGTATTTTTGCCCTTGATATGATGGCATCAAAGCAAACTGGGTGGTTCTTAGAGCTGCCAGGAAGATTTCCAGATGCTTTTAGCTGAACCCTGGAAAGGGAGCAGAAATCTAAACTTGGCTGTGGAGCTAAATATTTAACAAGTCTTATTTTGGGTAGTCCGAAACAACTCTTTCACCTCTTAAAACATCAAAGTTTAATGATGTGGTACTTCAGCTACTGGCTGAATGCAGCCAGTGAAACCTGCATGAAATCTCTGTAGGTTAAACTGAGTTTTAAGAAGAAGCTTAATAGGAATTGCTGTTTTAACTTACTTTTCTAGTAGTAGTTACTGACTGCAGTTTCCAATAGGAAATTGAAAGAACCTGTCATTTAGCCCCTTGTAACAAAGCACGTTACCTCAAAGGCTTTCTATACAAGTGGAAATAAACTGAAATAAGAGGTGCTAATGGACTCCTCCATTTGGAAAAATTAAAATGAAATAAGTTTAAGCTGAGTTAAAAAAAAAAAAAATCAGTGCAGGAATTTCCTGCTGATAAGAAATGTCAGGCTTAATCCCTTACATATGCTTAACCAAGTAGATATTTATTTTGGCAGCTGATCTTATTGGTTTGCATCTAGAATAAATCACTTGCAAATGCTTACATCTGGCTTTCTTTAATTAGTATTGACTGGGTCTCTGAGCTGTATTTTTGTCCATATTGATAGAAATGCCACACTCATTCTGCATGTTGTGCTGATTCTTTGATGTTTTACCACCACAGTAGCACTTTGTTGCCATCCTTTGGGAGTTGTCTTGCTCACTAATCTTGCTGCTCTCACCAGCTTTGAGCTATGATGCTTAAGCTGGCAGTTCCCAAGTTCAGGACCCAGAGGATTGGGCATAAATGGAGTCTTTTAGGCTAGAAGTGTTTCTGTTCCAGCACACTTATTACCGAAATTCTGGTCAGAATAGTTTACAAGCCCCAACACTTGTTACAGTTTGAAGAGGAATCTGCTTCAAGAACTCTGTAGTTGATAAATCACTGTTCCAGATCTATCTAACTGCAGCACACTATTCACCTGAAGATAAGTTGATAACTCTGGCTCTGAGCCGTTTTTTAAAAGTATCTTGTAGTTTGTTTTAGATGGCTTTATCTTGACCATTTTCTAAAACCCATGAAGCTGCAGTAGTGGTACAAGTTGAAGGATTTATTTATCAATATATTTCTCCACGAGTTGTGAGATGTTTGCTTTGAAAATTAAGCACAGGCCTTTTTCTTTTTCTTTTTTTTTTCCCTTTGCTTGGGACACCTCAGTAAAGAAACTTAAACCCTGGCAAAAACTATAAATGCTATTTGTGGAACAGCTGATTTCATATCTAGCTGCTCAGTCTCAACTAGCCCATATACATGTTTTTGTTTTCCTCCTCCCTAGGTGTTTACATCCTTATTGGAGCTGGGGCACTTATGATGCTGGTTGGTTTCTTGGGATGCTGTGGTGCATCACAGGAATCTCAGTGTATGCTTGGCCTGGTAAGTGTTCAGAGTAGTGCTGGAATTTCTGGCAGCAGGAGAAAGGAAGGAAAATATTAGTGCAGTTAAGGGGCAGCAGATCGTGGAGCCAAAACAATCACAATGTTTGAACTCATGGTCGCCTACATAATGCTAGAATGCTAAATATAGTTTTCATTTCTGGCCCTAAACCCAAATGTTCATGGTGTATTTGAATACTGGATGGTATCAAGAGGCTGGGTATGTGACATACTCAGACATGCAAGTGTCCAGACTGGGAATATTGTAAACACAACAAAAGTGTTGATAAGAGTAATGCTATTTCCTAGATGTTTTATGCTGGACCCTGAAGGTTGTGCAATCTTTAATCTTAGAGACCAGAACTGTGGTATTTGATCCTTGCAACAACAGGTCTCTGCTGTTCATAATCACAGGATGAGCTCTTCTAGTTGACAACTGCTCTGCAAGCCAATTATTTGAGAGCAACCTCATTGTTTTCAGACTGGAGGGGCCAGTTGAGCTTCCTGGGCTCGTGCACATCTGTACACTTGCAGAGCTGCTCATCCAATTAACCAGAAGACTTAGTTAATGAAAGGCTGCTACTATAGCCATTGAAAGAACAATTCCCCTTCTGTGTCATGAAAGAACATAAATTCAAGTATTTCTTGCAAAATGATGCCTCTAGCCCTTTGTAATTTTGAGTATCTCTCTTTAAGGTGCTTTTAAATGATAGTGATGTTTTGGACCTGGTAGTCAATTAAAGACAGAGAACACATTTATTCCTATTTTATGGGATTCACAACAAAGTGACCATAAGCTCCCTGGGAATTGTTGGCAAGCTAGAGTTTAAGTAATGACTCCTAAAGTGGTAGGAGTGACAAACCAGGGAAAAGAAGTGGTGTCAGCTGTTGTAATGTGTCTGAGTGACTTGGACAACTTCAAAGTCTGAGTTAACACATGATTGGCTTTAATTAACACTGATCAAAAAGCAGGACTTCTGCTTGGAAAGCACTGCCAGGCTTTTGGACGCTGCTGGGAAGAAGTGCTGACCCAGTGCAGTGTGTCCTCCTTCATGGTTTTACCAGTGGTCCAGACTGGAACCTGGTTGGGTGACAGTTCCCCCCAAAACTGGACAGTTTATGGGTGTGATTCTGGTTTTTTTGCTGCTGTGGTCTTCATTAATAATGTGGTCTTTCTTTTCTAGTTCTTCTTCTTCCTTTTTGTGATTTTTGCCCTTGAAATTGGTGCTGGGATCTGGGGATTTTCAAATAAAGAAAAGGTAGGTTGCTCTTTAAGGGTGGAGTGGTGGGATGCTGGCACAGGTTGCCCAGAGCAGCTGTGGCTGCCCCATCCCTGGAAGTGTCCAAAGTCAGGGTGGATGGAACTCTGAGCAACCTAGTCTAGACTGGACTAGGGCTGGACTAGGTGGTCTTTAAAGCTCCCTTCTGACCCCAAACATTCCATGATTCTATGAATGTGCCCACAGTTAACACTCTGCTGACACCTATACCAGTATGAGTCAAATCCTCTTTACCCAGGGAGTTTGGGGCAGAGGAAGAAGACTGATTCAAACAAAACAACACAACAAATCTAACCCTAATATTTAAATATGAGACCGTAGCAGGGAAGCCAGAATCCAAGAGGCTGTTGCACGCTTCTGGGGTACAATAGTGAATATTTTTGGGTAACCAGTGGGCAAACACTTGGTTCTCTCATTCCTCATGGAGGCTCAGAGATTTGGAAGGGGAATCACTCTTGGCTGTTGAGGTGTGGCTTTCAAAATGAGTGTACAGTTAGGCTCACTTGTTTCAGGTGAGAAATACTGTCCCCCCTTTCTTTTCACCCTTGAATTGTACATGCCAAAAGAATGGGTATTGTAGGCTGCAGAATTTTTGACTGATCTGCTTGATAGAAGTTTTCCATAGTTCAGATAAGACAGTGATAAACCACAACTCTTTGCTGTCCTGTAGATTATTGAGGAGTTGAAGGAGTTCTACATGGAGACCTACAAGAAGAGAACTCAACCAGGTGCCAAGGAGACCCTGACAGCATTTCAGCTCGCTGTAAGTACATGGTTATACTTAAACCAGACAGTGATGCAGCTTTACACTGTTCTCCATGTCATCCAGTCCCCTCTACTAGTCAAGTCCCTTACTACTTAGGAAAAAACAAAGGAGTATTAGTAAAATTACAGAGAAGGTGGTTTTATGCAGAATCAGTGAATTCAGTGTGTTCCTCTGAAGTGCCTAGAACTAGTTCTTGTTTTCTGTAAAGCTCAGAAGCAGGCTGGGAAACCCTAGATCTGTGCTGTTGAGCTAGAGGCACCCTAACATGCATACCTGCATATCTCTGAGGAGTACAAGCTGTTCTCAAAATGAATGTGTGTGTACTTGAGGAGATCTTCCTTTCAGAACCTTGTCCTTTAACATCATAAAGGCTTTTTAAAAATGAGTTTATAGCAGTCACATTGACTGGACTTCCAAACAAATTTGCTAAGTTCTGTAATAAAACTAATGTAACTTATTTCTCTGGTTTTTACCAGATACTGAGCAAAAATAAGGATTATTTAACCTGGCTCTCTATTTTTTCTTGTAGCTAAACTGCTGTGGCCTTACTGGAACTGTTGATCAGGTATTCATGGAAACCTGTCCAAAAAAGACACTGGCTGAGGCGATCACTGTAAAGGTAAAGCCTGGCTTAATTCACCATCAGCCCTGCCCATTGAGTAGAATGAGAAACACCATCCTGAGTAAACTCTTCCAGTCCGGGGGAAATTCACACATCACACTTGCTTAGCAATCTGTGTCTGTAATCAGGTTGTTTATTGCTGTTGCTGTGGAAAGAACACCCAGAGTCATCAGGAAATCCGACCTTGCACAGGAAATGTGCAGTCTGTGTGTTACAGAGTGGTGGGGTGGACACTGAAAGATCAAAACTGCCTCAAATAAACCCACAGTGCAGGTTGCTCTGTTCTCCTCGCTGTTCCTATTGCCACAGCACCTTCCTGGTGCTTCCCAGGAGTGTCACCTCCCCTCTTGGTCAGAGAGAAGTAGAGTTTGGAGGCAGAAGAAAGTCAGAAGTTTTAGCAAGGAGAGGGGACTAACGCATTTATAGGTGAGTCTCTCACTGTGAGGGCAATTCTGTGAATCAGGTTTCCCTGCTGGAATGCTGCTGCAGATAACAGGAGAGGGAACTTGTAGAGCTCTCTACCCCTCTGCCTTCTTTTCTTGGAATGTCTTGGACTCTTGCTTCATGCTCCAAGACAGTCTGTACGAGTCTCCCCATAAAAATGAGGCTCTTATGATGCAGCAATTCCATTAATGATTTGATTCTTTTTACTTTACCTGTGACAACCTGAAATATCTAACTACATGAGACCCTTAAATCTGTAACACCTATATCTTTAGTCCTGTCCATGCAGCCTGTTATGAGTTAGAGTATATGGGAGTAGCTGAGACAGCGAGCAGGTTTTACTGTTTGCTTTTACTGTGCTGTGTGTTTTAGCTTCATCTGTTGACTTCGACTTGTGATATGTTTATGGCTTAGTCCCAACTGCAGAAAAACAGTGGGCAGACTGCGAGATCAAAGGGATATAGAGGAGTGGCTGATCTGTGCTGCCTCTAAGAAGCAGTGCTGTATTGGGATTCTGGGTGAACTGATTCATTCTTTCCAGTACCTCCCTTTAATCCTTGATTCAGTCTTTTTTTTTTTTTTTTTCTGGACTGGATAAGAAACAACAGAAAAAAGTAGCTTTCTGCAGCTTACTGCAGTTTGCTGCTGGAACAAGTAGGACAGGAGTTGGGATGAGACTGACCAGCCACCAAGTTCTTAAAAAACTGCCTCCTTTTTTTTGACTACCATGTGTCTTTTCCGGGGAAGGGAGTGGACTTATATTTTTACTTTAGTTGCAATGGCAATTCATTGTTGTGGGAGCATCAAACTGGCCCCTCTGTGCATCTGCCCATTCCACGTGTGTGGCCTGGGATATCCTGCCATTCCCATGCAGTGTGGGTTCCTCAGGTGTCTGCAAAACTGCAGTAACAATTGGAAATACCAAGGGTGGCTTCACCTCTGTTTGGAGAAGGGGATGAGCAATGCAGCAGCTAAAGTGTTGACAGCCATTAGTAGCAAGCCAAGCCTGGTACAGCTGCTGTTGGTCCTGATCTACCTGATAAACTGCAGGTGTTGAGAAGGGAATCCTGCTGCAGCCAAGGTGCTGTTAAGAGATTCAGAGACTTGAAGAGTAGACTTAAAACTCCTGCACCAAGTCCTGTATTGGAATATCCCTGGCTCTGTTCAGGGATGTGTAAGTAAGGTGAGATCAAAGCAGCTTTCAAAAGATCAGTCTTCATCTCTAGTGCAAGCAGGCTTGAGCTCAAAGAAGCAGAAACTAACCTTTTGTGTGTATGAAACACTAATGAACAGTCTGTTCCCTTCCAGTCCTGCCCTGTTGCCATCGATGAGGTCTTCAAAACAAAATTCAATGTGATCGGAGCAGTTGGCCTTGCCATTGCTGTAATGATGGTGAGTTCCTAGGTTATTTCAGAGGGTTGCTGTGTGCTCAGAGCAGCAGTCTGTAGAACAGTGCCTGGTACATCAGCCCACAAGGCCATTCCACTAAGGACAAGCCCCAGCAGGATCAGGGTGTGTGCTGCATGGCCCTGAGGCAGTGCAGAGGATGTCTCAGCATCTGCTTTGGATTGGGATCTGTCTCCTTGTAGTTTTAGCAGTGGTTTGTGTATATATAGAGTGCAGATGTACTGGTCAAGTTGCTGGCCCACTTCATCCTAGTATCTCTTGGGGTTCTTCATCCTAATATCTCTCAGGGATTCTCACTTTTCTTTTATAACAATTAAAGGCTCTGCTGGAGAGCTGAAATAACAGTGCTGCTAAGAAAACTTGCACTTTTGTGGTTGAATTCTCTGGAGAAAAGTACAACGTGGATGCAAATGTGCTGGGATGATCAAAGATTTCTTAGGAGATCTGGCAGTGGTTTACAGCTGATCTGTTTTCAGATACTGAGGTGAAGGGGGTTGGTGAGAATGGAATGAACTTTGGAGGTGGAGGGGCAGGTACTGCAGAACAGAGTGTATAAATACAGAATGAATTTGGCCTCTGGGCTAGGAAGAGCAGCTGTGCTTGTCCTCATGCTGATAAAAGAACATGCTTTGGTTTCCTGACTCCCAGTCTGTTTGCTTTCTTTACAGATTATTGGCATGATATTCAGTATGGTTCTCTGCTGTGCCATTCGCAGGGAAAGAGAGATGGTCTAAGAGCTACAAACCCAAGACTCCTGCACTATAAAATCTTTGTCATTAACTTTAGTGTTCTGAGAGCATTTCTAAAAAGTTATATATTTGTTACCTTTTTAATGCTTTATTTGGTACTGATGTAGGTTTGCTTTTTATGTTAGAGGTTAAAATGATAAAGGTTTATCTGACTCAAGACAAATATTGTACATAAAATATCTGACTTTTTTGAAACTTACTTAATTTGGATGTAATTTATGTTGGAGACAATTTGATACTTAATAAAGAGTAAGATGTATTGTATTGCTTGTGGGGGAGAGGAGAGGTTGCTATGTTGATTAACACTACTGTTTGATGCATGGCATGGACTGGAACTTGCTTAACATGTCAAGTGTTAAATGACTAGGGCTTTAGTGTAAAGCAGGAAATAACTCCTACGCCAATGCCATGTTTGAAGGGAATTCCAAGGAACGGGAGACGCTGTCAGAGCACACTGGGGAAGGTGTGACCATTCCTCCTTTTCTTGGCGTGGGTGAACAAAAGCAGGTCTTGATTATATTCCTAAAATGTCACTGCTCTAACACTCTCCTGTCACCTTCCTGGAGGGTGGCAAAGGCTGACTGTCAGCAGGGTGATGTGCAGGCACTGGTACCTTGATGCAGCCAGGCTGGGCTCTGCCCTGGAGCCAGCTGGGCTTGCTTACATCAGCCTGTGTGCTGTGACAGAACTGTCCCCTGGCACCTGGGCACGGCCTCGGTCCCTTGGCAAGGCAGATTCCCTGGTGTTTGCTCAGGATTTTTGCACTGGCTGGCTTTGTGTCTCCAAAGCCACCGAGGTACAATCTCAAGGGCTTACAACACATGTGCCAAATCTCAGGTTTCCAAGTGGAATAGATCTAAGTCACATGAGAAGTTACTGTCTAGCTCTGCAGTTGCAGAGTTGTGGCTTATCCTGTTAAAAAAATGGATGTGTGAGAGAGCAGAGACATCAGTGTGGAACCCTTAGCCTGAAGAATTACCAATTTGTCCTGTGCTTCTACTCTAAATGGCTTTTTAAGTGGGTTTTGTCTCAAATACCTTCTGGTGGGGCCTGCCCATGGACTTGGGTCCTTACCAGCAAGTTCCTGTGCTATACCTGGTGTGCCCTCACTGTAATATCTGTGTTCTCAGAAGCTTCTGGTCTTTGTCCTCTGGGTACTACGAATGTCTCTTGGTAGTCCTTGCTTGTTCCCACTTTTCTCTTGCAAGGAGGTTGGTATTTACTATGAGAAATACCAGAGTTGGTGAGGGTTGGGCTCTGGTTGAAGCTCTGGATGATGCATGAGTGTATTGCCACCTTTGTGTTACCCACTGTCACCTGTCTAAGGGAACCATGCAGCTCTCCTGTGTAACATGTTGCACTGTTCTGTGTTCATGGGCTTTCTGGAAAAAAAAAAAATTTAAAAAAATCCAAATGGTAATCATGCTTTTGTGTGTCTTGCAGAAAGTAGAATGACTCCAGAAAGGAGTTGATCTAATTTATTTTTTTTTTTTTTTTCCTCTGGATATGTGTGAGAACCTGGAGGGAAAAAATGCAGTCTCATGGGAATTTGAGACCTACCCTGTCCCTGAGCTCTTGCACAACTGAGAAGTATTATTTTTGTCAGCTGTGTAATTCTGGGCATGAGGCTGAACGTGGCACCTGAAAGACCTGAGGTGAATTGCTGTCAACCATCATGACAGTTTGCTGCTGACTTCAGCTGCCTTTGGTGTTTTTTTACTCCCTTTTCCCACAATCAGTTAGATTGGAAAAGACCTCTGAGATCAGCAAGTTCATCCACGTTCTCAACCAGCCCAGAGCACTGGGTGCCAAGTCCAGTCACTTCTTGAACACCTCCAGGGGTGGTGATTCCCAAACTCCCTGGGCTGCCCTGTTCCCTTGGCAGAGTCCAAGAAAACGCGGTGGGTTGTGACTGGGGAGAGGAGAACTGAGCTGTAGGCTCAGCACCTCACATCCTGACATGGCTTTGGGCAGTGGCTGCAGAGGAAACTCACTGGCATCCAGCTCAGCTGAAGATGCAGAAGACTTAAGAACTGCCACTGTTGGTGTTCCACAGAAGCTGGAGGGGGGTTTCCTGAAGGTTAATCTTTAGCCTGCAATGCTGCTGCCTTAACCACAGCGTTTATGCAACACTCTGTGCTCTGGTGCCTGCCCCCCATATGTTTTTTTAAGCCCCACAGCCCAATCTTTTGCCCTTCTGTTTGAACATCCTGTGCATGTCAGTTGGTGTTTTCTGAGTAATCGACAGACGGGTAAGTCAAGTGAAATTCAGGAATTCAAGATGGATTTTCATTATTATATCTGCCTTAAATTCTTTTGATGTTAAAATCTCTGAATTTTAACCCCAAGAATATAGTTTGATCTGAAGACAGTGATGTAAGATTTCTTTGGTAAAAGCTTAAGAAGTAATACCTTCTTGGTTAGGGGTTCATTAAAAGGGATTTTAGTTTATTCAGAAGTTTGTTCAGATCTGGTCCCACAGTTGAATGTGTCTCAGCAGAGCTAAGATGGACTTGTACACCCTGATGAAACTTAATGTCTCCTTCCCAGAAGGAAGAGCTGATTGTTATTACTTCAGTATTACTTTCTTTTTAGCAAGAACCTGGGCTGCAGATGCAAAACCTTGTTGCACCCATCCCAAGATCAGCAAGCTAGTCTGGAATGAGTATGTCAGTAATGAATATTGATTAGTTATATGTTAAGTTGCACTTTACAGGTAGCAATTGTGATCAAATTTCCTGAGGAATTGGGTGTTGACTGTCCCAACAGGGAGCAAGTTGCCATCCTTGAAGTAGGGCAGGAAGAGAATGTGACTTGTGAGGTAATATATGAAGGCTCAAGTGTGCAAAAGGGGTAATAGATTTTTCTGGATAGCAGGAATGAGTGAAGTACTTGTGGAGGCAGGGAGAGTCAAGGATCCCTCTTAGGAAAGAATCTGCCCAGGTTTTTGGGTCAGCAGAGAAGCAAGTACTGGTGCTGGGAAAAAGTTCAGAAAACATTATCCTAGAGGTGGGATGTCTAGTTGGAGAAGTAGATAGGATAAAGGATAACATACAAAAGCAAAATACTTCTTTGTTCTGTGCTGTTCTAGTTCCCCATCACTGAACAAAGGTGCAGCTATGATAAAACCTTAAAGCCTCCCTGGAATGTGAGAAACCACTCCAAAAAGGAAAAGGGCTTAGGCAGCTTTGTTTCCAAACACAAGCATATTTCTTCTTTAAACACAGGTGCTGCTAATTCTGTGTTGTAAATTTGCTTAAAATAGCTGGGTTTTGGCCAAATGTGACCCTATGTATTCTTTATGGGAATTGCTTGTGGATAGCAAAGAGCTGTGGGATCAGAGCAGTCCTGGTCTAAGTACTTCCTTGGATTTGGATAGAAGAATGATAACTGGTAATGTAAGTCCTGTTAAGCACTTTAAGTAAAACTGCCTGCAACACTGCTAAATCATAGAATCACAGAGTGGTTTGGGTGGGAAGGGACTGTAAAGACCATCTCAATCCAACCCCCTGCCATGGGCAGGGACACCTTCCACTAGCCCAGGTCGTTCAGAGCCCCATCCAACCTGGCCTTGGACACTTCCAGAGGTGGGAAGTGCTCTAATGCTGCTCTTGGCTGTGCCCCTTTGCTCCTGGGAGGAAAACAAGCGCAGATAAAACCAAACCACTCTTAAGATGTGGCTATTTGTGTGTTTTAATGGAGCGCATGGAGAACATGGGAATTTGCACCAGGAAACAAGGCTATTGCAAGCTTAAGAAAAATAAATGTTTGACTAAGGGGCAAGGATTTAGCAGTGAAGGCCTGAGGAAAGTGAATTTGGTGATCTGCAAGGTAATTATGCCAGAAGAAAGATTTTTAGACTTGTTTTGGAAAATGGGAACTGGCCTGCTCAGGAATAGAGATAGGCTCAAGCCAGTTGCATGGTCAGCTCTGTTGGAAGAGGTGCACCAAGGCAGGGAGAGCCTGGTTTTCCAAGGGGACAGGGTTTATTGCTGGAAAATAGTTTCATTCTTCACAGTGGAGCTGGGAAAGTTGTCTGTGGTAGGGCAGGTTGCCACTTTACAGCAGTCCTAGCACATGAGTGAGTGCCGTAATTTCCCAGGGAAAAAAAATGACAGCGGGTTCCTGAAATGAGAAAAGGGTCTGGGAAGAAACTGGCTATAGTGGAAAGAAAGGGGTGAGCCCCACACATTGGAGAGGTTGGAATAAATCCTATCGTCTCACACACACACTGCAAAAACTTGAATCCACCCTATGTTTCAGCAATTAATAGGTTTACTCATGGAGGGCGTAGAGAAGATGTGTTTGCAGAAGGGGAGGATGTTGTTACATGCAGGGTGATTTCCAAAAGAGCTCCTAAAGGATTTGCTCCAGTAGACAGGAAAATCTGGACTTATTTTGACAGCCAGGACTCCTCGCTCTCCACCCATTGAGAGAAAAGAATACAAAGTGTTTGCAGAGTTTTTGGGAGCTACCTGCACATCTCCAGTGTTTTTGCTCTTCAGAGGAATCTCCAAGTCCAGGCAAGCCTTGCAGATGGTGGGCTCAGAGCACTTGTCCTGAAGGAGGAGGGGGCTATAAAAGGTGGTGGGGCCTGAAATGCCAGAGATAAATGTGAGTCAGATGCTGTTTCCATGGGGGATGTGCTGAGCAGTTCAGGCTGAGCCCTGCCCTGTTTCCTTGCAGGATCTTGCAAGCCTCAGTAGAGCTGCTCAGCCACCCTCCAGCTGCAGGCAATGATATGAACAGTGCCAAGGCTCCCTCCAGCTTCTCCAGCATCCTTTTTTCGTGCCATTTTCTTTATTTTTCACTGCTAGCCCACTGCTGGCAGCAGGTTGGTAAGGCAGAGGCAGGTGAGGGTCTGCAGCTCCCACCCGAGAGGAACATCCCACAGGGACCAGGGACTGCTGTCCTTGAGTGATAGTTGCTGATCCAACTGCAGAGCCCAAGCTGAGTTTTGTTGGGTTTCTAAATTTAGGGGACCTATGGCTACTGTATAATTATGATTATAAAATAGCCACCCCTTCAGTTTCTGCCTCTTGGCAGCTCTCAGGAGACGACCTAAATTGAACTGCTAGCAGTGAGGACCTTGAACCCTATCAAAAGTCACTTTTAAATGAACCTAGAACTTGCAGACATTTGCCAGACTTTACTGGCAGTAATAAAAATAGCTTAGTGAGATTTTTCCACTGCTGGACACAAGCTCCCACAAAATGAATCCACAAGGCAGCCATTCATGGCACGTTGAATGCTTCTCTTCTCTTGCTGCTGATTTTCGGGATCAATAGATATTCAGGCTGTGGCTGAGAACTGACCTTTTATGCCTTGTTCTAACGCTGGCCCTTAGTCCTCGCCTGGCCACGCCATGAGCTGCTGGGCTTCTCCTCTGCCCCACCAGCACCACTGCTCCCTTTCCAGCATGAACAGGGCAGGTCCTGCTGGATGCAAGGAGCTGGCATCTCCAGCTCTCCCTCCTTGGCTGGGTGTGAGGAAAGAGCAGGGTGGAGGAGAGAGCCGGGGGAGCTGCACCGCAGGACAGGTTTTTCGGCTTTGCGCTGGCTGCGCCTCCAGCATCGCCTCTGCTCCTGGAAAGGTGGGGCAGGATGGAACAGCCCTTTCCAGACCCACAGTCTCGCCTCAGCTGCAGGTTTGTAATTAAAAGAAATAGGTTTAAACACCCCTGTGGCTGCTCTGTTGCTGGGGTTTCCCTGCCATACCCCGGTGCCTGGTTATCCTCACGGTGCAGATGCAGGACGGAGCAAGTTCCCAGCAGAGACATCTCTGGACACCTCCATAGCTCAGGTGCTGTCCCACCAGAAGCACAAAGGACACAGAGGGGAGGTGGAGCTGGTGTTCAGCAAATTCAGGACTCCTGGCTCGGTCCTTCTGCAGGCTGTTCAGAGCACAGTGTAAATGCAAATAAATGTGAAGGGTGGCAATGGGTGTTCAGCAAAGTTACTGTTTTGCCTCTCCCTTTGCAGGACCAGCCACTTCTTTTGCAGCTCTCTGTGACCTCATCCTGCATGGGTGTGAAGAGGGACAAATCCATATTGTCCAGGGGCTGCCAGTGGGGTCTGCCCCTGTTTTCAGGCAGAAGCCACATAGCTCTGCTGTGCCACGGGGCAGGCTGGCTGCCCCACAGGTGAGAAATGGCTTTATTCACAGTGTGAGTTCCAGGGGCAGCTGCTTACCCTGATTTGTAACACCAAGAGATAGCCCCCTCAGGAAACTCTGCCCTTACAGGGTGGCTGCTTTGTAGCTTGAGAACACTGTGATTTGTAGACCCTCAACCATCAACATCACCAGACCACCAAGGAAAGAAAATTGTTTGCACTGTGGGTTTACTTCTATTTTCCTTCTGTTAAAACTTTTTCCGGAAGACCCACAAGCATTCATCTGCTAAGTGTGGTACAAAAAGGGACTCTTCCCACTCATGCACAGTCCGTGGCTGCAGTCTTTGTCCTCTGTGCCAAGCTGAAAGCTTGTGTATTGTGTGCACATCAGAAGTGCTCTTGAAAAGAAACCAGGCTGGCAAATATGGTGTAAATAGGTGGAGGAGGGAAAACTGAGTCAAGTCACCCTCTCCTGATCATGCAAATCATGTTTTAATGGCAGGTATGTGAGGTGAATGAGTGAGGCCTTTCTCTGGAGAGGCAGAAGGAATATCACGCTGCATATGCTAATTTTTACAGCAGAGGCTGTAAAAATCTCCAGGATATGTGGACAGTAAAATTTAAAGATAATTAGGATCATGGGATCACAGAATAGTTCAATTTGAGAGGGACCTCAGGAGGTCCAACCTCCTGTTCAAAGCAGGGTCAACCATGAGGTCAGACCAAGCTTCTCAGTGCTTCACCAAATCTGATCCTGAAAACCTCCAAGGATTGAAATTTCAGCCTCCTGGTCCCCTGCTGGGCTGGTGTCCTGGCAAGCAAGTTTTTCCTTATACTTTTGAACCTTTCTTGTTTCAGCCCATGCCTGTTGTCTCACCACGGCGAGGAGCCTGGCTCTTTCTTTTTGGTCATCTTCTCACAGATGTTGGAAGGCTGTCTTTAGCCCCCTCCCAAAAAGGTCTTCTCCAGGTTGGAAAAGCTCCATCCAGCATGCCAGACATCCTGTCTATCTTCCACCGAACTCACTCCACTTTTCTGATTATTGGGGAGTACAGAATGTTTTGGGAACACAGTGCAGCTTAATGAGTGCTGAGGAGCTGGAGGTAATAACTTGCCTCAGTGCTCTGATCGTGCTGATTGTTGATGCAGCCCAGGATGCTGTTGGCCTTTGTCATTGCACAGTGGGCCATTTAGTAGCCAAGGTCAGGACAACCACACCGGTGGAAAACAACACGCAGTTCCTTACCAAAGGAACTCTGTGGGTTGGTGGACGAAAACGTGTCCACGCTTAAGGACTTTATTGTGGAAAAAGAAACAAAACTGAAGGTAGAAACGGGGCAGAAAGATGAGCAACCAAGAAACACCACTTGGCAGGTCACCCCTGTCAAGGACTGCTAATCCCACAGGGCAAGGCCCATAGACAGGGTAAGTTTCTCATCTTTGTGTGGCTCCACCCTTGACTTGGCACTGCAGTTAGGAAAAGCTGATTTCTGCTGCCATCAGTTCCCCTTCCTGAGCCTGTCAGCATATCTCGTGAGCTGCCTCCTCTCTTTTTCCCAGCAACCACATCCCTTCCCAGAACAGGAACCTCTTGCTTGCTGTGACCGCATCTCATCACATCAGGAGAGGACCTCCCTTGGTCTGGAAATGCTCCTGTCTCACTCCTGGGGGAGATTTCTATTAAAAAGTTTAGCTTTCCTTCTCTAAGTGTTTCAGTTTACAAAATATGTCACATTTATCTGTAGGATTAGCCCTGCAGCTGGTCCTAGCAGTTTCTCCATGCTTTTTGTGACTGGACTCTGTTATCAGCATTGCCAGAGTTCATGTGTCTGGGCTAAAACTTTCTGCCTCAAGTTGAATGGGGTTTTTGTATGCACTGAAGTATCTTTGGTTCTTGCCAACAATGATTCTAATGGAAAAAATGTTGGTTTGCCTGTGTTCAAAAAAAAAAATGTATCAGCCATTTAATTGTTTTAGAGGCAGTGCCTGAGAGTTGGGGATTGTTTCTGCCTTTTAGTAGCAAGGTACCTATGGCTTTATAGAAAGGAAGAGCCATAGAAGTGTGAGCTTCTGGCAGACACCTTAACCAGCCTATGCTCAGCCCCACACACACCTGAACTCTGCAGATAGTCATCAGGCTCTGCCTGGGAGCCAGAGCTCTGCCACATAAGGCAAACCAAATTTTCTCAGCCTGGCCAGAGCTGAGTCGGGCACCTCTTGCCTCTGGCTTGCCCCCAGGAGGAGATGGCCTCACCTGACTCCCTGGGAAGGAATCCCTGTGTGGGAAGCTCTTCCCTATATATGCTTATGGACAGCTATGGATGTGCCTGGAGGATGGGTTGTGCTGTAAGTGCTCCAGAGGCAAATTTTCTCAAGGTCAAGGCAGGAGGAAGGGCCCTTTTATACAGCAGATTCCTCCAGAATCCTTCCCAGGGAATGGCAGGGAGGGACTCCCTCCTGGCTGAGAGTAACCCAGTGGCCAGGCATTGTCCCAGCCCAGGGTGCCCCATTCTGGGGTCTTTTGGAGCTAGTCCATCAAGGGAGACAGGCTTTTTGGATCTTTATTGGTATCCCAAGCACCCAGCTGTTCATCTCAGGGGGTGTATCTGCTGCCCAAAACTTACTGAG
Organism: Anabacerthia variegaticeps; assembly: GCA_035583185.1. NCBI lineage: Eukaryota > Metazoa > Chordata > Aves > Passeriformes > Furnariidae > Anabacerthia > Anabacerthia variegaticeps. The sequence continues at coordinate 55,215,873 of JAWWEW010000041.1, read as the reverse complement.
CTTATTTCAGGTGCCCTGGCAAGGCAGCCTTGAAGTTTGATCTCTAGTCAGCCCTCCTGGTTAACTGGTTCGTGTCAGTTCTCTCAGCTTGATCCCAAATAGTCCATGGCAGCTTCACAGGGCTGTGTGGTGAAACTCAGCCTTGGGTGTGTTGCCAGGTTGCTGCAGGAGCTGCAGGTGACACGACAGGCAAAGGTTGCAGATGCTGCAGAAACACCTCACTGTGCTGCAGCCAGGAGAGCAGGTTCTCCCACCCCACCACCTTCACTGCTGCCCTGGTGGTGCTGTCTCCAGGACAGCCTCATGTCCACCGAGACACTGAACTTTGCAGCTCAGTGGTCGTGGCCCTTCATGGAGCTGGAAGAAGAGAGCAGTCCCAAGGGCATCTGTGTGTTTTACACAGTGACTTCTTTTATAAAGAAATCCTCAGCACATCCAGGCCTTTGCATCCCCCAGAGTGGTACTTAGAGGGTTATGCTCCTCTCTTTGGGACTTTTCTAATTTTCCTTGTTGTTTTTCAAGAATAAAATGTAAAATCCCACAGTAACCAGCGACCTCTTTCTTTGTGCCATTCCTCAGAGCTACCAGGCAGTGACAGAGCTGGAGGCACTTCCCAAAAAATCCTGGAGAAGGGCCCTACTCCCTGAAACGTGAGGGGAATGAGCAGGGGTGAGGGCACCACATTCTCCTCCCATCCCTGCTCCCCTCTCTGGCATCAGTTTTAGATAAAGCAGTATGTCATTCCCTGTGTTTGCCAGGAGCAGCATGGAAAGCTTCCCCCAGATGTCCTGGAGCAGTGCTGGGAACAAGGTGAGACTTGCATCAGGGGAAATGAAGCTGAAGAGAGGGGCTGGGAAAGTCAAGGAAGGGAGAAAAACTAGGGATGGGGGAAAGGGTCAGTGCTAGAAATAGAACAGGGAAGTAAAACATAGGGCATAGGTATAAGAATCAGGGTGAGCAAGAACACCAAGTTGTGGGGAATGACAGGAACAAGTAATATCTGGGAGAAAATGGAACGGTCCAGGCACACAGGAGGTCAGACAAGGTATAATATATATAAAGGGCCCTTCCAGCTTGAAATGCAGGCACTACAATAGTATCTAGCAGCTGTCTCTGTCGTTTAGATGACTAAATGAGACTCCAAACTTCTGATGGTCAGTATGTGGCAGTATGACCCCACAGCATGAACTGTAGCTTTTTCCATTTATTAAAAAAAAAAATCAAAAAAACTCAGAAACAAACAACAATAACAAACACCCAGCCAGAAGCAGAATATAAATGAAATTAAGACTGCAAACTCAGGTGATGCCAGTATGAAGAGGAATGAGCACATGCATTGTAGTATAGATCTGAAAATCTCTATCTGGAAAAGACAGAACACTCTTGTGATGAAGACATGTTGATTTTGTCCTGCTTCAGGCCCAGAGTGATGTGAGACAAGTCACACAGTTGGGGTCTTTTTGTATTCCTCATTTTCTGAGTTTACTTGAAGTGTGAGAGAGCCTTGCACTGCCAAAGCCTGCACCTCCTGAAGAAAGATGCTGCTGTTACCTCAGCCCATTGCCAGTACCTGTTTCTGAACTTCAGCATTTGCATGCCTGAGTTCCCAAGCTGTAAAGTTAAATGGTACAAGGGAACTGTGATGCTGCCTCCTACTCCTGCAAGACATAATATGAATACTTTCATGTTTGTGGGGCAAACAATACTGATGTGCATCATCAATTGCCACATGGAAATTATTAAATACTCAGCAAGGAATTAAGCTGATATGAAGTAAATATGGTCTCTGTCGCACACTGGCTGAAAAGACTAACAAATTCCTAATTACTACCTACCTACTCACTGCCTGAGACAGATTCTGAGCTAAAAGTAGTCTTTAGATTTCAGATCACATATGCATAGGCACAAAAGAGCTGAATGAAAGCTGCACCTTCGTAGCAGCACTTCCTAATTTTTGAATTATTAACTGAAATAATTTTCTACATTTTTTGAAGTGAGACGTTTATACTCTTTAAAGTGCTGTTCTACCCTCTAAAAAGTGACTGCTACTCCCCCCTGTCACTGCCTGCACATCAGCTATGCTCTGTGGAAAGTCTCTGAGCTGGGCTTTGTTTGCTGTCTGCCAGCTCTGTTCCAAGCAGGATATTTTCCATTTTGCACGCAAGTGCCAGTAAAAAAAAAAAATAAAAGTCCTAGAGAATTCCACGCATGCCTCTGCACCTCTCCAAATAAGAGCTCCTTTTTATGTTAGTGAAACTGTGTTGTAGCTCATTTTGTACAAATACCTTTGAGGGCAAAAGGTGCTCCTGAAGCAGGAGCTTAATTTAGTCGATGCTGTGTGGGCTCGGGGTTCCTCACCCATTTTCCCCCAGCTAGGCTGGACTTTGCAGATCCAGTAAGTTAAACAGAAACAATTCTTATTTTAGTATTTCATTCAGCACCGTCATGTTTATACAGTCACTTTTCAGAGCACAACAGGGAATTCCCTCTCCTCCTCCTCCTCCTCCTTATAATTTTCTTTCTGTGCTGCCAGGCCCTGAGCCAGGGCAGGATGAAGGGAGAGTGTTGGGTGCCCAGTACATTATTCACCAAGAGCTTTGCCTGCAGGACTCCTGCCCACCAGACTGGAACCTGCTCAGGCTCCAGAGCAAACACTCCTGAAAAAAACACTTTCACTAAAGTCCAGCCTGCTGAAGACACCATCACCTAAATCAGCAAAAGGATTCTTTAAATCCTCGTGGGACTTGGTGACCTTCCTTTGGGCTGGAAGGCAGCGCCTTTCTCCTCTGGGTTTTCACAGGTGAAATCACCTTCTTCAGCCAGAGGTGCTGCTGGACACCCTCTGCTCCAAAACAGGCAAGCAGCCTCCAGCAGAGGAATGATGTTGCTGTGTCTCCCCTGGAGAAACACCCACACCTCCACAGAATGGTTCAGGTTGGAAGGGACCACAGTGGTCCCACCTCCTGCTCCAGCAGGGCCATCCCAGAGCACATGGCACAGGGTTGTGTCCAGACAGCTCTGGAATATC
>JAWWEW010000041.1:55164144-55203729 GCA_035583185.1 Anabacerthia variegaticeps | reverse complement strand
CTGGGATAGTGGAAGGTGTCCCTGCCCATGGCAGGGGGTTGGAATGGAGGGTCTTTAAGGTCCCTTCAAAATCAAACCATTCTGTGGTTCTATGAACTTGGTCATCCCTTTGAAGAGAACAGCCATGCACTGCTGATTGTGCTCTGGACAGAATAAGAGAATGCTCCTTCAACAGTCTTTCAACTTATCAGCTTGCACCTTTACACACCTCTTTCTGCTCACACAACATGCCCCAAAGAATGCAACATACACTTGGCATCACACTATAAAAATGGTAATTTGGTGCACTGGGGCACAGTCCTCTCATTACTCCTGGCACTTTAGACTGAAAAACGACTGAAAATAATAATTATGCCTTGAAACCAGAGAGGGGAGCCAGACCAAGTGTGCCAGATAGCATGGGTGCTGCCAACTTAGCCTGGACAATGTCAGCAGGAATAATGGGAACATGAGCCAGCTTGGAGCCTGCTGTGAGTCAGACTCTGTGAGTCAGACTTCCCTGCCTGGCAAGGTCCACAAGACCAGTACAAAACCAGCAGCAGCATCTATGGTCTGAAACACTTTATCCTCTTACATGATTAGACAAGAGAGGTAGCTTTTGGACTGTGAGCTTAATTTAACAAACCTGACAGTCCAAATAAATTAACTGCAAGAGTTTATAGTTTGATCATACTTGGGCTTGAATAACTTCAAAATACAAAGCCTAGACACAAAACAAGGACATCAACAATGCCATTTTTACATAGTTACTTTTTAGAAAATTATGCAGAAGTGCCTTAACCTAAATGGTGTTGCAAATACAAGTCAGAGGAAGAAAAAGAAAGACTCTACATCCACACTCCCCTGGCTTCTGTCTCTCTCTTCTTTTGCACCACCCCAAGATATGAAACATGATTTTAAACTGGTTTCTGCAGAAGCCTAACAGAGCGAGAAGCCTGTTTTTCTTGCTACCTCCAACTATTTCAGGTGTTGTGGCACCTTTTCCACTTTGCTGCCTTGATTCCCAGCCACATACACCCAAGGCATGTTCGCCTCCACAACAGTACACTCCTGGAAAGGTTAGTTCTCCAGTCCAGACAAAAACCACTGCACCACCTGACACATTCGCATTTAATGCTCTTTCTGACGTGCAGCCTGTGTAGTAACTTTGGATTCAAATGAATGGGCCACTCAGCACTTTAAAAAAACAAGCATACAAAAAAATTAGGAAAAAAATGTGGGCACATTTGCATGTGCACATTTCTTCTTTCTGTCACAGCCATCAGTAAAACCACAGATCCCCCTGAATGTTTCAGGGAATTGTTTAGTTACTCCAGAGGAGCAGGATGACAAAGTATTTCAGAAATTTACCTGAGTTTCCACTTGGCTGCTGTGGCATGAGCTGTCCTCCCATGTGGTTTTGCCCATAGCCCTGTGTGGCTCCATAGGTTACAGCTCCACTGTTACCAGGTAAGGCCAGGAAATCTGGATGGGACTCAGGGTCTGCTGGAGGAGGGAGGTGGTCACTGGAGAGCTCACTGGTAGCCAAGTGACCTGGCAGAGGGCAGAACTGGGAGAGCTGGTGCTGCTGCAAATATTGGGAGAGCTGGTAAATTGCCTCCTGGCTGCTGTACTGGCAGTACATGGTCTCCAGGTTGCCTGATGGCTCCAGCTGCTCAGGGTAATGAGAGGAAACTGGTGGGCTCAAGCTGGAGGGAGCAAGGAGAGAGGCAATCCACACATTAGAGGGGGATCAACAGCTACAGCAACCTATGCAATAAATAACTGTGTTATTGCCAGCCCTTCCTCCCAAATGCCAGGCACAGGACAAGGGCAAGAGAAACCACTTGAGCCAAGTGGTTTCACAGCAGGACCCTTGACCAATGGAGTTAGTTAGTGGGGATTATCTTCCCACTCTCCAAAGCACACCCCGCAGTTTGAAACATCCTCTCTTTCACTTGACAGGCATGCCATTCTGGAAGCACTCTGGCCAGAGGTATCCCCTGTCTCATAACAGGTGCCCCATTCCATTATGCACATCATGCAGCTTTTCATGATCCGTTCAAAAGACACTGTCACTCCTGCAGCTCACTTTTCATTTATGCTCCCACCTAATTCCTTGTCCCATGTCCCACATTCACCCTCCCAAGGCTTCTCCCAGAGTTTGCTTCTTTCACCTCCCTCAGAGACATTCTCATCTGTTCCTACCCTTGATTCTGGATGCCATAAGTGAAGGCTTCCCTGGAGCCATTTTCTTGAGTGGACAAGCTGCATTCACTGTTGGGAGTGTCCAGCACCAAGGGCACAATTGGGCTGGGGGGGTTGAAGGAGAGGTCGGTGGCCCTGCGGATGGGAGGAGGGCTGGGAAGGCTCGGGAAGCACTCCACTCCACTGGAATTGAAGTTGAGCTGTGGCAACGCCTTCGTCTGAGCTGCTTCACAAGGTGCCACCACTCCTGCCACCAAGGAGGCTGTGAATAAAAAGGGACACCATCACACTGTGCTGTCATAGCAGAAATGGACAGGAGCAAGCAGAGGGAATGAGGAGAGGAGCAGAACAGAAAGGCAAGATGGCAATGAAAGAGAGGACATTAACTGGTGGGAATAAAAGTGAGCAAGTACCAGCATTGCTGTGGAGAAGCACAAGGATGTAGTAGCAAGCTCTCTGGAACACAGGATGATATTTATTGGCCAAATAAAATTACCTTCATGATTTCAGTCTCTGCATAGTATATTTATTCAGCTCTCAAGAAGGCAGCCAAGTGATGCAAAGTACTTCCTGGGAAAAAGCCAGCAATGATCTCCCAGTCATCTTCCATCTCCTCTGGGAGGAGAGTGCTGCACAGATTACTCTTTGGAAAAATCTAACTGTGCTTTGAAAGAAACAAAAACGTGCACATCCACATCCACCGTCACTGTTTTGACCGTATTTTCACTCCTGGTTTGGGCTCTGAGGAACCATGCCAAAAACAAAAATTAAAAGAGCAGAGATGTCAGCTGGACGTCTTTGGGAAAAAGAAGCTGGGGGATGGAAAAGGAAACCAACACCTTTTCGTGGCTAGAATCTTGTCTGGTGACCTCTCTCCTCAGTCATTGCTGGAAAATGAGAGAGGAACAGTTTCTTACAGAACAGCCTGTTTGGAAAGAGGACAATAGATGAAATTAAAGGTCAGAGTCACGTATGCTGGTGATCCAGAGTAACAACTATACACAGAAGTTCAAGAAGCTTGCACATGGGCCAAGAGAACAAGATTATTTTTTTATCATGGCAATTAGAAAATTATTTCTCTTTTCTCAGGTGTAATCATCAAGTGTGCAGAACAAGTTGAAATGATTTTTCAAGTCTATCCTAGGTTGAAGCAGCACAAGGAGGAGGCAGGAAACAGAAAATATCACTGACTGTTCAGGTAAAGTTGATCTATTCCCACTCATAGTAAAACTTTTAGGGAAAGTTACTGGCAGGGAGAGTTCACAGCTGTACTTCACCCTTGCAGGCACACAGGTAACATCAAATGAACTCCACCAGGTGTGAATCAAAGGCCTTAAGCATAAAACCTAAAGATGCCACAGCAAGCATTAGCAACCTTTAGAGAATTTTGGAATGCAAGCCCAGAGAGCTGATGAGGAGATTCCACTTCAACACCTCACAGTATTGTTTCTCAGATCCCCCAGTGGGCTGTACATTTCTGTCTCTCTTATTGCATCCTCCCACATTCAGTTTTCTCCAACCATCTGCAACCATGGCGAGAGGGAATCATGATGTTTCAATGAAAACTTTTCAACTTTCAATAGCCCTGATTTTTTGTCTCATTTAGAACACTGAAGCAAGACCTAGGATGGCATCTCTAAAGAATACATGCGCCCATGCAATTCTCAGTGGTTTATTTTTTTCTGTTTGAACATACTATTTATCCAGGTCAGGCAGCAATGATGATGTATCTGTCCCATTCTTGGTTTTTGACACGGCACAGATCTACTCCCACACAACAAAGCACCAGCCAAGACAATATTTAGTGTCCTCACAAATCAAAATGGCTTAACCAGAAAAGAAACTGAAGATCTCTCCTGTTTTTTTTTTAAACCTTCATTTGCACTTGTTCTCCTAACTATTGTATCCCAGGATGTTCACACAAACATTATGAAACAGCAGCCATGTGGGACACAACTTACCTGAAAACCAGTCTATACCCAGGTAAAGCTCCAGTTCAACAATGACAGGAGGATGAGCTGGTCTGCAGATGGCACTAGTGTTTCTCAGGATGAATACAAGCAGCCCAAGAAATCATTTATCCCACTTTCCAACCTACTAAAAATCAAGCTCTGGTTTTTTGAAATACTTGCAGTACTTAGGGCAGATAATCCTTGTGGGTCATGGCAACAGGATCCCCAGGCAATGAGACTCTGAAGGGACACCCTTGGCCTCCAAAGAGCTGGTTCAGCCTTTTCTAAAGACTCCTCTGCTTCTCTGTCCTTTCAAAGGCAGACACTGAAATTCTGTCTCCTGAGTAAAGCCACAAATGCAGTAGGAATAGAAAATTCCCAGAGAAGCAATATCTGCTTAATCCAACATATTTACAGAAGATTCCAGAGTTGTTTGAAGGAGAATTCTGATAACTAGCTTGAGATAATACCCATGTTTTGCCATTCTGTTTCGCTTCCTGACAGTGATGTAGAGAGAGAGAGATAACCTCAGAAAGCTTTCCAGGGAACATGGGAATGTAACAGCAGGATTTTTGTTTATCACTTCCATTATTTCTGAATTTTCAGTCCATGAGACAACCCTGGGAATTTTTGGAGAGCAATTGAATAATTTGCAGCTTCAGATCTCTGAACCAGTCCTGGTTAAGACATGTTTCTTAACTCAAGATTGTTTATTCTAAGTCTTCTGAGTCTCCAGCTGCACAGCTGCCTTACTCCTACTATAGCCGCTTCCTCAACATCCTGGCAGAGTTCAGAGATCCATTTTTCAGCGCAAACAGCTTCCAGTGAGTGGGACAGAGTCTTAAATCAACAGAAATGGATGTGTTTTTCTGTTGGGATGACTGGGGTCTCCATCTTTCACGAGTCACGAAGACCAAGGCATGAACTTACAGCAGCCTGGGCTTTCACAAGCCATATGTCATACACTGATGAATCCAGTTTCTTGGATTAATCTGTAATTGCAGCCTTTATTGGGACATTAAGGGCCATCACAAACCTTTCCAGAGATACATCCTCTTCTTGAAATCATGAGAAAACACATTTCTCATGCAAATGACATCTTGAAAGTAGAAAAAGTACTAATCAAACTTAGGAGCAATGGCCTCTTCATTTAATTGGAGTGATAATCAGTGAACCAGTTCAGTTTCTAACTGCATTGCCTTGAGAAGCCCATCAATCTGATCCTCCTCTGGATTTTCAGTAAGCCAGAACCCACCACTTTTTCAAAAGATATGATTCGTGCTTGCCATGTCAGCTACCCATCATCAGCTTAAAAGTAGTTTGTTCAAAAGCCAGAATCCTGGGAGTGAAGTCATTAGGGCTTGCCTTTTATTTACTGTTTTTTGACAGATCATATCCAGCTTCATCCATCTGCTCCCAAGACTTCCATTACAATTCCATCTCTGCCAGTGAATAATCACTTTGCTCTTTGCTTCATAGTTACCTGCACAGGCTGCTCTCCTGGCTGGTGTCCTCACAATACAGCCACATGAAACAAAGGATTGCCTGCAAAATCCCCAGTGGGGCAGAAAAATCTCATCCCACAAACCAGAGGAACTTTTCTTTCTAAAGGGTTAACTCCAAAGGAAACATAAGCAAATGCTTTAAGTCAATGAATCACAGATATATATACATATATGTATATATATGTCAATAAGAAGTCTCAGGAAAACAAGAAAAACTTCAAATAACTACCAGTGCCAAAAAAAATCCATTAATTTCAAGCATGCTGTCCAGCAAAAGCAGTAAAAAACAATTCTAAGATCAAAGCAAGCTCAAAATTGAAGTTCAGAGGCACAAAAGGGCCTTATGGCAAGTGGTGTGCCCAAAATCCTAATCAGAAGCTGCAAGTGCCAACAAGGTAACATACATCTCAACTGCAACTCACTGACATTTTTAATCAGCTCGTTTGGAGAACTGGAAAAAACAGTGGGACAGTAAACAAACAACAGAAGTGCTGGCCAGAACTAGGAAAAACAATGGGAAAGGCAGCACTGAACACTCTCCAAAGGTCTGGGGTAGCAGATCATACTGTTCTCATGCACTTAAATCTTTTTCTTGTCCTGCTGACAGTGGTTAAATACACTGGTACCAAGGAAAGAACCCTCAGGCAACCAGGTCCAAAATCAATCGCCAAACCTCACAGCTTGTGTGCACAAGCAAAGCATGTCCCCTTTTCTGAAAAGTGACTTTAAAAATACTTTTTTCTCCCCCCCAAACAGATCTGTATCTGGAAGGTATTTACCAGCCTTAGATGACACAAATAGATTTCATTACTTCTTGCCCAACAGGATTTAAAGAGAACAAGGGGGAGCTTGTTCCCTCAAACAGATCTAGTGGACTGAAGCACACTCTCAGTTTCACACATCCCTATCACCAAAGACATGGGGGTTTCAGACAAGCAGAGGAAGCCTGTGTTTCCCAAAAGCTGGATGCACACATAGCAAATGCAAGGATTCCAGCATTAAAACCCAGCTATCTTTATCATGCATTTTCCACACACCCATTTCACTTTCAGAGACATTCACTTGCCCTTTTTTTCCTTTCACATTGCACCAGGATTTCAGACGGGACATTTCTCTGCTATCAGAAAGACTGCTTGTCTTTTCCACACGGAGAATTGCATCCCAGTGTGCAGATTCCCCAGAAAGAAATGGCTCAGTGCAAACAGAGAACAAGATCACGTCCCTGAACGAAACTTTATTTCTCTAACAGACATATCTAACAGGGGAAATGGATTCAAACTGAAACAGAGTAGGTTTAGACTAGGTATTAGGAGGATGTCTTTTGCTGTGAGGATGGTGAGGCACAGGTTGGGCAGAGAAGCTGTGGCTGCCCCAACCCTGGAAATGTCCAAGGCCAGCTTGGATGGGGCTCTGAGTGACCTGGGCTGGTGGAAGGTGTCCCTGCCCATGGCAGGGGGTTGGAATGAGATGATCTGTAATGTCCCTTCCATCCCAAACCATTCTATGATATTCTCTTTTGACTAAATAGCATATCTGCGGATATATTTTAGGAACCAGGAGAGGTTCCTAAAGCATAGAAATATTTGGTTTGTTTCCTTTAAATGAATTATTTTGAAAAACCTTAGTCTTTATCTAAATAAATACAGGGCTCAACAGACTGCATTGCTTCATCACTATGAAAAGCAGTGAATTATTCAAACACTTTGACCATATTTACTCTGTTGCAAGAAGTGGAAAAACTAGAACTAACTGAATTATAGTCCTGTTGTTTAAACAGGTCATGGGATTGACTAAAGTAGCCCTTGCCTTGAGTCGATGACAGGCAAATTTAAATGATAGAAATACTAAATCAGATTATCAAGGAAGTATCTCAATTATATCCTTTTAGCAAACATAACTATTTATTAGCATTCTAAGCTTATGGATACAATCTCATAGTTGCTTTCCACAGTGCCAAAATACTTTTAAGGTATCAGCACTATTAAAAATAATTAGAGACTCATTATTAGAAAATGAGTTTCAAGAACTGGCCTTAATACTGACAACTAAATACTGATATCTTTAGAATAAAATGAGGGGGCAGAAATCCCATGAAATCTCAGTGAGTGAATTACACTGGGAAGCAGGAAAATGCACACAGTAGTACCATATGTCAGCACATCTATTGCTTGGGATATCTGTCCCTAAGAAAGCAGTGAGGTTCCCATCACTTTGGAAATCTGTTGAATTTTTGACAACTTGGAAATGCAAACACATATAGAAAATGCTTTAGGGAGCATTCCTGACTCCAGGGAATGCTCTGGCACTTCACACATGAATAAACAATTGAACAAACTCTGTCTTGAGTTGTCATCAATATTTAAGCAGGGCTCAGGGAGAACCCTGGTCGAACAGCACACCCCACTGACTTCCAACTCCACTGCAACAGAGACCAAATTCAGCATCAGCTGCAGAACTCAGCTAGTCTTACTCCCTCCAGGTCTTGCACAAAATGGAAAACTGCCCTGTTGGGAGAAGCCAGGGAATCCCCTTTGGACATTTAAAGGCATGGAGCCTCTACAACACCAACAGTTGGTGCAGTGCACCTTCCTCACACAGCTTGCTTGGCCCAGGGCATAGCCAGAATGTTTCCATCTAAACCAGAATATGGGATATGTGTATCTGCCATGGGGAACATCACAACCAGAATGATCCTTTTATCGTCATTTAGAGCAGCAGGACCAGTGTCAAGCAGCTGTTAGGGAAGAATGCCCCAATCACTTACCCTTATGAAGTCATATTCAGAATTCCTTGCTGGCTTGGGCTGGGACATGGAAAAGGACAGCAAATTTGGCTTCAGCATTAGCACAGAGGCACCACATGCTGGTACATGACTGGTAAAGACTCAATTACCAGAGAGCTGCTATACCCAGAATCATAAAATCATAGAATGGCCTGGGTTGGAAAGGGCCTTAAAAGATCACACAGTTCCACCCCCTCTGTGACAGAAAAGGACACCTTCCACTACCTCAGGTTGCTCAGAGCCCCATCCAACCTGGCCTTGGACACTTCCAGGGATGGGGCAGCCACAGCTTCTTTGGCAACATGTGCCAGGGCCTCACCACCCTAACAGGGGAAAATTTCATCTGTATATCTAACCTAAATTTTCCCTCTTTCAGTTTAAACCCATTTTCCCTTGTTCTGCTCCTACAGTTCCTGATGAAAAGTCCCTCTCCAGCTCCCCTGTAGGTCCTTTCAGATATGGAAGGTGCTGTGAGGTCTCCACACAACCTTCTCTTCTCCAGGCTGATCAACCACAACTTTCTCAGCCTCTCAAGTGACCTGGCATTACTTTTTACACCGATGGCACAAGGCATTCACATGACCTTCCCTGAAGTGTTTGGGAATGTCCCAGCTCCACCAGCTAATGCTGCAGCTATGGAAAACACTCGTGCCAATGGGTTCTCACCTGAGGTGGAGGCGAGTGGTGCAGGATCTGCTCTGGGCAGGCTGGAGCAGTTCCCTGCTGAAGTGTTTCCTCCCTGCACAGCAGACTGGTCACAAGAAACATCAGGCAACAGAGGCACAGGTAGAAGAGGGGCCCTGGAGGCAGCACAAAGGGTGTGAGCATGGACGAGAGGACAAGGCAGGGCATTATGACCAAATACACACACTCTTCTACCCTACAATGGGCAGGTCCTACATCACTAGCAGGTGGAAAAGGAAAGCACTGGCTGACTTAGGAGTGCAGGGAAAAACAGTGTGAGGAATGCTGTCTAATCAGTATTTGGGGAAGCAGCCCCAAGCCACCAGTGTAGGACAGGCAGCAGGGACAGTTCAGTGAAATAAGTCAGGTGGTCTCCAATCTTTCACTTAATTTTTCCTCTTTTTGTTCTGTTTTCTCACTCCACATTGCCATAAATGTGTCCCTGTGGAGACTAATTTCTTCCCTTCATTATCCTGTGCAAGACCATCTATCCTCTCACATACTCCTGCTCCCCAGTAAATGTCCCCCCTGCTCACCTATGAAAGGGGCTACCTTGTGTTTCTTCAAATAAGCCCACGACCTTCTAAGACTAATCTAAGCAAGCACCATTTCCATCACCAAGTGACAATCCATGAAAATGGAAAGTGATGGTGGGAAAAAAACTGGGTTAAAAGAATTCCCATGTACACACAAAGTGCCTGACCAATGCATCCGCAGAAACATAAAATAAAGGGGTGATCCCATAGACCTTTCTGTCTCATCCCTTGCTCTCCACACGGCTACAGCCAGAGAAATTTCAACAGCTTTTTTTTCCAAACCCTCTTTTAAGAGGGTCTGCTACCATTTGCCCAAAAATTTGACAGGCTACTGAGGTCCAACTCAGTTGTCAGCCCTCCATAGTTTAAATGTAAATGGGAAATGGCAAAGGAAAATATCTAATTCATTAGGTATCTGTTGCGGGAAAATGAAAAAACAGAGCAGGTCCCTCACCCATAATCATCTGACCCACAGGGGACCGACAGAGCTGATGATGTTGGATATTTCCTGTCTCCTTTCACATTCAGCTTCTCCAATTTCCGCCACTTTGCCCGGCGGTTCTGAAACCAGACCTGATAAATGGAAAGGAAGGATGCATTAAGGGTGGAAAACACCTGCACTTGGGGACACTGAACTAGCAGTGACTGCCTCCACACATCACCAGGTGAGGCCAGAAACATGTATTTTATGGAAACCTTTCTTCCAGAGAACCTGCACGATTCATTGCAAACAGAAAAATAACAGCAGAAAGATATCCCCAAACACCAATTTCCTTTGTTGCCTGTGATCTTCAAGACAAAAAAAGATTAACTCTTATCTACTTAGCCTCTTCTATCTACCCATTATATGATTCACCTTAGGAAATGGGAAGATAGAGAGCATGCAGCCCCAGACTCCATGGCCATTTGGGGGTTGAACAGCACCCATCCCTGTGAGCTGTCCTCTTGTCACCAGTGGCAGGTGGAGTCTCCACCAGGTTACTCATGAGCTCCTCCTCCCTGCCCATCCATCCCTTCTGTGCACAGATCCCACTGGCCCCTGTTCAGGCATTACCAGGATGCGCTGTGGCGTCACACCAACCACGGCTGCAATCTCCCTCCTCTTCTCATTGTCGGGATAGTGGTCTTCCTGGAACATCTTCTCCAACTCCTCTAGCTGCTCTAGAAACGATGCAGTGAAAGAGACAGGGAGTATGTGATAAGAAAACACGAAAAAAAAAATTACAGGAGAGGGAAGTGGAAAAAACATAACATTTTTACTGTACTTAGAAAGATGTATATATTTTTTAAAGTAAACCACAAAAAAAAAACCCAAAAACCTTCTTTTGCAATAAAAACAAAAGCATTGCTAGCGATACATCAAACATGAGACAGTTTATTTGAAGAAGCCTTCCCACACCTAATGGTGTGGAATGCAGTGCAGTACCAGCTCAGCACGGGGAAGGAAACACCAGAGCCACTGGCACTGCAAGTGTCCCCAGGGGCCAGTGGGTGCCCCAGTACCTACCTGCACTGTAGAAGGTGCGGGGCTTCTTCCTGACAGGCGGCAGAATTTGTGGATTCTCAAGCAAGGCTTTTTTCTCCCTTTCTCCCTTTTTCTCCTCCTTGGTCGCTTCAAGGCTACTCATGGATTCCAGGACTGAAGATCCCTTGTAGTCCTGCTGGGCTGCAGCACATTTGGACGAGTGGCGAGTGGCCGGGCCACCCTCATCCTGCCTGCAGGGAGCTCCAGGGGTCCCACTCCATGCTTTCTCAGCACACATTCTGCTTCTGTCTGTACTTTTCTTCTTCTTTGCCTCCTTTTGAGCCCCATCAGGGTAGTGACTCTCACAGTGTTCATGTGACTCTGACTGACCCATGGGCTCCTGTGCCAACCCAGCCACAGCAAGTGGGGACACAGACTTCACATCACTGCAGGAACTGGATGGCTGCCCCACCAAGGCAGAGTCCAGCTGGCTGCCATGGACCACGGAGTCTTGGGAAGCTGACCCAGTTGTCTGCAGGGTGACATCTCTTTCATCTTCTTCCACCTTCTTTACAGGGCTGATCCTATCTTCTGTTCCTGAGGTATCCTGAGGTTTTCCCTGTACAGCTGTGCTTTGGAATGCAGAGAGCACAGGGCTGCCGTGGCCACCAGCAGCATCAGCATCCACCACAAAGTGCTCTGTACTCAGTGACGTGTCCTCCTTCTCATCCTGGCACTCTACAGGGAAACAATGAAAAAAAACCCACAAAAAACCAACCCGTACCCCACCCCACAGGCACACTGCCTGCATCAGATGTGCCTGGATAGCATGAGGAAAAAGGCATGCCTGGATTGGGAATTTCAGTTATGGGGGAAGGAAAACACCACGCAACGAAACCCAACAGTGACAAGAAGTGGAGACCTCAAAAACTGTCACCAACACAGAGCCCTGCAGGGAAAGCAACAGCAAAGAACCTAAAATAGTCAACAGGGAGATATTCAAACATCAGAATGAGAAAAGGCTCATTTTGAGAACGAAGATGCACCAACTGTAAACTACAGGAAGATGTAATTCCAGGCACAGAGAATGAAGGGAAGGTTCCATATTACAAATACACTAGTGGAAAAACAGCACTGGGGATAACAAAGGTCTCTGGAGCAATGGACAGAACAAAAATTAATGACTTATGAGCAAAAACACAAACAAAAAAAAGACACAAGCAAAATTCTGGTCTACTGTGTCAGCAGGGATTCTCTGACAAATGTCATCACCTTTTTAATTTTATATATTCCTACCATACCAAAGCTGACCAAGCAAAAACCATTAATTGCACTAACTTATAGTAACAGCCTTAAATTATTTTTCTGCAGCTTCAGCCACGTTTACGAATAACAGACTTACAAGACAGGGAATGAAATAGCTGGACGAGGACAAAAGTAAGTGCAGAAGTCTGACCAATTTTGACAAAAAGCACAAGCTGCATTACAATATGGGAGTCTCAATAGTAGAAGACAGATCAGAGAGAACACAGCAAGAGAAATAATTAAATTAGGCAACAAAATAATAAATAAGTGTTATACTGTCCCAGCTGGCACATACATTTCAAAAAAATCATTCTAAAAACCTGCTGGTTGCTTTAGAATGTGTTAGTCTGTGTGATTTCTGCTAACTAAAAATAAAAATAAAAAAATATTACTTAAGAATAGAAAGTAGAATAATAAACCCAAACCCATGTATCTGTCTCTGTCTGCAGACAGGAAAGTTTGAGTAGACTCTTAGCAGCATTTCAGTTGTATGTGCTTACAGAGAAACTTGGTAGTTTAATTCTAGGGAGGAAAAGGATCTAAAAATAATTCTATTTCTAACATTTCACTCTGTTTCACTCTTAATACAATTAGTGCAATGCCAAAATAAAGGATTTGCTGCCTGCCTCAATGTTTCTTTCTGAAACAACTGTTAATCAAGGAGCCCCACAACACCAGTCAGATGGGAGAATCTTCATGGAAGTATAAGGGGATGCCATGTTGTTCCAAGACCTTCTAATTTGCTTTTTACAGCATTAAGAGAACTGAATTAGTTACAGGGGAAAGAAGCAGAAGCAGGAAACTATGCAACTGTAATAATTTGATCTTGTTAAGCAACAACAGTTTCCACCGCTGTTAAATGAGATGAAATATCCTGATGGGGAGGGTCAAGAACTGAGTGAGGCAGAGTCTGGCTCTGTTCTGTACAATTCCTTTTGCCACCATCCTCCTCGCTGCCTCTTAGCTCATCTCACACATTATTTGAGAAAAAAAAAATGTATTTTCACGTGCCATCCATCCTGTCATTCACCCACTGCCTCAAATCAGGAACAGCGTTTTCAGCTTAGTGCTTTGATTTGAGCACAGGTTGTTATTTGTTTCTATGCAAACACCAGTATTGTGTTTACACCACAAAGTAAATTTCCAAGTCTTGTGTAGGCATATTCCACCTGTAGCAGAAATGGACACGTCAGAGTTTTATATCATCTGCAGAAATATTCCTCCAAGAGAAAGTAAATCACTCTTATTTAAAAAATATGTAACAAAGGCCTATCAACAACTTAGGACCGACAAGGAAAGGAGCTGTAATGAAAACAGCTTGGAGAGAAAGATAGGCCTTCACGGTAAAAAAAGAAGTTATCAAAACACTCTATTACGACAAGAGACCAGACTGAACATCACTTTGTCCCACTTTTAGATAAACATAACCTTAAGCAGAAGAGATTTTAGCTGGCTGGGAACATCAGAACTATGTAGTCTGGAGCACCTGAGCTGCTGAAGGTGCACAAGGAGGAATCCAGGCCGTCTTTCCCTCTCACAACCATCTCCTCAGACATTTCTTGGAATGAGCCAACCACTCGCACTGTCACAGTGGGGCTGCTAAGGTTTTTGGGGGGCGCTCGGTAAAAAGCCACCTGAACAGACACACCCGTGGAGAGGTGAAAACACAGCCTTAGGAGTCCATCCCCACAGGATGGAGGGACACTGGGCAGAGGGGGAAGGTACAGCCGAGGGATGCAGAGGCAGCGGGACCCCTCGGTGTGACGGGAAGGGACAGCACCCACGCCCACCCCTCATCCAAGGGCTTCAACAAGCCGGGGGGCCGAGCAGCCCTTCATCCCCAAAACCCACGGAGCCCCAGACAGGAGGGGATGAAGGAGACAAGGGGGAATGCTGGCCGGAGTGCTCAGGAAACATCCCCAAGGGGCCATTATCCTCCCCCGGCGCTGCTCATTAAGCTCATCGCCGGGTGCCTCCCCCTGGTCATTAACGCGGGCTGGCATTGCCCTCCCCCAGACCCTTATAATAACCCTTTTAATGACCCTCGCAATGCCCCTTCTGCATGCCCTCACCGCCACCCTTACCCATCCTTCCAGCCGCCCGCTCCTCGTCCCGCTGCGCGCCCGCCCCGTCCATCGCGGCTCGGCGGCTCCGGTCCCGTCCCGTCCCTTCCCTGCCCGGTTAATGCCCCGCCCGGCTCCCAGTCCTGCCCCGGGCCCCGGCGGCTCATCAGGCACACCTGGGGCAGCGGGGGAGGCTGCCCGACCCCCGAGCCGCCCCCAGAGCGGCGCTGCAGCCCCCGCCGGGGATGCCGCTCCCGCACGGAGGGTGCGGGCATGGCTCGGGCTCGGCGGAGGATACCTGGAGGTCTCTGATGTTGCAAAACTCAGCTCGTGTGACTGAGATGGACCTCCTTCTCTGGGGCGGTGTGTCCGGTTCTGGGCTCCTCAGTGCAAGAGGAGATGATGGAGAGGGTCCAGTGGAGCCACAAAGATGATGAGGGGTCTGGAGCATCTCTCTGATGAGGAGAGACTGGGCCTGTTTAGTCTGGAGAAGAGAAGACTGAGAGGGGATCTCATTAATGCATATAAATATCTCAAAGGCAGGTGCCAGGCTACTCTTGGTGGTGCCCACCAACAGGTTGTGGAGCAATGGCCATAAACTTACACACATGAAGTTCCACTTTAACATGAGGAACTGGAACAGACTGCTCAGGGAGGTCGTGGAGTCCTCGTCTCAGGAGACATTCCAAACCCACCTGGACGGTGTTCCTGTGTCACCTGCTCCAGGGGGTTGGGCTGGATGATCTCCAGAGGTGCCTTCCAACCCAGTGATTCTGTGATTCAGTAGGCTGGCAGGAGGACATTCCCTTTTTTACGTGCTCTTGCTGTAGCCATTTAGCAGTGCTTCTGGTTCTCCATCAACCAAAGGCTGCACTGCCTGCAAAGGCAGTGCTGGCATAAAGAATGAGACTTGCTTAGCTGCATTCTGATGCACCAAAACAGAGCATCCTTCATCCTCTCCGTGGCTGTTGGCTGACCATCTCATCACTGGCACAGCAGCACCCTCCTAATTGTGCTTCCCTAATAGCTCCTATTTTTATTTCAGGGTTCACTCCACCTTCCAAAGTCCTGCTTCTGCAGATGCTTTCACCTGAGAGTAGTTTCACTGTAGTAAATGAGTGTAAGCTGAAACCTGTGCCAGCATTTTGGAGACAGTGTAATTGGTCTAACTGGGCACCTGGTTCAGCCACCAGCTGCAAGACATGCTGGCTGCAATGTCATTGTGGCTAAAATGGCATTTGATTTGGTAACAGCATTCAGCTGGCAAAACACAACTGATCTTATTGGGGATGGGACCCCTTCAATATTAGATAAAAGTGCAAATATAAAAGTCACTTTTTGCTCTAGAAGTACCTGTTTCTGAGCAAGGTTGTTTCTTTATTGAGCTCTGGTCTTAATGTCAAGCTTTTTCTTGTGAAGAGTGTAAGAACTTCACAAAAAGAGTGGAGAATACTTTCATTTACTTCCCTTGAGGAGGGACCAACACAGGTCTCTAGGGCTGTGAGCTTTTTTCTTTTTCTAGAGCCATATATATATATCTCTATTATGCTTCTTTATATGAAAAATGACAGCAGTCATGTGATTTTCAGACATAAACAATGACTTTTTCAGTCTCTCAACAGGACTGTTTAAATGTAGTTCATGCTTGTACTTCACTGCCCTTCTGGTCACAGACAGCAATTAGTGTAACTGCCCTCTGAGGGTTAATTGCTTCTTTTCAATATAGAAATACCGAAGTTCTTCTCTCCAGGTACAGTATGTATCAATCTCCACAGCTTCTGGGGAAGATACACTAGCACCTCTCACACAGTGTTCCCATTCCCTGCCTTCTTCGGGGATTTTACTAGAAAAATACTGGGATTTGCTTGACTAACCCTAGGCTTCTGTTAATACTAATTTTCTGGGAAAACAGGCTATCCACATTAGATAATGTAGGGAGAAATCCTGACTCATAATTAAGGCTGTGATAGGACACAGCAGATGCTCTGTTAAATTGATTGTTGTATCCTGAATGTGCAGTTGGAAGGAATATTGTACTAGTTTGATTACGTTTGTACAAATCAGAGAGATGTTAATCAGTTTCAAGAAGCATTTTGGTGCAGATATGTTTATCAATTTTGGTGGCAGGATGGTGCCAGAGCTAATTTAACTAAACAGTGAGAAGTTGAGGCCTATCTGAAATGTAAGAAATCAAAGTAAACGGGGTATGAGCACTTAGAGGCACAAGCTGACCTTTAAATGTTCCTAAACATACAAAGGTCTGACATCAGGAAATAAAGGCTGTACCTGTCACAGGCAGAAGTTAACCTTTGATCCAACTAGTTAAACAGCACAGAAGTGCTGTCAATCACAACAGCAGCCTTGAAGTTTCCTATCTCAACTCGAATTTTAACAGGAACATACAGAATTTAACAAAGAAACCACCCTGGGAGCTTCAAATGAACAATCTGCCTGCTTGTTTTTGACAGCAGAAGTTGAAAGAGCAGAAAATTCTTGACTTTTAAAATGTTTTAACAGGATGACTTCTGATTTAAGAATCTACGTCTGCCTTCTGGTACAGGTAGCTGAGATGAAGCCATTGTGGAAATGGGATGCCTGAGACTGCAGGAGATGACCTTACACAGACCTGTGCTGAACTGATCCCAAGGCAGTGGTTTTTGAGACACTGATGATCCTGATGACTTAGGTATTGCATAAAATCGTGCCAGCCTGGGACAAGCAGGCATTTGGGACATTCATGGGTCTTGTCGAGGATGATAACCCTTCTTCTGTCACTCAGTTTGAAGCAGAGCTTCCTTTGGTCCTTAGCTGGGGACGAGCTTCAGTTCTTCTAAGGGAAAAGATGTGTAGGTATATTGTTGTCTGGACCATAGACTGAAAGACAGTTGAGTAATTGTGTCCTGTCTTGCTTCTAGAGTGGGCTGGACTCCCAGTTTGTGTAGTTCAACCCTTCAGCTTACCTTGAGATATGGATGACCAACCCCACTGTGGAACCAGCAGCAGCAGGCACTTCAGGGCTGGGGAAAACACCAAAAACCTTAGGGTGTGCTGAAAAAGCAAGTTTTCCTCACTGCCTCTGCTAAGGAGAGCTGCTTATACTTAATATTCACTTAGAAAGGAGAGTGATAGGGAAAAAACAATGAAAATACTGAATGTATATTCAGTAAATATTGAACTACTGACATTTGAGAGGAAAACCTAAGTAACAAGGAAAGCAGAAAGTTGGTTTTTTTTATTTTAACTGGAGAAGTGCATGAGTTTATTAAGACTAAAAGCAACTCTTCTTGTTTTTTTTTAATCCAGCTAAAATTATTGATATAAATAGGCTGTAATAAGCTATAGTAGATACAATGTAAATGGGATTTAAAGGTAGAACGTTACAGAGACAGAAAGCTGGAAATACGAAGATATCTAATTCTTCAAATATATTAAATGCAAGAAGGCTACACGTTGCTTTCTTTGGTGTATTGATTCTTATCTTGCATTGACTGAGCAGAATGCAAACACTTTAACACAGAAACAGTATTTTACAGTCGAAGGCATATCCTCAAATAGACAGGTTCTGCACAAATTCATGTAAACTGGACTTAAAACCAGAGAGTTCTAAAAAAGAAGACACCCTGGTGCATATTTTGACTTTATCTACAGTGGCTAAATATCTCAGTGTTCTCCCTAAGTGTGCAAAATGGTGCATGCAATACCACATGAGCGATCAGAGTAAGAGCAGCAGGAAAGTGCCACTTCACTGTATGTGCCTTAGTCATGGTAATTCTTTACAGAGCGTGTACCAACACGTAACAAAAATCTTTGTCAAAGTCACTGATCTACTGTGAGTGGGAGGCAGAGTAAAAAAAAAGGTCATTTCAGACGGCTTAGTGGGACACTCGTTCAGAAGAGAGGTGACCTTTGTGGAGCAGACTCTTCAGCATGATACCTCTTAAGGTGAGGGAAATCATCACAGTGGCTTCTGAAAACTTTGCTCCCCTCCAGTGGCTTTTCTAATGCTGTCAAGGTCTCTTAACAGCACACTGAGACTGAGTTGAATTTGAATACAATGAAGTATTTGCCTATCTAAACCCCAGTAGACTTGCATGATCAAATACATAAATTGTTCTACATGGTAATTACACTATTGGAGATCAACATCATAAAGATATCAAGTGGATGTTCAAATGGAAAACTCTCCTCAATTCTGTTGTGCTTTGCACTTAGCACCTTCCTTCTCAGGAACTCAAAGCTCTTAGTCTGCTAATACTAGTGAATTTAGCCTCACACCATGCAGTGAGGTAGGTGAGTTTACCCCCATTTTGCAGATGGGAAAACTGAGGCAGAACGCTGAAGTGACTTGCATAAGGTCCTGCAACTTGGTGGCAAAATCAGGAATATATTTTCAGAAGTCCAGATCCCAGACCTCTGTCCAATTTAAGTCCCTCCCTACAACCACAAAGCAAGCAATACATGCAACCTTTATTCTTCCTCCTGCTGCCGTAGTCCTGCTGACACAGAGGAAGTGAGTGATTTTTCCTGATTGAATTCCCGCTTTCTTTGGCAAAAAGCACCCGGTTCTGTCAAAGTGCTGTATTATGCTCTTTGCAGAGGCATTTCTTCTGAGGCACTATAGAAAAAACATGGCATCCCCATGGCAGGGAGACTGTACAGGTCCAAATAGAGTCCTATTTCTTGGAGAACACCTGCTGCTTGGCATTCTTCACACGTTGCTCCTCCTTCAGGTTCTTCTGCCGCACATGTTTGCTGGAGATGTTTTCCACATGTTCCGAGGGGAACCAGCCTCTCTCCCGGTCTGAAAGTTTAACTCCTTCTATCCATCCTGTGGTGTGGGCAGAAACACAACATGAGGCAAAAGAATCACAAATTTTTTCATTCTTCCCCAAAAGCCCCCTCCAACAAGGCCCTAAGAGCAAAGGAAGACCCCCTTTCAGCTTCCAAATAAAGCATCCTAATGAAGATGAAGAGTCTCTCTGTCCCCTCAATCCAACAATTTAAGAGAGCCACTGTTCCCTCTGCTCACCATCGTTGCTGTACTGCATAACCATCACGATGTCTGCCTTCTCCAAAGCCAGCTCATCATTTTCCCGAGCCTTGTAAGTCTTTATGCATTGAACCTGTGGTGCATCTAAAGGGGAGGAAAGATCATACTGGTATAGGAGAAAGCAACAATAAACCCGTGTGCATCAGCTACAGAGCAGGTGGGGAATGAGGAATTGCCCAAACAGCAGAGAACTGGAAGGGACAAACCCAGGTCTTCATTTAATATGAGGAGTTAAAATAGACAAATAACTGGCACAACCTGGCACTGAGGGAAAACCCAGAAGTATCTTCTTTATTTACAAAAAGTATTCTGCCTTGGAAACATTCTGGGATGTTCCACCTCAAGTGACTGTGACTGCTCTGAGCCAGGCCACCCCCACTGCTGTCACCAGTCTCACCAGGGCATTCCAGGAGGTCTGGTTCTCCCCGCGGAGGAGCCAAAGCAGAGATCCACCTCAGCTTCTCACTGCTGGAAAACATCACAGGAGATTCAATGTGAGGAAGAGCAGCCTGGTGACTGACATGGGAGGGGGTGTTTGCTCACAGGAGGGGTTTTGGGGAATACTCTGGGGAAGCAGAGAAAGGAGAAGTGGAGAAAGGAGGTGGGGAAAGGCAAAAATTCCCATTTTTGGTACGACATACTATGGAAGTATTGTACGAGCAGCAACAGTGAGAAAGGAGGAAGGTAGTTCTTAAGGAAATAGTTACAGAAGAGGATGTTTTTCAAGACCTCTGCATTTGGTATGTCAGCATTTGGGTAGCTGAAGGACAATCCTCGGGCTCCCAGGAGGTGTCTGTCTATGGTAGTGGGATATATCAAGGGTAACGTTGAGCTCTTACTGTGTCTCTGTGCGAAACAAAAACTCCACTCTCTTTCCCTGGTTATTCTGAAGTAGAAAGAGACGGAAGAGGTTTTTGTTTGCTCCGTGGAGTTTCATCTCACACTTCTCCCCACGCACATCTGAGAACGCAGCGTGGTCAAACACAACGAAACGTCCACCCCTGCA
Organism: Anabacerthia variegaticeps; assembly: GCA_035583185.1. NCBI lineage: Eukaryota > Metazoa > Chordata > Aves > Passeriformes > Furnariidae > Anabacerthia > Anabacerthia variegaticeps. The sequence goes on along the minus strand of JAWWEW010000041.1, from coordinate 55,183,194 downwards.
GGGAAAGAGGAGGCGCAAAACAAGCTGTGAGTTTTAAAGGTGATGAGGCTTGCAAAGTGAGTGCATGTTTGTTTTCTGATGTCAGGAAAGCAAAAAGCTTTTAATCAGTCTTCATCTGCCTCAGACACCTTAAGTATTAGTCCTGCTAGAAGTCTCAGAAGGCCAGGGAAGAGAGAGAGGGGATCTAATGAAAAGAATAAAAACAGTATGCTCTGTCCTGACAGATTTTTATTTGGTAGCTTACAGTTTAAAAGCAAAACCACCAACCCTAAAGCCGCAACATAACCAACCAACCAACCACTCTCTTGACAAACCAGTGATTTGCATATTCACTAGTCTTCAAGCTGTCCTTTAGCAAGAAATTATTTATCAAGTAAAACTAGAATAAATAGTTATTATTAAATTGTTTCACATTATAGACATAGAAAAGCAGAATAGAAGCATTGCACGGGGACCATAAGCTATGTTTTTATGATAACATATGTTGTAACTAAGAGTTGGGACTATCAATTTCCACATACTTGCATGATACTCACATCAGGTCGGGACAGGAGAGTGACTTGACAAAGGCTGCCACTTGCTGGCAGGCAGAGGGAAAGGACTGTCACCAAAGCACAGACCCCAAAAGAGACAGGTATTAGAAGGGGCAGCAAGAATTGTGTTGAAGCACTCACTCCTTCGGCCGAGACAGGAGCAGGCAGTCATTGAAAAGGTGTAGGTAGATGGGCCGAGCGTTGACTTTCCATTTTGGACTCGGGTTGTGGAAGTCCAGTGCTGTCAACTCACCACACTTCACGAGTCTCCTTGACTGTGAGATGAGTGGGAATATCTGCAGGACAAAAATGAACGTTTATGTCAAGCATGTATGAGCAAATGAGTATTTGTGAGCTTTAGATTTGCACTTTTGCCTTTCTCTTGAGGAAGTGTTTCAGCTCTCCAGCTGGAGAGGTGTAAATCATGGCAGGCACCTTTATCTGAGGGTTGACATGAATGTTGGGCAAGGGGAGGCACTGATGAAGAAATGGTTCAATGTGTATATTGAAGAGGAGAACAAAGAGTAAGTGCAAGTGGTTTTGTGAGGAACGGCAGAAAATACATTAGGGTTGGAGCAAGGCCCAGGGAATGGATGAGCTCACCTTGCACTCAAATTCAATTTTCTGGCTGAGGTAGATCAGCTCTTCAGTGCTCTTCATGCGCTGGACATTTTCATTGCAGTCCTTGATGAGCTGCAGAGGAAAAGAGACAATCAGTGAGGTGGCAGCAGAACTCCCTGGTGGGATCAGTACTACTTCCAGAGCTCAGGAGTCAGCATAAGTGACAATTCCTTAGGCATCCTCCTGCAAAAGAAGTATAGAATAGAATCATAGAATCATAGAATATCCTGAGTTGGAAGGGACCCACAACGATCACAGAGTCCAACTCCTGGCCCTGCACAGGAAAGCCTCAAGAATCACACCACGTGTCCAAACCCTTCCTGAACTCTAGCAGGCTGGGGGTCATGACCCCTTCCCTGGGTTCCAGTGCCCAACCACCCTCTGGGTAAAGGAACTTTTCCCAATATCCAACCTAAAACTCTCCACTCAGCTTCAGGCCATTCCCAATACACCAGAGACCACAGACCAGTGCCTGTCCCTTCACTGCCCCTTCTAAGGAAGCTGCAGATGTTGTGAGGTCTCCCCTCAGTCTCCTCCAGCTGAACAAACCAAGTGACCTCAGCCATTCCTTGTATGGCTTCCCCTTCAGGCCCTTCACCATCTCTGTGGCCCTTTCTTGGACACTCCGATAGCTTTAGATTCTTCTTGTATTGTGTCACCCAAAACAGGACTCGAGGGGAGGCTGCATCAGTGCAGAGAAGAGGAATTTTCCAGGGGAGCATACTAATCCTCTCCATACATACAGTGATCATCCTTCTTTCTTAAGGAAGATATTCTTTACAAGAAATCTCTGTGGCAAGCACTGCTTTAACTTTGGGATACTGGGGGGAATACTAGAGACATCTCTCGAGGGAGACAAAGGTTGATTTGCTGGTCATTTGGAAGCTGCTCTTATAAGATGCTCCACTGTAATCACAGGAGCCCAGTTAGATAAACATCAGCTCCAACTTTCCACAACCCAGAGCTGGTAAGGCACAGGCACAACTACTGTTGCCAGTACCTGTGTGGACAGGCCACAATGACACAGAGGTCCTTCAGCCTGTAAGCTGCCTGTGTAGTCACCTGGGGGGATACAGGGCAGCTGTATAACAGCATCCTGGAGAGAGTGCTGGATGGTACACAGGTGGAGTCTAAGGATTCTGGTGTATGGCATCTTGCCCACCCACCTGAGAGTGCAGTGCTCTGGGAGCTGTGTAGTTCCCAGGAGCAACCCCAAGAGCTCCAAGAAGGCATGCATCATGTTAAACTGGACTTTAGGTTTGTGCACGAGAATAGGTTGTAAAGAAGGAAGTGACACTCCAAGAATCATCACTAGACAGAACAGCCCACCTTAGGATACTGTACAAATTTGAGATAACAAGTTGTCTCAGAAGACTTTAAACCTTGCCTCTGTAATAAACAGGATAGAAGAAGGGACACAACAGAGCAATGTCCTGTTTTTTTTTTTTAAAGCAAGATTTTCTTGCAAGGACTGGGGTTGGAGTTGATCATTAATTAGAGACAAAGGTAAGGAACACAAAGGGCTGGTTAGGAGACTGGCAAAAATGAGTCTTGAAAAAAGTAGTTTGGTATCACTGGTGCCAGTCACATCCCAGCTGACTCCTGCTTTAGAGTTCTCTGCTCACAGCTACCACAGCATGTGAACAAACTAATTTGTTACATGTGAACATGGATTGCAAGGGCACTCAACAAAGGTGAGGATCAATTAAAAGGATTGGGCCACATCTCTGTGATGCATCATGGTTGTGGAGAGTCACAGAATATCCTCAGATGCAAGGGATCCATGAGGATCACCGAGTCCAACTCCTGACTCTACACAAGGCAAACTACAAGTTAAACCATGTATCTAAGAATGCTGTCCAAACACCATTTGAACATAATCGGTTTTGGGGCCATGACCGCTCCCCTGGGGAGCTTGTTCCATTGCTTATCACCCTCTCTGTGAAGAACTTCTTCCTAATATCCAATCTGAATTTCCCCTTACACAGCCTTACGCCATTCCCTTGCATCTACAGAGAAGAGATCAGCACATCCCTCTGCTCTCCCCACTGTGAGGAGGTTGTAGACAGCAATGAGGTCACCCTCAGCCTCCTCTGAGCTGAACACACCTAGTGTCCTGTCACTCCTTATAAGTCTCACCCTCTTAGTTCTTTCACCACCTTTGTTGCCCTCCCTTGGACACATTCTAACATTTTAAATGCTGAGCCCAAAATTGTTGACTTGTATTGTTGGTACCATCCACCAAAGTCTCCAGAGCCCCTTCTGCAGTGCTGCAGGATGGGTTGGCAAACTTACCTTTTCAAGTGCATCGTAGGCCTGCGTTGCCTGCACTTCCTCCACAGACCCAGGCTGAGTTCTTTTCAGGATATTCTGTGTGAGAAAAGATGCTTTTCATAATGCAAACAGGACAACCTGGACCAAAGTATCAGTGAGGGGTAGAAGAAATGATGCCAGCCTCAAGGGAAACTAAAGCAGAAGTAGGTGATGACGTGGAATTAACATGGCCAAAAACTTGAGATGCAGAATGTCACTGATAAGTCGCATTGAATGGGACAGTCCTGAAAATCTAAATTACATTAACTATCACACAGAAGTTACATGGCATAGGAAGCAATCACTAAGTCAAGCACAAATGGTTTTATGCACAGAATTGTCCTTTTCTCCTATTTAAAAGAAACTCAAATAAACAAAAAGAAGGATTTCATGTAAAGAGCTCAAAAGTAATTTATTAGGGACTTTCTGGTTTCCTGTCTGGAAGGCTCCTATTAGTCAAAATTGCAAAGAGAAGAGACAGGCTGCCTTCCAGAGGGCAGCCAAGAAGCCCTTGCTTTGTTTTTCTAGCAGGAAATCAAAAAAGTTCAATACAATATAAATCAACATGTCCTGAGAAGACTCCATACATTCTTTACTGGAGTACAATTAAAGTCATGAACACACAATCCTGAACAATATACAAACTGCACTGCTTCATGCAGACATATCCAACATATCCACATATCCAGTTTGTGGTGCTGGCCCAGTGCACAGCAGGCACTTGTACCATCACACACAGGCTTGGTTTGGCAAAGGCATGTTCACAAAACACGTAACAGAGTGGTTTTAGAGCATCTTTCAAACTCAGCAGATGTGACATGAAGGGTTGTGTGCTCCCAGTGCTTAGAGCCATCTCGTATTTATGGGACTTTTAGACTTAAAAAGGATCAGCTTAGAAACACGGAATCATTAAGGTTGGAAAAAACCTTCAGGACTGAGTTCAACCTTTGTCCTTGTCAACTAGACCAGAGCACTGAGTGCCACATCCAGTTGTTCCTTGAACACCTCCAGGGATGATAAACCCACCACCTCCCTGGGCAGCCCTGTCCAATGCCTGAACACTCCTTCGATGAAGAAATTCTTCCTGATGTCTAACAGAAACTTCTCCTGGAACAACTTGAGGCCATTTCCTCTTGTCCTGTTGCTTGTTACCCAGGAGAAGAGCCTGACCCCCACCTGGCTAATAACCTCCTTTCAGGGAGCTGTAGAGAGTGGTAAGGTCACTCCTGAGCCTCCTTTTCTCCAGTTTAAACATCCCCAGCTGCTCCTAGATACAGCTTGAGGGAAACCTGAGGGAAAACTGAGGAAAACCTGGGGGAAAGCAGAGAATCAACATAGTTACCTGTAGGAGGAGCTTGAGTCGAGTGATGCGCTGGAAAGGGAGGATGAGGAAGGATTTAAGTGAGAGGCGCTGGCATACTGGATCACTTTCCAGTCTCTCCAGGACTTGCTGGAACCCTGCATTTCCATTTCTGTGGGAGTGGTAAAGAAAAAAAGACATCCAGGCATCAGAGTAAATAAATAATCTCCGTAGTATCACATTTCAGTGAATGCTGGAGTGCTCCCAACAGTCAAGGTTTGTCCCTGGGGCAAGAGATGCCAAGAATCTGCGCCACTCTGCTGATCAAGAGCAAGTGTGGGTTTCTAACAGCTAAAGGATGGCTGTATAGCTCTTATTATATGTTTCCTCTCTCTATCACAGCCCTCTGGAATAACAGGTAGAAGTGACATCTACACTTCAATTCCTTCTATCAGTAGTGCACCTTTCATGGAGACAGAGGTGGTTTGTATTCTTTCCTCACACTGAATGGTTCATTTCCAGGGGTTGTGTTCAGGGTCTGGAAACAACTGCTTCCCAGACCTTGCTACTCTTGAGCTCCCTTACCTTCCCAGACATAGCCACTGCCTTCCGGTTGTCCATGCTGGGCAAGAGCAGAAAAATGGCTAAAGGTATGAGAGTGGCACCATCCTCCAGAACAGCCAAGCCCATATCCTTGAAGAGTTAAGGAAAAAGGTTGTAGGCCCAGTAGACATTGCCCTAGACAATGTCCTGGAGGTCGTTCTGTGTGGAACTGAGACTTCCCTGAAGGGATCAGTGGTGAGACTAGATCTCTCCCAGTCAGCAGCACCCAGAGACAGTGCCTGAATAGGCTGTTGGGAACAATGCCTTCTCCTGGAATCACTGTGGCTTCACTGGAGTTGGGTGGTTATGAAGGGAAGCAGTGCAGAAGTGGCAAGGAAACCTTGCTCAGGACCAGGTCCATGCCTGATTAATGATTGGCTGTGCCACTCACTGGGTACACAAGAGGAGGGCAGGAGATGTTCCACTCCATGACCCAAAGCAAGAGAGCCTGATGGTGTTCTCTGGCCCCAGGATTTTCAATCCATTTTAAAGACCCCTGGATAGCTGGCTTAAGCTTATTGACAGCAGCCATGGTGTTTTGGTTAAAGAATCACAGAATGGTTGAGGTCAGAAGTTTCACTTGCAGTTATCACTTACTGGTTCTTAGTAGTCTGGAAACCACAGACTGAAAACCATTATCTGGGACAGTCATTTTTGCTCTCTTCAGCAGAGGGCAGACAGAGAACAGCCTGCAACTCGATCAGACATTAATTATTCTTTTCCTCTCCAATGCTATGGGAGAAATGCTCTGCAGCAGCTCTGTCCTGCTATCCAAAATGCCACTGAATGAAAGAAGGTCCCTTCCTGTTCATCTGGGGGGTGTAGTGAGACCACTGGTCAACAGGCTTTACCTGCAGCATCCTCCACCTTTTAAAAGAGTGAATATCCAAGGAAAGGGCGAGAGGGGTGCAACAAATGAGAAAACTCACAGTAACCGCCGGAAGGTTTGCTCCTGGTATGTCTGGTTTGTCACGTATGGAAGATACACCCTGCGGAAGTCGGGGGCGTGTTTCAGAGCCACGTCGCACACACGGAAGGTAAACATGTCCTCCTCAAATTTCTCCTCCAAGTCAAAGAGGAAACTGCAGCACATGGATGTGGTGCCATAAAAGGAGAGGGAAATATCACTATTGTTTAGTAAAGCAGGAACAGCCTCAGTCCTCCAAAATCCTGGCAGCCCATATATAAGCACAAGAGAGTTTTTGACTTCTAGAGAGCATAATGTCTGTAGGATAATCACTATTTAGGGCTTGGTATCAGCAAGGAAAAATCAGAGGCAAAAGCCCTCTGTTCTTGAGAGGTTGTTCTTCTAAACACATGGCCAGGAACCCACTAAATAATCCCACTGGTAGAATGGGAAAAGGTAGCAGCAAACCTTACGAGCTTAGCAATATGCCAAACCAAGCCTTCCTTGCAGGAGGAAAAGCAGAACAGAATCCTACAACATACAGGATTCCTTGCGTGTGAGGTCATGTCCACATTTCATGACTTATGCTCAATTGATTTGCATTAGTTTCTGTCAAATGATGGCTGTAACTTAGGGGTTTTTTTCCTTTTTTTTTTTTGTCAGGGCTCATGCAGCTGCCTCTTTTGTCTTGTATTTGGCAGGAGCTGGTCTGGGATGGGGTCTAGTTAGTCAAGTTTGCAGTTGAAGCAAATGGCACTTGAGTACCAGTTTGAACATTCCAATCTCCTGCAATAAACTCTGTGCATCACTGAGCCATAAAATCTGCGGCTTAACACCAGGATTTACATCACCCAAAAAGGTAACTGTCAGTGAACATGCAGGATAGGAGTGAGAAACGTTACTGATGGAAATGCTGGGAAGTACCACGTGCCTGTTAGTCCTGGAAGCAAAGGGCCACATCTCACCTGGCACTGACATCGCGCACGTCGGAGAGGCGGGAGAAAAGCCACTGGCGCTCCTGGTTGGTGAGCATGGCCTGGAGCTCTGCTGATCGCTGGAAGTGATCCACTGCCACATTTAAACTGCGCAGGTAGGAAGCCTCAGATATTATCAACTCAAACTTGGCCTTGAGAGATAAAATAAGGGAGCACAGCATCAGTAGACTGAGCAAGTCTGTGAGGGATCTTACAGAGAGGAGACGGCGAAAAGCATTAGGGTTACATTACATATAGTCTTTCTTTAGAAAACAGACTTTTCGTATGACTTAACGATAGCTACTTGCTCTTGTTTTACATTTAGTCCCCTCTCAACACCCTTTACACAAGGTTCCCTAATTTACACACTCCCATAAAGTCTAGCATCTGAACCACCCATGTTTTTCTCTGTCATATCTCCCATGCTCTTGTTTTCACCTCCTTCTCTGTGTCCTCCCATCCACTTCTCAGTCCCTCTCTTAACCAGTTTCTCTCTACCATTTTGCTGAACACACACATCTTCCCATTCCCTCTCACTCCTGCAGCTCAGACAGGTCAATTTTGTAAGCTCACGCTCTACCATAGAAAATATGATTTACTGTAGTTTTATTAGCATCTCTCATAATCTTATGTGTGGGAGAATGCTGCGAGTCTACTTTTATATGCTCTTTTGCACTGAACATGCTCAAAACTCTTAATCTTGTTTCCATTTGCCCGTGTCTGTTTTCATGAACACAGTCCAGTCTGACCTTCAGTGCTGCTTTTCTCTACAATTCAGCACCTCAGCACTGCACTACTTCACACATCCCCATATTGCTTGTAGAAGTGACCTCTGTATTCAACCACTTGCATTTCCACATCACAGGTTTTGCTGCCTGCTTTACCCCCCTTTCAGAGACTCTTTCTTGACTACAGACCATCCATTTATGTTGTTACATCTGTCCCTTACCTCTTGCAGCCTCTGCTCCTCACGGGACATACTGAGCAGCACTCTGCTGCCCCGGACCATGGGGATGTCCTGCCAGAGGGATGCATTGGATGAGACTGACAGACGTTGCAAGTACGAGTCCTGGGGAGACAGCACTTTCCTCCGCAGCCTTGGGGAGCTTGGGAAGCTCGACTCTAAATCCTCTGGATAATCCACTCTCTTCTGGCTTTGAATGGCCTTGTTCAGAACCACATCACTGTACTCCTGATACAGCAATCTTGCTGTGAAACAAGACACATACATTGATCCTTTCTGTTGCAGCTACTTGCCCTGTGCTTCAATCTGGAGGAAACTCTGTTTGTGTCTCAGACTGGGGAGCCAAATTCATGAGACCATGCACCGTGCACCTGCTGTAAGCAAAGCTCACCAGCTGCCCCAGTGGACTGCAGGACTCAGGGTCACTGCCTCCAGCTGTTTTCACTGCTCTCCAATATCCCATCCTTGCTACCATATGGCAGGAGTCCCTGTCCTTTGTGCTCACTGCAAAGAGTGAGAGATGATGGAGGAAAGGTGTCTACCACAGCACTTGAGGCAGAAGGTACTTACAGGAGTTGATCAGTTTGGAGTGCCGACGTTTGAAGGTCTCCGTTGTGTCTGCAGGTTTCTTCTCTCTGGCAGGGAAAAAGGATTTCAAAACAAAGAGTGAATGAAGAGCATGGCATACCCAAACCTTTGACACTGGCCTGTCACAACAAGGACCTCTCTCTTTCCAACAAGCTCAAGTTCCATGTGCTTTACTTAACAAAGGGCAAAGTTTGGCTGGATGGACTCACTGGCCTAAAGGCACAGAAATACTTCTGCTGCAGTGGGGTCCTCTTCTAGAGGGCAGACTGAAACACAGGCCTAAGGCATTTAATTATAGTTTTCTCCTCCTTATCATCTTTGGTAACTCAGAAACAATGGAGAGTGACAGGTGTCTGTGCTGAACAGAGATGGGGGTGAATTCTAAGGGGCCTTGGAGAGACTTACCGCAGTATAACTGTTTCTGAGCTGACTGGTGGCTCCCTGTGTGCCTTGTGACCTTCTTCCTCTGAAGGAACAGAAGGAACTTCTGCATATAAGACAATTAGAAAGTAAACGCGTAAGTCCATTTGTAGAGTGAAGCTACAATTCCAGTGATACACAGATACCACTTACCTGTACCCCACCTAAGTCCGTCCTGAGCTGGAGTACAGGTGCCCTCGTGGCATTTATTTCTGGGTCAGAAACATTCTAGTTTTATTACTCCTTGACATTACTCACGCTTTACATCTGTGAGCCACATTTATTTTTCACACAAAGAAAAAGGCTGACACTTTAGGCGGTGACAGTAACTCTGAGAGCTTCTCTCTCCAGTTGTCCAAGCAAAGACAGTCTGTGGGCTCTGTTTGGCGCAATCTTTACCTTTTCAGCTACTTGGGCCAGGCATCAGGAGATCAATGCACCCAAAGTCAGGCCTGAAGGTCTTAAGACTTTCTTTTGTATATGTCGAGCCCCAAAAACCTTTCAGTGATTCTGGGGCAGAAATGCTGAACATCTAAACAAGTCACTCCTGTGAAGAGTCTTAAAAGGGATGTGGCCTGACAATGAATGTTGTAATCCAGTTCTCACATTTATGTGTGGGCATTCACAAACTGCTGCTTGAGTCATCTCCTGCTTATGTCAAATGGAGTAAGTGTGGGTTTTTCTTTTGGTTTGTGAGGGATTTAATCAAATTCCTCAAAGGTGTGGAGAAATTCTAAATATAAATTCATTGGAAACAGAAGGAGAAAGAAAGCCCAAAGAGTGGGCTGCAGGCATGGGTTGGGGGAAAGACAGTACTGTTGCCTTGAATGTTTTAGAATTTAGAACCAAGAATTTACAGGTCAAACACAAGAACAAATGCTGATTCAAGTTCTGCCAAACCTTTTACACCCCTCCACACTCCCCTCCTTTTCCTCTGTGCCAAAAATCCAGCATGTTGCAGAGTTTGAAAAATAAACTAAGCAAAGGCTGAAAAGAAGCAACTATGTTTAAAGCTCACGTAATTTATAAAAATAAAGAACAGACACACATCCTGACAGTAAGCATTGTTTGAATGAGCTGCACTACAGAAGATGCATGTTTTCCACTTGTGACATCAGTGATTGTATTCCATGCAAGCTGGGACCTTGGATTTCACAAATTTGCATTTTTATCTGTAACCTCAGATCCTACGCTCACGGGAAAATCATCTTTTTTAGGAGGTCAAACTGGAACCTCAAAGTGACAGTTGCAAAATAGACGGAGGCAGCAAATAAACAAGTGATAGCAGATATGGGCTACTGAGGGTGTGTGCAGGACTCTTCCTTACTGCTTGGAAACAGGCTGCTACAGGGAGGAAGGGGGGGAGAGCTGGAAAGGGGGAGCTCAGGGCAGGACAGAAGGGGCTCTGTGGAGAGAGGAATATCACCAGCAAGGCACAGGAGCAACACTAAACTCTCAGCTCTCATGCCTCTCTATCACATTGCCTATTTAATTTAATCCTAAGGTTTTGGGAACTGCAGTAAGTTGGGATGGTGGTGGGGGAGGGAAATGGAAGACTCACTCTGCAAGATGTCTGGTGGTACTGACATCCTCTTCACGCCCTGGCGGTGCCAGTCCTTGCTTTTTACTCGGAGTTTAATTGTGTTTTCTTCGTTAGCTGCTGGCTCCTGGGCAACCACCCCAATCTTTTTTTTGTCTGGCCAACTTGATGATTTTTCCAAGGGTGCATGTTTAGCCATTTCTTCCCGTGGCTGATGTTCTCCTCCTTCCAGCCTTTGCTTGACCCTCCTCTCACCTGTTTTCTCCATGACTGCCAGTGGAGCCTGGGTGCTCCTTGTGTCCACAGCAAAGATGCCTGCAGGCTGCTCCCATGGCAGCTGCTCCTCCTGGCAGATTGTTCTGGTGGTCGGTGGTGATGGAGGGCTGAGCTGGAGGAAGTGGATTGGGTTGGTGAATGCGAGCATTGGAAGCAGCTGTGCAGAGTCTCTGCTCTTGGAGTCTGTGGATGCTATCAAGCCTTCCAACGAGGGCCAAGAAGGGTGGTCAGGGGAGGATTTTCCACTCTCTATGTCCATGTGCCGGTCTGCTGTTTCAGGGCTGGTGTCAGAGCAGCCAACCAACATTTCATTTCCCACAGCAGAAAAGCTTTTGGCCAACAAACTGACCCCTGAGTCGTCAGAAGTCTCTGTATCATGGGCACCTGAGTCCATGAGATCCCACTCCCCAGTTACCGGGACAAGGTCATCTTTCTCTGCTAGACTTTCTCCATGAGAAGCAGGGGCCACGGAGTTGGCATGGGACCCAGAGGCAGCAGTCCAGGGAGGATGGCTTATGGCAGGGGGAATAGCCCCCAAGGTACTATGGTCCATACCACAGTTGAGGGGTGGCCTGGAGTACAGCCCAGGAGCCAGCGGCTGGGAACGTTCGGGGGCTGTGGGTGGAACAAGGTGATTTGCATTAAGTGCAGGGGCCTGAGCTTGACTGGGCCTTTGGACATGGGAGGGAGGCTGAGGAAGCTGTTTGGCATCAGGCTCAGAGACCAGAGGTAGGCTTGAGTGGGACACAGGGGACAGAGGTTGTTCTTGCTGGTTCACAGCATGGACTGTATCTTCTTCAGAGGGCCAAGTTAGGATGCTCAGGACACTGGAAATTCTGGATCCAAGCTCTTCTTGGTTTAAACTGCAGTCAGGCTGATCAAACCAAGACATTTGTTGTGCTTTATGATCCACATTTGCTCCCATTTCTTTTCCTTGGATAATGGCACTTTTTTCGGGGGAGTTCTGCTGAATTGTCTCTGGGTGGGTCAGGGGAGTGGAAGTCCTTCCTGGTGTTTGGGATGGTTCCAGAGGCCCCGAAATGCTAACCACAGACCTTCTATCTCCAGGAAGGCTCTCTTCTAGAGGAAGAGAGCTCGTGTATGTTACAGACAAAGAAGATGGGCCACTAAGGTCTTCATGAAAGCCTTCCTCAGAAGTAAGGAGTTCATGGAAAGTCTTGGCCTCCCCTGGATCTGCATGTAGAACAGCAGTTTGCCCTGGTGTAGGAGCAGCTTGTTTGGGTGGCTTTTCTGGAGAGTCTGGCAGCTCATCCAGCCTGGAGCCAGGACAGTCCTTGGGGGTCACAGAGGCTGTTCTGGCACCCTCCTCCTCTGGGCCAGATGCTGATGCCAGTGAGGTGAGCTCTGAGGGTACAGCTGGAGTGAAGTCCAGAAGTTCAGCTTTTCCTGTAGCAGGGTGAGGATCTATGGGATCAGATGGCTCCAAATTATTAGTACCAGAGGAAAGGTGTGCTGAAACAGAAGCCCTTGAGTTCTCTGCACCAGAAGGTGCTGCCACTCCCCCACGGAGTGGTGCCTCTCTTTTATCAACGCCCTGGACAGCTTTTCCATGCCCATCACTGTGCTCATTCTCCATGCCCAGTCTTGTCTTGTCATCCCAGTGAGCTTCTCCTATATCCTGACCTCCAATGGAAAAGCGGCCAGAGTCTTCCAGGTCTTCTGACTGGTCAGAGATATGGCATGTGTGTGGAGCTTCACCCCCTGGGTTCAGGTTATTTGAAGACAGAGGGCTGACAGCAGATGCCTGACATCCAGACCCTGCTTCTGTGACGTGAGCTTTCAGCAGCACATCCCCCCCCGGATGCTGATCCACAGAGACAGGTTCTCCAGGAGGAAATACTGATCCCCTTTGCTCAGCCAAGAAAACATTCTCCAAACCACACATATCCACCTTATGCCTGGGAACAGAAGGTGTCTCTGACCCAAAAGGGGATGATAAGGCCTCTAATTTGAGCTCTTCTTCCAGTTTGAGCTCTTCCCTCAGCAGTTGTTCGTGCTCATTTTGTTGCTTGTTTTTCTGATCTTTGGGCTCCAACGATTTTCCTTCTTCCGGCAGACTGTGCTCTTTGCACTCTTTCTTCTCCTCCTCCTGCTGAAGTTCAGACGCTGCCTCCTCCTGTGCTGGCTCCCTGTGCTGTGAAGCATTCACTTCCTCACTCTTCTTAGCAGTACTCTTTACTTGGAAGGCACTCTCTGACAAAGGGGCAAGTCTCCCCTCTGTTTTTCTCCGATCACCTTTTAGATGAAGGCATTTGGAAGTAGATGAGTTTTCTTTAGGAACTGTTCCCTGGTCTTTGACCATGCTGGTATTCCTTGTTTCACCAGCTGAGATGTTTCCTTCTGCTTGTAGTGAACTCATTTGGCTATCACATGTTAAGGTGGAAGACAACTGATGGGAAGAGAAAGACTCTGTATTTTCTTCCAAACCCTGGGATGCTCTTAAGCTTTCCTTAACATCTTCAGAAGTGTAAGGTTTAACTGTATCTTCTACCTCTTCCTCTGATATAGGCTGTTCATGGGGTGCTGGTGCCACCTTTTTACTGCTTTCCTTCTGCTCTGCAGCAGCATCAACCTCCTGCAAAGAATCCTTGGAGATGTTATCCAGAAATGGTTCAGCCTTATAATGCCCCTCTGAAACAGTTTTACACACCAAATAGCACTTAGGTGTCTCTCTCTGAGAGGAAATGCCATCAGCCAAAGAAGATTTTGGCTGCTGGGCCTGAGGGTCAGAGCCATGAAAAGCCAGTTCTGCCTGGCATTGAGAAAGCTCAGTGCTGAGGTTCACAGCCTGCAGGATGGGGCTGCCAGGGGCTGGCTCATCCTCAGCTGTGCTGTGAGAGGAAGAGTCCTGGTTGCTCTCCAGGTCAACCAGCTCTAATTGCTTAAGTTTTGGAGAATAATCCAGTCCACCCTCTCCTAAAACCAATTTTCCTTCCAATTCTGAGAGTCCCTTTTGAGGCTCTGCATCCCCTTGCTCTTGTTCCAGTCCTGCTGGTACTTTTTGCATAGGGCTAGAGGGTCTGCCCAGCATCTCTGCTGCTTTCCCTGGGGCAGAAAGGCAGTCCTCAGGAGTGCTGAGCTCTGCTCCCTTCGACAGGCTGGTGCTCATTTCAGCTGATAGGTGAGTTGCATGATGCTCTCCCCCAACTGCTGTAGAATCCCAAGTTTCCCCAGTGGTGCTGCTGGCTCCGGGGGGAGTGGTCTCTCCCTCACTGGTTTCTTCAGACTCCATCAGTGACACATCCTGCTAAACAAAAAGGCATTTTTCTGTTACTACTACAGAATAAAATGATGGATCTGATTCACTAGTTCTAATGCAGCTGAGAAAAAAACCAAAACCCAACCCACATACCTAGTGGGTGATAAGAGTTGAGAAACACATAGGAAGACTGAGACTCGGCAAGCACCTGATGTAAGCTTACAGTATGAGTAACACCAAAATAAAACCATATTTTGGTTATAAAACCATAAAAATACCTCTGGGTGTCATTTTAGTTTTACATGCAAACCCAGGAAGTGACTTTGGTCAAAGAGCAGAGATGTTGATCTCTCTGCAATGGCTGCAGTGCAACTTATGGAAAGTGAGTTATCTCAGATCCAAAAAGGGACACCAGAGGGCATTCAGAGAAGAAGAAAAGTATCAAAAAATCTCCATTAAGTTTTGTGGGGCCTCTTCTAGCTGAGTCTTAAAAATCTCTCTCATTTCAACAAGGAAAGGTGTGTTTCTTTGGAGCTCATGGCTCTTTACAGTTCTCTGTGTATGTCCATGCAACACAGGACCTTGTTGCAAATAATCACAGAAATTGATTAACAAGACACAGGAATGTAACAATCTGATTAACAGGTAACTAGGACATGACACAAGGCATGAGGTTATTTGAAGGCTGTAAAGCACATGGGTTGAGAGGAGTAGCTTGGGTGTGTATGGACATATCTACAGACTATAAACTACATCATCATTTAAGCAGCAGGGGAAAAAAGCCATCTCAAGACTGTTGGACAGTTTCCCAAAGGATATAGTGGAATTTCCCATCCAGTATTGCGTTTGAAGTTCAGACATGACAAAGCACTAGGGAATGTACATTTGGGATACGTCTGTGAAAAGGACGGAAGAATCCGATTCACCACTTTTATCTTTTTGGCTTCTACCTATCCCATGACCCACAATCCCTACCTGAAAAAACATGAGAAAGAGACAAACCTTCATGGCTCCCCTCCCTTTTCTTCTACCTTTGGGACACATCCTCTAGTGTTCCAGCCTGTCTTCTCTATTCCCTATCCCCTACTTATCAGAAATGGCCTATAAATTGCTGCTTTGGGCTGCTTCCCATACACTGGGTCCCCTTGCAGTCATACCAGAGCTTGTAATTTAGCCCTGGAGGATCTGCTGCAATGTGCAGCCACAGCCAGACTTCCCCCCAAATAGAGCATCAGTGTTCTCCTCCTTCATTCTGTCTTACAGATGTTAAGTTTCCAGACACAAATCCATAGTCCTGCATCTTCTGGTCAGAGAAACCCTTCCGTGTTTCTCCAGGTAAAAGTCCACGAGCTGTTTAGCGGCCAAAAAAGCCCCAAGGTCTGGCTCTGAACCATTCACAAAGCTCATGCAAAAAAAAAGGTTCCTATTCTAGCTCAAAACACATAACCAAATCTATACCCTTTTTTTATTCTCTGGCATTCCTAATTTCCCTACAGTTTTAAGATTAACATTTTTTGTCCAGAGTTTCAACTGCTGTTGGAGGGGAGGGATGTGTGACAATTTTAATACGGGAGACTCACAAAAAAAGGAAATTCTCTCATGGAAAGAGAAATCTTTGAGATCAATGGTGATTTCCTTGTGCAAGAGTAGCTCTGTAGTCACAAGTAACAACTTCTGATCCCACACAGAAAGTAAAAGGAGGAAGGGCATAATTACATGTGAACTAAGTTAGCTTGTCCCAGTTAGCTCCACGGCCAGGGCACGCCTGGCCTGAAAGCTGGTTTAGCTTCTATTTTCTCTTACATCAAGAGAAACAAAATACCTGCTCTGAGTGCAATGAGCACGTGCTCTGGAGTTAGAACTGAAGCACTACATACACCTTAGTCATGGGGATTGTCTTCACAGAATCACAGAGTGGTTTGGGCTGGAAGGGACCTTAAAGATCATCTCATTCCAACCCCTGCCATGGGCAGGGACACCTTCCACTAGCCCAGGTTGCTCCAAGCCCTGTCCAACCTGGCCTTGGACACCTCCAGGGATGGGGCAGCCACAGCTTCTCTGCCCAACCTGTGCCAGGGCCTCATCACCCTCACAGAAAAGAATTTCTTCCTCACATCTAACCTAAATCTCTCCTCTTTTGGTTTAAAACCATTCCCCCTTGTCCTATTACTACTGGCCCTGTAAAAAGTCACTCTGCTTCACTTTTATAAGCCCCCTCAGGTACTGGAAAAGGCTCTAAGGTCTCACCCAGAGCCTTCTCTTCTCCAGGCTGAACAGCCCAAACTCTACTAAAATAAAAAATAAAAAAAAAAAAAAAAAGGAAAAAATTGAGTTAACTCATCAATTAACTTTGTTCCTGCGTACTTTTTCTCATCTAATCTTTAATTTTTGTTTATATTGAAAATAGAGTCCTTCTTGCAAAATCAGACCAAAACTGGGATGTTTCAGCAATTTGGATTTTCCCCTCCCAAGCGGCGAGTAGTTGTAAATTGTTGTAATGTCAACAAACAGTATGTTTCAAAGACATATATCCATCCAGGAAGTTCCTGTGGGGCTTCCACCACGTCTTACTGCTGTCAGCTGGTACTAAACTACTTGGGTGCTGCTAAAGTGTCTTTTCAAACCCATGGGAAGCTACAGGACAGCCAGGAAGAAGTTCCAGCACCAACTCAAGAGAGTTTGGCAGAGCACAGAAAGTAGCAGAGTCATAAACTTGTGAACAACCACCTTGTCCAAGGCAGAATCAACCCTACATGTCCCCAACAGGTACATGCAAATGTACCCCCTCATTTAACAGAGGTTTCACAGTCACAACACACCACTCCAGTTCACTCAGCTCTCCTGGCTACCTCACCTGAGCCTCCCCTGCTACACGACTGGAAAAGTACTGCTTGTCACACCTAATACAGACAGGTTTCAAAAATGGGCTCCCCAGGAGTAGAGAGACTGATTAGGTAGTCTTGGACACAAGCTGACGGCTAAGGAAGGCTTACTGCTCCTAAAGACAGGATGGCCCATAAAGATCTGAATGGTAAGACAACTCAAGCCCACACTCTGTGAGGGGAGGAGGAAGCCTTGCTCACTGTGCTGATGCACACAACACTGAATTTCCTCTTATTAAGCTCAAAAACCCAGTTTCCACTTCCACGGCTCTGTTGCAAGGGATTTGGGCAGGTGAAAGGACAAGTTTAAAGCTGCATTTGGAGCAGTTCCATGATGATACTGGGAGACAGCGTAGAGGGAGGTGCACAGCACATCAACACTGAAAGCTGCCAAGTGAGATTTGTCTCATCGTATTACTGCCAGGTGTTTTGCACACCTCAGGGAGAGCAGGAGAGAAGCTTTGGGAAGTGAAGCACGAGAAGGAGCACACAAACCCTCCAGAGACAGTGGGGGAGGACATGAATCTAGTGAGGGAAATAGGTAAGCTCCTGACTGAAGGCTGGGTGCACTGTAGTGAAAGACACAGATGTCTGTAGTAAGGATTTCATGAGATGGAAGAGGAAATAATAAAACAAGACTGACAGCACCTGCAGTCTGCATACAAGAGCCCAGTAATGAGCAGAAGAGAGTGACTGTGGAGCACTGCCATGCTATGTTCCCACTGCAGGTCAGATCCATCAGAGGAGCGTCCAGGAGACCCCTGAGACTTCAAAGATCCAAAGCAAACCTTCAACCAGCATTTTCAGTAGAGCCAATAACATGACGATCAAGCACACAGGAGCCTATCTAGCAACTGCCAGCTTTTACCAGGCTATACAAACTCTCACAGATACTTCAGTTTCCGCTTTTGGGGCTTGCTGAGCTTTTATGTCTCTCCCTGGATCAGAAGTTGAGCTTTCCATCACTTTCTCATACGCTTTGTTTGTGAAATGAGGTGATGTCCCCAGCTGAGATAAAGCCTCCCAAGAAGGCCTGGAAACCCAGGACTTCAGCTCACAGGCACCTCACTTATAGGCGACCCTGGGTGCACAAACCCACTGCAAGCTGGGATGGTGGAGGGGGCAGCTGGGCACATGCCAGCATGAAAACAAAGGGGCAATGCTTGGTCCTACTGCAGTCAGAAGCACAAAACTCGAGAGGGGAAGGGCGCAGTAAGGGGCCAGATAAGCAGAACAGGACAGGAGTGAAGGCATGAGAAAACAAAGCAATTCCTGTGCTGTTGCACACATCTATCCACGGCTTTCCCAGATTACAAAAGGCAACGTGACCGTCATACTTCCTTCCAGTGTGGGTTAATTCACCTGGACGGAGATGACAAACGCTTCTGGTTTTAAATAGAAAGTACCTCACCTTCCCTCCCCCCTCCTCCAGCAAACAAGAAAGGAGCAATAACAAGTGCTATCAAGCACAGACAAGCCCTTCAACCAGCCAGGAAACAAGGCTACACACAAGTGGAGCACTGAGATCTTCCTCCTCCTCCTCCCCAAAAACTGGGGAGAGCCGTGGCTTTCCATCTGCCACCTTCCCCCTCCCTGCACGGTGCTGAGTGTCACCCGGCCTCCCTCAGCCCCCGCTCCCTATCCTGCTCCCTGTCCCACTCCCCATCCCGCTCCCCAACCTGCTCCCCTGCCTCAGGCACCTGGGCAGCCCACACGCCCAGGCTGCTGCAAACACGCTCCCAGCACAGAAAGTCCTGCCCCTGTGACGCCAGGATGGAGCTGCTCCAGCACCCAGGGCCGCTCCGCACCCACTTGGGGCACCCCGAGCTCCTCTCCATGGATCTCCCTCTTTTCCTCAATGCAGCAGTGAGCTTCTGTTCATGAGAAAGCCATTCACAGCATCTGGGCA
>JAWWEW010000041.1:55150203-55164044 GCA_035583185.1 Anabacerthia variegaticeps | reverse complement strand
CTCCATGGATCTCCCTCTTTTCCTCAATGCAGCAGTGAGCTTCTGTTCATGAGAAAGCCATTCACAGCATCTGGGCAAGGACACTGACATTAAAACCAAGGCTTTCCCAAGTAGCCCTTCATTTGGGCTTACCCTCGCTGGCACAGCCACAGGTTGGTGTAGAAATGCCAAAGCCAGCTTTAAGTGCTGCAGCTGAGGCAGGAAAGAGCTCCGTGTTGGCTCTAACACCCATCCAAAGTGCAAGAAGGCTGCCCTGAGCCTCTTCCTGCTGCTTCAGCTCAGCTTAATCACCTCTGCCACACAGCTCACTTTAAAAGGAGTTGAAAGAGGGGAAATTTAGGTTAGGTATTAGGAAGAAATCCTTCCCTGTGAGGGTGGTGAGGCCCTGGCACAGTTGCCCAAAGAAGCTGTGGATGCCCCATCTCTGGGAGTGTTCAAGGACAGGTTGGACGGGGCTCTGAGCAACCTCATCTAGGGGGAGGTGTGGTTGGAATGAGATGATCTTTAAGGTCCCTTCCAACCCCTTAATGTTCTATCATCCTATGAGTTGGAAGAGAGAGCACCATCTCTCCCAGGAGGCCACATATTATTTCAGTTCCATGAGACACCCAGAAAAGTGCAGCTGCTCTAAGACAAAACCTGCCCTGCCACAAGCCTCAATCTTTATTTTGATACAGCCACTCTGGCCATGTTTGGTTTCTCAACATGGGATGCCCCCACCATGTGAGAGATGCCCTCTGCAAAGAAACAGCCCCTGATCTTCACACACCACCCCGGGCTGCTCTATCGCTGTACAACCCATCGAGGGAGGTGAAGGAGGTCGGTCAAAACTCTTGAGCTCAGGAAGAGATTACACAGGGTGCTAGAGATAAGAATGAAGGAGAGAAATAACATTATGTGGAGCCAGCTTTGAGGGCAGGGAGAGCACACGGAGCTTGCAGAAGAAAAGGACGTATAAAGTAAGAAAGGTGATCTAAAAGGCATGTGCCAAAATAATGCAGAATCTACTGCTGTAGAACCAGGGAACCAGGAACTGCCTCAAGTGTCTTAGGCAGGGGAGAACAAAAAAACCCTGCCAACAGTACCCAGTCTCCTGAAAAATGCGTCTGAGCTGCTACTGAAGCATGAGAAAAGCAAATGAGACCTCCAGGTCACAGCAGTGCAGCTTGCCCAAGTTTTAACACACCCAGTAGCATCTCACCAGCTTTCACTTGAGATACACTGAGCCTATTAATTATCTAATGACTCACTAATTGAGGAGGACAAAAAATTAAGGATAACTTTCCTACATTGGCTTCCATTTAAGTAGATTATCATACTTAATGCTAACAGAAAAGAAAAACGAAGTCCAAGAAACATCATTTTGGGTAGAACAAAATTTCAACTCTGAAATTGCTACTCAACATTTGGCAAACAGCAAGTGAAGGACGTAGCTTGGATTGCACATTTCACTTCCAGAGATGCAATAAAAGTGATTCATTCTTAAGATAAAATGGGGTCACCTGTACACCAAAAATACCAGTTCACTCTAAGCAGAGCTTAAGTTTATATTCATAAAAATAATGGGCAAGCCTTGGTATTCTGCAGTCTTCTAGTATGAGAATAAACAAGAACAGTTTATGATTCTCACTGCTGGAGCTTAGTAGAGAGACTATTGACACCACTAGATGGATGGCAGAATTCCCACAGGGAAAGCAATGGACTGAGTCACTGCAAGTGGCTCTGTGTGGGTCTCTGTAAACCCTGGGGATGGAGAGACAACCAACAGAAACATCTGGGGCACAAAAAGAGGTGAGGACTTCCCACATTACTTTCCCTGTGACTTTTTATGCAGTGGTGCCAGCAGCGTGCTGTACACATTCCTAGATGGCATGTTTGCTACAAACTTGAGGAGTTCCCAGTTTCCTCTCTGAGCAGAATGATTCAAGACCTACATGGGAGAGATTCTCCAGTGAGAAGCAGAAATTTCACAGTCTCTTACTATGCTACAGAAGCGTGAGCCAGAATCCCACGCTGCTGTTTTTGAGTCTCAGATTAAAGAATGCTAATGTCTGCACCAAACCATTTTGACAGATGCAAATGCCATTAAAACATCAAAGGACCTGGAAACACACTTGAAAGCTTGGCCTTGCCCAGACTGCACCGTGGAACCATTGCTGAGCACAGCTGTTGTCACGTTACCTGTACCCATCCCGAGCACAGTCAAGCTACAGACAGATAACGATGAACAACATTCAGCAAACCGGACTGGGACAAGCTGTGCTCCCCTGCACAGAGGGCCTCTGAAATTACCCACCTGATTTTCTTGGCAAACATAATATAACCTCTTTCACAGCCAGATCAGGTTCCACCTTGAAAACTGTGAGATTTCTGGTAGCTGTCAGAGCCCCACAGGATGACAAAGCTGGAGATGATGCAACCAAAAACGAAAAAACCTAAAATATCCACAAAACTGCACTTGTATAATCACACCATGCTGGTGACAGCACAATGTCATCAGCCATAACAACAGCAGAAACCTATGCCATGGCTTCAATATTGTACCATCAATTGGAGGAACAAATTAAAAATCATTAGTGTCAGCATACCATGAGACAGCAACAACAGCAACATCACACACACATTTGTCCTCGTGTTGTGCCTTCAGAATGCATGTTTTCAGCCCTAGCTCCCTGTAGCATTTTTAATTGCCTTATGACTCCATTAATGGGATTTATTTTTAAAAAGTTATGTGATTTGTATTATACTAAAAAATACTAGGCAATACAGTAACAGTGATGGATCTTTGTGGTGAAAACTGCAGCTAAAAGAAGAAAAAAAAAGTCCATCCAAAAAGGATGTAGGGATGTGTGTCAGGCAAACACATTTTGGTACAATACCCGCCATACTCAGCTCTTCAGGGAACAGACCATCCTTTCTTAGGTTTAATTGGTGCCCTGAGATCGAAGAAGCTGCAAGCACAATGAGACAGGTTTGCTATTGGAAGTAAAAAGTATTAGATATAAATAAAATGTTTTAAGAAATGTAAATGTGGGAAAGCACCAGAGGGGACCCCTTCCCTCTCCCCCGTGGAAAAATAGCTTCACACACCCAAAGCCACAGGAATTGTGTGGGTGCTGAATAGGAAGGTACTAATGCAAACACACGGAAAACTTGTTGTTGCTCACAGTCTAACACTTGCATGGCCAACTGGCATAGGTTTATTGTGCACATCCCAATTTTTCCCATTTTTCATGTAGTCCCACTTCCTAGAATCGTGTGGTTACGTGAGAATTTTGGCTTACAATTATGAAAAATGGATGGATGGCCTTTAATGGGTGTGGGAAAGGCCTGAAAAACTAAATATGACTCAAAAATCAGATCTCACTGTTTAGGTTTATCTTCACTTTTTAATATTAAATGTTAAGCCTGAATTTTTGACTAAGGAGAGGAAGGGCAATTCCCCCCTTTCCTCTCTGCCTGATCCCTGGTTTTCAGCAGTTGGGACTAATGACAATGCAGAGTATTTAGGAGTAATTCAGGGAGTTTTCAGAGCTTCCAGAAACTAAAAAACTAGCAGCAAACTATACTGTGATATAACTGGGTTAGTGAAGATGAATAATCAAATTTGGCAGGCCCAATTTAGGTATTTTCAGATATTCTGCAAAGTTCATTTGTTTATGCTCCACACCTAAAAAAAAAAAAAAGTCTTGATGGGACACTCTGAAATCCAGAACAGGTTAACTTACTATGCATCCAGGTTGCTGCCATCACCTCCCTTGTGCCACTGCACATGTGACCATATATGAGCCATCCCAGGGAGTTGTCAAGCCAAAAACACAACCCAGGAGCAGAGTGACGTGAGCAGCCATAAAGGTGTCACATGGGAAGCAAAATAAATAAATAAAGGTAAACATGACAGCTCCCTGCAGTAGCTGTATACAGAATCACAGAATGGCCTGGGTTGGAAGAGACCTTTAGGATCATCTCACTCCAACCCCCTGCCATGGACAGGGACACCTTCCACTGTCCCAGGCTGCTCAGAGCCCCATCCAGCCTGGCCTTGGACACTCCCAGGGATCCAGGGGCAGCCACAGCTTCTCTGCCCAACCTGTGCCAGGGCCTGCCCACCCTCACAGGGAAGAATTTCTCCCTGATATCTAATCTAACCCTGCGCTCTGTCAGTGTGAATCCATTCTCCTTTATTCTGCCACTCTCCGTCTTTCTTGTAGCCCCCTCAGGTACTGGAAGGCCAGAGTTAGGTCACCTCAAAGCCTTCTGTTTCCTGGCTGAATAATTCCAATTCTCTCAGCCTTTCCTCACAGCAGAGCTGCTCCATCCCTCCAGTCATCATGGTGACGTCCTCTGGACTCACTCCAACAGGTCCGTGTCTTTCCTGTGCTGGGGACCCCAGAGCAGATGTACAACCTGCAGCAGCAACTGCATGGAGGGGACAAGAACAAGGGGCTGGGCGACAGGGTGGCGAGCAGGGAAGCAGAAACCTGGACTTAGACCTAAGTTATGGTAAAACCACACCCAGGATCTGCAAGTCCTTGACACTCCAGCGTGGGTGTCTCACTGCGTGTGACTGCCACGCACCTCAATGGCAGGAGCAGGTGCTCCCTTTGGCAGCCCACACGGAGCAGGAGCAGCACAGCAGGGAAATTTTACATCCTCAGTCCTGGCCCTCTGCGAGAAACACATCTGCTCCCCTTCCAGGTGAGAAGCGGGCACTAAGGGAAACAGGATATTCTAATTGGATTTACAACCACTTCCAAAGCTGTCGTTACTTTTACGGCTTAGTGTTTCCTTGTCTCGTTATTGCTACTGACTCCACCATTGCCGAAAATCCAAAGACAGCCTTCTCTCTTCAGCAAAGGATTGGGTCTGAGAGGCTGTTCCACGGCAGACAGATGAATTAGGAGACAGCCCCTGTGAACAACTCTGAAAACAAGCAGCAACATGAAGGAGATCCTAGGGAAAGCCCTGGAAACCTCCTAAAACCCTCTGCAAGGTCTAACATGGAAACACTCCAAATGGAACGGGAGGGGAAAACATTCTTGTGACCTTGTCTTTCAGAATGACCCCTGAAAAGATATATAAATCAGGGGTTTAAATGGTGTAACTGATATACATCAATCTTATGAAATGCTTTTTATAACTAGCTTCACCCATTACCACTACCTTATTTCAAAGTTTATAGAAGTAATTACAGCTCATAGATGTTGTAGTTAAGATTTAGCGCTAGTTCCTAATACTGTAATTAACACAACATATTATAAATTTTTTTTTTAAAAAGTAGAGCCCTACAGGTACGATCCTGAAAAGAATTTAGAAATCACACACACAGATCAACAATATTCTCTATTTTAGCAATATTTCCCCTTATTTGTCAATGGGCAAAAATTTTGCCCGCATACTTTCACATGCAGTGCACCTCATGTCTGGATTAATTTAAAGCCTTGATTTTTATAACAGCTTAGAAACATCACTAGCATTTCTATGATGTACTAATTACAGCATTTTTCCTATTCTAATAATTAATGAGTTTCAACACATAAGGAACAATTACAGATATTTTATTCCTTCCTCCCTCCATTTTTATTTTTATGCATATCAATGAGGGGGCAGGGTCTGCTTCCCACCACAACCCTTCACGATTTCCTAAAATAATACTCCTTGATGGCTCCATGGCTCTTCAGATATTAGCTGAGCAATTACAACCCTGAGATTGCCCTTTGGGAGTCTCTGAAGACATCGACTCTGACTCTTCTTGACTGGCCTAAGGCTTCGTTTTCCTCAGTCCTGTGGCTTGTAAAACCATCTCTCTCTTTCCCCTCCCAGGTCCCACCCTATCAGATGGTGATGCAGAGGAGTAAAATAAGGTTTGCACGCCTCAAATTCACCCCAAGCTCATGACTTCAGTGTGCCAGTGAGAAATTAGAACATGAGGCAACTTAACTCCCAACAGTCACCGTGACTAATAGTGGAAAACCAACCCGACACAATTTCCTTCACCTCTTCTATGACACGGTCACAAAACGACAGCTCCAGCCAAGGAATGCAAAGTCCTTGATGCCCTCGCGTCCACCAGCCCACGCAAGAGTGCATCCTATATGCTAATTGGACTGGTGCATACCTTAGCATCCATGAGAGACTTCCTCTGGGAAGCTACAGGCACCACGTAAATGAAATCTAAGACTCAGCTCGTTTCTTTTCCCATTACCTGCACCACGCTTTGATCAGCAGCGCATAAATAAACACATAAACATCCCATCTCTCCCAAGGTCAACGAGATGCAGCAGAGCTCCTCCAGTTCAGCCTCACAGGCAGCTCACGGTTGCACCTTCTGACACTGCCCAAACTCACCTAAACAAGTTTATCGGACTTGGCACAGGGCAAAGTGCTTAAAAACCCCACCAGATGCAACAGCAAAGAGTACGATGTGGTGTGACCACTGTAGTTTGGGAAAGCTAAGGACAACAGAGAGACTGGAAGGGGGAAAGGTTGGAAATGTCAGTGGGTCATGCCCAAGAAGGAGGGAAGAGTCAAAGCCTTCCTTCTTAGAGTCCTCTCCCCAAACACCTTCCTGTCTGGAAAACAGGCCTTAAGTCTCACCTTTGCCACTGATGCACTTGAGGAACCCAACTTGCAGCACAAATATTAGCTGCTTGTTTCTGAACCCAGAACATCTCCTCTTCCAGGTGTGCCAGGGAAGGTGAAATTACAGCTCTGCCCACAGCAGGACATACAGCATTGCTACTTTTGGTGCACGTACAGGCAACACCCCGGAATGCTGAACTTCTGGCTATTCCTTCTCTATCACTGCTAACCGTCACAGGAGGTGACAAAGATGCATCCTGGTGTTTTAAGTCTTGCTTCTACCTACAGCTGTGGCTTATGAACAGTTAAACATCGGTGCAGTCACTAGAAATTTTGAGCCAGTGGCTCCACAAAGGATGACAAGTTATCATTAGTAACATAATCCAGGGTGAAAGGGGAACATGCACCTTAGGATATTAGGAGCTCTCCTTCCTACAATTCCCCGCTGCAGCCATTTATTAAAAAGGATCTACAGAAGGTTTAGATTGTAACTGGGGTTTTTTAAGGTAACCAGGAACTGCACCTTCATCCTTCGACCTTATCCAGCAGAATCAACAGATCACAATGCCCGAAGTTTCCAGCACTTTCTGCCCGTCTGAGGGTCATCTATACAGCTGAGGTAATTCTAACCCCTCCTACCTCACAGCCATACTCTGAGGATTAGTCAGGGAGTGGCTGCTCAGTGTACTGAATATGCAAAACCCTGTTATAAACTCTGTATCTGATTGCAGCCATAAGCAAAGTCTTATTTAAGCAATCCCTTCACCCACAAAAATATATCA
Source organism: Anabacerthia variegaticeps (assembly GCA_035583185.1). NCBI lineage: Eukaryota > Metazoa > Chordata > Aves > Passeriformes > Furnariidae > Anabacerthia > Anabacerthia variegaticeps. The sequence continues at coordinate 55,156,680 of JAWWEW010000041.1, read as the reverse complement.
ACTGCTCAGTCTGTTCCTTCCTTCTGTGTCTTTTGCCTCCAAGGTTTTCAAGCTAACAAAACAGGGTACTAGGATATTTTCTTTTTGTGTTGTAAAGTTGTTGAGTACAAGTAACAGACACATTTTTCACACAGCAATTAGTTGTTTTGGCTCATTCTGGGTCACTGTTACTCCAGTATCACACTTGTTGTGGTGAGGGGATCCCACTGCCCAGTCAAAGAAAGCCCAGGCCCCCACAAATCCATACACATCAGAGAGTCAGAGTTTCTATTTCTCATTATGTTCACATTCAGGTGAGACCTTTTCTCAAATTCCATCTATTTTATGAATTTAGGACATACAGAATTGGATATTTCTTGCTTCCTCTAAGCTGTATCTCTCTACCAAACTGCTGTTTAAAACCACGTCTACGCACATGTTTACCTTGACACTTCTGTGTTTGTCTCCCACATCTGTTAGTACTTTCTTTTTCCCTTTAAATGCACTTTGTTCACTCTCTTCAGTGGCCACAACCAAACTTTGTGCAATGCCATCTTTTAAGTTAATTTTTTAAAGGCAATTTCTAGTAAAACAATGCATTTCAGGGCAGATTTTCTTCTTGAGAGCTTTGATCATGCCAGTTTTCATCGCACACGCAGTGCAGCACATCTCACCTTTTCTTGTTCTGCTCTCTTTCAGAGTCATTTTGCTATGACTCTCAGAGTCACAGTCAATCCATTTTACCCCTTTTACATTCAGATGCCTGTTGTCAAGCCTTTGATATTACTGTTATTACACATTCATCAGCTGAATAGGTAAAAATGATGCTGGTACAGAAAGAAAAATGTCTGTGGTATATCTTATAACACCCACTGGGCAACTCAGCTGCCACGACTTTTCTACACATGCAGACACAAATTTTAGCTGCTTTTTATGGCCCTGACCCTTCCCTGTGACTGGTCAGAGCACACACTACAACGACATAACTTGCATGCCTCGCCTTGCTCCTCCAGGATAAGGCACATTTCACTGCCCCAGCATATGTCCAAATTGCTCATCTTCCTCTCTCTGCACCTCTCTGAAATGAAACACTGCCGTTTGCTCATTGTGCAGGGCCAGGAAGACAAGAAAAACTGTAGGAGCAACATCAGAGGAAGACAGACTTCCCAGATGGCACCGAAATGAGCAGTGTTCACCCTGTGCCTAAAGAAACACCTTACGGCTTCCCTTTCAGTCTCCCCCATGTGCACTGACAGCACATCCCCCCTTTCAGGGATGTGCCCAGGGATGAGGAAGAGAACACCAGTGCAGTAATGTATTCCCTATACTTCCACACAGCACCAGTTGTTACTAAGAAATTACTGGATGACTTGAGGGGTAAACCCATCTCCTTCAATCACTTAAGAAAACATGCCACAACCCATAATTTGCTATAAAAATAGGGATAGTCCCACTTCCCTTTGCCTGTCTCTCCCACAGCATCCTCACCCTGCCTCAGGGTTTGTCACAGCACAAAGTCTTGACAGGGCTGTGTGTTGTACTGCAGCATTCTCAGTGCTACCCCCACTGCCCATCCTGAGCTTCTGCGTGCCTGTACCTGGAACATGCCTTTCCGGGAGTAAACACCTCTCCCTGGAGCTGGACTTCAGTGATCCCTGTGGGTCCCTTCTAACTCAGGATATTCTATATTCCATGGGGAGACCTGGAGAAAGGAGAGAGAAGTGCCTCATTCTAAAAGCACCCACGAGACCTATAAGCTATATTGTACCCAGACTCAAGCCTGAATTATCTCCATGTGCAAGGCGAGTCACACAAAACCAGAGATGCAAGAGAAGGAACAAGAAGAGTTATTTGAGCCATCTGCAACGCCAACGATCAGGACCAAATCCTCAATGTTCTAAATACTGTGCACTGAGAGACTGTCCCTGTCCTGCAGAGCTGGCAGCATACTCAGAACATCTTCTCCTATAAACACAGCAACAGTGGGAAAACAGATACACACAGCACCTTCTCAACTTCACTATCAGCCTGTCTCACCCATAAAACCAGACAGTGATCTCGGAGTCCCTCAGAAAGGAGATAAACTCAAATGTTGCAGCCAGATTACGTTTCAGAGGTCTGGAGTTACTCTTGGATGCCTGCACTATGGAATACCTACAGCAGAACTGTCACACCTAAACTCAGGCTTAACCCACGCCAAAAGGATTTTTCCTGGAGCCCAGACCCACTAAAGACACAGCTACAGCCTCAGAGCTTTGCCAGGCTCTGGCAGAGCCACAGCCTCCTTCCTTCCACTAGTTTCTCCTCACAGGACAGGAATCTGTAGTGAAGATGTAAGGGCCCAGTTAAAATTTATGCTATTCAAAAACTGTATGTAGGCCCTTTTGATCATTACACCTGCAAATTTTTGTGAGTGTAAAGCACACATACCACACAGCGTACACATTTTTTGTAGCTGCCCAGCAAGACTGTGGGCAAAGCATCTTCTTCTCCTCCCACTGGTGGCATATGTTTTAGTTTAACACAGCTCTGGGCATCTATTTCTATTATTAAGAGAATATGCAAGTGTAGCCATGGCAGCCACCTCGTGGTAGCTGTGAACAAGGACCACGTCCAACTGGTTGCAGGTCTGCTTGTAACCCAAGTGTCCCCTGATTATCCCTGGGCTTCTGCAATCTGAACAAATCGTGCCCTAACACGACCAGGATCCTAATCCCCTCCCCTCCGGAGGGGTGTATTTTGGATTCATCAACTCTACTGCTGGATCTGTTGAGGCAGGAGCCTTTCCTCACCTCTCCTCCTCCAGTGACACCCTGTGCAAGGCTGGGTCTGCTCACCAGTGTCTGATTCTGCTCTGCCCACAGCTGGCACATGTAGGGGGCCACCAAGCTTCTGGATCCCACCGAGCACCACCTCAGCCTGACCCAGGCAGAGATTTTTTTGGGAACTTTTGTGTATGGTCGGTAGCAGGAACTCCAGTGCTGAATGCACTCTGAGCACATGCAAGGCCATGGGCAGTGGACCTCACACACTGAGACCCCTGCCTGTAGCTGAATGTTCAGCTTGAGATTACAAGGTGCTTTGACATCTGAATGTCACACACTTCTCTATGACACTGCAAATAGGGTTTGTTTTCAGGAAGCTAATTTATGGCCAGTTCTGATTTATTGCAGTTTTCTCTGGGAAGCAGGTTCATGTGCTTCCTCCCACTTCAGCTCACTCCTTGTGTACTATCCAATTACAGTTCCTACAGCCACTCCTCCTCAACCTCTCCTAGCATCAGAACACCCTCTATTTTGTATACATTTCCATACGTATGTCTGTTTATCTATGCACATTTGTACACATGTCATGGTAATCACCTTCCTTCCCCCTTCTGAATTTTTCCTACTATCAAAACCAATTGCCGTCCCCTTGACCTTGCCCTGAACTTGTACTAAAGTCATGGGAATTTCTTCTTTGACTTCACATTGCTTTTAATCCAAGCCCCAAGCCATGAGCTCAAAACAAGCCTCCACCACAGGCAGGTTCCTCCTCCCCTGCAGTGTTCTGCATGGCAGTTGTTGGAAGGGGTTTTAAAACAATAGATAGGGAATGGATTTTGTCTCAGCAAACTAATTCCAAAGTTGGAAGTCACTTGTTAATGGAAGAGACAAGATTAATGAAGCCTTCCCAAAAGGGCACCCCACCTTGCTCTGCATGAACACCACTGAGAACCTCACATCTGGAAGGCATGAATGCATTAGTTTGAAACTTTTCTGCACTCATGAACCCTTCATAGGTATCAGTGTGTCACAGACAAGGCATAGACCTCCTCCTTCTTAGGTTAAAATGCTCTTTCCACACCAAATCAAACTCTTTGCTTGACCAAAGATGCAAATGCAGCTGACCTAAATTCAGCACTGGCTAAACCCAGTCCTCCCAGGTCACACAACAGAGTTAACCTTCACTACTGAGTAAATCAGGACAGCTGCTCTCAGCCGTCTGCTGCAAAGGGGAGGTGAAAAAATACATTAGCTCCCTTCAAGATTTAAGGTAAGGTGTGTTTGTGGCATCTCCTGTATCTCCAGCCTTAGTTTCACACACTCTTGAGTTTAATAAAAGCATTTCCATCCTCAGCCTTTCTCATTCCCACCCCCACACTGCCCTGTCCTTTCTGGTGGTACAGGTGTATGCATGGTCCCACAACACACAGGAGCAGGGAACCACCATGGATGACAGCAGGTAGGCACCACAGCTTCTTTCAACAGCAGTGCCAGCTGAGAGGATTTGTGCAACCACAGCCTGTTTATCTGAGCGCAGAAATGGAGGAACTAAACATGCAATTCCCTCTGGCGTTTAATCCAGCACAGACAGGGGGCTGCTGTTGAAGGAGGTGGTCCCTCTCCAAGTTTCTCATGCCCAGTGGCTACACTTCTGCAGCAATCCTAGCACTGTCTGGCCACCAGGCAAACAGATCCCGGTTCCACATCCAAAAGTTGTATTTTTCATTTTGCAGGGAAGGGAGTTAATTCTCAGTTGGAGCAGTGATCCGACTGATTTGAGGCCTCTCAGTCACTAGATCCCATCCAAGAGAAGCAGCAGGAGCTTGCAGTCAGGACTGGATGAGCACTGGATCATTCCTTCAACATCAAACCCTTGTTATGCTGGATTACTCATCACGTGAAGGCAAACTCCAAGCAAACACGAGTTATTCAATTACGTTTCTCACACACAGACACCACAGCCAAGCACACTCAGCCACCGATCACCCTGATTCCAGCTCCATGACTGCCTCTTCCCAGAAGGAAATGCTCAGCACGGCTAACAGCCATAGGCTTGTGGCATAACAGGCCATCTTTCTGCTGGAACGTGTCATCCTGGCAGCAACAGGCTCTGCAATCTGGAACCAATACTTGTAGCAAGACTTTGTGGCCAGAACAGATTGAGATAAGAAATTAGTGAGGGTAATCAGCCATTGGAATAATTTACCTGGAGAACCAGTGCAGTCTATCACTTGATATCTTGAAATCAAGACTGGCTACTTTTCTAGTAGAATTTTGGATTCGATGCAGTGATAACCAGCTGGGAATGTAAATACCTGCCAGGGGTCAGGTTAAGGCATCTGCCCCCAAATGGCTGATGATATGAACATAAACTGTGTGATCACCTCATGAAGGAGGGAAATAATTTCTCTCTGTAGAGCCCAAGTGCCAAAACAATAGAGCACAAGCACATTTGCACTGAAGCCACTTCTAAGTACTTCATGAAAAGATTCAGCAGCAGTTCAGTGAGGAGTTGCAGAGGAATTGCAAAACATCCCAGGCATGACTACTGAAATAAACTAGCTACGGATAATTTAGCTAAACAGTAACTAAGCAAACAACATCAAGCTGGAAAGATACCAGATGACAGAAAGCACAGTAAGTCTTAGAATCAAACATCCTTGGGAAAAAAAAAAATGTGATTCCAATTATGAATTTGAAATCCCTTGTGGGTTGTTTCTTAAATTTTGCCTGGAATAACCACGGAGACTGAACATAATTTGCATGAATACAAACTAATTAAATAAAACAGCCCACTTTAAACTAGACTCCAAAGTAGATTACAGTAAAAAAAAAAAAAATTAGGGAAAAAAATCAAAAACTATAATAAAATTTGGCTCTTTCCTGGCAGAAAGCACTTGAAACAAGTGAACCAGAAGAAAGGATAAGACTCAGCAGAACAAGAGCAAGAACACCCCTCTAAAGTCAGCAGGATGAAATATATAAACAACAAAATAAAAGACCCGGGGAACACACTCTTACCAGCAAAATCTATCAGGATGCACAAGCTGTTCCCAGAGGAAGTATTTGTGTCCCACTATTTCAGGCAGCAGGAGCACTGACCTCAGGCCCAGTGACCAGACCACATAACCCCACGCACATCTACCCAGACCGCCAGGCTGCTGCAGAGGCAGGACAGGAGCTGTTCCTAACATTAACAAAGAATTAAGAAGAATTCAGATTTGGTGCAACTTCAGCTCTGATTTACGGATGCCTCCTCCTCACCCAATTCAGGCGCAGTTCTGAAATCTGGGTCACCCATACATTATTCCTCCAAACCGAGCCACCACCCCCCTGTGCAACCCTTTAAAAGGACTCTGCCCTTATCCAAGCCATCTCCAAGTCATCTAGGTTATGAGAAACTCCAAAACACCGGAGAATCAGGTCACAAAAACTTCCAACAACACCTCACGGATGTGGCTGGGTCCAAGAGGAACAGGCTTCCCAAGGAGAAGCCAACAGCATTCACATCTAGCCTGCAACAAGTCAACAGTGACGAGTTAAGCTCAGGTCTCCTGTGTGCTCTCTGCCAGGTCTGATCCAGGTTTTGGCCATGCGGGAATAAAGGCAGACAGGGGTGCTGGGAGGAGGATGGGTCGGGGAGAGCCGCGGGGGCTCAGCATCCCCTGGCAGGTTGTAGGGGGCGCTGGGGATGCCATCGGAGAGGCCATCGTGGGGGCTTTGGGGATGCCAT
>JAWWEW010000041.1:55096241-55129150 GCA_035583185.1 Anabacerthia variegaticeps | reverse complement strand
ATCCCATCCCATCCCATCCCATCCCATCCCATCCCATCCCATCCCATCCCATCCCATCCCATCCCATCCCATTCCTGCCCATCCCATCCCGGCACTGTGCCCTTGGTCCCGGGACCTGCTGGGGGTGCTGGTGCTGATGGTGATGTTGGTGCTGGTTCTGGTGCTGTTGCTGATGCAGATGTTGGTGCTGATGCTCCGGTTGGTGCTGGTGCTGATGCTGATGCTGGTACTGGTTGTCCCCAGGGCCAGCAGCTCTTCCCAGCACATCCCAGCGCTCCTCCCTGGCAGAGCTGTTTCCTCGGGATCGCCCTTGGGCACTGACACCCCCTGGAATCACGGAGGGAGCTTTTCCGTGGCTGCCCCGCGTGGTGCCCATTGGTGACTTCATGGTTCTGTCTCCAAAATTCAGGGATAAAGCTGAATGTAGTATTGAAAAGGCCCCATCCCTTTATCCCAGTGCCAGGTGTGTGTGGGACAATCCCACTTGTGCCTGTCTGGCTGGAGCAGGTACATGTGTTTATTATCCACAGGTATCCTTTCGAGTTACACAGGTGGTTACAGAACATTCCCAGATCTTCCACAGACAGGCTTGGTTTTGCCTTTGTGTCCTTTCGGAGGTCTTCAGGGATCCCTGGTCATCTCCTATACATGGTGTTTTTCTCTCTGATAATAGATACTATTGTGCAATAAAACAAGATTATTTTCCCTAGATTTCATAGTCTGATATTGGTGTTATTGAGCTTGTTGCATTAGGTGCTGTTGGTTGTCAGTAGACCTTTATGCAGAATCTTAATATAGATTTATAGAACAGATCAAATAAATCACATTCTAGAAAGGTCTGTTCTTCCTTGCAGGGAAAAAAAGGGAATCCTAGATTAACTAGCTTCAATGTGTTGGAAGCTGGTGAAAGGATGAATATTCCCACTATCTAAATGAATCTACCCTATAGGTATTGGAGTGATGAGTGTCATAAAAAAATGAATAAAGAAATGAACGGTTTCCTTGGCTTGGCAGAATTTGAACTGTGTGGCATGGCAGCTTGTAAGACCAGACCTAGGTAATGGAAAAAAGATTTTGAGTTTTGTTATTCATCCTTCAAGTTCACTGAAGACACCAGTAGCTCTTCATGCAAAAATAAAAGTATTCTAAGTAATAAAAGAGCCTGTCGTGATAGATCAGTGGAAAAGAAAGCTTTGCTGTGGTATTTTACCATTTTAAATTCTCGAGGTTGGAAAATTAATAATGTTCATTTATATAAAAGACTCTCAAGACCATATCTGGCATTAGGCTAGTAAGTCCGCATTAAATATCCATGCAAGTATTTTTAATTTGAGAGGCATAATTTTCATTGACTTAAGTAGGAGCCCTGTGTTTCAATTTAACAGGAATATTCTGAGTTCCTGCCCCGTCCCCTGCATTGCTTGCAGTCTTCCCACCTGGAGGTCAGCCACAATTTTAAGGAACATGCTGTGTCCCATAATCCAAATCCTTAATGGTTCTGTGGAATCCTCTCATTTGAGATAACACATAATAATATAATTTCCCAGGTTAGCATTGAACTGCAAGTAATATTGTGATCTTCTGACAGGTTTCGCATTAATTTTATAGTATTCTTGCCTCAGCTTATTTGTGAGAATAATCATGTGAGATAATAGCAAAGCCTTTTAAAGCATAGACTGTATGCCATCTTCAGCTCCTCTGTTTTTAACAGTGCCTCTCACTCTATTGAAGAGCAAATTGATTTGACATAATTTGCCTTTGCAAATCTAGACTGCCTATTATTCTTTTCTTTTTTAAGTGCTATGTGACTACGAAGTATTGTTCTTGTGTTGAAATCAGGCTCACTAAAAATAGTTCCCATGTTCTTCCTTGTTCCTTTTGTGTTTCCTCTATTTTTCACAGTCGTTTCCATCTTTCCTGAGTTCTCCATGACACCTCCCAACCCACCTCAGCTTGCTCGAGCCTGCAGGTAGCATTAAAAAATCCAGCCTAAATCCTTTGTAACTTTTTCTTTCTCTGCTCTGACTTGAGTTCTTACTCTTTTGTTGCTGATATTGTATTAATTGTGTGGTTCCTGCTGATCTTTCTAGCAAAGGCACAGAATTTGTTTCTTTTCCTGTTGATGTTCCCCCCATGTCACTGAACAGCTCTTCCCAGTCTTTGTCTCCCAGGCAGTAATTTTATGGAATGCTTTGGGACTGTTCTAGTTCCACTTGCATTAGCTTTTGTTGCTCATCTATGCTTGCTTTTTTTTTTTTTTTTAAATGCATTATTTTATGTTATCTGACCTACTTTTCACCTCCTCTGTGGCCCCTGCTCATGATCTCAGACCAGCAGGGAAGTTTGTGGCTTGTCAAGCTTATTCTTCTCATGTTTTTTTCCTTTCTCTAGTTTGGGATGGTGGATATTTAAGCAGTGTCTTAAATGACATTAAGTGCACACCTTACCACAATCTGTTCTCCAAGGATTTGCTTGCCTTGGGATCTTACTGCTGGTTCTCTGAGACTGCAAATACCTCATTTCTGGAAACACAGTCCTTTCTTTTTTTGGTGCAGGCACATTTCCAGGTATTACCCAGAAGCTCTGTGGTAGTTACAGTGTAGGCTTGAGAGAGACAAACACTACAGCCTTGTGGCATCTGATTTCATATGCCCTGGAAAGTGACCACAGAAGACCCAAATTCAGGTAATTTTATGGTACAACACTTAAAGGTATCATACAACTCTCTAGCAAATACAGCATTTAGTGGCCAACTTCTGAGACTTCAAAGGAAGACAGAAAATCTTCAGTGGTTGAGAAAGATACAAATGAAATAACATGCTTTGGATTGTTTTCTTTAGATATGTTTGTGTTTAAAATATTTACTTGAAATATTCCCTGTGTTGTTATTACTCTGTATGAAAATATTTGTGTGTGGGCTATACCTGTTATAGTTTCCCACATCCTTCTTGGTGCATATGTTATCTTGCAGCCAAGTATTCAAATGAGAGCATCTTTAAATATATTTCTCAGGCATTTGCACCATGTTTTTCTGTTTGGAGTCATTCTACAGAGTATTTATAACAACATGTGTAAAATATTTTCCCTGTATCTGTTTTATAGGGACCTTTTTAAAAATCATACACAGTCTTTTCAGTGACAGTTTTTGCTTCTCTGGATGTCGTTCTCAGTTTGTTTTCCATACGACCTGCAAGTGTAAATAAAAAGAAAGTGTTAGAAAATAAGGAGGAGAGGTGGCAAAGTGAGTGTTCCTACTTAAATTCTTTTCAATTTGTCCTTGCATTTGAAAGCCACCAAAGCAAGTCAGCATAATTATCTCTGGTTATTTATAGAGGAAAATAGGCTGTTTATGTAATAATGCCAATACTAGCATTGCCTGGTTAGGTTCACAATTGTATGCGAAGTCTGTCTTAGGTAAAATATAACCAGAACTGTCAAATCTACTTTTTTAACACATATTGCCACAGATGGACAGAATGAACACCAACTTATTAGTAATTTTGCTGCTTCTGCAGCTGCTGGGCCCTGAGTTGTCAGCCAAGTAAGTCGTGCCAAATTCTAATGCTTTGTAAGTCATAAATGACTGTCACATCAAGGACTTGATTCAGTTCACTCAAGAGAAGGACAGTGGGCAGCCTTTGCTTTGATAGATACAGAAACATAATCCATTCACTGCTAAGTCAGTGGGAATTCTGCCACTAAAATGTAACTGCTTTAAGTATTCATGGACTTCTGATCATTTAGCTGCAGTCTGGAGAAAAAACAGCTTAAAAACCCCCCATCCTGATACATTTCACTGCTTGTGCTCTTTCAGAGTCCTTTCATTACAGTTTGAAAGATCACGTGAAAGGTCATATGTTTTCTATTTATAGTAATGCCTTTTCTGCTGAGCAAGGGAATTTCTTTGAATATTGCTGGAATTAAAAGAGGGCTCTTGCTTAGCTCATTTTGTAAGAATGATATGCTCTATTCTTTATCCCTCAGTAGTTCTCTGCATCACTAATACTCATCAGTCATTCTCTGTCAGCTGCTGCCCCTTATCCATGTTATCACAGGCAAAGACAACATGGCATTTTCCTATTCTGTGGCTTTCCTTTACACCCATTCAGCCACGGCATCCACTTGCTGTATAGAAGAGAGCTGATGTAAGAAATGGGCACAACTCAGTGTGGGATTTCCTGGATTCTGTTGGTTTTGTTGCTGTACTACTTTTAATGAACCTTCTGAACACTTTGCTTTCACCCATTCCCATTAATCCTTGCATGGATGTAACTCAGTCATACTCCTACACTCATGCACCACCTTGTCACCCAGCCCAGAGCACTCAGTGCCACATCCAGTCATTCCTTGAACATCTCCAGGGATGATGACTCCATCACCTCCCAGGGCAGCCCCTTCCAATGGCTGACAAACCTTTCAGTGGAGAAATTCCTCCTGATGTCCGACCTGAACCACCCCCTGGCACAGCTTGAGGTCATTTAATCTCTTCCTGTCCCTGATTCCCTGGGAGCAGAGCCTGACCCCCACCTGGCTCCAGCCTCATTCCAGGGAGTTGTAGAGAGTGAGGAGGTCTCCCCCAAGCCTCCTTTTCTCCAGGCTGAGCTCCCCCAGCTCCCTACTCTTTATGTGGACATTTGATGGATCCATTCCTGATCTCTGCTTTCTTCTTATCTTATCTGTAGGTGAATTTGTTCTTTTTGCTGTCTGTCTGTGCTTGACCTGACCAGCATTTACTGGTGGAGGAAGCTGGGTGGGTACCAAGATCATCTTGGAGACAAAACCTGTGGAGAACTCCACACAGAAACCCCTTTGCAGCAGAAAATGCCAGCAGCATCCACTGTCTCATCAGAAGAGCCAGAAGAGGTTGTTGTGGAGGGTTTTCTTGCTGTGGGGGTTAAGTAGCCTCTGTGGCAGGGATTGTTGAAGAGGAGACCTGGGAATTCATGCATTGCACGTCCTCTGCTTCCATCCCAGTCCGATGGCTCAGGTGTCACCACAGGGTGGTTTGCAGACATGCAGTTCAGACATGAAGCTGCCAACCCAACGTCCCTGCTCTCCTGGAAAATGCCAAAGCTGTGTAGAAAAGCCATTATGTAGTCGCTGAAAAGAAGGAACAAGGAGAAGCACAATCTCCTCACTCGGTGGCATCTGAGGCGCTGGACCACTGTGTTTGGAGCAACACCTCCCTTTCTCCTGCTTTTCTTCCTTGCTTTCCCAGTGAATCCCTGCTGGTGGCACAGCCTTTCCTTGGGAGTGAAAACCCATCCCATCCTTCACTGACCTCTGATGGTTGTGTACAGCGAGTTCGTTCTTGAAAATTACATTACAGTGTCTTTCTTTGTGCTTTGTTCAGTCTGTAAAATAAATAATGATGTCGGGGGTTCCTCAGGATGGCTGAGCTCTGTCCCTTTACTTCTGATGTGCTTTATCAGCTCCGTGGAGCAGCAGCAGAGCAGGAGACCACAGCATGTTCTGGGAACAAGTGAAATATTGCAAATTTCCTGCCTTAGGGGAGGGTGATAAATTATGTACATCCACTTGCCAGATCTGCCATCATTCAGTTGGTAATAATTCAGCATTTTGTTAGTGATTAGAGAATTAGAGGTGGGCTTTGCCCTGGAGCAGTGTTCTTCTGCCAGTGAACTCGTGTTCTTATTATTGGTACCTGCAGGTAACAAAATCTCTTTTCCTTGCAGCTTCACATCACTGAGGTATGGGCAAGGATCAGTCCCAGGCTGGCCACCCACTGCAGTTTATTGCCATCTTAAAACAATTTCTGTGTTCAGGCTGAATTCCTCCCCCTCCCCCCCATTTCTTTATAGCATTGAATGATTTCTTTATTTTTCTGCAGGTATTTTATTACATTATTTTGATTTTTCTAGGCAAAGATTAATATTTCGAAGTAATACCGTTTACAACTTAGTTCTTTGGAATACTTTTTGTGGGGATTTATTTGTTTGTCTTTGCTTTTCCTCTATAATTTGCATCAGTGGTTCTGAATTTGTGTCAGTGAATGTGTGGAATAAGTGCCCAGGTAAGGAACATCTGCTTCCAGCTTTTCTAGTGCCAGGGCTTTAATGATTGCTCTCTCTTGTTTATCTGAAGGAGAAACTTTGGACTTCATGGATAAACCATTTAACCTGTTCTCTTCATCAGGGGGAACAGGTAAATATTATTTGTGTTGGAAGAAAATGAATTTTTGTTCTCTGCGAGGGAAATGATTCTTTTATATATGAGATTAAATATATTTTTACAGTACTAGACACATTAATTAAATTAATGGAAAAATCAAAGTGCAACTATTTATACATGGACACTCAAGGCAGGAAAAGAGGGAAGTGTAAGGATCAGTTATATAGAAAATTCCATATGCAAAAAAAGGATCCAAAGCACATGATTTCATGATATTTTCACAGTGGTGGCTGTAGTAAGAGTGGTCCTACAGTTTCTAGAAGTTTTACCAGAGGAATATGGGGTTAAAAAGGGTAATTTCTTCCAGGGAAATGTGATTTTTAATTTGGAATGCTGCAGACTAAATGGTATTATAGAAGGTAATTAATGTACAAAGTTCTTGCAGTTGTGCCATATATAAAACCAGAAAAAGTTTAGGTTGCCAAAATCCGTGTGCTGAAGGGAATCCCACTGTTACTTAGGGATAAATTTGTAATTAATCATTTCATTTTATAACGATACACGTGCAGACAGAATGTGATAAGAAAGAAATAAGTAAAAATTCCATAGATGTTTAGTTTAGTAAAACTTTTCAGTGCTTTGGATCCATATTTATTACAGAACACAGCACTTCCAAATTAAGAGCCAATGTTGTAATAGAACAAGCTGGAACAAACAACTTATCAGATAATTCTTGCTTTACACACCTAAACATATTTGCTGTTTTGTGTTGCTCTCTGATTTATTTTATACTGCTTTCTGAGGCTAAATAATACCTTGTTTGGAAGAAATGCTAATAGAAGCTAGTTTGAATTTAATGCATATTAGATCTAGTTAATTATTTTGCTTTCTTTTGGGTTCTTTATTTTGAGTCAGTAATCATGCTAATGAAGCCTAGGAAAAATGTTTTAACAAAAATTCTTTCTAGAAATATTAATCTCACCTTAATGCTGAAGTCCTCATTTGAAGAAATTAAACCAAAACAAGGAAAAGCTGTACTAAATTTGGACAAAATACGTGGAGTTATTTCTGATAAAATTTTCTTTTCAATGGTATTGTACCTCTGAAATGTTTGGCTGATAATTCTACAGTTCTTTTCATTTACCTGGTGGACCTGAGCTTCCACTATCTAGTTATTGGTTCATATTTGTTGCAGGATTAGGCTACCAACCTATAGCTAAGATTATTGTCACTTGGATATTTTTGACCCCCTTTTCTTTTGCTCATGTATTTGTTTGTATCCTTCTTGCCTTGATGTTAAGCCAAAAACTGTGTGAATCGACTTGGATCGAAGAGCTTTAAGCAAAATGCAGAGTGACAATTCACTGCCTTATCAATAAGGGATAATTTGATAGTTCTGAAATCCAGACTTGGGGGCCAGTTTTACTTGTGCCCAGCAGAATTCTCAGGCAGGTCAGACTGCAGCTGGTGTTCCATCTGAGAAGTTCTGGGCTCCATTCACTCAGGAACCAAGCACAGTGTGATATATTGATTTTCAGACTCTCAGGTGAGAAAGCATTTTGATCCCTCAAACATTTACCAATATCTGACATTATATCAATAATTACTGTGCTGAGGGAGGTACTGGATCACAATAAGACAGGCAACAATATAGAAGAAGGTGACAGAGTAAAAGGACTATGTCTTAAGGGGATTTTCTCTCTTTTATTTAACTGAATAACACAAACAGGTCCAAAAATGCTTACAATATAAATGTAAATTATTGGAGATGCAGTATTTTGATCTGAGGCGGGAGGGTTGATTAGTCCCTGGTTATGCATTATGAGCATGTTTTAGAAAACGGGAAACTTGTATTAAAACCAAAATGTTGGAAACAATTTTGGAAAAAACAAGATTTTTCCTGCTAAAACTTGAAGTTAAAATCTCCTGAAAGAGAAATCATGTCTATCACTGAAAAAAAATAGAATCCTCTAATATTTCAGTTCTACCATGTTTTGTATGAGTTCCTTAGCTCAAATGTACATATATTTTAGCAAACTAAAGGAAAAAAACCCAAACAGTACATTTTAGACATGATTCAAAACACAGACTTAGGGAAGATTTTGGTTCTTATTTCTGATGCCATTTAAGCACATTTTTTGACTCTTTCCTTCTGTGGACATGGAACAACCTGGTTTCTTATCTTGGGATGGCTCTGTAGAACTCCACAGATGGATGGCCCGTGGGTGGTGGGTACCACATTCTCTCCCTGGGATGATGTCTCCTAGGGAAGTGAGTGCTGTGCATCCCTTTGTGCTGTGGCTGGAGATGGGACTGGTAGGGCTTCCTCCACCTGGCCCTTTCCTCAGGAGAAAGAAATTTCCCCACCTCCTCAGCTGCTGCCCACAGTGTCCTCTCCCACCACCTCCAGCATCACCCACAGCTGGATCAGAAGGCTTGGGGAGCCTGATACTGGGGGTTCAGTGTGATCCCCACCCCATAACAGGACTGTCCTGGGGTAACCCCAGCCAGCAGCCAAGCTCCTCTCAGCCACTCCCTCCAGTGGGATCAGGTAGGGAATAGGAAGGGCAAAAGCCACAAAACTCCTGGGTTGAGATAAAGGCAGTTTAATAGGGAAAGAAAAAGACACACACACAAGGAAAATAAAACAAGGAATTAACTCACTGCTTCCCATGGGCAGGCAGGTGCTCAGCCATGTCCAGGACAGCAGGGCTCCATCACGTGTTAGTGACTTGGGGAGACAAACTCCATCACTCCAAACACCCCCCCCCTTCCTTCTTCTTACCCCTTTATATACTGATCATGATGCCATATGGTCTGGAATATCCCATGGTGAGTTGGGGTCACCTGTCCCAGCTGTGTCTCCTTTCCAACCCCCAATGCACCCCCAACTTCCTTGCCAGTGTGGCAGTACAAAAAGCACAAAAGGCCTTGGCTCTATGTAAGCCCTGCCCAGCAATAACAAAAACACCTCTATATTATCAGCCCTGCGTTCAGCACAAACCCAGAACCCAGCCCCATATCAGCCACTGATATGGGGCTGAAGAAAATGAAGAAAATGAACTCCACCCCAGCCAAAAAGCAGCCCAGTGACTTAGGGCACTCTCACAGCGCTCTGCTGCATCCCACTTTATCTACCCAGAAACAGACCTAACTTCCACTGCCACTACTTTGCCCCCATGTTTTGTCACCCCTCTTCATCCCCTCGTGCGGCTGAAAATTAGGAAGGCTGGGAGGGATCCATCAGCAGGGAGGATGAGGGAGAAAAGGAGCTGTAAGGGGAAATGAGAGGACTTGGCACTCCCTGTGAGTTTAATCCATGATCCAAAAGTTGAGCACGGTGTGTTCTCTTCAGCCTCGTGGATGACATCGTTCTGGCAGCGAGAACCGAAGCATCACAGGGTATGATTAGAATTTGGAATGACCTTGATGAATTGGGAAGAATGCCCTGAAGACCTTGGAGACAATTCATTACAGACATGCTCAGGCTCGGTGCTGAGGTGGAAGTGATGAGCTGCAGAGCCCCAGGAGGGCAGCCCAGGTAAAGGAGACCTTGCAGTGGCTCACAGCATGGTGGGAGTATGTGACCAAGCTGGCAAGGGAGAGTGGTGGAAAGAGGGGGAGAAAAAAAAGCACTTGGAAAGGTGATCACAGTGTTTGGTGAGTCAGGATAACCTGAACTGAACTGAAGCTGCCTGCTGTGCTTAGCTTTCATCTTATTTTCAACATATTGTCGCGAGCTTCGCTATGAAGATGAGTGGTAGATAAACTGAACGCAGAATCCCAGGTGTTGTTGCATCATGGGTCAGCTCGTGTCAGAAAACTCAGTTTCACTGGGGTCTGTTAACTCTCATGGTGTAAAAATCTGGCTGGGTTTACAAAATGCAAACAAATTTCTCCCTCACAGCCAAGGAGCAATTTTAAGCCTCTGATGTCTTTTTCCATGGCAATGTAATTAAAAATCTAAATCAAGCCCCCAACAAATACAAAACCAATGCAAGGTTAGAACATATTTTTCAAGGCAGAATACTGGGAATGTGTGGCTCAGGTGAGCCAGGAGCAGACATTTGACTGGCTCATCAAACTAGACACATATAAGTGTATTTTTCTGTGGTGCTCCTGCCTGTCTAGTTCCTTACCCACCTGGATGTCTGCTTGGCCCCAAAACTGGCTTGTGAGGTTTGTCTGAGGGGCTCCCCCTCAGAGGATGCAGCCCTACCTATGGAAAGCCACTCTTGCACTGGGATGAGTAGCTTTGAGTACTTTTGTCCCTGGGAACCGTGGCATTTGGGACAGGGCACCTTGGCTGCTCCCCAAGCCACAGTTCAGAGATGGGGAGCAGGGGCACAAACCAAATGTGTTGTACATCCTGCACAGCTCCCTGGAGGTTCCTCATTCCCACTGCTGAGGTGGGCAGCTGGCTTTCTAGGACACTACAATGTCAGAGGGTGAGGGCTAGAGTTGCTCCAGGAGGAGAACTAGGGGTCTGGAGGATGTCTTCTCCTCTGGTCCCTCCCTGTGCCACTGCAGGGTATAAAGGCATCTGTGCCTGAAGGAGAATCACACGTTTTCCAGCTCCCTTCCCTTCCCTCACTCAGCTTGGATGGAGGGAGCAACACATCCAAGTTCCCCAGCAGTTTCTGAGAGGAGTTGTTCCGATGTGTTTGGGACACAATGAACCACAAAATTACAAATTGTCCTGTCTCCTGGCTTGCTTATAAATGAGTTGGCTTTCATTTGAAGGCATTATAACTGGGTTGGTGCTGTGCCAAGCCAAGCTTAGGACTTCCTACCAAGGGGGCTGAGGGCTCTTTTAGCACAAGGTGGTACAGCCAGAACGCCAGGGTGGGGTGGCCCTGTCTGCCATAGGGGCTGTTCTTTCTCAATTAACCTGGGTGGGAGCAGAGCTTGGCTTACCCCTCTGCCAGACTCGGGGTGGCTCGTGTGAAGCATCAGCAGGGTGATTGTGGTGCAGAAAACCCGTGTGTGGAGATGCTGTGGGTGGGTGGCTTCCCACAGCAGTCATTGCCTAGCTCTGCAAACCCCAGAACCAAAAGGGTTTTGGTTAGGACACCTTCTCACAAGAGTCACAGGTAATGAGAGCCCTGTTGTCCGGCTGGGGTAATAAACTGGCATGAAGTCAGTTTGTGTTACTTTAATAATAAAAGGAACTGTAAGTCATAAGTAACATGGCTGAGTATATCTGCTTTCTTTCACTAGAGCAGATGAAAATTTGGTTGATTTATCTTTATTTTCTAATTTATTTTACTTGGCCCAGCTTTAGAGTCATTGCTCTCCTGACCTGCAGAGTGTCAAATCCCTGGCTTAGGCTCCACTTGCCTTTTCAAACCTCACCAGTCTGTTCACTGCTGAATTGCCCTTGCTGAATTAGTCTTTCTTAGTATTTTTTTTTGTTTGCATATCCTGTGTGGCAGCCCTTCATTTATCAACAAAGTTTTCCCATAGGTGTTGAAAGGTATCAGACTTTCTAGAGACCTCCACAGGCGACTGACATTTTTCTTTTCTCAGACCAATTGTCACCTCAGCCTCTGCTGGGAGGGGAGTAACAAAATGTGCTAAAAAGGTCAATAATCATGGATTGTGAAGACAGGACTGACTCAATTTCCCCTTAAACCCAGTGTTGCATAAATATAGTTATTGTTGGATAATTTACTGCTGTTCACACTTTCAAGTAACCAGATTTTATTTATTAGTCTACAATTGCAAACTCTACTTTTTGCTGTCTTTCCTTTAGGTTCTCAAGTTCCAAGATGCCTCCATTTTTGAAAGCCTGAGGCAAAGAGGAAGAGTAAGGTACATTTAAATGCACCTTCCTTTCTCTGCAAGATTGTGCCACGCTATAGCTTTTTATTACTTTTTTTGTTAAAATACAAGTGGCAGAGGTTCTGGGGTACTTGCTTATTATTTTGGAGGCTTTTCAGCACAGCAAACACTGTCAGAAATAGTGGCAAAGGACCTGCATATAAATAGCAAAACATTTGGCTTTGTGTGCCTCAAATCTTGCCTGTTTACTGATCTAAATACAGGTACGACCTCTTACTACAAATATTTTTGCTGGCATTTTCACCAGCACTGATTTCTCTAGCCAGTTTATGTAGTCCAATTAATTATGTTTCCCTTCTGCAGCAGCTTTCCCCAAGTGATTCACTAAGCCTGTGATTCTCAAAGGTTTGTTCTCCTGGGAGTGGTTTTGAGCCCAAGCAGCTCAACTGGAGAGGAGGGGCTTGTAGTGAGAATTGAATCAGAAATACAGAAGTCAGGGCACAAGCTGAGATGGGAACTTGTGTTGAAAGCCCCCTACAAAGTTCTCTGCATGCCTTGTTCAGGGAAAACTGGGAAAGGGTGGATTTTTGTTCAGTGGTGACTCCAAGAGTGACTTTCTTCCCTGGCCCTGGATGGGGCTGTGTGTGCAGATTGATCTCTGTGTGTGTGTCCCTGCAGTCCCTGCCAGTGGATGTCAGAGGATGCTCTTTTTTCACTCCCTCCTCTTCCTCAGCAGTACGTGAACATGTATCAGGACAGAGGCAGGGCCAGCAGCATGTAGAATAATGGTGTTAAGGTGATTTAGGGAGAACACCTCTTGTTTTCCACAGAAATCACTGCCAGGTGGTTTTTCATAAGCAGCTCCAGCTATTGCCCTGATCCTCTCTTGCCTAATCTTCATTCTGTGTCATTTTTACAGAAGATGCAATTCTTTGCTCTGTACTTTTGATGTGGCTTTTCCCTGTGTGTCTGGGTGAAGCTCATGTGGTTGGCAGTGCAGTGTGTGCTGTTTCTCTGAACCAGCAGCTCACCTCTGGGATTGCAGCGCAAGGAGCTGCAGGAATTGCATCCTCAGGGCACTTCTGCCAGGAGAAGTGGATGAATGTGTGCCCCTCTCATGATTCTGGATGGGATGTGGATTAATTCAGCTTCCTTTGCTGTGGTATCCCATTCCATAGGTAGGGTGTGAGTGCTGGAGTCCCAAAATCTAATTTATCACTGTGCCACAGCGTATTTTGGAGTCAAATAATCCTGATCCTGGCAGCTATGAAGTGGGACCTGTGGGGCCAGTTCTTAATGAACACCAGTAACTTCTGGTTGTGCTCAGCTGAGGGAGATGGGGAAAACTGAGAATCAGCTGGGATCCCTTCCCTTGAGTCCTGGTGCTCATTCTGCCACCCAGCCTAGGGTATATCAGCCAAGGATTGCTTGTCCTACATTACATCATTTTCCTCCTCCCTATATTTACTTCCCTTAAAAAAAATGAACAGTAATACAATTTCCCTAGTTTATTTAATTGATTATTTGGCTTGATAATACTGTGTAATCAGAATGTCAGAAGAAAAGCTTTAAAGTCTGCAGGTTGACCTTTAAGTCTGTTCTTTAGAAAGAATCTGAACTTTCTTGCTGATGGCTTTAATTCATTGATGCAACTTAATGGAAAATTGATTTTTTTTTCTCTCCCTAAAGATCACATTTACATATAAAAATTGGAAAATGGTTATTTTAAGGAAAGATTTGCTAACAAAATGAAAATTATGTCTTTGATGTATGCCCTGGGTTTCAGGATTTGAAATCATTTTCATTAAGGAAAGGCTGTTGATAATGCTGTGTCTTTTCCTCTCATTAAAATCTGCTATATTGCAAGGAAGTGAGAGATGATTACTAGATATTATCTACTCTTGCTTACCAGAAAACCAGGATCATGAGGTGTGGTCTCTATCCTTAATTTTTGAAACTAGTAGGGCTGGAAGGGCTTATCTGCTGTTCTCTAAAAACAACCAAAACCCAGAAACCAACAAAGAAAAAGCCTTCAACATCCTTCTCTTTTCTTATTGCATTAGGACTCGTAGGGTAAATCTTACAAAGCCTAGAGCAGGCCTGGCAAAATGCTGTTCTGCTGGAAGAGCATCAGTACAGAGTCAATACCAAATGCCACTGTTAATTTGAAAATAAAAAGAGTGAAAAAATATTTCTCTCTAATCTGGATGGCAGGTGGCAGATTTTGTTTGTCGTGTTCCGTTCTGTCAGGCAAGACTGGAATAAGGTTGTGGTGGCCGTGGCAGCTGCAGGAACCTCATGCAAAGGTTGGGACAGTCACTCCCTTTATCTGGAGCTCTCTGGTGCAAACTGGGGCAGCTCCTCTCTTCTTCCTCTCCTTATCCCTGCTTTTGCATCAATTGTGGATGCCCCATCCCTGGAAGTGTCCAAGGCCAGGTTGGATGGGGCTCTGAGCGACCTGGGATAGTGGAAGGTGTCCCTGCCCATGGCAGGGGGTTGGAATAAGATTGTCTTTAAGGTCCCTCCCAACCCAAACCATTCCACGATTTTATGATTAGACAAGCCAGTTTCCTTCTAATCTTGGCCCACAAACACCCCAGGGCATCTCTGGACCCTCCTCTCTTCACCCCTCATTTCTGATACAGATGTTCTTATCGTAGAGGAATTCTAAACAAAACATTCCGAGAGATGTGCGTGGGGTGGGGAAAGAACAGACTATGAGGAGGGAGGAAATTTGGGAGCTTCATGACCTCTAGAAATAGAATAATGTTGGACAGAAACTGAAAAATACTAGTCCAACTGTGAAGATTTTATTTCAGCAAGTTGGATTTAATTTTCCCTACCTGGAAAAGGTACTAATTGTTCTACTTGTAAAACAACCAAGCAAACAACTAATTAGTCCTGCTCTTTGTCAAGGTGATTTCATTATTTTACTGTGCCATTGCTTCTGAATGGCCTTGGAGACATGATTTGAAGTACAGGGAAGTGTTTGGCAGAGTCAGAACGTTCTAGGCAATCCTGAGAATTGCCAGATCAAGAGTTTACCCAAGAGCCTGAAGTATTATCATGTACACTTCTTGGAAACACCTATAAACCAGGATTATTTCCCATCCCCCCTGTGCTTGCCTATGCAAAAACTTTGGTGGAGTCTTGAAATCTTTACAGGACTTATTTACAAGTGCATGTAGTGACAGGACAAGGGGGAATGGCTTCAAACTAAAAGAGAGTAAGTTTAGCTTGGATATTAGGAAGAAATTCCTCCCTGTGAGGGTGGGCAGGCCCTGGCCCAGGTTGGGCAGAGAAGCTGTGGCT
Source organism: Anabacerthia variegaticeps (assembly GCA_035583185.1). Taxonomy (NCBI): domain Eukaryota; kingdom Metazoa; phylum Chordata; class Aves; order Passeriformes; family Furnariidae; genus Anabacerthia; species Anabacerthia variegaticeps. Next base: position 55,113,922 of record JAWWEW010000041.1, on the reverse strand, counting down.
GCCCCTGGATCCCTGGGAGTGTCCAAGGCCAGGTTGGATGGGGCTCTGAGTGAGCTGGGCTAGTGGAAGGTGTCCCTGCCCATGGCAGGGGGTTGGAATGGGATGATCTTTAAGGTCCCTTCCAATCCTAACCATTCTATAATTTTATTTCTTAAAATCGGATCACATTCCTCTGGACTTAAAAAGTTCTTTATGCCAGAAGAGCATTATGTGTGTAAATTAAGAGTTCTTACCTTGTAAAACTAAGAATTTGGGGTAATACACTCAGGCACAAATGGTAAGTTGTTCAAGGACGTTGGTTGGGTCACTCCCAATTTGTCTTTGCTGCAGACCTGTCCTAGTCACAGTCTGCAGGACACTCCTCAGAGATGGACCCTTACAGGTCAGACCAGGTCAAAGTCTCACTGTCACAGCTTTTAAAATTTGGGGTTCCCCCTCTCCCTGCTTGTGGTGCAGCTGCCTGTAGGTGGGGCTGCTGTTCCACCGACAGATGTGAACAGATGTGCTGCAGATGGAACCTCTGCTCAGCTGCAGTGAGCATCTCCTTTAGCAACTTAAGCAATGCGAGGTTGACCATAGTTTTAAAATATTTTGTTTTATTAAATGTTTCAAATAACATAAACATCGTATTAACAATTTTATGGCTGAAGTTCACATAATTTGTGATTTTGTCATTTTATCTGATTTGAGAGCTCAAAAGATTACGGCTTAACATTAGAAACTCTGTAATTAAGATTTATAACAGTAAGTTGTCTCATAGCTAACAAGAGAACAGAAATAGCAGATAAAACCGTAGAAACTTTGGACAGTGGGAGAGTACATATTTTACTATAAACTGGGATCTGCCAAGATTATGGAAGGACAAGAAACCTTTTGTAAGTGGTTTCATGTTAATCTGAAAACAATTCAATTCCTAGTTGGCTTTTAAGCAATAGAGAAAAGTGGGATAGTACACCTTTAATTATTCCCCAAACACGCTTTATTTGCTGGATTTTAATTCTCTTAAGTAAGTCTGCATCACCTTCTGACTGATATTTAGCACCATGTAATGGGATATTCACCAGTTGGCTTCTGGGGAATGTACAGTATGTTGTTTACTCTGTGCTAGAATAAAGGGTCCAATTGTACTGAAAGTTCATCCTTGCTTTCAGCGGTAGGACGTCAACGCTGGAAAAGCAACAGCATGCTTTTGACCATGAAGCTGTAGCTTATTTACAAACAAAAGGATGCCCCCCCTCCCTCTTTTCCCAGTTGCTTACTCATGGTAATGACTTGGTTAATAGTACTACAGGTCAGGTTTCCTTTGTGCTGGAAACTGGGGTATGTTTTAGTCCCTCTGTCCTAAACTGAAGTGGAACAGTGCACACCAAACGAGCACAGCCTGGCATTTTGGTATGAGCTCCAAGACTTTTACCATCTCTGTATGTTGTCTGAAAGATGCAGCTTTACACACAGTTATAGATAATCACGTTTTCTTACAAACAAATCTCTTGAGGAGGTGGGAGATGGGCCAACAACCTGCAATATACCAGTCTGTCTGCTACCCTGCATCTCTACCAAGAAAGAACTGTATTTTGTTAACAAAGCTATTGGAACAGAGGAGTATGGAGAGGGGTGAGAAATTTAATTTTTTTGGTAACAGACACGCTGGAGATTTGGTTGTCAGTCAAAAGGCAGTTTAAACAGGGATTAGTTTTAGGGATTTGTTGTGTGTGGGTTTTTTGTTATCGCAATTTAATTAAAAACAAAACAAAACAAAACAAAACAAAAAGAACTTGTTAATTGCAAGCTTTTGCCCATTGCTGTCTGAAAGTGGAATGAAACTCAGTGTTTCACTGCTTTGGCTCAGCAGTTCCCAGCTGTAGCCCACAGACCTGTGTGTGTGCAGAGTATTAACAAAACATGAGCACGTCGGGTTCCGCAGCGCTCCGTGTGATTCCTGCTGGCTGTTGACACTGTGACAGGGGAGAACCACTGCAAGTTCACAGGGTACAAGCAAATAATCCCATCCTACTGCCTTGGGCCAGGTGTTTTCTTTTGTGACTGCCAGCACTGCTCTTTATGCTGCCTGTAGGTAGCTTAGTTTGGCTGTTCTACTCCAAGAAACTGAACTGGTACCAAAATGCTGGTAGCTCTCTTTCTTCCCCAATCCTTGGGGTAGAGTCCTCTGAGTCTGGCAGCTCGTAGTTCTCTGATCCCTGGAGTGTCCCTTGCCTTGCAGAGCTGGATGCTCTGTGCCTAGCAATTCTCCTCCTATTCCTCTCTCCTCCTCACAGCACTGACTACACTATCAATGGACAACCAACCAACCAACAAGGCTTGAGACCTGCTCACGGGTGTGAAAAGCTCCAGCCACGAGTAATGTCCACTCCTGAGTTGTGTTAATTTGTGCATGGTCACCACAGGACATCTGATTTAACTTAGTGACAGCCGTATTTGGCTTTTCTTTTGTCAAAAGCTTGTGAAAGAGCAAGAGAGAGACTAGAGAAGAAAAGAAGAGTCCGCCACTCGGTGTTCTCTTTTAGGTGTTTTCCCCAAGACTTGGGTTTCCTCAGAGCACACACAGATCCACTGAGGAGCACAAAGTAAACCATCAAAGGTGAGTCATTGCTTGGGGTGAGAACAAGTTCTTGTGCCAGGCCCAGCTCTCAGTGATGACAGTCACAGCTGGCACCCAAAGGCCATCGCCACAGCCCACCGAGGTCTTTTGAAACACTTCTGTGGTTCAGTCACCTGAAAACATCTCAAGCCACAAGAAAATGGATCAGAGATTCAAGTTTCCCCGCATGTTCTGTCTGTGTTAGACAAGCTAACAGCTTGACCTGCCCCAGGCGAGGCCAGAGCTCTGGAGCCAGCTGCTGGCAGTGCTGTGTGGGCTGTGAAAGGTCTCCACGAGAGCAAACACCATCTGCAACAGCTGTGTTTTTCCAACAGCCCAAGCAGCTCCTGCTGTTTTCTCAGGGCTGAGCAGTAGCTTTGCTGTGGCTGTTAGCCTCAGCAAAATGCTGATGAGCCCTAAAATATCACACCACCCTTGTGCTGAGGGAAACCTGAAGCATCTTCCTGTGGTTCAGAAAAGAGGTCTGGGATGTGCTCAGGTGAGCAAAGATACACCTGAGACTTGCTGGGACAACACAGCCTGTGCAGATGGCTGTGAGTGCTTATGGGCATATTGTGAGGAATGCATGGCATGGCTAGGGAAGGGGAAGGGGAAGGGAAGGTGGGACACTGCTCATAGCAGAGCTGACTGCTGTGGGTGGAGCAACTCTGCACCTCTGACTTTTCTGTGAGACCCAAGTTTCTGTCTGTTGTAAGATTTATGATACCTTGCACTGTTGCTTCTCTTTGTACCTCAGGCAGGCACTTGGAAAGACTTTTAGGATACGAGCTAAAATTTATTTCCTAATTTTTGAATGCAAGTTTGTTTCAAAGTCACCTACAGTTCCGGCTTGCTTTAGTTTTTGGCCTTTCAGATGAGAAGACTGCAAGGTACTTGAGGGAATTCAGCCTTTCAGGAGGAATCCCTAAACCAACCTGCCTCAGCCCCACCAAGGTATGATGCCTCTAACCTTCCCTGACACTGCTATGGCAGCACTGGACATGAAATGTCTGGTCCCCAACACCTGAACCCACAGCTCCAGGTTTCCCAGGCAGTGACACCTTGCACAGCATGCCCTGCCAGCTTTCTGAGGCTGGAAAATACACAGCTGAAAACCAGCACCTGTTCCCTTTTGAAAGCACATTTTCAAGGTGAGGCCTTAAGAAATCTGCATCTTTGTAAATGGGGCGCTTGATCTAATTAATCACAGATCACAAGTAATGTGTGAAGAGCACAGAGGTCTGTGGTAGGCAGTGCCAGGGCCCTGCCATTCTGGACACCGTGTTTCTGGTCAGGTGCTGCTGCAAGCATCCCTTGGGAATTGCTTGAAACTAAACCTCTGGGGGAGATTAATTCCTTGCACTTTTAGAAAGACTTCTGAGCCACCTTGAAAGCCTAGGATAAAAATATACTGACATCATAACTCAGTCCTGCCTTCCCTGCCAAAAACAAGTATAATTTTTGAAAAATGCCAACTTGTAAATACTCTGCTATTCTCAGCTCACAAAAGAGCAACTGTGTCACTTTGTTGTGATGTAGCACTACTTTTTCAGACAGCCAGCACGACACAAGACTAGAGAAACTGGGTGCTGCATTGTTTCAAAAACCAGTTGCTTTGAAGTCTGATAGAGTGCTTGTTCAGTGTTAGCTGAATTAAAAATATGTCAGTATTAGATTTGACTCTGCAAATGTGACAGCACGGTAAATCTGTTGCTGTTGCACCAGGTACTTTGAAGAAAGCTCTCTCCCTCTGCCCTCACAGAATTCATACTTCACTCCAGTAGCCAGGAGCATTAGGAAGGTTCTTGGGTTCCTTTCTAAACTGCAATTTAGGACAACTTCACAGTGCATGGCTGTTTTTACAGAGGAGTCATAGAATCACAGGGTTGTTTAGGTCGGACCTTAAAGATCATTGAGTCCAACAGTGAACTTACTCTCAACAAAAAGAAGTTTCAGACTTTTTAATGCCTACTGACAGAAGAGCAGCAGAACTGGCCCGATGGTGTTTCCTCCATGCATGTCTTTACACCTTCTTTGCCAGTGGAAGTGATCAATTACGAAGTGACTTAGCTGTAATGAAAGTGTGAAGCACAGCATCAGGCTGGTTTTGAGTTACAGGGAGAGAGGTTTCCTGCAGACAAATCCAGAGGGAAACAAAAGACCTATTCCTCAAAAATAATAAAGAGTTTCTGAATTCTTCTGCAATCTTTTAGGAAGTCTTCTCTTTATCCTCAGAGTTAACACAGCATTTTTTAAGATCCCAAAAATGTTCTGAGCAAATGTGATAAATGCAAGACCAGGATTTTTTTTAACAGACTGAAACCTTAACCAGAGAGAAAGAAAGACCTCTCTGTAAGAAAGCAGCTTGTGAGTAAAGTTACCACAGGTGCATGAATTCTATGTGTCTTCAGTTATGGCTTGAAAGCATCAGCCCTCAGTAGCAGTATAGGACAAGATCTGAAAACTGTTCACTGGCCTAGTGTAACTCATCTTTTTCCCCCTCTAAGTTTTGAAAAACTGAAAAGGTGAAATCAGTAAGGTACCATTTCAGTGAACAAGAATGAAGAAACAGCCTCTTTAGGAAGACCTCTTACAGGTTAATTTTCTTGGCTGGGTCTTCTTTTCTGCCAAGGTTGTATACTTTAAATTTGCCTCTTTTGAGGAAGAAGATGGGATTAAGATAGCCTAGGTAGTGGTACCTGGGAAGACAATGACTTTGGTTAATCCTTACTCTTGCACATCAGACTCTAGGTGAAGGGTTCCAGCTTGACCTGTGCCTAAAGCTTCGGTTATGGCTTTAAAAATTGGTCTGGTCCTATGGAAGAAAGACCACCACGTATTAAAGCATTAGTTAAATTAAAAAGGTGAACATAAAACAGTGCACAATAAATGCCAGCTGCTGTTGGAGGGAGTGGATTTTTCTGCTACTGTCAGACCCCGATGCCCACAGTTGCTGATTAGAGGAGATGGAGGTCCTTCTGGAAGAGGCTGGTTGCTGATGGATGGCTTCAGTGCCGGAGGGTGCTGGATGCCCTGAAGTAGGAAAGGAACTTGTAGCAGAGGCTCACCACAAAGTACCAGATGTTCCGAGCCATCTGTGACCGCGCGATGAAGATGCGCCAGATGATCACGAGGAGGGTGGTGTTGAACGCGTATCGGATGTTCCTCAGCCTGGGAAAGAGAAAGAGGCACCTTATGGACAGAGACACAAACAGCTTGCCTCACTTCCTGCAGGTAATTTTGTAAGGAATCCTATTTGCAGCTTTCATCCTTTCCTGTCTTAGTGAAGACGCCGTGCCAAAGATGTCCCTGCTGTCCTGCCAAGGACTGTGCTGAAGTCAGAGTAGAGGGAATAGTTAATGGGATAGGTGGAATACCTGTACTGGAGTCCTCTCTTGTTTTCTGTACTCTCATTTAAAGCAGAACAAAGTCATAATGAGAGGCTTTTCTTTAAGACAGTCTGTGTCCAATACTTTCAGCTTTGGTTTGTTGTATTAGCTGTTTTTCACTCTGCAGGCTGGAGGACCTTTGCAGGAGCTGCTGAATAAAGTTCTCTTATTTGGGTGAAACCTTGGCTTTAATGTTGTGAAATTACTCAATAATCATAAATGGTCTTTACTTCTGCAGTACTGTGGCACTGGGATTGTTTTTTGGACAGGGGAGCAGTTTACAGCATCTATTCCAATGGTACCATTGACTTTTTAAGATGCTGCTGATTTTATCCTCTTTCTGTCAGGCAAAAGTTTCTGCAGTTCTCTAATTCTCACTTTCCCAGTGCTTAACCAAGGCAAAAAAACTTCATACCCACAGTCCTCGAGACTGGTTTAATTTTTATGAGTCCTTTTTTTTTTTTTTTTTTTTTTAGGTAAACTTTATACCTGCACTGTACCTGTCTGGACTATGAGGCAGTTACTGGTCTGTTACTGAGGTTCTTATAAATCTTCTGGAAATAATCCATGAATGATAAATTTGTTTAGGATTTCTTGCTATGGCAAACTGCTGCCATACGAAGGAAGCTATTTATCTCCATATTATTCCATAATAATGATAATTATTGCAAGGTAACTAGAATTATATTACTCAAATGCAGTTCAGGGGAGCCAAGAGGTCATGTCCTTGTCACCGGGTAGGACTTACTTCCGTAAATGCTGCTTTGCTGCTGGAATGCCAGCCATGTCCTCATTTAGCAAGTACTTCTTAGCCCCTATGCAGTAGCTCTCAATGTACTCTGACCAGTGCAGCTGACGGACATCAAAGTTGTATAACTGGGATTTAAAAGAGACAAACAGCAAAAGTTAAACACCAGAGTTCAAAACAAGTTCACTTTAAGCAGCGATTCTTCACTGACCTCTGCTGCTGACAAGGCACTCCCTCTGAAATTCTCAAAGTCACCAAGTTTCCAAGAAGACATCTATTCCACAGCTGTCAATTAATGTCTTACTCGGATGGGAATTTGGGCAAAGCAAGCAGAAATGTAGTGTTAACTGGCAGAAAATAAAGATGTTTGTCTTTCAGGTGGCACTTTGTCCATAAATACATGCATTTGTACACATCTACACACAAAATCATGGAAGAAAAATGGCATTCCACTCAGTATCAAAACCTCCATGCAGTTTTTATGTGTCACTAGAATGATGTGTAAATAAATTAACTGGACACTGAGTCAACAGGTGCCTCTGCATCCATGTTCCTTTCTGCTGTGCTGCATTCCCTCTTGGTAGCTAAATCCACAGAAGTCAAGGTAACAGGTCACTCTGGGCTTTGGCATAAAAACAAATCTCACTGCAGAGATTAATTTCAGATGCTTATCCAGGACAAACTGTTAGCAAGCTCTCAGGCAGTTGTCTGTCTATTAGAGCAAAGAAAGGCTTTGTAAAGAGGTTTTCACAGAATGGGTTGGCTTGGAAGGGACCTTAAAGATCATCTAGTTCCAATGCCTTCAAGAACAACTAGCTCCTACCCTAGTACTTAGGGTCCCTCTACACCCACTGTAGTCACAGCAGTGCCACTGCCCTGAGAAATCAGAATTTGCTTCATGCACTCCCTCTACAGATCAGGGAAGAAAACTCTGGACTCTGCTATTGGGAGTCTCTGCAAGAATTTCATGATGTGAGTAAGTGAAACCAGTCAATGTGAATGCCTAAGTACCTCTTGGTAAGGAGATGCTGCCCAAAGGTGCTTCAAAGCTTATCACAAATCTGCTCTCTCAAAGAATAGTATTTCAAACATATAAAGGCTACAACAGAGCTTGACATCCTGCAAATTAATTGCTCTCTGGGGACTTGAATAAAACAGGAACTTTCTTCATATTATTCAAGGTAATACACTGTGTTAATTAAATTTCCCTAAGCAGTGTCCTTTAAAATTGATGTGGATGAAAATGTCAAAACCTTTCAAGTAATTCCCATCTAGATCACCCACCACAGCTGCCATGTTAACTGGAGAGACTGCAGTGATTGGCCTGTCTCACAACAAAGAGCAACACAGCTCAAGAGAAAATATTTTCCTGTAATAAATGGCAAGTTCCTAGTAAGTCATTTAATGAAACAAGGAAATAAATTATTTCAGGTTGAAGTAAATTCCAGTCATCTGGATGTCACATAAAAGCTCAACAATACACCAAAAATAATTTCTGCAGCTGAACAGAACTGGAGATTAGCAATCCATATTCAGGACAGACTTACCTTTTTGTCCTCTGTGTTAAGCTGACTCATTAACATATTCATATTATCTGAAGACCAATTCCAGGACTGGGTGGAGAAATACTGCAGGAGTGTCATAGACTTGTGCAGTCGATTGATAATCTTCATCATTCTGGAACAGAGGAGGAGGGTCAGAGGTGAACAGGAAGCCTGACCTCATGCAGAGCTGTTCCTTTGCTCTGTTGGTGTTCCCAGATGATTAACCATGGCAATTCCTCAGCAGCATTTGCCCTGGTGCTCACCAGGCTGAGAACATGCTCAGCAAGTCTGAACTGCTCCAGCTGAGGGCTGCAGCCTAATGCTGCCCAGCTCTTGTTGTTGGCTCAAACATGGGTGCAAATATGTGTTTTCCACTGATATCTGACCTACTGGTCTGAACTAGGGTTGGAAACTGAAAGGGTTGAACCCTGAAACAAGGCTTGGGAGCCTCATCTACTTCAGGTACCATGTGTGAAGAGCCCATGTGGACTAAGATGAAGCCTGCACAGTAGACTGCAAAATCACAAGGGTGTATTGCTTGCCTCCTGAGGTGGATGCTTCTCCTTCCACCACACAAATTCTCTTCTGTTCCCAAGCCTGAGTTGTCTGCTGAAGCAAGGCTCTGCTTTTTGGAGTTAGCTCCAGTACAGAGGTGACTACATCTGCAGTATGGACAAGCTCAGAAGTCAACTGCTCAACTTCAGATACAATCACAGAATTACAGAATGGCTTAAGTTGGAAGGGACCTTAAAGATATCTCATTCCAATCCCCTGCCATGGGCAGGGACACCTTCCACCAGCCCAGGTCGCTCAGAGCCCCATCCAACCTGGCCTTGGACACTCCCAGGGATCCAGGGGCAGCCACAGCTTCTCTGCCCAACCTGGGCCAGTGTCTTACCACCATCACAGTAAAAAAAACCCTTCTAATATCTAATCTAAATCTACTTTCAGTTTAAAACCATTACCCATCATCCTGTGATTACACTCCATGATAAACAGTCCCTCCCCATCTTTCCTGTCAGTCCCCTTTAAGTGCTGAAAAGCTGCTGTAAGGTCTCACTGGAGCCTTCTTGTGTCCAGGCTGAAAAGTCTTGGCTCTCTCAACCTGTCCTCATAGGAAAGGTGCTCCAAGCCCTGAGATCATCTCTATGGCCCTCCTCTAGACTCACTCCAACTCATCTTTCCTGTCTTGCTTCAGGGGCACAGCTGCTTAACAGGGACTCTGGAAATGCAGGTTCAGGTCTCTCATGTGTCTTGGCCTTATTATCAATTTTTTATATAAAAGGGGATGACAGTAATGCTGTCCTACCTTGCAGGATTATTTTACAGTTTTCCCAACTGTCATGAGTACAAAAGGCCTCTGGCTGTTGTTTTGAAGAGTGATGTACAGTGCTTGGTCAATTTGGAGAGAACACCCTGTTCCCTCAGACTGGATAAGGGTGAGAGAAAGCACTAAAAGGCTGATTTCTGTGGAAAACAGAGCTGTTTTCATGAGAAGCTTTGAGCTGCCCAGAGGGTAGCAGAGTTGCTGTGACAAATACAAGGCGGCAGGCTGGGGGACGATGGTGCCAGGCTGGCCTGTCCCCACGCAGACGGCACTGCCACGACGATAAGCACTGAGAACAGCAGAGAAAGACACAATGAGTCCATCAGTCCCAGGGGAGAACTGTGCAGCCTTCCCAGAGCCATCTGAAAGAGCGCTACGACCTCACACGGGCACTCAGAATTAAAGTGCCTTTCGTTTCAGAAGCGAAGCCACACCACCAGATTAAAGGAACCCTCGTTCTCAGCAACTACGTGTGCATCGATTGAATGCATTTTATCTAAACTACTCTAAAATCATTTCAGATTAATCTTCCTGATTGTAGGCAAGTGTTACGGGGCAAAGCTTTGAGAGTATTTCACCACCTTTTAGGAACTTAGGAAACATAACCTGCAAAGATCTGAAGCTGCCCCTCAATGTGGCTCCCCGAAAGCCATGAGTATCTTTGAAGCACTTACAACTAATGGAATCTGACAGGAAAGAAAATGACAAGAGAATCAACAGTGTGCCCCTGCTTATGTTGTGAAAATAGGCTGTCCCCATGGCCTGCTGTCCTTGTGAGCAGAGTAAGCTGTGACTGTGGATCTAACCAAAGCAACACCTCTGGGTGGCTAAAAGTAAGGGCCAAAAAGAGAAAAGCAGCATCTAAAGAGGTACTTGTGAAAACTGCTTCATGTCAGCAGCCTGAGCTCAAATGTGATTCAATATTTTATATATGAAAATACTGAAAATACTGAATAATATGGACTAAGGAAATGTCTACTGGAAAACATCAACCGAGTAGAAACATGTTTTTCTGCAGCCCCTGAGAGAGGTGATGGCAAAGGTTTCTGACAGTCTCCACTGTGAAGGAACTGAGAGGAATAAAGCAAATATTAGCTGTCACTATAGCCTTAAAAAGTTACACTTCAGAAATGCATCCTGTCTCCTAGAAAACTGTTTACAGCAATGATTTCTTAATTTTCTCCCACGCAGAGCCTTGCAGGAGCAGATTCTTAGGTGTGACAGACTGTCCCAAGAGACTACTAATGATATAAACCACATAATGCTCTAACTCATGGGTGGATGTGCAGCACTCACAGTAAGCCATTTAGGGCAGTTTTACTCAACATCTGGCAATTTATGCCAAGTGAGGTTACACCTAAAATAAGCTTCTTCAGAGAGGCAGTATACAGAAGTCTAAAAATGAAGGAGATGACTCTTGCACCTACGCTTTGGCAGACAGGGTACTGCATGTGACAATTACAGGAGGAACTGCAGCTGAGTTCCTCTGAACTACTCTGTAATTCCAATTAGTGAAGGTCAGTGGCTGGTCCTGAATATACAGTAGCCTTACAAAACCAGAAGCAGCTCCCAGATAACCTACTCCATATGATAACCCATCACTTTATGATGAGTATAGATATAGCAAAGAACTGAACCCTGAGCCTTGGTCCTGGAAAAGAAATCTCTCCTTTCTGCTTGCAAATCTGGCATCAGGTCACAGGAAGAATTCCAGAAACTGCCATGAAGATGGCTTGTACTTCAATGGATGGGAGTGTCAAATGGGAAGAAAGTGAAGCCTAGGTGCTCTATTTGAAGCAGAGGAAAAAAACTAAAGGGAAACTTTGAAGTAGGTTCAGTAACTTAGTCAACTATTTATTATTATTGTTATTACTATTATTATTATTATTTTTTGATGTGGCTTACTGCCCTTAGACCATAAAGGTATGATATTTAGTTCACTGGGAAAAGAAGAAAGAATGAGCTGCTACTCTGCTTTCTACCACATTCCAGCAACGGATGAGCTTAAGTAGAGCATAAAAGGAGGAATTATATTTAAAAAGAACAAAAGAAAAAGACTTGGTGAACTCACAACTTCACTGCTGGGCCATGTTTGCTCAAGTTGCAAATCTTAAAGTTCAGATGATCATGCCGAGGTCTGTCTGACATTTAAGTCCAGTGTTGTGGGCAACGTCCATTGGCTACTTATGCCAATCAACTGTATGTCAATTGCATGGCAGTGCCAAGATCTTATTGCTGCCCATTGCAACAGTTTGGGGATCCCAACCTATTCCTGCTCATTTTTAGTTCACCTCTATTTCTAGGGTAATGCTTGCCTCCTGGATAACTGGAAGTCTTTTTATGGACTGATTTCCCTCCATAGCAGGAGGTCAGGGAGAAATCAGAGCAATACACCAGTCAGCTGCAAACAGCTGGATCCAGCTTCCTAACTAGCAGAGGAGCACAAGAGCAGCTGACATCCACACAGTCCTGGCACGCTGTTCTCATGCTGCACAATAAATTCTCCTCTGTGGTGGCAAGGAGTAAAGGAGGACAATGTCTGGAGTTATATTACTTCCACGAGGATTCCTTCCACATAGGACATGGGTATCACTGTTCCTCCAAGCCATAACACTGCCAAGGCTCAAATACCACCTGTAATGGTAAGCTGCCCTCCCAAATGAAATTCAGAATTTAATAATTTTCAGATTCTTGGATCTTAGGGTGCTGGCCTAGTGCTGGAAACTGTTTATGCATCTGATTTATGGGGAAAAAAATATTAGCTGGGATGTTCTCAACCTTGCCAGTCCCAAGTCCTTATATGAGGTCATGACAGAGAGGGACAACCCCATTGGGAAGTCACAGTGCTGGAGATCTGGCTATACAGAGAACAGTGCTCCTGCCTTGGGAACGTCTGAAAAGTGTAAAACTGAGTTTAAATGATGTGCTCTTCCCCAGTAATGGAAAGGGTGAGAACTTTAGGCTCTGCTTAGCTATGGCCATGCATTTGCTTTCTTTTTCTCAAGGCAAGGAGATGGGAAGACCATCAAGGACTCCAGGCTGAGGCAGCCAGTTGCCACCACAGGTCAGAGACCTGCTCTCCACTACAGTGGCAGGCGTACAGGAGGCTGAGGGCATCGTTTCTTACCTGGGCTTCCTCCCCGTGAGCCTCATGTACAGGTCGTAGAGAATGGCTGGCGCCTTGTGGCTCACAGTGATCCAGTACTGGTTTATCAAGTAGCTGGACGTCATGTGAGCGTTGGGTGTTCGAAAGGCCTGCTCCAGAGGGTTCCTTTTGAACGTGGACATGACGTACTGCCCTGTAAGAGAACAGGCATTTCACTGAGAACTGCTCCCTTCCAGCTGGGCACAACCACGGCAGCACCAAGTACAGCCCAAGTTACTGAGCTCAACACCTTCAGCCCACACTCCTCTGAACTGTGTGACCAGCAGGGCTTGGTAACATCATCTCATTGTCCCTTCTGCCATGAAAACTGATGACTCCACCTATTGCCTGTTGGAAGCACAATCCTATCCTAGACAAAATTCTCCTTATCAAAACACCAGAACGTAAAGGAGGGAGAGCAGGCAGTTGTAGCCTGAGCTGCTTCAAGGAGCTGCAGTTCTGCTTTCACCTGCAAAAGAAATTGCTAAGTGCTAACATTTCTTCAGATCATTAAAAGCACACTCTGATCCGCTAGAATAAATAAATGACATTTATTTTCTAATCAGATTTTCAAAGGGGCTGATGTCTGTGTTAGTCCAAGCCAGGGACAGGTCACTTACACACACAGGGTGTTTCCTCTGAGAAGACTTCATTATATCCTTTCAAACCACATCTGACCCACAACAACAAATGCCTCAGCCTGTTTTCAAAAGAGCTCTGGATGTTCTAAGGCAGCAAATTATCTTGTACTCTTAACTTGAAAACAAGTGATAAGGTGACAATCTTCCATTCCCTTTGCATGTTAAGGCACAAAATACGCTGGGTCTGATTCTGAGCTCTTGCAATGGCACAGTGCCACAAAGTGGCATCTAGATGTGCATATCTGGGGCATTTGCATATTGCAGAGGCTTAATAGAACTGCAGTAGTTGAATATAAGACTATCATCCTAGGGACTGATAAACAGATGGTGCTCCTATTCCTGAGCACCAGTGAGCTCAAGAAAGAAGAATATGTGGGCTTTTTTCACTTTTTAAAAAATTGATTCGGGACTTAACGACATCAATCTGTGCTTATATTATAGTTTAGTCTCTAAGCCTATGTTACAAATAGAAAATCAGATGAGAATTTGCAAGTCACAAGAAACATCCAGATCATCCTCAGATAAGCAGATTCCAATCATAACATTCAGACAGGACTCTTGTGTATCTGCGGTCAGCTCATTACTGCACTTCAAGCAGTGACTTTTGCTGTACTTCTAAGTAGCAGCAACCAGGGGAGACTTGTTAGCCACTCACATGCTACGCTGAGACACCAAAGACTTTTAAAACACTGCAATTTCACGTTAGTGCAAGTTCATTCTTTTTGTATCTTGCACACTGCAAGTTTAATGGCTGAAGACTGGCTCTCCTGGAACTCATCTTGCATCTGACTAACTAAAACTCACTGCCATCCCTTCTGTTCCACGTGGCCATACTGCAATGATGTGGTTATCTTGTGGTCATCTCGTGGGCTGTGGTACAGAAATCCTCCTCTTTGCAGCATGTTCTCCCAGAATGGCAAGGATTAGCAAGAACCTCCTCTTTAAATCTTCCCACGTAGCTGGCAGGGAGGGCTCGCTGGAGTGGTTTTACTGAGGGTTTGGAAAGGTGATTACTCCTGGGAGGGGATGGTGATAAGCACTTTGGGATGGGCTGCTGGGAAGGAAGGTACTGTCCTGGCCCAGCTCTTGGCCCTTTGTCCAAACACTGCTTGAGGAAAAAGTCACAGCTGGCTTAAACACAGAGATCTGTGCCCATCCAAGTAGCTCATGGGTCAGGGGAGCAGTCCCATAAACTCTGCTGCTTCTCCCCTTTAGGAAGTTTCTCCAAGGGGCACTTCACATCCCAGGTTATCTATACATTCTCACTGGCTTATCAGTATGAAAGTTCATTTAGTTTCATTGGGTCAGGTTATTTCTTAAGGGAAACCCATCAGCTTAACTGGGCACCACTGATCCTTTTTAAATGGTGATAGTTTTGATAGTGTCTGCAGAATATATTTATAGCTGTTTATTCAAATCCTGATGTTAATATACTGCAGGTGTAGTTTTCAGCTGTAAACTGGCTAAGAAGGTTTCCCTTTGGAACCATGTGAAAGACATTCCTTTTCTCTTTGCATTTTTTGTATCTTTGGCCAGGAAAGCAAGAAAGAGCTAATCAGTACATGGAAAACACAGGCCTTGTCAGTTCAGATCATCAGCCATACACCACATTCACACAGATCAGCAACACCCTTGTCATCTTGGTTACTTAAGGCTTGCAGCAGAAAATGCTGCAGTACTACACTGTGGTAGTTCCTGGTGTTAGAAGCACATATGCCAAGAGCAGATGAGATATCTCCTGAAAACTCAGGAAAAACCCTGGAAGTCAGGAATCAAAGTGGTTTTGTTCTGAAATGCACAGAAGTCATCAGCGAGACCAACTTGAAAGATATGCTGGGAGGAAGTCAGGAAAACACTGGTGTTGTGTAACTCGGAACAGTTAATGCTGTGGGAATTTTCTTTGTGAGCCTCCCTTGCCCTGGCTTGCACTGACTCAGCACAGTGCCTCTGCCTCCTAATTTCTGGAAAGGTTTCAGCTCAGCAAGTCTCTTATGCTCCAACAGTTTGTTTTGGAGAGAAAGAATCAGATGGGTGAGAAAACCCCAAACCAGAAACACGTCACCCTTAGGAGCTACTGAAACAACTTAAGTGGGTGGGTGCTCTTTCCCCTTCGACCACAGCACAAAAATGCAGCAACAAATTCTACAACTCCAAGGCAGATCTTGCAGAGGGAGAATCAGACACGGGTCTTGCCTGGGAAGACTGTCAAGAATAAACTGAAATGAAGTTTTCCCACCCTGAACATCATTTTACAGCCTGCTGTAAGGTTTAGTTTCAAGGAGGAATTGTAAAATGTACTTCACAAGGTCAGACTGGCAAGACTTATATTGCAGCAAAGCAGAATATGCTTCTTCAGATTAATATTTAGTTGTCTGACCCCATTTTTGTAACAGCAGGGAAAATAACAAGAAAATAAGATAAAAACCTCAAGGCATAGCATTATTTGGAAAAGAAAGAAATCAGTTAAGGTTCCTTTTAACACTAGAACTTTTGTCTGTATCTGGAGAGCTCTAGAATGAACTGGCTTGCAATGGATCTTTAAGCATGGGCTCTCTTCTAGATCTTCCTCTCTCCCTCCAAGTTAATCACCTTTTTACTCAATGTTGCTATCTCAGTCACTTCTGTTCCCTACTGAGTATCCTCAGTCTGATCCAGTTTCAATTTCTCTGTTGGATCTTTCTCTCCTTTCCTCCTCTCCCCTTGAAAAATCCCTACTTTGTGTTCACCTATCATTCCTATACCTGATCCTGGTGTAGGCCCCCCTATCCAGGTAGCCCAGATCCTCCTCTCTGCAAACCCCATGTCTGACTTGCACTAAAACACTCAGTCCCATGCCAGGTGACTCCCATTCTCCACCAGTCCCGTGCCAGGTGACTCCTATAGCCCATCCTGGTTTCTCAGAAGCTTCCAGACTCTCTCTCATGACGTTCCAACTTGCTGACCAGTCACAGACCCTGTGCCAGTCAGGCTTCCCAGATTCCATGAGCAGATTCCCTCTGCTGACTATGTGCCTCCTGGATGGTTGGATCAGTTTTTCACACTGAGTTAAAGAAACTAGAGAATTCACACTGGGTGGCTACAGTCATAACATCCTAATGCAGTAAATCTTTCCCCAACTCGTTTCTTAAACCATGCAACATCTTTAAAGACAAAACTTTGCACTTTAACACTCCACCCTAATACTCTGCAGCACTCTGTTCTCACGAAAACTGCACCTACAACATGTGACAGGAATGTGTCACATGTCACCCAAAGAGAAAATTTAAGTCCCACCACATAGGTGAACTGCTCATGGAAGCTCCTGCTGTCCCCAGATGATTGCATTGCTAAATCCACAATTATAAGCAGAGAAACAGAGTAAGATCCATTACAATGCATTAACACACTGTTGTTTTCACCAGTAAATTTACACTGCAAACGGGTTAAGAAGTGCAAGCCTCAGGTAGCAGTGCTACAGCAGCTGTTGCTGAGGTAGCAGCTTGTGAAGAGCTTTGCACTCACTCCTGTGTAAAAGCCACAGAAGATCTGTGACTAACCACAAGATTTTATCTCTCATAAAAAAAATAAAACTGCCAGGAACTTGGTGAGATGTTCTCAGCACTCGGGCAGTTGCTGAAACCTCTTCCCTGCTAGACCACTTGATCAAATACCACAGTTAAAACATTTATTGTGTCAATGCAATTACGGTCTGATTCTCTGCTTACTTAAGGTTGCCACATAAATAATGCAAGGACAAAAGCAAAGCAAAGGCTGAGGGGTGGAGAGGTTATCTGCCAGCCTCCTGTATTTAAATCACAAAGATATGCATGGATGCATAACAGAAAACAAACCAGGTCTGTACATCTGTCCTGACTGTGTGTAGCATTTCACAGTACACAGCTCAGCCAGATTCTGCTGCTTGGCTTTAGCATGGGTTTTCTACTGTAAGGCTGTCAGGATTTGTCTCCCTTTCTTTCCCCCCTACTTTGGAAGTACACCCACTTGATGAAAAGTCAGGCATGAAAATAATTTGATCTTTTCTACTGACAAAATTCATGATCAAAAGGCAAACTGTTCTTGCAGCACATCTGTCATCTCAAAGTTTGCCTTCTTCAATGTACCCCAGTTATTTCTGTTTAGAATCTTCTGCACAGAAAGAGGAATCCATAATAACACAATACCACAGAATCCTAGAATGGTTTAGGTTGGAGGGGACCTTAAAGATCATTCAGTTCCAAACCCCTGCCATGGGCAGGGACACCTTCCACCAGCCCAGCTCACTCAGAGCCCCATCCAACCTGGCCTTGGA
>JAWWEW010000041.1:55081465-55096141 GCA_035583185.1 Anabacerthia variegaticeps | reverse complement strand
GGGAGTGTCCAAGGCCAGGTTGGATGGGGCTCTGAGTGACCTGGGCTGGTGGAAGGTGTCCCTGCCCATGGCAGGGGGTGGAATGAGATGATCTTCCAACACTTAACATTCTATGACTCTGTGATTCTCCAAATGATTTCAAAGCACAAGAACCAACACCCAACAACTCCAGCAATGAGACAGAATATCATGTTATGGTTACACAGAGCAGCTTCTCATAGAATTAAGGGGATGGTTCTCTGTTCATTTTTTCAACCACTTTAAAACCTCAGAGCTGCCAAGCGTGCTTTTTGTTTCATGATAGTATCCACAATGAAAGCTGAATAGAGATTTCCTGAGCTGAATTCTAGCACAGGAGCTTTTCCTCACTGCCCCCTCACTGACTGCAGCTGGGCCTCCCACACACAGTGGAATGGCAGACACTGAATGCCACCTAAATGCTGGAAACCACTTTTACAAAGCCTATCTGAGGAATTCTATTGATGCTGGACACTGTGAGGAACACGATGTTCTGGATTTAAGTTAGACCTTACCCATTTCTCCCCAGAAGAAAGGGTTGATTCCACCTGTTGTGCAGTTGTACACCAACAAGTTTTTTGGTCTGGAAAAGAGAAAGAAGTATTATTTTAGGATGTGAAGAAAAGCACCCAGAGCTTTATTAACGGAGCATCAAATTTAAGGGCCCAAGAAAAAATGCAGCAGAGGGCATTTTTCATCCTGGAATCATAGAATGCTTTGGTTGGAAGGGACTTTAAAGATCATCTCATTCCAAGTCCCTGCTGTAGGTAGGGACAATCCCACTAGACCAGGTTGCTCAGAGCCCCCAAACCCTCTTGCTGTGAGCAGGATTCAAACCTGCTTAGGGAATCCCTACTGGATTTTGAGTCCAATGCTTCCACCTCTCGGCCATCACAGATGAAAATACAGCGTAAAATATGAAGTTTTTAGGAGATTCAGTCAGATTCTGGAAAGCATATGAAGTTTATAAAGACAGATGGGGTTTAAGAAACCCACCTATCATAAAATGTAAAAATTGTAAGGAAGGCATGCACACTGATAGATTTCTGATTTTTAAAAAAACTAGTGTCTCTAAGTATATTGTAAATAATTGGCCCAAGTCAACCTCAGGGACACACTGTATTTTGCAATTATTTACTTAATGGATAAGATTTGTGCCACTTTTAAACTCCATTTATTAGGGTAGGGATTATGGAATCAATCAATTTCAACCGAATTCTCATTTTCATAGCAAGCAAAGTTTGCTTTTTGGGGCGTGGAACTAAACATAGATCACATTGGTTTCATTTCTTCCTTCAACATAAGGCAAGAATTAGTCAAACAGTTCTCTTGATCTAAGCCTGCCCTGCCAAGGGCACAAGTGATGACACCAGTACAGCATTTTTCGTACTGCATTCTTGACAAATGCATTTGGATACTGCACAGTTTTAATGGTGCTTTTCTTCATAACACTTTGAAATCATGGCATCTGACTTATGTGTTGATCACTGTCACTAACACTCGGCAGACTCTTAGGGATGGTTGGGCCTGACTGGTGTGTCAAGCTCTGAGTCTGCATCCTTAAATGAGAGAAACTGCACTGTGGAAATCAATATGGCAACTGAGTAAGGACCAAATCTGGGATATGTGAGAAAACTCACCTTGTGCTGAGCTACAACAGAGCCTGATGGAAAGGGCACTGAAATGAAAGCACAGACTGCCACTTACTCCAGTGGGTCAGGCCCATTAAACACCAATAAGGAGAATTTCTCCATTTTCCCAGCTTCCAGTGAAGGATCCCTCCCTCCCTGGTGACTTTTTTCCATTCTTTACACTCCAGCTGAGTCAGTGACCTTGGTGGACTGTAGAGCTTTGTAGTGCTTCTACACTATGCAGTGCAGACTGCAACTCTCTGCTAAGTTTTAGACTCTAATTAACGTTGATAATGTCTTTCCTACCCTAAGCTCAGAGGGCTTACTCTGTCTTTCAAAGTAAAGTACTTCTGCCTTTTATTTGCCTGGTACTGATTTCTCAGAGTTGCATAAACCTCCAGAATAATTCACGTGGTTTACTCTGTATCACTTCCTACCTAATGATTTAAGGTCAGGGCAGAATTTCACAGGAAAAGACCTTAAATCCTTAATGTCACTTGTATATACCCTTCTCAACAATGCAGAGAAGGGAGAGTTTTTTACATCACATAACCCATCACATAAGCCCAGAATATACTTATATTGTGCAGTGTTTTCCAAGGAAAACATGCAGAGCATTTTAACCAAGAAAACTCTGGAAGACTCTTGGAAAGCGACTCAGTGAGCAAGAAGGTCCAAAAAACAGCTGCTGCTAAGCTCTTGGCCTTCAGAAAAAGAGACTTCTGAGAGACAGACTTGTCAGCTAAGCCTAGATTGCACCAAGAAACAGGTCTCACCTGTAGCTTTAGAGCTTTCCTAACTCCAAAACCTGCTTTTCTACACCCTTACTCCTTCCCAACCCGGGGGGGAGAAAATGCAAACCAGGAAACGAATCAACCAGGCTCTGGCATAGGCTTTTAATTAGCTTCTGGTTCCCTTTAAAGGTTGTAGAAGTCCATGCCTGGCCAAAAGCAGGAGTCCCCTCCCACCTGTGCACGGCAGTGTACCACCCTGCTGCCAGGGTGAGGTTGATGGCGACGTCCACGGGGATCATGTCTGCCACCGCTTCGTTGTTGGCGATGACGGTCCGCAGGATCCCTTTGCCAGCCTGTGGGACAAAGGGAAAACAGTCACCATCTCTGGTCTGGGGTAGGATTCCACTGCCAAGATTTCACCAGTGTGGACCGAGGGCAGACAGTCGTGCTGGTGGTTTCCAAGCCAGGCACGTGCTGCTTGGTTCCTGTGACTAAAAAGATGGATCTTACATGGATCCCGCTGTTCTGCTTTTTCAGAGGAAGACTGAAATGTAAAGACACCTGAACTGTGTACCAAGAAAAGCTGGGACTCTTTATCTAACTTAATAGGAAAGAAATATATCTGAATGTACTGATGTGAAATTCCCAGTGATACCTGAAGTTACACTTTCCTAAATGACAGGTCAACAGAGGTCTTAGTTTCCTTTAAGAAAGTTTAAATTTCCCTTTAGAAATTACACCAGTTGGCTTTCTGAAATGTTGACTCCCGTTCCTTTGGAGGTATTCCCACCTTCCTCTTTTCCAAAGCTATGTCTGTTAAGTACAAAGACACAGTTCCTGCCTTGAAGAGCTCAGGAAAGGAATGAAGTGTAAAATACAAAGTACTGTCAACCAAAGAGAAGAAGAGGCAAGAACAGAAAATTTTCATTTTGCTTTGGTTGGAAGTGCACTTGTCAGGGGATCAGGCTGCCCAAAATATATGTATTTAACCTGAACACTTATTAAGGATTCCCATGATGGCCTTCAGAATCTTTGAAGGTTCCACAGGAGAGACATGGCAACAGATGGCAAAGGCATGGCAGACTGAATCAGAGAGGACAGCTCAGGAGTACAGAAACGTGGAGGGGAAATGCAGTGAAGGAACTTCACCTGGTGTGTCAGGTATGAGGGCTGAACAGAGCACAGAAAAAAATGGAATCCCCCACAGCACAGTCAAGGTTGCAATCAAGTTACTTCTCATGTGGGAAATAATGCAGTGAAGATGAGGACCCAGGGAAAAATCTGAGAGGACAGAAGCATTAGTGAGGCAAGGCAGGGAAAAAAGCTCTTAAAATTTAGATCCCTATTAGAGGAAAAGACTGAATGAAGGGGTAAAGGAATATGCTCTACACATCCACCAATATTTAAAAGCTAGGGTAAAGGAAATGCTACAGCTTCCTCCCCACTTTCCAATCTGAAACTCCCATTTCATTGTAAAATAGATCAAATTTTTCTACAACAACTAGACAGGACATGCCTGGTTGTGCAAAAACCCTGCCTGCAGTCTGAGGAGAAAAAAAGTGATTAAAAAAAGCATTTAAGACTTGCTATTAACTTGTAAAGCACATGCCCCTGTTTACTAGTCAGTGGTAGATTTCAAGGGAAACTGCATTTCCTCTTGGGGAGGCATTTAATCTGTTTGGGTCTTTTTGGTTGCTGTTCTCTCTTCTCCTCCTTTCCCCTTCTATAATCAGATGGGTTTGTTACATTTCAGAGCTTGCAAGCAAGGGAGTACCACTTATGACTGCTTTAATTTTCAAGAGCTGAGACTCCTGAGCAATCCTATCTCATTCTTGGTGCATCTGGCACTGGGATCATAGTCAGGCTCTGGCAGAGGCAACAGTGGAAGCTTCCCCACGTGCCCCACTCCATCCTTCTCAACCCCTGCCATGAATTAACTTCTGCTGCCCTAAGTTGAACCACAATTAGGCTTGGACATTAAAACCTTGGTACTTCTTTATCAGGTATGGCTTGATTGCTATTTATAGTTGCTGACTTTTTTCCTCTTTAGCGAGACAGAAGCAACTGTGAGCTGAAGCCTCCAAAATAATTCCCCAGTCAGAGCCTGGTGTTTCTGGACAGCCTCCCAGCTGAGGTGCTTTGGAGCCAGTCACTGTCCAGAACACAAATTAAACCAGTTCTGCCCTACAGCTCCAAAGTCTTGCAGGGAGAAAGGTCTTTACATGTAATATGGAACAGGGAGACAAAATGCCTCAATTACAGTCCAGTGGAAATGTAATTGATTTCATTTTGTTCTTCAATCAACCAACACAGCTCCCCACAGCAGCTGGAGCAACTGTAGGCAAAAGAAACATAATTAGATTATCAAGAACAACTTAGACTCCTATATTTCATGAATATTTAAAAGAAATGTATTTATTCATGGAATGAAGTGATCAGACTCAGATATTGCGACTGATGAAAAGAGTCTTTGCAAGGTTGGTAGTTCAGATTCTGCCCAAAGATCCTCTGAACCAAACTGGAATCTGGGTTTTTTTCTCCCAGGTCTTAGAAGTTCAAAGTGAGTATTTTGGTATGGGGGCACAATTCAAATACACAAAACCAAATCACCAAGACACTTCCCATTTGCTTTTTCCATGCCTAATTAAGGCAAACAAAGTTACTTGTCTAATAACTACAGTGTGAAATACAGCTGGCCAAGAGAGTTGGCTCTACTGACACAACTTTCAGGTAATCAAACTAACACACAACTCAGATGTTTCAAGGGTTCATTTTCA
Organism: Anabacerthia variegaticeps; assembly: GCA_035583185.1. Lineage (NCBI taxonomy): Eukaryota > Metazoa > Chordata > Aves > Passeriformes > Furnariidae > Anabacerthia > Anabacerthia variegaticeps. The sequence goes on along the minus strand of JAWWEW010000041.1, from coordinate 55,090,981 downwards.
AACCACCAAACAGGAATTACCGATTCACCATATCCAAGCACATTAATTTATGTATTTATTAACTAATCCCCATCCCGAAGACAAAAAGTCTCTTGGGTCCCTATTAATAGATACCTTTCCCTTCCAGAAAACATTCCAAACAGCCTGGTCTCTACACCCTGCTTCTATTGCCAATGTTCTTTGTCTTTTTCTTGGTTAAGTTCCAATACTTTAGCACTGAAGAGCTTAGTGTAGATGACATGAATTTCATTGTCTCTTTATCTCCTACATGGAAAAATCTCAGAGGTTCAATCCTGAACAAAAAAATACCATCTCTATTGCAAAACTTTCAGTGCAGGTCAAAGCTTTTAAAGAAAAAGTAAGGGAAGCTATTTCCTACAGTGACTCCAGAATATCACAATCTTTACTCTCCATGGAGTAAATTTAGAGCTAAAGATACAGGCTGGCCCAAGTGAAACCAACAGTACCAATATAAGTGACAAGGGATAACCTTATAAATGTATCATGGAACCATAGAAAAATGTGGGTTGGAAGGGACCTTAAAGATCACCTCGTTCTACCCCCTGCCATGGGCAGGGACACCTTCCACCAGCCCAGCTCACTCAGAGCCCCATCCAACCTGGCCTTGGACACTGCCAGGGATCCAGGGGCAGCCACAGCTTCTCTGCCCAACCTGGGCCAGGGCCTGCCCACCCTCACAGGGAAGAACTTCCTCCTAAGCTCTTGTGTAAGTCCCTAAAGTGGACAGTATTTAAAAACGACTGATATATGGGCAAAATTTCCAAATACTTCACCAATAGGTGTTTTTTACTTCCTGGCAAATCCAGAGAAAATAGAAAAAAAAAAAAAGGGGGGGAAAGAGGCTTTTTAAATGACAGATTTTATCAGCTTGTTTTTATACAGCTGCAAGCATATGAATCTGGCCTGTGTTTCATGAATGTACTGGCACATGATACACTTATGACAGCCAGCTGCTGTAAGTTGTTTCTCAGGCAATTCACTCGTGGGGAATAAAGAACAATACAATGGAACTTCTTTTTCCTGCAACCCAATTCTGGATACATTTTCTGACGGACATCTTTAATGCTCAAAAGCTATGGTAATTAAAAAAAAGATCGAAATTCGTGTCACTACAGAAGTTAGAACCTGACACATGAAAAGGTAAGCAGTGGATCTGCAAAATGAAGGAACTGCAAAATTGTTCTTGATTGTGATGGCATTGCCACGAAAGAACCCAGAAAAGAGCACAAGATGCTGGGAGCAGAGAGGAGAGGCAATACAAGATCTATAAGCAATCAGAAAGTGAATAAAAGGCTGCCAGTTAATGTTTTTAAAGAACCTGTGACATGAATAGAAGCCAACAACAATTTGTGACCACAAGAGATGCATTTGGGGCTGCTGAATGTCTCTGAAATATGTAACTGGGGTTTCAGATAAAAGCATTAGCTGTGATACACTCACTAATTTGTCCTGTGGATTCCAGCAGCAACTGTAACAGTTTTATTTATGTTCCACTTCAGGTATAAATGAGCTTTTTTAAACAAGATGATATTTGGATTTTATTCTTCCCTCCTGATTGCAGACTACTAATCCTTTTATACACTGTACCAGGCTGATTACAATATAGTTCAGGCAAAGTAATCAACTTGGACAAATCATGTATGAACAAAAATATCTGCCCATAGCTATACAGCATCATGCATTGACAAGCAGATCTAAGGGAGTGATTGTAGCTCAGGAAAATAAAATTGTAAGTCAGGAGAAAAGGTATGCAATTTTACTATTTTCATGTATTACACTGTAATGTACTTTCATATTACAGGGAATATTTTGTCAAGTTATTATTTATCTTAGGGTTTGTTCCTCACCATTCTGCACAGTATTTACACCACTGTTAAGCAAGAATATAGTGAATTATTCATGTGACTGGCAGAGGCAGAGTCTAAATCAATCACACACATTATTGAGGTGTAGTCTGCACAAGGAGAAATCCTGCACAAAGCAATGGCATGTGGGACCCAGAATCTCTGGTATTGTGGAGGGGTAACAAACTATAGCAGTGGACTGGGAAACAATACATACAGAGAGAGATGAAAGGCAAAATACTGCTGCCCTGCATTGCTGGTATGGGAATCTGGCCTGGAAAATAAAGTTGTGTTATGAAATTCAAGCTTTACATCTGTGAATTACGCTAGTTTCAAGGATGCATCTTTTGCCTTGTTTTTGGAAATCTGGCCAAATGCACCCATAACTTCAGTTTCTTCAGTTTTTAGAAACTGCAATTCACATTTAATGAACCAGAAACATGTATTCTTTCAATGTTCTTTTTTGAACTCAGCACAAACAGACCATCTTCTGGGTCCTACAGGCATGCAGATGTATGGCAAATGTGTGACATCTTTTTACCAGACTCAGAAAACTGCTGTAATACTTTTTCACACACCATTTCTAAGTGGGGCTGTTAAAGTTGCTATTTCAGTTACTCAAACTCTGCTTTAAGGGGAGTTTAATTACTAACTAGACATACCGCAATAAATATTCCACTTGTCCCGTTGAAGTTGTCAATCCAACCCTGCAAAAAAAAAAAAAAAAGAATAAAGAAAAAAGAAAAGAAGAATGATTAGTGTTTCTTTCAAAGGCATGGTGCTTACAGAGGCTTGGAAATGGTGACAGTGCTACAATGGTGTGGTGCAGACAAAGCAGCAAGGGGACACCAGTTTAGGTGGATGCCAGAACACCAACCAGCACCAGGGGATGCACTGTGGGACACCTCATTCTGCCTGCAATTCACCCACCACCACCAAGAACCTAAGTCTGTGTTTAGAACCCACTTCTTTCCTATTCCTTGGCTACAGGAGTAAAGTCTGCCTTTAAACACCAGAGCCCCGGGGCTGTCACACTTGCTGAAAACAGTTGGTGTGTTATTTACCCTCTGACAGACACCACGCAGATGTCACTGGGAGTGATTTGGGTACTCCAGAGAATTTCTAAGGCAAGGAAGGAAAAAAAACCCCAAAGAACCATACCACCCCACTTTTGAAACTCATCCTACTTCAGGCCAGGGAAGCTGCCACTTGTGGGAGCTGGAGTTCAGAGGAATCTGATCTGAAACAGGTTACAACACCTAAGACAGTTCTCTCTGTCTTTCCAAGGTGGGGAGCTTGGCCCAGAGCCTTGGATATATCTCAGCCATCTCTGGCACACTTCAGGCTGCACAGAAAGCCAAGCTGAATTTATGTTGCCTTTCCAATTTGGCTGCACTGTTAGGGCACATTATCCTTACCAGCATATTTAGCTTAATGAATTATTTAATTCCAGAAGTACAGCTGCATTTAATTACTGTGTGCCTGACATTTGTATCTGCAACAGGCCCACTCAAGTGTGAATACAACAGCTACCAACATAAACCAGAGATATTAGTTAACTGCACAGGGCATCACCCAATGCTTTCAAGGACCATGGGAAGCTCAGGGTGCTGACAGGTTGAGCAGACCATGGAAAGACTCAAACCAGGATGCACCAGGACTACAACTGACCCTCAGATCTCATGTTTTGAACACAGAAACCCCCCGTGTGTCTGAATGGACAGTCAGTTGCAAGTCCAGCATTTTGCACCATAACTATCACAGCTCTTATTATTGCTTCACTGTGTTCCTTTCACTTGGAGATTAGAGTCCTTCCTGAAGAGGCCAAAGAAGGTTTGCTGTTCTACTCCAGCACAGGTTCTCTGCCTCTCCCACTTGCTTTCCTATGAACTGGAATAGCAGTTTCTCGAGTGGACACTGCTACAAAGAGGGAGAGGTTCCTGACAGTACCACAGCTCCAGCTGCATCAAAGGGCTCTCCAAAGGGCATTGTCTACCCATGCTTACTGGGAAAGGCTCATGCCAGCTGGCTCCCACGATGGATGGCCTGATGATAGCAATGTTCAAGTTTCCTTTCTCTTGCTGAATCAGGTATTCTGACAAGGCTTTGGTGTAGGTGTAAGTGTTGGGCCATTCCCCAAGCAACTTGGGTGTGATGTCTTGAATGATGGACTCATCCAACCACCTAGAGGAAACACAGACAAAAAAGACTGCTGAGACAGGTATCCTCAGTTAAAACAGATATCAAAGCTATTAAGGTTTGGATTTAGAACAGCTCTGTGCAAGGACTGTTACTTTTGTCTTCAGGGTGCAAAATAAAAGCTGGTGAGCTTCCTGCTGCAATGTCCAGCTCAAATCCAGGTACCTATACAACCTCATTTTAGAGCAAGCTCTTGCCACCTGTAACATAAATACAGCCACAACCTACAGCCTGATGGAGCTCTCCAGCCTAGCAGTCCCACTAGGCAGTACTCATCCTTAGCCAAGACAGCCCCCACACACTCCCAAGTGCATTTCAGGAGATTGTGGGTAACACAGAGTTACCAAGTAATGTAGCATTACAAGGGTCTGAAAAGCTCAAATAACATACTATTACTCCAGTAGCACTATTTACAGTGTTAGTGTTCCTTCTTACAGGTTTTCAAGGTTTTTTTCACACAGAAACAAACACAGAAACTGATGGTGCATAAAAACTCCCAAACAAACTAAACAAAAGAACCCCATCAAACGTGGGGGGGTTTATTTTTTTAAGGTATTCAAGTGTCTAACCCATCAAAAGCAGTTATGCATATACCTTTTGAAAAGCAGCCCTTACCACCACAGTGCTGCAAGCAAGGTCCTAAATCCCTAAGGCTCTTCCCTGGCACACCATCAGGATTTCACAGGTCCTGCCAGGATCTAGGTCTAAAGCACAGGAACTGGCTGTGCTTCCAGAGCCCTCACACCACTGCCAATCCCCAACAGGCTTCCAGCAGTCTGGTGTTACACCACAGAATCAAAGATTAGCTCCTATAATCCAATTTGTAATTAAGTCAACGGACTTAAGAGTTCAATCTGAATGGGTACCCCCTTCCCAGGGGCACTGCAAGGATACTGCAGATCCTCACTTCACCCCTCCTCGTCTTGAGTTTCAGGAACAGGCAAAGGTCAGTGGGAGAGAAATGTCACACCTGAAGAATTACTTGATGCATAAACCCTGCAAACACCTGGTGGCTCAGGTGGCACAGCACTTTTCAGTGCTCTCATCAGGCACAGATGGAAATATTACAGGAAAACTGTAGCACTAGAAAACATTGGTTCACTGAAACTGCAGAACAGTTCGTAGAGGAATTCAGTGAATCTCTCAGTTTTGCAATAAGTTAACAAGAATATGACAGTTTTTAGTAAAAAGATTTTTTTCTTTTTTTTTAAATAAAACAGTAAGGAGGCACAAATATTCTCCTTTGCAAGCCTGGTCCCATGCTTCCGAAACAAGGCATAAGAAGTGTTTAACCATGGAACATGAAGTTCAACTATGCAGAGGTTATAAGCAGCAATATTGACTTCATTTGCAAAGCCTGTTTAGGCAGCCCCTGAACCTCAGGGGCTCAGCTAAACTGCTACTGTTTGAATCTGTGGAGTAACTAATCACCAGCCTACCAAAAGGAGATGTCTGTTTCTGCAGCCTGGAAGAAGACTAGTTTCATTTGGGAACCCAGATTAAGTTGTGTGCAAGTATTCCCCTCCCCCTTTTTTTTTTGGTCTTTTTGAGGTTTTTTGCCTTTATTTTAATAATAGGGTCTAACAGGTTCACATCCTCACCCAGCAAAGACACATGCAGAAATACTAGGAGAAGCAATTTCCCCTTGCCCTCATCCTCCTCTCAGGTCTCTGCATTATTTTAAGTGGTCACCAAGAAGACCTGTCTCATGGGTACCATCCTGCCAGGTGAGTGGATCCCCCAGCATTGCCATCATGGGAGCTGAGCTGACAGTTCAGCGAGGCGAATGCTCCTACCCCTCTGTGACCTACTTTGAAGATTCTGAAATGCCAACTCACAAAGCCACTGCTTTTGCTCGCTGTGCTGCAACTGCCCCCTGGAATGATGCAAATTTAACCAGCAGTGACTTCTTCATGCGCCAAATTACTCTGCCACAAGAAAACATAACTTTCTGTGTTAATCACTTCACATTCACTGTTTCTTGTAAGTGATGATGGATCTGTATTCTCTGCAATAACAAAAACAGTTCTCCTTCAGCTTACACTTCTCCATGCACTGTGTTCCTTACCTCAGCACACCCTTCAAAGCTGATTTCCTTCAGCTTTAGATTAAGGCAAACCATGCTTGATGCAGCAGATTATATGTTTCCCCTATTGGCCTGGCAGCACTTAGAAGTGTGACTTTTGGTTTACACAGCTTAAGCCTAAGGCTTTACTTGCAGGTTAAATATCAAAATACTGAAAACCCAAGATATAATAGGAGGATAAGAACAGAAAAAGAAACAGCTGGGAGTCCTACTTGGGATTTCAGCTGAATAAATAATCATAAGCATATATCAAGTGCACAGCCAAAAGCATCTTTAAATGGATCTGTTACTGCACCCAGTTCTATGATTATCCCTCTTAATGCACTTGCAGAAGAGCACTTTAAGACAAGGCTTGTTTGTGAAGGGAATCTTCCACAGCTGGCTGATGCAAAACCTGACCTGTATTTCTTTCCCTGCCTTTTTGAAGGCAGTTTGTATTGCCTCGTCTGCTCCCCCTCCCTCCTCTTGGAAGGTAACATTCTGATAACTCATCTCCTTTCTCTGAAACCTTCTCTGTCCAGATGTCCACACATTATTTCTTCCACGTACATGGTGAATAATAAAAGGTGTATCTCTCCCATCTTCTTGCAACCCTGCTTCATCTTCCCACTCTTCCTCCAAGCAATCCTCTGCCCTTCAGAACCTCATGGTCTTCTCTATCCTATTCTGCCTATGGCATATCATCCCAGAGACTCTTCCCCTCATTCTCACACTCTGCAGTCCCCATGCATTTCTTTCATGCACTGCCTTTTCTGCCAAACCAGTGACCCTGGAGCCAGTGATTTCCAACAAGGCCCTTCTGGTATCTTTGCTGTGAGCAATTACAATGCTGCAAACACTGGGAAGAAACAGAGCCCACCCCAGCTGAGGGCATGCTGTGATTTCTGTCTCACTGAAAGTACCAGAAGGTGGTCAGCTTCTGGAATAAGGAATGTAGGAAAAACAGTTTAAAAAAATTAAAAACCTAATAAAAAATACCCAAAGAAAACCCACCTGTAATTATGTGGTAAAGAAAACTATCAAAGACCACATCTGAAAACCCACCCTCTGTCATTTCAAACATCATCCTCTCTACTGCACATGCAAGCTACAATAAATGAATTCCTAGTGTCCTACATGAAGAAGTTGAAGTAGCAACCTCTGAGGTACCAGGCCCTCCTGTACATTTCAGATTAGCAGTCAGACCCGTGCTGGTGTCTTTTTTTTTAATCTGGGCCATCAACACTAATTATTTTCAAAGTTGCAAGTGAAGGTAATTTTTGGGGCTGTGAAATGTAATATTGGCAGTGATAAACCCCAAAGGACATTGTAAAACTGAGGCAGTGGGCAAAGAGGTGACAGATTAGCTTCATTTAGGTAGTTCATTTAGGGAAAAGCAATCTATCAAAACTGGTCTTAGGGGTTGCTGAGCTCAGAACCGGCAACCGCAGCTCAGCAAGAGCTCTGGAATCACAGCTGGCAGCTCCATGAAACTTCCATGTCAATATCCAGGCTGGTGCAGTTACCCTAAATATAAACATAAAACACCCAGTGCTACTGCTGAGGACAAGATATCAGGCCAGGCAGTCCATTGCTCTAATGCATTAGGGCATTTCTTATACTTTTAGCACGCTCCACTTACTGAATAAATGATAAATGACAGATGACTACGAGCTGGAAGTAAATATACCCAAGAATATGGGTGACTAGAGGAATTCAAACAGAAAATACTGGTTTGTACTATATTTTCTGGAGTAGTGCTTAGACAGTGAAATTATTTCTTTAGACAAACATTTTTATTTTTTTTTTAATAAAAAAAATCAGTGATTCTCTTAATGGACATTAATTAATCTCATCTCCTGTTACCTTAAATCAAGCAGAAAAATTTTATACCAGCTCTTGGTGTTACTAGTTCACAGATCAATTGCTTATAGCACCCAAGTAGAATACCACTAGAACATTCATGAAAACACACTAAAAGATGTAGGAAAATTCTCCAAAGGGGAATGTTTCCTGGGGCTTTTATCAGCTGGTTTTGTTATTCTTTCTAATTATTCTTCATTTTGGTAAATTCAGTTGAACAAGATTTTCTGTTCTTCCCTTGAAGTCCTGGATTCCCAGTGCCTCAAGTTGCAGGTTCAGGAAGAATTTCTTCATGGAAAGGGGTGCTAAGTATTGGAACAGGCTGCCCAGGGAACTGGCAGAGTCACCATCCCTGGAAGTGTTCAAGTAATGACTGGACGTGGCACTCAGAGTCAAAAAACGTGATCAGTCAAAGGTTGGACTTGACCTTGGAGGTCTTCTCCAATCTTAATGACTCTGTGATCCTCACACTGAATTCTCAAAAAACCCCTTTTTTTGAAATCAGTGAAAACGACATTGTGAAGAAATAAAAATAGTAATATAAGGTACATGAAAAGGTTCAGCTCTCACTAAGGCAGCAAAAGAGCTGCGTGTTACAGAAAGTAGCATCTCCATTCCTGGCAGCAAACACACTCCTGCTGAACTTGATGCTGGGCTCTCATGAAACCAGAAACCTTTAAAAAACCACACAGACATGGCCATAACAGCAGCTACAAAGGAAAATCCCACCCCACACGCTGAGTGAACAACTCACGGGTCTTCTGCAGAGTGGGGGTGATGCAGTTCCTACTTACTCAACTAAATCGAAGAGCTTCTGGGGTTCGGCCGGGGGTGGGTAGATGATCTCCTCGATGCATTTGCGGACACAGTTTGCATAGGCAGTGGAGATGTGGATGAAGGCCTCGAGGTTCTGCATCTGCCGGGCCAGCTCCAGGAGCCGCTGCGTGCCCATGACGTTCAGCTGCAGGGCATGCCTGAGGAGCACGGGGGCAACAAGCAAAAGGGATTTCACTGCGGGGAACGTGTGAAGACTGAGCCTTACCCAGACCCCATAAAGGAAAGGGAACTCCCCGAGGGAAGGAGACCCAGCAGAACAGAGGGCAGCAGTGAAATGAAAGGGCTGAACGAGCTTTCAAAGTGATGCTACTGGGTCTGCTGTTCGGGATATGGAACGTCCCTCAAATATTTTTACTCAGTTGGAGAAGTCAGAAGTAACACTTCACTAACATTTCTAAATCTGACGTATTTGCCACCCCTTCCTGGACATTGCGGTTCCTCTGGTACCCATTCCACATTCTCCTTGAGGGACCGCTGCTAAACTGTTTAAACTGGTTTCAGTAAGCAGCAAAGGGTCCTTAGGCACAGAAAAACAGATTCAAAGAATCACAGAATGGTTTGGGTTGGAAGGGACATTAAAGATCATCTCATCCCAACCCCTGCCACGGGCAGGGACACCTTCCACCAGCACAGGTCACTCAGAGCCCCATCCAACCTGGCCTTGGACACTCCCAGGGATCCAGGGGC
>JAWWEW010000041.1:55032077-55070881 GCA_035583185.1 Anabacerthia variegaticeps | reverse complement strand
GGCAGAGAAGCTGTGGCTGCCCCTGGATCCCTGGGAGTGTCCAAGGCCAGGTTGGATGGGGCTCTGAGCGAGCTGGGCTGGTGGAAGGTGTCCCTGCCCATGGCAGGGGGTTGGAATGAGATGATCTTTAAGGTCCCTTCCAAACCAAAGCATTCTGTGATTCTATGATTTACGAGGACAATTTATCATCTCATCGTTTTTCTTCTGTGCTCATGTCTGATACAAATAGTTTGGCCTTCTCATGCCATTCCACATACATTTTTTGCTATGTTCATCATGACAATGTAATTTTTTGGTTGGTGCTTAGAAGAAAAGCACTAAGCCAGGGTACCTCAGCTTGTGAAATATCTGCTTCCTTTCCTTGCTGTCACTTAACTGTGATCACATTCTCACAGAAAGGCTACGTGGAGCACACACAGCAAGTAAACAAACTGGAAAATTACTGGGAGGTTTTCAGAAGGTAATGCAATTCAGAAGACTGACAGAAAAAGCAGGGATGCTACTAGAACTGAAGGCACTTGTGAACAACAAGACCAAACCAGTGAAGAAGGAAACAGTTGAGATTCTAAGAAAACATCTAAGAAGGGATGACTTAACCACTATAAACCGATTTCCTCAAGTGTCACTATTCCAAGAAAGCAAGGAAGTACAGAGTTACAAGTAATCCTTGATTTCCATCCAAGGAGTCTTCAGCTTAGGGAAATTAAAACTTCTTTAAGAAGATATAACATCTGTCCAAATAGTGTCAGCTACTTACAATGCAGTCTGGCTCTGCAAGTCCTGGAGACAAACAGTTAATGTTAAGAATTAATGCCTCTGATTATGGCCCTTTCTGGAAGAAGCCATGGAAACCCTCTGCCTATGGCTGCAGAAGCCCACACGCAAGCCTGACACCTGGAATCACAGCTCAGACCTTCTCTCTGAACCCAACCTCTTTGCATGTTATACAAAATCTGGGCTGCTACCTGTATTGGAGAACTCTTTTTTAACAAAGCCTGGATCCATTGGTTCTGCCCATGATGAACACTCTTAAAACTCACCTCTTCCTGGCATGGGTATTAAAAAAAAAATTCAAAAAATTAACCCAACAATTCCACTGAACGTTGTCAAATTCTCTGGGTGTAAGGAAAAGGCAAATCTGGCATGATTTGCCCATGAAGTCTGCACCAGCCTCTTGGCACACATCGTCCTCCCTCCTCCACCAGCTTGGGTCTCATCAAGCAGGAGGTGTTGTCTTGTTTCACAACAAAGATACCTGTTGTTAGGAGGGCCATTTAACGTCAGCCTGTGATAGTAACACATCTGCCAGGAGCAGATGTCGCCACTTCCCGGTACAAAGATCAGAGATTTGCCACAGATGGCTCGGTTACACCACGTGGAATTTCCCCCCCTGTCCTCTCGCCGCAGTTGTACCTGACTAGAATGTTCCGACAGGCCTGATGGCAAGAGACAAGACAGATGATGCTTTGTGCACTCTGGAGGAAAAGATGAGTTTTGTTAGCAGTCAGGTAGGAGTTGATCTGCCTTTTTCTTTCTCTCTCTTTTTTTTTTTTTTAAGTGGTAGAGAAATTCAGATATTTTAGTATGTAAGGAAATGCACAGATCTTATAGAGGATCAAGCAAGCCATATCAAGTGTCCATAAGCCAGGCTCAGGTTTTAGCTTGCTTTGGCATCCCAGAGACTGTTGAAGGGTAATCAACAAGCCTGACTTACCATCTCTGGCACTCCTATTAATTGTTCCAGGCTAAACCCATAACTTTAAAACTTCCTGACCACAGGATTTGTGGCTCAAGACATCCTTCACACTGATATGCAGTTTTCATATAATGTACATCCATCAGCAGAAATATTACTTTTCTCTGCAAGTATATTCCAAGGGAGACCAGGAGGAGAATTTGTGTAAGCTGAAATGGAATTCCTGTTTGCTGTATGTCCTGCCTTTAGCCCCCAGATTTAAATGGCACCAATTAATTTTATGCTACCCAGTCCATACAAGGTAGAAAAGTGAGTATTTGGGCTACACATCGGGTGTAGAAAATCACTTGCCTATGTGTCACCAGAATAAGCCACATTTCCAACTGTGCATGGCCAGGAGTTGAACTTTGATCGTCTTTGTGGGTCCTTTCCAACTCAGGGTATTCTATGATTCTATGAGCAACAAAAAGTTGTTTGTACACAAAAGCCTCCCCATCTGTCTGAGTGGGGATTATTGGTAATAAGCCCATGTCCTTGGCCCAAGTCCCACGAGGTTATAAATTCCTTTAATGCTTTAATCTACCATTGAAAAAATCCTGGCAGAAGGAGTAGGGAAGAAACAAACAGAACATACCCCAAGCAACTACCTGCACTGAAAGGCACTTTTCATCCCACACAGTGGGTTTCAGAAACAGGAAACACACAGTGTTCTGCAGATACTACTTGCATGAGGCTATACATCCTAACTATATATTTAACTGAGGGAAGTGCAACTACTTCTCCACCTGTTCTGCTATACTCAGTAGAAGCAGCCCATCTATTTCACAGATTACTTGGGGGAAAAACCCCCCACAATATTTAAAGACCTGCCCAAACTACTGTCAAGTTAGGATGTCTAGGACAAGCAGCTTTCTGTACACCTACCACAATGTGATAAGGCATATGCAGGACATCCTGATGGAGCACCAAGCAATGACTCTAAAATGAGGAAAGTGATTAAACCAGTTCAAGGACAACAAAACTGCAGGAGCACAAAACCAGAGTGTGAAAAATGTGTCACTCTGGTGCTGTGGTATGCAGACTGTGCACGAGAGAAGCAACTGCTTGTGCTTAACTAGAACTAGGTAAAAGAGTCAAAGCTGAAATAAAATGATCTGTCTTAGTGAGTGGATGTGGTAGAATGATGCCAATATGAACTGGATGCTGGTAGGGCAGTTCTGGGGTGTAAAGTCTTCCACAGTACCCAGGCAACCATATAAGTAATACTATACAAACTCAAGACTCCCTTAGTAACAGCACTGAAAAAATCCACCAAACTTGAGTATGGATGCAGCAGAAAATGGGACTGAGTGGTAAAAAGGTAACTGGAGATAAGACTGTTTACTTGGGAGGAGTTTGACAGAGAAAGTGAATTGCAAGGGTGGTGAAAATACAAATCCAGAAATAGAAAACAGGGAGATAAGATATAAAATCAGGTGCAGAATAAAGCAAGACAGGGTTTTTTTTTGTTACTAGGTGTGTGATCACCTATAGGTGGTGATGAATCCAAGTCCACAGCGATGCTGAAAGGATCCCTACTGGATAACCTGCTGGAGCATCCATCATGTCTGAAAGACTTGGTGTATGAGAGTGGAAAAAGAAGGGATAGACTTACAATGGGAAGGGGAGATAAAATTATAATTCAACAGTAGTTGGGTGTGATTCATAATCCTTATGAATGAAAATTAGTACCTTTATAGTTGTGTGTGCTTTTAGATTAAGTACCTTTTAATTGCTTTATTAGTCTCTTTGTTTATTGCTTAGTTTAAAACCACCATAATATCGTAATTCAGTTATGCCTCAAGCCTGGAACCTGAAGAGGAGGGTCAGGCTCCTGAAGTAACATATGGCCCTCTTTGACTCACCAGCCTGAAAGACCAGCCCTATCCATCAACCAACAGGGAGAGTCTTCACCCACCTCCGGGTGGAAGCTCAGACTCACGCCAAACCAGTCTCTGTGTCCATCCTCCCATCAAATGCCACCTGTAATTCACAGGCTCCAAAGCACTCGTAACAGAATGAGAAAACACTGATCTCTGTGTTCCCTGATCTTCTCATGACATTTCTGTTCCTCACGCTTGTACAGGAAAATGTCAAGCCCACTGGTGTATTGTGATATAAAGGAGATTCTGGAATAGTTTCAGGGTGTCATTCCTGTCAGCCTGAGGGAACCATGACAGCATGAGCAGATCTTTCCCACTTGAAATCATAACTGTGATGGAGGGACTCTCACATGCTGCTGGTCCTTCACTTTCCCCTGTGCTTTTCTTTTGTAGGACCCTTTTCTGGTACTGCAATATCACTTAATTAATTTCCACCTCTTTGGACCCCCATGTACCACCCACAAGTTGTGGTCCCCTGAGCAGCCATATGGGGAAAGCAGAAATACTGCTGTGCTACAGCTGCAGAAAAACATCTCTGAAGTGGTACGTGCCCAAGTGGTGAACTTGTGTCTTCTCCAGTAGCATCTGAGCTAATGGCCAAGTTTGTCACATACAGATTCCTCTAACTTCAGATAAATGCTGCTTTCAAACTCATTTTTACAGCAAAACGGTTTTAACTCACCAGTTTAGTGGAGCTCCGAGGAAAGAATGATGAAAATCATAGTCCATGCAATTTCCCTTACACTGAACACTTTATGGCAGCTCACCCCAGCGTTCAGTTTTGGCATCTTCTCTCCAGGGATAATAGCACAGCTATTATATTCCCATCATTTACTCAATTCATCACTCAGAGCATTTCAATTTTGTCTAATTCAGAGAGAGTAAAAACGTACTAAACCAAGAATATCTTCTTCCCTTTTACACTGGAAGAGATGACTCTCCAAAACACTGTGTTTCCTCTCCTCCCACAGGCCTAAAAGCATCTCCCGAAAAGGCTCAATTTATATAATAATATCTGATCATCACTCCCTGAACCACAAGAAATAACAACTAATACACAACACTGGCAATGCTGGAGCCATCTGTGTCCTGTGAAGAGTGGAGAGCAGTGCCATTGCAGAAACAGAAGCTCAGGAGATCAGCCCCAAGATTAAAGCCCACTTCCAAAGGGATGCTAATCTACATTTGGGGTTGCAGCTGTGGAGATGTGCATTTCCTTGCATGCTGCTACTCAAAAGACCTTGCCAGTTTAGATATAATTCTGCCAGGCCAGATTCCAATTCTGAAACATCACTGCAGGATGTTTTGTAGGGAGAGCCTTTAGCCCTGCAGTTCAGCATCAGTTATTGTAGCCAAGAATGGTTCAGAGCACACACAGTCATTTATTTTAAAATGGGCATTTTTTTTTCTGCAATGCCAAAGGGAAGGAGAATTAAGTCTCAGACTGCTTAGCACTGCTTCTGTCAAACCCATGTGAAACTCTGCCTTGTCTGCTACATATTTAGTGTTTGAGAATTTCCTACTACACTGCAGTCAGCTCTAAATTGAAAAGTTCACTGTGGATATGGACTTTGAAATAATCTCCCCTGAGCTGTGCTGGGTCTGCAGGCCTAATAGACCTAAAATTGCATTTCAGTCAATACAGCAATCAAATGAGTCCTGTAAAAATACTGCCACATAAGAAAGGGCCACTTAATTTAACCGCTTTCTGTTCTCACACTGGTAAAATTGAGATGCTGCTTATCTAATTCCCAGCTGGTGGGATCATTAAATGCCCTGAAAATGCAACACCAACGCATCAAATGGCTGGCAAGGAGCTCTGAAGAAGATTACTCATGACTGAGCAATAGCCCACAGTCCTGGGTACTTCTTTTCTGGGAAAACCTCTTTCATGGGGAGAGACTTTAATCCACCCACTCTGCAACCTGGTGTCAAGAAATTGTTCTGCATCGGTCATGAAAGTCGTTATCAGCGCCGATAATTAAACCATGACCTTTAAGGGATAACTGTGAGTGGACAGAAATGGGCTTAACTGAAGAGATTTTGGTGGGTCTCTGGGGTGATGTTTTCTGAAATCTTTCTGTGCACAAACCAGCACCTCCCGGGGGAGCTACAGAGAGGGGGCACTTCACAGGCAGGCAATTACTGTCACACCCCTGCAGTTCCCACTGCTCTGCAGCAGGACACACCTGGGACAAACAGGCAGGACAGTCTCCTGCTGCTCCAGTTCCTCCTATGTTTGGGGATCTACATAACAGGGCATTTGCCCAGTGAAAAGTGCTGGCCATAGAAGGCAGCCCAGGCAAGGCAACCACATCTGAATTGCTACCAGTGGCTCAAAAGTACCTACCAGCCATCCCAGGTGTGGTTTATGACTGTGTTTTTTCTCTCCAGACCTTTGCAGTTACTGAATAAAAGCTAGACTTATGTTGATGTCCATCAGAAATTCCCAGTCGTTTCCTATACCACCTTCCAGGAGACAGACACAAATCTGTGGATGCAAAATTTCTCCTATGGCAGAATTCTTTTTTTTCCCTGGGAGTTTTGAGTGTCTAGTTTTCTGCCCTCGTGCGCTCAATGATAAATACATCAGCATTTAAAAAATAAACAGTTTATAGAATTCCCTCCATAAAAGAACTGTTAAAAAGCAATTTCCTTACCAGGGAGAAATAACACTGTCAAGCACACAAGCAGCCTTGCTTCATAAGTTCGTTTTTGTATTTATATTATGGTTATTTTTCCTATTTCTGTTCATCAGCAAATCAGCTTGATAGATTAATTCTTTTTTGAGAGTTGGTCTTAGTCACTGGAGCCTGTTCACCAAGAACCATCTGTTCCCCAAGATCTCCCTCCCACACACCATGGCAGAATTACGCCTACAACCAGTTTCTTCTATTAGGAAAGAAACGACTATAACAAGCTGTGTGACATGAGTCCCTTGGGAGGCAACACAAGAACTTGTATCTTTCTTCATAATTATTACAAAGCATGTAAATGCAATACCCATTAGTCAAGGACTGACTGGAGGGTAAGTGAACCTGCCTACCCTTCCCTCCCAGTCAAAAGTTTCATCCTAGAAATGATGCTCTAAGCCACAGTGGTACAATCACAAGCAACAAATGAGGAAATCTGTCCAACTTCTGTTTGTCAGCCACCTGAGAAGCATTTAGGAGAGAAAACAGGGTGTTTTGATTGTTTTCCTCTTCATGAAAAATGGAGACAGTCTGATCACACAGCCTGTGTCAATGCCTGGGAATAGCTCTGCTCACACCATGCCTTCCAGCTGAGGACATGGCTCTTGTTTGGGTTTTTTTTTAATGTGAAAGTACATCTTGAAGGTTTCCCTGTAGCAAACTTAAGTTAGGGAGGGTAGCTTGCCTAGAGTTTAACACACTGACCTGGGATCTAGATATGGATTTAGCAGCTCCAGCTCCCTGCTCCACACTAATTGCCTATTCCCACTGTCTTGCTACAATACCAAAAGGTCAAGACCTGTGCAAGAAGTGGGAATGGGGAGAGACTGAAGGATGTTGTGCCAGCTCTTCTTGCCCTGCCACAGCCTGGGCCCTGAGTTCACTGAGTGTGTTTATGATGCCCCTCAAATTCCTTCCTCTGCCTCTAACCTTTTCGTGATCGTGCAAAAGTCTCCTAATCTTTCTGGCTCAGACTCACCCCATCTACCTTTCCTAAGTAGGTGTCTGGGAGAGTTTAATCAGATTAAACTGAAAGAGCTAACAGATCTATTATGAAGGTGTCATCTCGCATGAAATCCATTACATCTGCCAAATAACAGCAATGAGGTGTGGGCCTTATTCTGGGGAGCTCATCCCAAGTGCAGGATGCAGGCAGAGGAGAAGCTGGACTTTAGCCTGCATTCAGAAACCAGGATTAAGTACACCCTGGGTAGCTGTCACCTTCACTTCTGTCACTCAAGCAAGAAATGGACAAATTGCAGTGTGAGGGAGTAAATACATGCCATGCCTCAAACAGAAAATAAACTGGGAAGGAGAAAACGAATTGCTGTTTTCAGATTAAAGGCAATCCTACTGAAGAGACAGCACTTCTCTTTCAGTTTACCTATTTCATTCAGCCTCTGAAGTGACCTGCTGAACCAACTCCCTGGAGAAGTGCTGCTGGCCTCAGAGAAAATCTAATCTCTTTGAACAAAATGTTAAAGCTTTCAGGATAGAAATGGCATTTCTTGGCACCTCCTCTTCCCAGTGCTGCAGCTCAGAAGCCCTGGCACCTTTTGGAGCCAAAATCCATCCTGCCTTGCTGTTAAGAGTGAATACTAAAGAAAAGAAGAGAAAAGGACTGCTGAGTAAATTAAATACAGCTCCTGTCAGAGCACAAAACGAGGTGTAGGCAGAGAAATTATCCAAGGGCACAAGAACTACTGTGCAGCAGCAAACCTACCATGTATTTGTTCTTGGCCACCATCTGACACAAGCCACAAGAAATGTTTCAAAGAAAGATGTAAATCTGCATCAGGCAGCTGGGAAATCACATCTTCCCAGTCAGGTCTCATCATGGTTTATAGAAGGAAGGGATTGGTTTAAGTGTTTAATTTACAACACTATCTTGCTATATATATCTTGCTTGTAATATATATTTTTACCCACACAAATGTTTAGTACAGCTTGAAGCCTCATTTAATTGCGTCAACATAATACATAACTAAATTTTAAAATCTAGTTACTCTTTAGTAACATACTCTTTCCTTCTTCAGTGCTGAACTTGCTTTTACTCTCACTGAATGCTCCCTTTTCTGGACACTGAGCTTATCTTATTTTGGCTTTATTTTTAGCATAGATGTCTTTCGCCACTCTGGTTTCATGTTCTGCTGATTCCCCTGATGCCAGGGATTTGAACCTCTCTTAGTACCTGAACAATCTGGAGCCAGGCACACAAAGCCGACTGCTTTCCTAGAGAGCATCTGCATTCCAAGGAACTCACTGCTTCCATAGGTGCACAGCCCATGGAAAGCAAACTGAAAGAGAGATGCTCTCAAAGTTACATGAGTGGCCAGGGAATGACACTGATTAAATGTCTCTCGACCTTCCCGATTAGGTCTGAGGCAGAGGGCTAACTAAAAGCCTCCAGACATGTATTTCGGATTGCAAATAGGTTTTCTGATTAAATGTTTCATTAATACCTATTACGTAGCCCTTTTCTTCATCAAGTTCTTTAATAATGAAGAGCCATAAAATTTTTCAGAGAAGGCAACAGACACACAGATTTGAAGTGACGTACCCAAGGTCACCTAAAGAAGCACCAGAAGAACTGGAAGGAGACCCTGGCTATTTTAAAGCCTTTTAAGAGGTCATATGCTTTCCTTAACTAGGTGCTTCTTTCCTCAGAGCTGCCATCTGAGGGCCAAATTAATAATAAAACTATGGCACTGCTCAAATTTGTGTTTTAAAAAAATACAGCACATGTTTAGGATTAGGAATATTATTATCTCTTGTAACTGGAGCATGAGAAATTGTATTAATAAAGGCAAGATACATTGGGAAGAACAGTAAAAACCTTGGGTAACAAGCCTGTGGAAGAATCTATTCTTTCCTGTAGGTAGCATGTGCTCTCCTCTGACACTATTCATTTCTTTCCAGTTGTGCTGGGACAGCACAGAACCCCAAGGAGAATGAAGGGACAAGCACATGGGTGAGGCAGAGGAATGCGAGCCCCAGAGAGCAGCAGCCCCTGACAAGGGATTTAAAGATGCTCTTAGCTGGAGAATGCTGCTGTTTGCCTCCAAGCAGGCTGGGAAGATCACTCTTTCCAGCTCCAAGGCTTACAAAGACAGAGGGTACAAATAAGACTGCTTTGCTCCTCATACCTTTCAGCCCCCAACAGAAACTGTGTTTGACCCGTTCTAATCAGGAGCTACCATTTATCTGGAGGAAAACTGCCCAGAGGCAGCATTCCTAATGTGTCCACAGAGTTAACACAGACAGGAAAAGTGGAAATTGCCACTTGGTGATCCAGGGGTTTCATCCAAATAAAAGGGAAGAGGTGAAAACTGTCCTCAGAGAGGGACCAAGCAGTGATTGATGTGTGACTGAGGCAGACACTTGCAAATGAAATAAACATACGTACAGCAACTAAGGCAGACAAAGAATCAAAAGGATCTTCTCTGCAACTCACAGATGAACTCAGAGGCAGCTGTGTCAGCTCTTGTTTGGTGCAGAACAGATCCCAAATCAGCACTGTAATGGTACATGAAAAACACGTAGAGAAACAATCTCAAAAGCACCTCTTCAAGAGTTTTTAGTATTGTCCATTTTGTGTAAACAGATGGACAACATACAATTGCATTAGGCTAAATGTTTATCAGTGCTATAAACAGCAGCAGGGAACTGATGCCTCGGGATGGCCAGAGCTTGTTTCGCCATGTCCATTCCAGCAGGAGGTTAATTTTATTGCAGACATAAGCAAGGCTTTGGTTAGCCACACCTTTGGGCCTCTAATATCAAAAATGTTTTCTGGCTCTTGCAATAGTTGCTCAGTTGTTCCCCACTCGTGACAAATAATGCATTCACCACATTCTCTAAAATATTCTTCTGGAACCTCCCAAGGAAACCAACCTTACTTTTTATTTTGTATTGTATTACACACCACTGCATTTCTTCTGCAACTGTTTCTGCCCAGCACAAAGGGCAATTTCACAGCATGTATTTCTGTGTCAAAGTTGTGACTTCTACCTAAATTATCGGCTTTCTCCTGCTGTCACTGGGGAAATGTTCACCTTTGAATCAAAACCAATGTACAGATGCACAGGAACACAGAAACACGCCCCTGTTTACATGCACCTACTTCAGGTTATTCCCTTCTATTTAAAACACACAACGGCACACATGGAGAGTTAATATCACATACAATTGGCTTCTCAGTTAAACTGAAAATTTAACATGAGAGAATTTGGTTTTCAGCCTTGTTTCCAAGGAAACATTTCCAGCTACTATTGGTGGAGGTTACAGGTTGACTGTCAAGCCCACGATTTCCTTTGTTCCCGGTCCATCAGTTTGATTTCTTTTATCATCTGGTCTCCCCTACTGAAATACATGCTAGTATAGGGGGAAGGGTTTCATAATACATGCAAAATATTCACTGTTTCCCAAACAGCCTCCCCAAAAGAGAGACAAAGCAGTAGCAGTGATTCAAGGAGAATAAATGACATGAACTTGTCTGAATTAATTTAAAATGGGATATCCAGATTTGTATACGTACACACCTAGCAGTGTTGATAAATATCTACTGGAGATTTACCCCTAACAAGCAGATGGGCTCCCACATTGCCATTTACAAGACTACAAATACATCCTGAAAACAAAAATGAAACAAGGATGAAATCAGGAATACGTGCAATGTGCCATTGCTGGGGTGAGATTTTATAATCCTTTAGAATACCTGCATTTTCTAAAATCAAGGCATTAGAGATGACAAGGACTGCAGAAAGCCAACCACCAATGTCACTGCTCTTTGAAGGTGAGGCCATACACACTGGAGTGCACACAGGAGAGAAAACAGGTCCCAGCCCCACAGGCAGACACTGTCCTGGGCACGGTGCCTTGGTCTGGAACCTTCCTGGCTTTATTTCTTATCAAGAAAGTGATTGCTGCAGAGGAAGAGAAGGCAGCTGGCTATTTTCATGCAGCAGAAATGAAGCCTTGCTCGTGGTGCCTAATGAAATTATACAGACTCAAAGATACGTCAGTGCTTCTGTTTCTACTTCTGTCCTCACTCTGCCTGCTCTTTCTTTGTGCCTTGGCAAGGAAAAATACACTATCTGTGGCAGTTCCCCTCTTGTTCCCAGGTGGAAGGAGACTGGACCCCTCTCCTCCTCTCAGGACATTCACATGAGCTCAGACTGCAATATTTTTGCACCTCTTTACCTGTTCCAAAACTGCTGTTGTGGTAGAAGTACGGCTCTTTTTAAAGGCTATTAACCATACCCTTCAGATATTCCAGAAGATTTGTAGGACCCATGCCTATGGAACACTCAGTCTCCCTTTTTAGCTGTTTCAGTCATAAAATATGGACATACAAGATGGTATTGTTTTTCTGGGTTTTGTTCAACAGGCACACCTCGTGTCCCCCTGGTCTGCACTTTGCTCTTATCCACGAGTGTGACTGCCCCAGCTCCTGCTTTCTCTACTCCTCTCCTTCCACCAAAATTGTGCATCAGTAAACACCTTCCCCTGCTTTGTATAGTACATATGCGATTGAAAAAAGCTCAGAATTTCTCTTCTTGGCCATGCTCAGCATCTCCAGTGTCCTTCCACCCTATTTTCAGGATTCCTTCAGCACATGCACCCAGGCATGATTATGGCAATCAGGAGCTGAGATTAAGGATAATGACCCAGGACTAATAGCCTCAAAATTGGAGCAAGACATGCCCTGCTTGTGTCAAAAGCACAAACACTGATGGTGCTGTGAGCTGAATCTGACCTTGTGAAATGGCCACCTTGATTCCTACAGAGCAACACTTACTCTTTGGATTTTCCCTTTAGACATCTGTAATTTTGGATTACCCAGGATAAAGGTGAAACTCTTCCAATCATGTCATCGAAACAGGAATGCCAGAACATCACAAGGGCTCACCTTTCTCTCCCAGGTGAGAGATATTTCAATATTATGAAGAAATTGTGGGTAGCATAAGAGCACTGTAATAGTTTGACACTAATCAACACTGAAATTGCTAGAGAAATAAGAAGCTGTCATTTTGCTTAAAGCCTGCAGCAGAATTCACTCAGTTCATAGTGAAGTGAACATTATACAGGTTCATTTATTTTATGCATTTCAGTTCTTGGCGTGACATGCTGAGATATGAGCGTGTTTGCAGCGTCCCTCAGGAGATGGAGCATGTCCATCAACAAATACCACTGTTTATTTATGGTTAATATTTTACAGCAATAAACATTAAATACATTCCTCTTTGATAAGATAACAATCTGAGGGCAACACCTTCCCTGTCAAGGCTCCCAGGAAAATGATAACCTTTGGAACACATCAGCTGCCTGATGTAAAAAGTGAGAACTGTCTCCATCAAACAACTCAGTAACTGATCTATATCTTTCTGACTACAACTTATCATGGAGATACACACTTCTTTCCAGGAAGACACAAGCAAACACAGGGTGAGCTCAACGTATCGAGATACTGATGTGATGAAGTTCTGCTGGAAAGTTTTCCCACCTGGACTCATCCCAAACCACATAGCATTATTCTGGCTGGTATCCATGGGCTGCATGGCTACTATAGCTGCAGTGCACTTCAACTGTGTACTTCACTTGCTGTTTTGATGCTTTCTGTTCTACAAGGCAGTAAATTTTACAAGTTTAGTTCTCTTTTTTATTCCCCCCAGGACTGCTAAAGCCTCTCAGATTCATATTATGGCATTCAGGTGAGCGACACAGTATCTTGAATGTCTAGGATGCGGCATCAGTGTGCATGTGTTCTTCTGGGGGAAAAAAAGGACTGTTTATCATTCTCAGATTGAAATGAATAAAAACAATGTTGGAAGGAACTTCATTAAGATCATCCTCTGTCTTAGTGAAATCCCAAACTTTGACACTATTGACTATGGAGTTCATGTTGTAGCTGCATCTGGAAAATACAAATGTACCTAAGCTGGTTGATTTGTGGAGATTACAATGCTGGTTGAAATCTTACTCGATTCTGAAACATCAGTTTGGGTGCTTGTGCTCTGGAGTGAAATACATAAACACAGGAGATAACTAGGTCATGAAGGTTAGGCAAATCCAAACCACAGCAATCAGAAACTAAAAGAGAAAGATGAAAAGAAAGGCAAGAAATAGATTTCTAGCACAGTCGTCCAGATACCAGGAAGAGAGTGACACAGAAAACATTGCCTGAGAAAAGGAGAGCAAATAGTTAATCCCATTTGGGAAAAAGGGCAGCCATTTGAGAATAAGGGATGTGGATTATGCTGACAGGAAGACATATGGAGCACTACTGAATAAAGGACTTTGCATCATCCTAAAGGGAAGTGATGTCCTGGGAGGGTCATGAGGCCCTGGCACAGGTTGCCCAGAGAAGCTGGAAGTGTCCAAGGCCAGGCTGGATGGGGCTCTGAGCAACCTGGGATAGTGGAAGGTGTCCCTGCCCATGGCAGGGGGTTGGAACAAGATGATCTTTAAGGTCCCTTCCAGTGCAAATCAGTCTATGATTTTCCTCCTCTAATTTTCCCCATTTCCGCATCTGCCAAGATGTGCTAAAATGGCAAAGAATTTTACTTACTGCTGACTGTAGTTGTTGAGGTGCAGGCCATGGGAGGGACAGGTGACCTGGCAATTCTGGGAGCCAAAGGAAATGTTTGGAGATGGAACCAAGCAGGCCATGGTTGTAGGATCTACACATCATTAAACAACAAAACAGCAGCAGAGCTGGACACGAAATTTGGGTCAGAGCTGACTTGGAAATGGTGCAGCTAGAATTACTGATGTTAGAGTGATGTTGTGATCAAAACCTTCCCTGGAGATTGCTGGCTTAGTAGAAAGTGGAGAAACGGGTTGCTGGGCCCCAAAGCAGCAAATCCTGCCTGTCAGAAAGAAATGGCAAAAGTAACAGAGGAAGGGCAGAAAGGATGATAATCTCCCAAGCTTCAAAAGGAAGGGCTGAAAGGCAGGATTTTGGAAGGATGACAAAATGATTTACTGCTTCCATGCCCTCCTGAAGCTCAAGGTCTCTGTGCTGCTAAGAATGGTTACTGTCCTCTTCCTCAATGTACTGTGCACATGGAAATATTTGACAGGGAAGAATCTAATTACGATTCCCTAAAGGCTCAGAGACTCTCCATTGATAAAACTCCATCAAAATCATACAGGCACTACTTTAACAATTCTGAACTGCAGTAAACTTGATTTATTCTGTATTTCTTTGCTATTCAGGCTGCAGTGTACAGAGTCCCGATGCCCTTTGAATATTGCTACCAAAACCAGTCCGTTGGCTTTGATTTGTATTTCTGCTCACAATGAAATAAAACCAAGCAAAATCAGCATTCAGGGGTTTCAGCAGACATCAAGCTTTGAAAGGATCAGGTATAATAGGTTAAAAGCATTAGAATGAGACCAATATCTATGGAGAACATGCTATAACCTATTTTCAGCACATGCAAGACTTCACATATGAGAAATTTTTCCCCCTCTGAACTTCTGTGCCTTGATCTCCTGTGTAACCTTAGTATAAATCCTTTAAACAGATTATATTTAAAGAACCACTTATTTGATGCTTGTAAGAGATTCTAAAGCAGTATTTTGGCAGGTATTTATAAAGTGATTAAAATCTATTTCATTTACACAGAGTAAAAAAAAGGATGATCATCTATTTTGACAATGGATATGAAATGGTAAGGACTAATACTTTAAATTGGTGGAAAGATAGGAATCAAAACCTGACTGTCCTTTCTTTAATGGACATAGCAAGAGCCCTGTGTAGAGAAAATCCCCTCCCTGAAGAACGTGCATGATGACAACATGTAGCAGATGGAGGAACAAAAAAGGATGGAGATGAAGAAGTCTTGTCTCTCATTCTTTGGAGCAAGTCTGTATTTTCCCTGCTTATCTGTCTGGATGAGCCCAGTCATGTTACACATCCCTCTCCAAATTCTTACCTACAATATGGATTATCTCTGCAGGCTATTTCTGTATCTCACCACAATGTTTATGAAATTAATAGTTACGTGTAAGTGTATTTATGGTTCTTTGCCCTCTCTGCAAAAAAAAAAACAAACAAAAAACAAAACCCAAACCCAAAAAGCCAACTCAAACCCACCCCAGCTTTTCTACTATTTCAAAAACAATAAAACAGTAAGCCCTATTTTCACATAGGAATCCCCTGGGTATCTCAGAGAAGGCATGTTGTGGGTTAGGACTCAGCTCTCCAAAAGAAGCAGCATACTCCTAATATCACATATGAAGTTAAGAGCCACACCTCTGCCACACGTCCTTAGAAACGTGGGTAGCTTGCAAAGTGTACCTGGAAAGCTGAGTTGCACTTTGGGCATGAAGCTTGATAGAGAAACCAGCTGGCAGGAGCATATTTGAACAAGCAGCCACATAAATGAACTCTAAAGCACGTTCTGATTATCTTTGATTGTGCAACGTGGAATTCTGTGGCTGAGTAGGAGCTTCTACCCACAGCATTGGAAAAGACTCATGGCTTGGTATTCTTACACTGGCATATTATCCTCCATGTCCCACACTATCATAACATCTTTTCTAGCTTTAGGCACCCAAAACCTAGGAATTCAGTCTAAAATGCTGTCTACATTACACACATGTGTACTTAAGCCACCCTCACTCCTTTTGAGAGCCTAAGTCTAACTCCATTTTTTCACTGACAGCCTTCCCTGCCTTCCTGTCTGTTCCATGGCCACACCAGGAGCTGAACTGGCACAGGCAGGAGTTTTCAGCCAGGTGGTGGAGTTTTTCTGCTGCTGCTGCCAGATTTTGGTGCTGGGTTTTGTGCAAGGGATGGAGGCTGGCTGGGGGGTTTCAGTCAGAACAGTTGCTTCCCTGATTTGTTCTAACTATGTCTAAGGGCTGACAGCAGCACGTGGGAAGCAGCCAGATCATGTGGCATCTGGAGAAACCATCCTTTTTGGTGGTGTCAGAAGGGACTTTGAGTGGCTCAGGTCATTCATGAAACTGCACCCTTTAAGTAAATGCTTCTTCTAGAAGCTAAAGCTAGAGAACATCAACCCTGCTCTTACAGGTCTTTGGGTTAAAAAAATTAGAACTCATGAAACCAAAGCTCCCTTGCTTGCTTTCTGCTGACACAGGTCCAAGAAACCTTGCTCCAGGAAAATGCCCGAGCAGGTATTTTATTTAAAGCATGTTTGTTGAAATGGGAACTCGGTGCAAGTTCTATATTAGGTCAGCTTTTGTCACACTGCATCTGGAAGCTGCACATCTGGTTCATCCCTCACTGAAACAGGGAAAATCATTCCCATTTATTTGACAGAAGGGGCAGACTGAAGCTTTGAATCATCTAGATATTTAAACAGTTGTCCTAGAGGAAGAATATGAAGTTCTGATATGTATCTCACATCTTCACAAGTCCCTCTTCAGCTCCTCTTCTCCAGGCTGAACAACCCCAACTCTCTCAGCCTTTCTCCATATCCCACAAAACCAGGTCTATCATTTCCTCACAGAGAGGGCCCACATTTTCCCTAATCTTCCTTTTACCACTGATGTACCTATAGGAACTTTTCTCGTTGCCCTTGACATCTCTGGCTAGGTTTAATTCTGTCTTGGCTTTGGCCTTCCTAACCTGATCCCTGTCTGCTTGAACAGTTTCTCTGGATTCCTGTCACTGACTCCACTTCCTGTAGGCTTCCTTTCTGTGTTTGAGTTTGTCCAGGACCTCCTTGCTCATCCATGCAGGCTTTCTTGCATTTTTGCCTGGCTTTTCAACAGGACACACACATTGCTCAGAGGAGGTGATCCTTGAGTATCAACCAGCTTTTAGGGCCCCTCTTCTCTCCAGGGCTCTATCCCATGGCACTATACCATGCAGATTCCTGAAGAGGTCAGAATCTCCTCTCCTCTGCTCTCAGTCCAGGATAATGAGGTTGCTGTGCACTCTCCTTACTGCCCTGAGGAAGTCCACCATCTCATGGTCAATGCAGCTGAGGCTGCCCTTGAGATACACATTTCCTGTGAGAACAGAGCCCATCACCTGTCCTTGTTGGCTCCTCCATCACTTGGAGAAGGACGTTGTCATCAGTGCATTCCAGAAACCTCCTGCATTGCTCATGCCCTGCTGTGTTCCCTCCAACAGGTACTGGGCTGGTTGAAACCCAGCCAGTCGTTCACTTGCTTCACTATCACCAGGTGCAGTAATTCCTGTGCCTTAAAACACTCCACCAGGATGTTCCTGAGGCACTTGGAAGAGCTTATCTCACTAAGGTTTGCCTAGGGAGTTACCTTGCACACAGAAACTTCCTTGTACTGAACACAGCCCAGCAGAGGCAAGAGAGCAAAAGCCAAGGGATGTATAAAAAGACCATGGAGAGCTACTGGCCCTCAGGAGCTCAGAGATGCAGAATAGGATTATTCCTGTTTCCCTTCTCCAGCTTCCTAACTTAGATATGACAGCACTTCCAGTTATCAGGTCTAGCATAAAGAGTGTCTGGAGATTTTTTCTTAAAAGGTGTTAAATAGGGAAAATTCCCAGAGAGACTCCTAGGGAATTCTACTTATAAGGGGCCTCCAGACAACACACGAACCATTAAGTTCTTGCAGTCTAACTGTCCAGCCAGGTTTCTTTTCCCAATCTTGACTGTAACATCCTTATCTGCATGCTGGCATTCTGATGGAGACAAGGCTGAAAGCTTTGCTAATGTCAAGGTGAATTATATCCATGGTTTTCCCCTCATCCACACATTCCAGTCATTTTATCACAGAGCATGATCAGATTGGTCAAGCTAAGGGTACTAGAGGTAAATCACAGAATCTTCCAATGGCCTGGGCTGGAAGGGACCTTAAAGACCATCTCATCCCAACCCCCTGCCACGGGCAGGGACACCTTCCACTATCCCAGCTCACTCAGAGCCCCATCCAACCTGGCCTTGGACACTCCCAGGGATCCAGGGGCAGCCACAGCTTCTCTGCCCAACCTGGGCCAGGGCCTGCCCACTCTCACAGGGAAAAATTCCTTCCCAATATCCAATCTAACCCTGCTCTCTGTCAGTCTGAAGCCATTCCCCTTGTTCTGGCACTCCAGCCCTTGGAAATAGTCTCTCTCCATCTTCCTTGTAGACTCCTTTCAGCTCCTGAGAGCCTGCAATTATGTCACTCCAAAGCCTTCTCTTTTCCAAATCCGTGCTGACCATTCTGAAGTCACATTCTTCTCCTGAATGTACCCAGATATGTGTCAGAAAGACCCACTCCATGATTTTTTTGAGAACACAAGTGAAACTGCCTGGTCTGCAGCTGCTTGGCCTGCCCTTTCTGACAAGAGATGCAACATTTGCCTTTCCCCAGCCTTAAGTGTCCTCTAGAATCTAGAAAGCCTGGAGGCTTATGAAATAAATGTTTTTAATGCTCTCTTTGCCCCTGTGGCAAAGAAATTTGCTGCAAAACACACACACACACATACACGGGTCTAATAAAGTCATCTTCTTGGAGATCAAAGCAAGGGCAGCAGCTTGGGAAGTGCCCACATCCCAGGAGGATCAACCATCAGGGAGACAGTGTGCCCCCAAGCATGGATACAGCACAGTAAGGAACACATTAGGGTTTCTAAAAGCTTGTTTCCTCTATGCAAGCAACCTCCCCCAACAGAAATCTACAGACAAAAATGTTTTTCCCTGCTCCACCGTGGAAAATTTTGTATTGGAATGACCTTTCCAGCGCTGAAATCTGTGGGTGGGTAGTTCAGGTGGTTAATTCCTTGGGTGTGGATACACCTGCAATGCCAAAAGCAGTAGTTGTGTTCACCTGGTCTTTTGAATCACGAGCTTATCACTCGATTCAGGAGCAACAAATGCAGAAAGAACTGTGATAAAACCTTTTGTTACCCTCCTGCATCCCTATTTCATGTTCTCCCAGCCTGATTTATACCTGAATAGTGAGGTACTTCTAAAATGGTTTAAAGAATTCAGACTGAGATGTGTTACAGAAAAGATGGTGAAAGTTTTGAGTGAGGAGTCTGACCACACATGCTTACAGTGTATGAGTGTGTAGTAAGTATGTATATGATTCGTGTCAGCAGGGAAACAAATGGTTTGATTGCACCCTCGTAAAACAATAAAACCAACTGTTGTAAGGTCATCAGTTTCCCTGAACCTTTATCTGGGAATACCTGAATTACGATAGAGAATCTGTCAAAACACTAAATCCTAAAATCCCCATTGTCACCCCTTTATCAAGAAATACCTGAATTATGGCGGGAAGTTATCAAGACACTAAATTGTAATGTAGTAATTAACCAGTTGTGAAAATAATGACTTAACTGTAGTCATATAAGGAAAAGTATGTAAAATTCATATGTATACCATGTAATGAATATGTATAAAGTGGCTGGATAAAAGCCAGACACACATTGTACCTGACGCACGAGTTGGTGGAGCGAAGACTCCCCCCTCGTGTCCAGGCCTGCATTGCTCTTACCATATAATAAACCTTTTTATAAAAAATTAAATTCATATGGGTGAGGCTCTGTTTCTCACGTGTTAGCAGTATTTAGTAAATCTTTAATAAAGAAAACAGTAGTATAAACCTGAGACCAATAAAAAGCCCCCTGGACATGTAATTTTTCAAGCTGAATTCACTAGCAGAAAGAGAACCCATATAATTTAATTCTTGTTTGATCTGAAGGGGAAATTTTCAATGTCACGGAAAAAATTGTCAGCTGACTAGAAATTTTTGCTGTAATTTTGAGTTCTAACTCTGCAATTTTAAAAATAAAATTCTGAAGTAGTTTAAAAAAAAAAAAGGCAAATGTGAATTGTCATTTTAGAAGAGGTCATACCAAAGTATTCTGGGGGCTGGCGTTTTTTTTCCCCTCTTTTTAGGGTCCCAGGGTTGGAGCTCCACCAAAGCAGTCAAGGTAATTCAACAAAAAAGTGCATTTTTGCTTGTCCTTGCCCATGTTTTCTTTGCCAAAACAAAACATTTTGAGGACATTTTTTCCCCTCCCTACTAGGAAGATACTGACTATTCACCATAAATGTTTGATTATATATATATGAAATACTCATAGTATAAAACATAATTGAAATGCTCGATAATGCCCAGCTTGAAGTCCGGTTTTGCTGCAGAAAGAAGGCTTGAAAACAGATTTTTAGTGTTTTGAAGATACAAACCCAAAATATGAGACCTCATCCCTGAACTATGAAACCCCACCTTTGAGATGGCAACAAAAGGAGACAACCAGAAGAGCGGACAAGAAAGATGAGAAGCAAACACACAATAATACAGATCAAATGTACACACACAGTCAGTTAGTATCAAAGGTTTGTTTGTTTTTTAAACAAGCAACATGTCAGTGTTCGTATTTGTTATTAATATTTGCTATTTATACTGCAGCAGTGCCCAGAAGTGCCATCTGGACACACCAAGCTCAGTCCCTGCTTTTAAATCTTGGTGCAGTCAGACATTGAATATGAATGGAAGAGCTGCTTCTCCACGGCACTTTTGCTTTCAGGAAGCAAAATAAATTTGCAACAGGCTCATGCTAAAAATACTCCCGCCCTCCCCTCCCTTAAAAGAAAACAAAAGGCACAATACAAGACCTCAGAAAATTACCAAAACCTAATTTTCATACTTGGGTTCCATGGCAGAATGCAGACATTTTGATTTGTGAATGCAACGATGCAAGTCAGAACTTCACAGTTTTTAAAGCATTCTCCCTAATATCCTTGGCAGTCCCAGTGGCTTTGGTAAAGGTAATAAAAAAAGGATTTGCCAGAGCAAACTGCAATCAAAGCTGATCTTCAGGCAACTTTTAGACAGTCATCACATCTGAGGGTTTTGACTGGGAAGTCAAAAGAGAAGATTAAAGACTCTGCCCCCTATATTTAGGATTTCTTCTTAAACTGCCCTGTTTTGTTCATGACAGACTTTACCTGTGAGGTCTTCTAACATAAAATTGGTCTTAGCATCCATCACTTGATCACAGTCAGCTGCTGGATAAGGAAAAATACCAGTAAGGAAGGCCAGGGTTAAATTTAGGAAAACAGGAAAGCCTCCTTGGAGAAAAAACCGGCAGGAGAAGCTTGGGATAAAATGTAATAAAATCAGACATGAAGGATAAAACATGAGATAACTTTGTATTTTATTGAATGGTATATTGAAAGATAAATTCTGCTCTTTGGGTGCTGACTGACAGATCCAGAAAAGATGAGCCTTCCTTCCTGACTATGATTCCCAGGCCCTGGGAGGGTTGTCTGAGGTCAGCTGTCCTTATCCAGCCCCAAACCCAAGCGAGGAACCCAAGCCTGCAGATGAGCCCTGGTGCACGAGTGGCTCCGTCGGCGTCCAGAGCGGTTCTGGAGTGCAACAGCCCAAAAAGGAATTGTGCCAACTCGCACACATCAAGAGCCAAGTCCTGGGCTCCAGCAGAATGACAAACATTGTTTAAAAACATGTTTGCTGAAGGCCTCGTTGGTGAACGGGTCACTTGGCAAAACTGGGAACACAAAGCATGCTGTGCAGCTGCCTGAAAGCTCAGCTCTCCCGTGTGCCTGAGCACAACCAGGATACAGGAGAAACTGGGAGGTTTCAAAGGATGCCCAACAGGACTCCTCTAATGATGTTGCTCCGTGGCCTCGCTGCCAGCAAAAGCTGCTGGGGAATGGCTCTGATTTCTGCTGCTGATGTAAACTCTCAAGCCCTGTGGGGTAGAGCTTTTCTCTTCAGCGCTCTGTGTACTTTCTCTGTCCACTTTGAAAATGCCACGCTGAACTCCACCATCCCTCTCCCCTGTGACATGTTTCCTCCATCCCTCTCTCCCTTCCTCGACTTTTACCTCTTGGGATACACGGAGCAGTCAGTGGTGGTGATGCTGAAAGATTTCTCCTGGCAAGGAGATGGACATCCCAAAAGGGATGACCTCCTCGATGGAGAGATCTCTGACTAGCACAAAAGGGATTTTTGTGGATTAGAGACTCTAAAATCAAAAATCTGACATTGGGATACTATTTCCATTTCCAACTTTACACAGAAGGTCAGGTTCAGGTGCAATCACAAGGGTAAAAGAGGTGGATGAAAGTCAGCAGTACCATAAAACAATTACTTATCGGGCTTGGTAACTTCCAAGCCTAGAAACCATCTAGCTTTCTTATCCCCCAAGACTTTTAGGCTGCAATCAGTATTGGTTTGCCAGATATAGAAGAGTCATTGACTGCATTTGAATCCCTGTACCAAACACTTTTTACTATGTTTTAAATCACTGTCATCTGAAGTTGAAATACTGACAGTGAAATCAAACTCACACATGCTTTTTTTTTCTGTAAGAAACAGAATTATCCAGAACAAAAAGAAAGTACAATTGAAAGGACAGCCATAAAACACTTTTTTGGGCCCATCATCTCTTTGAAATCCACCCTTCAAGATATATTCAACCAAAGATAAATGAAGATACCAAAAAAAATTCCACTGATACCAGGAACTGGGCTTTGGCTGCAAACCAGAAAGATGTAGGCACAAATGCAAATTGAAGTAATGTTATGAAGATCCTCTAAAGCTGTGACTCAACTGCAATCTTAGTTTGCTAACTCCCTGGTGAGATTCCCTCTTTCTTCTGTACGACACCCTTGCACATTAAAGAGAAAATATTGTGAAGTCGCAGGCTCCAAGTGTCCCAAAATATCACTGCACTAAAAACGCATACCATTTTACAGACAGTAGCAAATGCAGCCTAACTGCAATGTCCAAGTTTTTACTGACAAGAGAAAACCTTACTTTTGAAGGTTTTTTTTTAAATTGCATCATTCTCAAGGTACTGTCGGCTCATGTGCTTCGAGGGCTGAACCTTTATTTTGTCCTGTCTCAGCTAGAGGGATTTTTCTGGAACGCTTATATTTGAGGCTCTGCATTCTCCCCTGGAAGTGCTGCTGTTTAGATCATGATCTACTTGACATCACAAAGCGATTTTAAGGAAAAAAAAAAAAGGCAAACAAAAAAACCTCCTTTTGAAATCTGATGATTTGTTGCAATTCCAGTCCAGGCCATTGCACGAAAACAAGAAGTAAAAGATAAAAATGAAGGGCTGCTTTTATATAACATTCTGCATGAAGTGGGTATGTGTGTGGAATGACATGAGGACAGAAACCATTAACCCCCTTACAGTTTCACATAGCGCTGTGTTCTTGGTTTTCATTTAGAACTTTAGGTCAATTAAACACTCTTAATGTCATTGTGTTTTACTTCCTGTCCATGGAGAAAATGGAAAGCTGCAGCCTCTTTTAAAAAGGAAACACGAGTTGGCTTTCCTGCTGTGAATACCTCCAGGAGCTGGGGTATGGAGGGCGGTTTGCAAAGCCAGACCTGTCCTAGGCAGTGACCTCCCCTTGACAGGGATAAATCCGAGATGTGAACTCTGTACCACCTGGCAGAGCTTGTGACCTGCACACCAATGGCATCCCCAAGGCTTGTTTGGGTTTCAGCAGCACTGCCTGCAGTAATAAAGGACAATTAGGTCACAATCCTTCCTAGAGCCTCCAGGACTGTGAGTTCTGCTTTTAAGGGACAAGATCAGCAGGAGCCACGCTGGTAACACCACAGAACTGCATCTGTAAGGCATCAGAGACTTTGTGTTTCAGGGGGAGATTCGAGCAGGAGAACAAGGAGAGGCCATGTAATAAGGGACTCAGCTTCTCCCAGTGGGAAATGCCTTCGTGAAGGGTCTGGAGCACAGGAGGGGCTGAGAGACCTGGGGGCATTTAGCCTGGAGAAAAGAAGGGTCAGGGGGAACCTCACTGCTCTCTGTAACTACCTGAAAGCAGGTTGTAATAAAGTCTCTTCCCCCAGGTAACAAGTGACAGAATGGAAAATGTCTCAAGTTGGTTTAGATTGGATATTAAGATTTTCTTCCCCAAACAGGTTATCAAGCATTGGATTCCACTGACTAGGGAAGTAGTCGAGTCTCCATCCCTGGTGGTATTTAAGAGATGTGTAGATGTGATGCTCAGGGACATGGAGGACTTGGCAGTGTCAGGTTAATGGTTGGACTTCATGCTCTTAAGAGTCTTTTCCAACATAAATGATTCTATGGCTCTACGATTCTCTAACTTATTTGTGCTTCAGACACACATAGATACAAAAAAAAAAAATCATTCCTGTCTTGGTCTGTGGCCTATAGGATGGTCTGAAACTCCTGGTGAATGTCATTCTCTGCCTCTGCTGAGATGACCTACAGAGTGCTCTTCAGAACGGATCAGCCCAACACTCAGGTGCCAGCAGCGTTGCCAAAATGATGGACCTCCCCTGGTGGGGCCACCCCTGGAAGCAGTGCCCAGTTGTGGGATCCCCAGCACAAGAGATGGACATACTGGTGCAACCCAGTGAAGGGCCACAAAGATGAGGGACGGACTGGAATACCTCTCCTATGAGGAAAGGCTGACAGAAGTGAGACAGTTTCATCTCAGGGATCATGATCTTCAGCTCAGGGGGATCTTGCCCTGATAGCAGGGCAGGTATGGCTCTTCTCAGGGGTATCCAGTCACAGGACAAAGAGAAAATGGGGAAAAAATGCAACACACGAAATTCTGCCTCAGTGTAAGAAAACACTTTTACTGTGAGAATGATGGAGAACTGGCAGAGGTGCCCAGATAGGTTGTGAAGCTTCCCTCCTTCAGGATTCCAAACCCAGCTGGATATGGTGCTGGCTCTATCTGATATGGTTGGAGCAGGTTGGATTGATTTGCCCCCATGGGCTCTTTGATCACCCTAAACTACTTCTTTCTGCTCATGAACTTACAAGGCTGTTCATTCAGACTGAAAGACTTTGGACAAAGACCTGTGCTTGCAACAGCTAGCTATGGGTCCTGAACATCAACAGAAGGCAAAGGAAATTTGTGAATGACATGAATACCAGAAAAGAATGTTTTCATTTTTCCCTCATTCCCAGCAATCATCATTTTCTAGTCCTCCTGTACTTTTTTCCTCTAACTCCTCATCCTCATTCTCTTCCAGATCCTTGCCCTGACTTTCACCAATCACAATGCCCTACTCCTCACACTTTCCTTCACATGCTGTTTTAAAAATATCTTGTTTTTCCAAATGTTATCTCCTATAGCCTGTGCAGACCTGCTGTTTTATCTTTTCTCCTCTAATTGTTTATTCAGGATCTATTCCTAAGTTTTTCATATTAGTGCAGCCTTTTATTAGTCCTTTTATCTTTTGCATCTGTATGGTTTTTCCTCTATTACTGAGATTTCCACCGGTGTCACCATTATGTCACAAACCTATCCCCTTATTCTACTGATCCTGCCCCACTTCTCTCTCTCTGCGCCATCTTTGAGCTCAGCTGATGTCTTTCCTTTTGGATGTCTTTATATTCATTGTAACTTACAACCAAAATATAAGTCCTTCCTTCAGTGATACCACCAATTTATTAACTGCTTCCTCTCTCTGCCCCTGGATGTCTAATTTTACTATCACCCGTATTTTCTCTCCAGCTTCATTAAAAAAATGAGGGCACATCTTTTGAGAATGGTGTATAGATGCCTCCCCACATCTTTTTCATGCCTGCTTTTGTATGTACATAGAGCTTTACACAGCAAGTTAGTGCTCCTAAAAAAAAGGGGCATGGACACAGAAATGTGTTTTAGAATATGCAACTGACTGCTGACCTAAGATGCTTGATTTTGAACACTTGTAAATCAGTCTGTAAAAAGGCACCAAGATAAATAAGAAACAACAGACACACTGGAAATGTTTAATAAATAGATACATTATATAGAGGAAAGTAAAAGTATTATTATTTCGAATACTGTCATTGGTCATATATAAGTGTAACAAAACAGGCACAGCTATGAAGATTTAGGGTTGTTCTAAATCTGTAGCTCTGGATGCATCCCTGATCAATTTAGGGGATGCATGGAGAAATTCTCAACCCCTGTGTGGCATCCACATGTACTAAGGAGTGATGGAAAATCCATCATGACTGTGAAACTGTGAGATGAGCCTGTTTTTTCTGGGAATCACCTCAGCCACACATCCTTTTTTTTCCTCACCAGATTGTGGCCTGAATTAATCTGATTGATGCAATGGTGGACACAATTCCCACCACCACCCTCTCCCCCTTCCCCTTATCATGGTTTATCATCCGACTGAGTATGCATTAGAAAAAATAAAAACCCCAAACTGTTATTTTCACCCAGCTGCACTTGCAGCCCTTCTGCAGAATGCAGTCCGTGCTGACAGCTGGCATGCAACAGCAGAAAGTGATACCAGGGACGTGTGAGTCTGGAGCTCAGGACCAGTGGTGGCTTCTTTCTTGTCCAGTGTGACAGGTTATCTTGCTGGAAACACCAGCTGCCTTGCTGGCCCTTCCTTGGGCTGTGGAAAGCAGGCTATGAGCTGATAACCCCTATATAATGCAAAGCCATACCAGTCTTGAAATAGAAACACGAATTGGAGAAGGGAAAGAACTGACATGGAACAAGGCAACAATTAGTGGTAGCTTAGGAAAGAGGAACAGAATGCTTTGAGAACCTACATTCGTGTCAGCTACCACCCTTAGGATGCAACTTCTCTCTACAACAGAGTTCACGAATCACAGGGTCAAGCAAGAAACTAGTTTTTGGTAAAATGACAGATTTGTTCCTTTGGGACACAAATGCCAGAGTTATTTCTGATAATCTACTCACAAAAGTGAGGCAAATCTAAATAAGCAATAAAAGCAGAAAACACCTTCATCTCTGTTTCACTCCAATTAGCAGTTTCCAAACCTCTTACTGAGCAAGTAGGATCCTGTTCCTTCCATTACTCTGATCCAGGAACAGGCATCCCTGCAGTGGGCAGATTGAGGGGATTCAGATGGAGGGATGCTGCACTGGCTTGGCATGGAGAACTTTTACTGCTTATGGTGATGGGCAAGATCCATGAGTGAAGAAGCAGAGACAGGGAGAGTCAAAGGAGGTGGAAAAAGATAAATCTGGCATGATTTGCTGAAATTTATAGGGCTAACAGAGGGGTTTGCTGTAAGTTTGCTGATAAACACAGCACGCTGGACAAGGAAATACTGAAGAGACAAAGGGGTCTGATAGCACTGAGCTGCTTCCAGTGGTCAGTCCCATCCTAATGCACAGTTCCAGACAAAGCTCTGCAGGGAAGAGAAGGTCTGTCTGTACCACCCACTGGAACTATAAGTGTTAACAGTGCTTGGATGTCAGGAAAAAGGAACAGCATTTTACATATATGTGCTCACACCCAGCTCCCCATTTTCAGCGGCCTCACAGGCTCCCCATTTTCTCTCTGAATTATCAGAAACATTAGAAAAGCCTTTTCCACTCCTCACTTGGACTCATCTTTCTAATTAGGAGTGCTGAAAAATTAGATCTGAGAAGCAGCCTGGCAGCAGCAGCAGCAGCCTTGGCTCACTGCATGCAGGGCATGGAAAATGCTCTGCTCTCCCAGGGACCACAGGAAAGCTACAACCAGTGACTCAGCATTAGCCCAGGAACTGCTCTCCAGGGAACCCTGCCCATTTCTGCACACAGAGGGACCAGACAGCAAAAAATATTTCTTGAAACAATTCCCTGCCTCTGATAAACACACACCTCTCATCAACTAACCATTACACAGCACTGTCAAGCCTTGCCTTGTGATCCACATCTACAATACATCCAGGCTGCAGCCACTACTGAAATTTGGGGGTTTTTTTGTGTAACAGCTGTGCTCTGTGCAATGCAGACATGGCATTTCATTAAGCACAGGGTAATAGCTTGATTCCCTTAGGGAGCTGCTGCTGGAAAATAGAACATCTCCTTTCACAAATAGGCAAGGTCACCACACATTCCTCAATGCACATGCTCATTTTGGATTTGATGCTGAGATAATTGAGTATCTGTTCGTTACACATTTCATATTAATGCAATAATGCATCTACGTGTAAAACTAATTTAACAAGATCTAAGGAAACCAGCATTGTATTACATTTCAAAGTCGTCTGTTCAGCCACAGAACACAAAGAATTCTGATTTATAACCAAGCTACTTTTCATATTTTACCCTCCATGCCTGATTCAGAAGTTGAAATGTAAAAAACATAGAAAAAGCACAAACTAAGCTGTTTTGCCCCTTCAAATCACATTACCCTTCTGTAACTTACAGCTGCTTTTCTATTTAACAGGAGTCATCTTCCAGCACAGTCACATGTACACACCGAGAACAAGACAGCTCACAAATGTGACACCTCAGAGTTTAAACCCCTGTAGATACAATGACAAAAGCCACAAAAATTTCAGAGATATATGAAGAGAGATTAAAAACTGTAGGCAAGTTATTTCAAAATCTTTGCAAGCACTACCAAAAATCAGGAGCTCCCAGAGGACCTTACCTGAAGAACCCAAACATCATGCACTGTTACTAATTCTAGCCAACCTATTTCTCTGTTTTCATCTCACTTCACCACAAATACTCATTTTATCTCTTTGTTTAGAATATTTAGAAGCTGACAACATGTTTAACTCTGTTTCTCTGGCTCCTGGAATACTGCCTTTCTGGATGTGAAAACAAGAAACTCCAGAGGATAACACCAGATCAAAGTTCAGTATGTCATTGGTCAGCAGAGAAGATTACGTAGGGTAGGATATGAAAATAGAAAAAAAAGTATTTTTGCCTAAAACCAGATACAAATACTGTTTTGCATTAAATCCAACAGTCTGCAGGAGGAAAGAGTAGTTGTGCAGTAGAGATTAGGAATTATATATATATATATATATATATATATACACATAAATAAGAGAAGGGATTTTATTCTGAATTTTCCTGTGCTTACTCACATACATACATTCCTCATCAGAGACTATAATCAGAAATTTCAGCTGTGAATATTGCCTGAAGATCTGGAATAAACTTTTGCTGCATATTTATTGGTGATATACCTCAGGGATTTCCCAAACTGGAGAACACAAACCACAATTGTAAATGAAAGGGCGGTCTCTAGATTGTGCATGACCCATGATGTTGCTTAAAGATATACAGCAAACTCAGCTGGAAACAACCTGCAAAAATGTGAAGAACAATGTTTCTTGTCCTCTTCATCCACCAGGAAATTAAGAGTTAGTGGAATTAACAGCTTCATTTCTAGGGAAAAAAAAAAATCCCAAAGGCTGGCAACATTTTCACAAGGAAAACAACTTTGAAGAGTAGGGTTTGTACCATAGGCAAGAATTTTTTAATTACTTCAAAGAGATCAGCAGCACAAAGACATCTTGTTCCATGAGAGGATTTGTGAGTGTGCCCTTGGAGGTTTCCTTTCCAAGGCTGCAGCAACCTATCTCAGAGACCTGCCTCCTCCTTTTGTCCCTTTGAAACACCTTGAAGCAGCCCACGGTTCAAGGAGAGGTTATCAAGTCCTGGTGGCATGTGTGGAACTGCTGACACACATGCTAGGAGGAAAAATGGGTACATCTAGCAAAGCTGCAAGAATAAAACCAGGGAACCTCACCTAGAGCCAACACCACCACCAAGCTGTGCTGGCCAACTGAAGAGATAAGCCAGTAGTACTGATATATAAAATGCAAACAAAGCTTAGAGAAGTCTTCAAAAATCACTAGGTTTGTCATTTCCAGGGCAGTGACTGTCCCCCTGTGCTGGGCATTGCTGAGGCCACACCTCAAATCCTGTGTCCAGTTTTGGGCCCCTTGCTGCAAGGAAGACATCGAGGAGCTGCACTTAAAGAACTTAAGAGTCTTTTCCAACCTAATTCATTCTGTAAGACTTGCAAAAAACAACTAATGTGATTATTTCCTTCTATATCACTCATATTTTCCTGAATGTGAAAACAACCATCTGTTAAAAACATGCCAAAAAATCAGCCACTGTTCTTGGCCATACAAAAGATTTTTTCTAGCTTGATGCCTCAAAACATTAAGACGAAAAATTAATTCCTTTCTCCCAGATTTTCTTGTCTCAAAGTTATCTACAGACCTGTTTTACCCCTAACTTCTGTAGAAGGAAGAGGAGTACTCTCTCAGTCCAGTCTTGTTCAAACTTGCAGACCAATACTCTGAAGATATGTTGACATTTCTCAGAATAATTCCAAGTAATTCCTTGCCTGCCAGGGCCAGATCTGTCCCTTCCTCTCATTTCACATCAGCTACATAAAAATTCACACTAGCATTAAGCATTAGCTTGAACTCTGGCACTTATTAAGGCTGGAGGAGTCTGAGCAAGTCCACGACCTCACCACTGGCCTAAAAGCCTGAGTATCTTGAGACCCTTGAGGTCCTCTGGCCAAGGCCACTCTAGATAACTGGTCTAGCACTGCCTCCTTATAAAAATTTACATTTAATATAGCAAAGGCCTTTGAAACTGTTCTTGCCACTGGAGATCTGGATTTCCTCACCAGGATGGCAAACTAAAAGCTCTGCAGGACCAAGATACATGGGTGGAGGTCATACAGGTTTGTTCTTCAGCCCACAGATTTTGTTTTCTCCTGCAAGTTCTTTGGAAAACATCCTTTTCATCAAACCAGCAGCATTTTATCACTTCCTAAGTGAGGTCAAGCTGGAGCTGCCAACAGAGCATGGCAGACGCCCCCTCCTGCACTGCAGCAATGCAGCCACCAGGCTTTGCCCTGTGCAATTCATTCAGTGCCCCAGTAAGGGCAAGGAGTAGCCTGTGATGGGCTCACACTCAGCTCTATTTTTGAATCCTAATGTTCTGAAAGTGGGAGAAGGAAGAGTTCATGAAAGCAAAACTCTGCGCCTCTTGCAAAAATGAAATGTGCTAGGGTAACACGCTTTGAACAAAGAAAGTTCTCACCCAACAGCAATGCAAAAAGGAAGTAAAAGGATTGCATCACTACAATGCAAAATGCTGCATCACCTATCAAAATCAGACCCAGGTTTGTTCATGTGAGATTTTTTTTTTTGGTTGCTTTAGACACAGCAAAAATATACAACAGTTAGAGCAGAATACAGTTGGCATTTTGTTCTTCACGCACGGAGTAAAACAGAAGTCCTTTGCTTCATCCAGCTAAACGGCTTT
Source organism: Anabacerthia variegaticeps (assembly GCA_035583185.1). NCBI lineage: Eukaryota > Metazoa > Chordata > Aves > Passeriformes > Furnariidae > Anabacerthia > Anabacerthia variegaticeps. The sequence continues at coordinate 55,039,572 of JAWWEW010000041.1, read as the reverse complement.
CAGATCAGACTCTAGAACGAGCCATAGAAACTTACCTTGCATTTCAACATGTTGGCCACTCTCTCTTGCATGGACTGTCCAGCCTTTGGCCTGACAAGTATATAAACTGCTTTCACTTCAGGGCTGGAGCGCAGGAGCTTTTCCAGCAGCACTTTGCCCACGAAACCCGTGGCTCCCGTGATAAGGACGGTCTTCCCATTGTAATAAGCTGAGACCGAAGACATGGTGCTTTCTTGTTCTCTCCTTTCCTGCAGAAGGTACCTGAGAAGATGCAGAAATAAAGCTTTTAGGGGCTTCTGGGAATAACCTTTCTAGTCACCTATGGCAGCTCAATGGCAATTTTAAAGATGATTTCTTTAAAAAGTCTTTATGATGGAGAGACACCACAAAAATCTGAGAAGCTTCAAAAAGTCAAGCTCAGCCTTAGCTTCCAATATGACACCACAGCAGTCAGGCACAGATCATGCTGGCCAAGACTGCCAGCAGTAGGTGCTCCACAGTGTTAAATACTATTTATCTCCTGCACTGGGAAGTGGCAGCCATGAATCTTTCTCCAGAGTTTAGGTCGTCTGAACTCCCCCTTGGAGATCCACTGACTAAATAACGGAGCTGACATGACTAGGCTCCCACATGAAGTGTCCCAGTTAAGTATTTTAATTAGATGCAATGGTTGCAGGCCTGTGTGACCCCAGCCACCCTGATTCGAACTCTTAAGTTGATTAAATGACAAACAAGGCTGGACTGAATCCTCTTAGAAAAGCCCCTCTCCCCATCAGTCCAAGAGAAGCAAAACAACTCCTATCTTTGAAGTGCTGCAGATCACAGGAAGCACAAAACATTCATATTGCAAGGGAAAGGCTCATGAAAAGTACCAGTAAATGTTTTTGTTTTGAAAAAAAATTGAAATAAAAAGAAGGATGAATAGTAGAACACGGTCAAGAACCAGAAGAATGATCTTCAGGTACCCCAGAAAAACTTCTCATCCTCCTGCAGGACTTTGAGAAACACTGCTGGCCATTTCAAGTTTCTCAGCATGAGTCAGCTGCATGCTAATAAAATGCAAATAACATCAAAACCAGAATACAGCATTTGTTGCACTTCTGCAGCCTTCTAAGAGGCCCTGTTTTCACCAAACCTTTTGCATTTTTGAAGCCCAGCGAACCACTGAAGTGCCCAACTCAGAGAAAAAACTGCAAAGCTTCACACAGAAATGTTCTTCTTCTTTCCCAGCGCTTCCAGGGACCACAGTACCTCACATCAAACAAATGAAAATCCCCAAATTTCTTTATCCAAAACGAATCATCAGGTGTAGAATCCAATTTAGAAAGTGGGTCAAGCAGAATAACTTCTGAAGGACACAATTTTACAAACTAATAGCTGTGGGTATTCTGGCTCAGTGGATTTGGGTATTAGCCTACTTTCAGATATGGTCTAGCTTGTAATTTAAATGAACACAGAAGGTCCATCTAGGCCTATTAAAAACCTGCTCTTATTAAAGAGCTGGCCACCAGGGAAGTTAAACACACAGGTTAAACTCTTAGATAATGAACTTATTTATAACAAAATGTCACATCTCATTCAGCTTTGGAAAAACTGAGTGATAATGGAAGACAGGAACTTGCAGAACTTGGAAGAGTGTGAAAGGGTGTGTAGGGCCAGAAGTAGGTGCCATTTTAGCCAGATAAGATCGAGATGACAAAAGACTTAAGAAATTTGGCATAATACATGCCCTACAACATAGAAAAATTAAGGAGAGAAGTCCTTAGTCACCAGAGACCATACAAAACCTGCTGAACATCAGGAAACAAAAAGATGAAATAGAAGACCACTTCCAGCCCCTGGATCCTCGCTTTGAACCCATCTTCAGAATATCATATCTACCTCACCTAATATGCTGCTAGAAAAAAGGGACATTGAAAAAGAAATTGAGAATTACCACAGTGTTTAACAGGAATTACTCTCCTTCCCAGACCTGAGGAGCAGAGAGCATTTCCAACCAGCATCACTAAACATTCCTGCTTCGCCTTGGAGTTGTAGACCACTGCACAAATACCATGTGGGCATCAGTTTATTATACTGTTTCATTTGGGTTATCTGCTTCACTTACAAACTTCATTTGTTCTGGCCAGATGTTCAGTGCCTGCTAAAATAATAAAAAAAATAAATCACACTCCTTTGAAGTGTCCCTAAAATTAACTGTGCAGACACATTTCCTGACATATTTCTGGCAAGGGCTACACACACATAACTGACAGTTCTTCCCCTTGTGAATGTTTGATTCCATAAGGTCAGGAAAACAATTGCACCTTCCAAGCTATTCTGGTATGATGAAAGTGGAAGCACCAAACACTGACACTGAAAAAAGGAACTTCTAAGGCAACCTGCTGTTTCTCTTGATTTTTGGCTTAACCTTAAGGGGTTAAAAGGGAAGAAAAATCATATCCTTTCTATTTTCCATAACAAAGCCATCCAAGTTAGCAGGGTCAGTTTCAGAGTCAGATCCAGTTGCTTAGGGCCTCATCCTCAATAAAAAGCCACGAAGAATGAGATGGCATTTGCCTATTATGGGATCAGACTCGTGTCTCCTTGAAGTACATTTATTTTTCCCTTTCCTATGTGAGCTTTAGAAGAAAATACAAAACTCTTGTACCCATCTGATGCCATGACAATTACCAGGAAAGAAAATCTGTGTATTTGTTTAATGTGCACAAACAAATTGATGTTTTGAGATCGTGACACAAGAACTAGAATGCTGCAATTGGATGTGTTCAGACAGATCCCTGAACCTCCACTGTCCAAGCAAATTTAAAGAGGCTTTTACTACGTTCCACAATATTCCAGTTTATATTCAGGATTGCTAAAATTTTCCTTTCAACTTATTTTTTAGAACTATCTTTAGTTTTTTGTATTTTTTAAGGGTGTGATTTATTCTTCTCTGTTTTAATTGATTTTGCTTGGCCTTTGTAGAGACAGTCCTGAAGAAGTTACAGAGACTTCCAGAAACCAGAGGATTTCTGAGGTCAAAAAGGGTGTGATCCAAGCAGTGCCTGCTGACCTGCCCTTTTGCATGTCTGCTTCAAAACAGAGAGGACTGTATGCACGCCTTTTTGGCTTTTTACACTCAGTCAAAGGACAAGGTTAAACTTTAATTTTAATGAATATATAGTCAATACCAAGCACTGACTGTTTCCCAGTCAATTAAACTGCAAGGGATTAAGTGCCTGGTAGAACTACCTGAAGTCTGAACCATAGTCACTGTGAGCTGACCCTTTCTGAGGTAAAGAAGGATAAAGACAATTTCATAGCCTTAGGTTCCCATGTGTTCCAAAACTGACTAGAGGTGAAAAAGCCACTGAATTGTGGAGAAAAACCCATACAGGAGCTTCTTGAAGCCAAATTCAAGAGAGTAACTAGAGGCAGCTCTGAGGTTTTAGGCACTAATTGGAGCAGGAAAGTGATCCCTGATTCACCTGAGTTACTGAGCGCAGCATCTTTGCAGCAGCACAAATCCCTCTGATGCTGAATCACCTTCAGCAGGAGTGGGGAAAAAAACCACCTTCTGTCCAGCCAGCCAGGAATCCCACTGAGCATCTCTGCAGACACAAGTGTACAAGCTGCTCTGAGGGTGAAGCCCTGGCACTGGTGCCTCTGGATCAGACATAAAGGATGACCTACAGGGCTGTGGTACTAACAAAGCCACCATCCTGTGCCCAGGGCATGTGCCAAAGGACAAGCAAAGGGAAAGGCAGGAATCCCACTAACCCATTGCTTTCCTCCTGCAAAAGAAATCCTTCCTATCCTCAGCAGAATATTAGAGGAGAGCTTTCCCCCATGAGGAACAGATAGAATTGAGCTGATATTTAACAGAACAACTCTCATTGTCCTCATCTTCCAAATATTTGAAGGATGCCAAATCCACATCTGGATTGCAATGGTGCATGAGGAGTCTGACTGCTATCAAAGCCCCAGTGATGGGAAGGGGAACGTGTACCTGAACCTCAGTAAGTGCTGCCACTGCCCACGGCAGGTCCATGGCTGCAGGGGCTTCACAAGAGGTGGCCAGAAGCTTTTCTGTTGGGGTATTTGTCTTTTCAACTCAAAACCAAAGTTGAAATTAATGACAAGTAGTAGTTTTCGAAACAAAGCTACAAGACAACAAAGAGCCATTTAAGACTAAATAAATTTTGGCCACTTTCTAAAAATAAATTTTTAATCTTGAGTGCCAATAACCAATCATACGTAAGACAGTTTTCTTTAATCAGGATTCTGAAAGAGTCATAATTAAACTGGGACATGCAGAGAAAGAAAAATTCCTCTGTTGTTTCCGAGAACTTATACAGCTGAGGTCAGAAAAAAGCAAAATAAAGTGGTCACGGACTATTTCCATCTCATCAATTTGCTTCTTCAGTCTATTAACCGTTTTATAGTTTTAAAATGGGCTGACCACTGGGGATGCCCAAACAATGTATCTTCATAAAATTATTTTCTCTTTTACATTTTGCCCCAGGGATGTGTGCCACAGACTCCACAAACTAGGAATGCAATTATAATACATAAAAACAATTCTAATACATGTTCTTTGCCGGAAAGCACCTGTTGTTAGTTTAATCATCAGCACATAAATAATCCCACAAATAGGACTGCATCAGGAACAACCAGATCTTTTCACTTTTGTGGCCAGTAAAGGTGGATATGAGAACAAGGAGCAATTTTCCTTCAGTGCTAATGCATATACAGCAATTGTATGGCTTGAAGCAAATCAGCATAATCCAAGGAGAGCAGGCAGGTGGATGAAGAGGCAGGAACAGAATTACCACCACACCTCCTATGGAGCAAAGTCCTGCCTGAAACAAAGCAACTTTCCAACCTGCTGATTCCTGGAGCAACAAAAAGCTCCATTCCATGCTTAAAGGGCAAAAAATTAAAAAGAAAAATGCAATAAACACCTATATGTTTCATTTAGGTGCTGGCACTAGAAGCAGGGGCTCTAACAGCATCCATCAACCCACAGTGAAATCTCAGGTGTACATTAGTTGTGCAGGCTCTGTCATTTGAGACGCTTTATATGGATGTCAAGGTTTTGTTGAGCACCAGGATCTGCTTCAGAGATTTCACAGCTTATTTTTAGCCCCAGGACATCTGGAAGTAATAGAGCATGCTGTGGCCTCAGAGTCCCAGAGCAGAGCCTCACACCATGCACTGCAGCAAGAGCTGAAGCAGCGACTTGTTTTCCATCACAGTGACTTCACTCCTGGCTCCTCAGTAACACCGGGACGAGCCTTATGTCACTTATGTCACTTATGTCACTCAGCTCCACTCATTTCACTTACTGGGGCCAAGCTCATGACCAGGGAAGTTCCACTGCCATGACCAGCAATGTCAGCTGGGATCAACATGAATTAGCTCAGACTCCAGCCTTTGTATTTCAAATATTTTCCACATTTTCCATAATAAACAAGGGTGACTCAGAAGAGAAAATGGCCGTGGTTCAACATTTGTGACAACAGCACTGCTAACAAGAACCAGCAGAAAGCACCAGCAATGATGCACTCAAGTTACATAATGTATTTCCAAAGGCTTTTAGCCACAGAAAGATTTGTGTAGCACACGATGCCTGTGGAGAGGTGAGGGAGATTTTACTGATGGCAGAAAATGAAGCAAAGGGGATGTTAAAATGGCTGTCCCAGGGACAAATTAAAAGATCCTTATGGTTTGTTAAACTTCCATGGTCATTTAACAGCACTAACAACCTACCAGCAGTAACAAACCAGCAAAGAGAAACCTCTCATTTAACTACAGAATTAAAAGGAAGGTCATAATCCACACTTTGTACAGGCACTATAGATGCTAAAGCAGCACAAAGAAATAAAATCCTCAAACTCAAAGACGGGCACATTTACAGCCAGACTGAACTCCTGATGATAATCCTCTTTGCAAAAGAGATTTTGCTCCAAGCAATTTACACCAAATATAAATGTTGTTGCTAGAAGCCTGAAGGTTAAACCACTTTTCTCCAGCTAATATATTTTAAATAATGTTTTGTTTGCCAACAGTACCGACTCAATTTCATAACAGCATACCCAAGTAGCAACACGCAAGGAGAAACTCTCACTGCCCTCAGAAACCCTTCATGGCTTGAAAAACCACACCAGTTGTGCAGTTCATCCTAACTTATAACAGCTAAATTTAAGGAGGCAGTGTGGTGTGACAGCATAATTAAGAGCTGGATGTGAAGAATAGTGTACACAGCCTGATCCTGCAAACTGCTGAATGCTCCATGATATAAGGAGAGAAGCTCCTGATCCTTCAGAAATCACTGGGAGTTGTGGCTGCTGGGCTGAATAAGATGCAGATGCAGGGCAAAAGCTTGAATTTCAAGATTTGGTTATTGCTTAGGCATTACTTGCACAGCTTCAGAGACCTTCTGACTCTTTTTAAGTAGCCCAAATTGTTTGACCGCTGCTCAGAATTAGAGAAGAACAAATGAAGCACAAGGGCCACTGATGCAACACAAAACAGGAGGAGCCTCTTGATCTTTTAGTGAAAACTGCTGGTCTCAGTCCCACTACATTCTCTCTAAAATTGATAAAAACAAGCCTATAAACATTTCAGAGCAGGGACAAGACAACTGTGTTGAGGACACCTATGTGTGTGCCATAGGATTTTACAGAACAAATATTTCTCAGCAGCCCAATATGGATGTATTCTGCCTCACTCCTGTGTAATCAGTCACATTATTAGAAAAGCAGCTACCAGAGACATCAAAGGAGCTGTTTCTGCAGGCTCCCTTCTGCATCACGCAGCATCTGTACCCACTCTCCTTTTCTTTTGGAGCGGGAGCTGTTGCAAGGCCATTGGGCACATTACAGCATCAAAGCTTAGGTGCTGTGCAGGGATCAGGACTAGAGGTGAGTTTTTGCTCTGCCTCAGCACACTTAAATGCATCCATCCTACGTCAGAGCACTTCTGCAGGCAATCCTTTCCCTTCTCTTCCCCCCCAGTTCAATCGTCACAGCCATTCCCACCTTGCTCTTCCTCCTGGGATCTCTACAAGCAGCAGTCCTCTTCCAAGACCCTAAACCAAAACCCTTCCCATATCCTCTGCACACCAGTGATGCTGCACCTTGCCATGCAGGAGGGAGGTATCTTGTAGCCAGGTGAGGGTCGGGCTCTGCTCCCAGGGAACAAGTGACAGGAAAAGGGGAAACAGCCACAAGTTGTGCCAGGGGAGGTTTGGGTTGGATACTGGGGAAAATTTCTTCACTGAAAGGGTTGTCAAGCATTGAAATGGACTGTTCAGGGAGGTGATTGAGTCCCCAGCCCTGGAGGGTATTTAAAAGACATGTACATGTGGCACTTGGGGACATGGTAGAGTGGTGGGCTTGGCAGTGGTAGAAGTATAGAATCATCAACCTCCCTGGGCAGGGACACCTTCCACCAGCCCAGCTCACTCAGAGCCCCATCCAACCTGCCCTTGGACACTCCCAGGGATCCA
>JAWWEW010000041.1:55007817-55031977 GCA_035583185.1 Anabacerthia variegaticeps | reverse complement strand
CCCAGGGCACGGGGGGTTTGGGATGGGGCATGTCCAGCCTCTCACCCACCAGCACCCCCAAGTCCTTCTCCCCAGGGGACTGGTTAATGGTTGGGTTCAATGGCCTTAAAGGTCTTTCTCAATCTAAGTGATTTTATGACTGAACCAGTTACTGCACATAATTTGTGGGTAAAAGGAGGCTGAGGTGTTTTGGTGTTCTTTTCAAGCCCTGCTTTTGGGACGGTTCATTTAGCACAGCTGCTCTGAAGGACAGCAGCTTCAGGACTGCCACCTCCCCACCAATTCCCACTCTCCAGGACTCATGGGAAACCATCCTACAATGGTCCCAAACCACACAGGGTAATGAAAAGCTGCCTATATTTCTGTAACAAATGAAAAAGAAGTGGTGATTGATAGAAGCAATGCAAGTATTTATGTGGCTACAGCAACCATGTTCTTCACAAAGGCCCTGCCATGACATAAAGAATGGTCTTCATTCAAGATTTTGAGTCAGCAGCAATATTGATCCGAGCAGATCAATATCACTGATCATTATCTAGTAAGTAAATCTGCGTCATGGAATGATGGAGAGACTGCCTTCACGAGAGTACCTTCCCCTTCCTACTGTCACTCCATCCAGCTCTCCTACTAGGTAAATAAATGAGCACAGTGCTTAGGAGTCTCAATGAAATCAAATGAAACTGCATTTGTATGCTTTCATAACACAATTTTATAAAAAAAAAAGCAGAAAACAACAAAAAAAGAAACTGAGGACAATGTACAGGAATGTGGTCAAGTGATGAGCCCTTAATGACCATTATTTCAAAAAAAAAAAACCACTTATCTAAGCCATGCTACCTTTATACTGTGACTTTTTTTCACAGCTATGTCCAGTGGAAGATGTAACTAGAAAATATGAGTAGCTTTGTACTCTTGTACACATTTATGAGTGTATGTGCATATTTTTGTTTGTATTGAGCTCCAAAACAAATGCAAAACGATTCATATTTGGCTGAGTAACACCAGCTGAAAGAAAGCAAGTCCCTGTATTTACCCTTTCCAGTTTCTGATGACCACAGTCTCCCACTCAGTCTGCCTGGATTTCCCAGAGCATAAAGGATTTTACTGAAGACTTTTTTTAAATAATGTGCATGTACTTGTGCAGTACATGCACAGAAAACCATTTTTAGGCTGTAGACACAAAAATCTGTCAACTGCTTTTTTCCTTGAGCCTCAACCAGTTTTGGGTCATCAAGACCACGATGGTCTGGTTAGAATCCCTCATATTGCAAACCCTTATAAGCTGTAACAGGGGAAATATTCCTTTTCCTTCATCCCTTTATAATGTCTGAATTTGCTAATACCTGCCTTGTAAGACAGAGGAAACTACTTAGCAGCTCAGAAGCTCTTGACATGTTATGAGGGAAGTGTCTTGAGGAGCTCAGATAATACAGCAGCATGGTTTGTGCTGCTTAACAGGAAAATGTGGTCACTGTACTAAGAAGTTCAGCAGTGACAGCCAGCTAAAATGAAATTTCACACTTTAGATCTCAGATCTAACAGAGTGGAAAAAATTACCTGCTGTGTTCGGACACAGATTTAAGGTTAATTAAATAACTGTAATTATTTTTCTTTCCAACATAAAGCTAAGCTCAGCAGACTGAGCAGTTTTATACTGAGGCTTTACTAAGAAGTGCAAGTCTAGAACCCTACTCTTGTCTTGGCTGAGGTTGAGAGATAAAAATATCGGAATTATTTCCCACCAAGAGGAGCCTTCTTAAAAGGATGGCCAGATGGATAGTCTATACTACTAATGTCATAGCAAAGCACATATAAATACAGACATATGTTTTCAAAGCTGAAGATTTTAAGATACCGCTGGTTGTTTTTTAAATTGAAACCTGGAAGAGAACACTGTCAGCTGAAATACCACAGTTTTGCCTTTCACCTCATAATTGACTCAAAACTCATATAAGCTAAACACAAACAAAAAGCATTAATTTTTTTTTATTTCTCTGTTGTTTATACTTAAGAGCATTTGATGTAAACCTGGCAATCCATCAGACAACAAGAACAGCCTGGTGGGTTGTTCTGTCCAGCCACTGAAATGAGACAGAAGCTATCCAGGCTTCTGCTATGCAACACTGTCCTGTCAATGAAGTTTTCAGCAGAGAGGGAAGGATCAAGCCCATCAGGAACAGGGAAGAAGCACAGCCAAAGCATATTTCATTCCAGGAAGTCCACAGGGAATTTTATGCTGGTCAGTACATGCTGCTGGCTGGCTTATTCTGCAGCAAGCCAGAACTCAGCACCTGTGATCAGCTCTCCAGTAATTCCCTGCATTCCCTATCCTGTTGAAGACAATTCTGGCACTACCTGAGCCAGAGACAGGATGCACTGACAGATTTGCTGTCAAGAGTCCTTGGCACTGAAATAAGGACGTTGCACAGGTAGCAAAGGGTGCAGAGACCAAGGCAGTTCCAGCTCGGAAGGTTCCTGCCCTGTTGTGTCTGTCACTGTGCAAATGTGATGGACTGACATTCCCCCTTCAGCATGGAAACCACGGTGGGGAGAATCCTCCTATAAGGACCCATGTGTGGAGCACTGGGAAGGGGCAATGGAATTAAAAGAGAAGACAGTGAGACAGAAGTCACTTAGGTTCAGTGAGTTTCTGTCCCCCATTACACCTCACCAACGCTTTGTCTGACTGTCCCTGTCTGGGTGCATCCCAACCACTTTAATCCTTGATCCATTGCTTCTAGCAAGCCAAACACAGAGTTACACACACTGCTCCTCCTCCCAAGGCTTGTAGGACAGCTCAGGGCCAGGGAATTAAAGTTTCAGGGGCTACACGTGCACAGTAAGACTGATAGTTTTGCCCCTGCCCCTTCCAACAGAAAATGTTAGCCCAAGAACTTGCAAGTTTTCTTGTTCCTTGGGATCACAAACACAGCAGGCAGCAGGAGAGAGAAGGCCTTCTTCTCTGGAAATTTCAGCAGGGAATACAGAAGCAGCCCAGCTAAGCCAGAAGCATCACTAGCCTATGAAACAAGCCATGTATGAATAGGTAGCTCCAAGGCAGCTCCAAGGATTTCCAGAGGAGTGTTTGATCAAAGTGGAAGACTGAAGGAAACCTGCTGAACATGGGTAGGATAAGGGAGAACATATCATGGATGCAAAAAGAAAAAAAAAAGAAGAAAAAGAGGAAGAGAGCAGCAAAGAGAGTTTGTAGAACTGCCCGTGATTAGTATCTCAGTCAGCCTGTTTATGGAGGACTTTCCATTCAGGTTCTACCCACAGGCCTAGAGCTCACAATGAACTGAGTGTGCAAATCCAAGAGGTCTCACCATGCTACACCCAGAACTACCCACAGAAGCTTAAAACTTAAAGTAGTTCTCTGACCCCTAAACACACGGAACCAAATTGCTCCTGGGAGATATCCCAGCAATCTCCATGACTGAACTCTTCCAGAAAATAGTTTCCTTACTACTGAGATCAATGGCTGAAAGAAATTAAAAACAACTTATAAGAGCCTCCTCATGTGCAGGACACAGTTCAGTAGGAAAGGGGAAATGGACAGAGAACGTCCCATTCCTTGGCATCTGACAGCCATTTCCATAATATTTTGAGATAGATTTTAAAGGTGCAGTTTGTAAGAAGGTATCAACGAAACACAGAAATCACAGTCTTATTTGCAAGTTTCAAAAACTCTTTTTCTATCCCCATCAGCTCTTCCCTTATTTCAAACTCAGCTACGAGTATGCAGAATTCATTCTACTAACAGGAAGAACTTTTTCACAAAATCTTCCAAATTCAACTGATTGCACTCTTAATACTAAATTATCTTCATTTCTGGGAGTTCAGCTACTCTCAGGAAATAGTTTTGCTAGGTGTTGATCCCCATCAGATGGCTCTAAGGATTTTTCACTCTTCTAACTAGTACACCTCTCTCTCTTCTACCAGGATAAACAGACTGAGAAAACAGAAATAAAACTAAAAAGCAAATGCGAAGCGAGCCCAAAGATGCTGGTTTTAAATAGAGAGAGATGCAAAATCCTGAAAGACACAAGCCTCCAGCAGGCTCCAGATGTGCTGCATCCCAAGCCCTTTGGGATGGGAAGTGTGCAAGTGCAATAGCACCACTCACAACAGGTCTCTGATCACAGCTGAGTCTCACAGACTCGTAAGGGAGTGGAAATACTCTTTTATATGTATTTATATCTGTAAATCAGCAATACAGCAAACACAGCACAGCAGTGTTTATCCCTCCCTTACCCTGTCAGAAGTACTTTCTTTTATTGTAGGACTGTGTTTGTCCAACTCCTGTTTTATACACATTAACTAATGATCTCTGAAACACCCCAGAGAAACAAAGCAGATGTGTATTTTATTATTCCCACTATTAGAAGCAATGCAATTAACAGGGGCTGCTAATGAATTAGAGCTAATGATGCCGTGCTAAGCAGCCACTTTTTTGCTCTTTGGGAGATTTGTGTTTAGGTTTTTGAGATTGTTTAGGTCATATTGTAACAGGGGTCAGAAGTAACTTCCACTTCAGAAAACAAAGAGCTCAACAGCAAGAAAGACCATATGTGCTTTAAGATACATTGATTTTATCGAAGCAGTTGTTGTAGTATTGCAAATTCATTGTTAGCAAGTGCATGTATGAATTTTAAAGTCTTTTGGCAGTTGTGGTGGTCTGGGGTTTGTTTTTTTTTTAGTTCTTGGTGGGTTTTGGTTTGTTGTTTGATTTTTTTTGGTGCCATGCAGTTCCGCCTCTCACTCAAGAGCAAAAAAAGACAACACCACAGATTTCGGAGGGGAATGATAACGAAATACAGAAGAAGCCAAACAAGAAGATCAAAATTATATCCTTCCCAATTAGATTTGCTCCCAAACTGCAAGGAAAATACACTCCTTAAACCTCCTCACTTGGTTTCTGTGGAAGACAAGGCAGCACAGCCTGCAGATTCCTCTCCCCAAAGTTCTCCAAGAAACACAAATATTTACTCTTCAGATAAAGGGAAAAGAGCAGGAAGAGGAAACTAAAGGCAATTCCCTGGAGTTACTGAAAGCTGCATCACGGAACTTTCCTCTTCACATCAGCAGCTCTGAATAATGAGGCAGCAGAGAGCTCTGCAGCACTGGGAGCCTTTGAAACACACTTCTCCAGAAAGAAGAGACAATAAAATGTCAAGAGAAAATGCCTCTTGGCTGGCACACACTGGCACAGAGAAAACTTTTCCTCCTTTCTCACATAGAGGGACCATTTTTTTTAATTCCCCTCTTCTCCAATATTTGGAAGACAAGCTGATGAGAGATGACAAGGCGCATTTATAGAAGTTCAAAAAAATCCAGCATTGAATAAAACATAAGTACAGAATCAGAAAAAGGATGGTCAGACTGTACCAGTGTCAACTAGTACATTCTGTGTGCACTGAAATGCAAGAAGGGAATGGAAAAAAATACTTAAATGATGATTTGCTTCTAAAAAGTCAGAAAAGTTTGAATTAATCTTAAAGTATTTGAATAATCCTGTTGTAATCAGTGCCAGGTTCAAGTTAGTGCACATGTGTTCTCCTTAACCACAAATTTCCTTCTCATAGTTAAGAAGTTCTGCATTCAAGATTTACATGCTCCTATACTGAATAAAGTTTTTAAGTTATATTTTAATTTTTCATTGGCCAACAGTTATCATCTTAATCAGAGGATAAATGAAAATATCCACAAATTTTACAATGCTGGTTCCCCCCACCAATCTCATCCTAGCATGATCTATAAAATGAAGAAATTCCTCCAGATGGATTAGGATGTTCCTGCCCTGAAAATGCACAAGACCACACAGAGTTGGTAGATTAGCATAACTCCAAGCAGCACCAGAGAAATATAGAAATAAATATGCCTCCTATGATTATTCTTTTTTTTAAAGCCTTTTCTATTCTTGTAGGGACAGGAAATTGCTATGTTCCAAGGTAAAAGTATTTAGGACCCGTCTAAAAAGAAGGATTTGTCCGTATTATTTTAAAAAAAATAACTTACGACTCAATTCCCGTGAACAGTTTTTTTTTTATTACATGTTTCCAAGAAATGATGCTCTCTTTAACTTTTGTATGACCCCATGATCTTGGAGGCAAAGCTCACAGCCTGAAGATATAAATATCAAGCAAATGTTACCAGTTCTGAAGAACTACCAAGTTGCTTTGGTGCTTTCAGCTCCATCACACTAAGACACACAAAGCAGCCTCACTCTGTACACCTCTGGAACCTGCGTATTTTAAATTTTGATGTCCAGAATAAGCCCCATCTCCCCCTCTTAATTAATTTGTGCCAAGCAGAACACAAAAGATTTGCATCTTAAACACATCTCTGAGGTCCTGGATCTTTGCAATCTCGTGAAAAGTTCCCCATGGGTTCAGAGCCCAAATCCTGGAGACCCTGTGAAAATAAACATCAACATGTGGTGTAACAACCTGTGTGTGTGGAGCTACCTCTCAGTGAATAAACTTCTGTCCCTGCTTCAGCAGCCAAAAGGCACAAGGTCCTCTTGCCATTGCCACCAATGGCATTATCGTCCTTGTTCCTCAGACACGAATTATTCACCTCCAACTTTTGCTGGATATCCCCCACCCTGGATTTCTTACTGCTAATCTCAGGTCCAGATAAGAGTCCTATTAAGAAGGGCTGATGTGAGGCACACAGAGATTGCCAGGTTGGAAATTCCTTGCCAAAATACACAGCTCAGCTGGGCAGGGACATAGTAAGTAGTGTGTATCCACACCAGGCTTGCCACAAGAAAGAAAAAACTTTTGTTATTAACAGCCAAAACATACACTGACCTTGCCAGAAAGTAGTCTTTGAGGCCAGGATACTTCCTGCAATACAGAGATATTTACTAAAATAAGCACACAGATATTAGGGCTCCCACTCAACTACACCTCTCAGGGACAAGAGAGTAGTAAAGTACTACAGGACAGCAACACCACTTTTTCTCTCCACTTTAATAGCATAAAAGCAGGACCTCCCTGTTGCTGGGAGAGCAAAGCAAAATTAAATGGGAGAGGTGGTTCGCTCTGCTCAAAATGTTATCTCTTGAAATCTCTGTAGCACAAAATGCTATTTTAGGAAAAACATTTTTTTTATTCCCCCACCCCAGCAGTGCAAATCAGCCCAAAATTCAGCATATTTGGCTTCCTGGAAATTTTTCTTGGCTGAGTACTCTCAGCCTACTGAGACTCCCTGTTATAATTGTTGCCAAGTCTCTCTCTTGACCCCTTTCCAACAGGATGAACAGAGAAAAAAGGTGGCAGTCAGAGAAACAGTAAAACCCAAGGATCCCTGTTCTACCAGAAAGGTGTTTGAGGCCACAGCAAGCAACATTTCGAGATGGCCTCAATTTACACTGGAAGCCAATGTGGGTTTTGGGAAACAGCCACCACATCCATCGTAGGTTTTGCCACCACGTCCCTGCTCTTTGATTTTATACTGAACACACACCAAGAAACATGGATTTTAACAACTGAATGGCAGAGATGTCCTGCAAGAAACAGTCCTGAATATCCAGAAGGGAAAGAAATCATGCCTGTGAATACAGCGTGAGTCTTTTGACAGCAAAAAGCTTAAGCACAGATACAGGAGGGACAAGGGTAGGTGATCTGTGCTGGGAAAAATAAAAAAATTAATTTCGATGATACTTATTTGGAAATTATTTGATCTATTTGAAATCTACTAGTAATACATGGTTGCTGTTCAGACATGCAACATAAAGGTCTGAAGAATAAATGCAATAGAGTGATCCCAAAATTCAAAGAACATAAAGAGATTTAAGTATAAAGAGACTAGATGATCCATTTCCTACAAGTCAGAGGGATTTTTCTAGATTTTCCAGACCTACAGAAAACTTCAGCATTCAAATTCAAGTTAGAAAGTCATAGTGTTCAGCAGAACAGAAAGAACTTATATTGAGTATTTCACAGAAAAAGTAAATCATTCTTAGAAACAGCGACAGAGAATAAAAACTACAGTCTAAAAGTGAAGGGAAAATAGAAGAAAGGCACCTTTGCACTGTCAGGCTCCCCAGCTGGCTGTGAGGTGTCAGGTCTGCCAGTGCCAAGTGCCTCATAAAAGCAATTAGCAGCACTAATGACTGTACAGCACAGCAATGCCCATAGGTGATACAGAAGTTCTTAGATCATCTTCACACTACAGGAAAATTTCTTATATCAGGTTGATCCTTCCAGATCTACAAGATCTGAAGTTTAACTCTGAGACGGAGTCTGGGCCAATTAATTTGCTAAATGTATATATTCATCAGCCTTAATTACAACACATCTTCAGTTCCAACAGCAAGACTGAGACAAGCAATGCAATGTATTTCAGAAGAGAAAATCATCACTGATGCTCAGTTGCCCTCTTTTATGAATCTCTGAAGTTGCACTGCGCCTGAACACCGAGGTTTTGGCAGCAGTTTTAAGGTTTTCTAGAAATTCTTACCCTTAGCAACTCAGGCCATAATTTTTCTTGCCTCTTCGCTTGTGCAGGAAGAAATCTTGTGGGATCAAGCTGTGAATTAAACAAATACACGGGACTGGTTTACGATGTGGCTTGAGAAGGAGTTGTGTCAGCAGTGGAGAGGGTGTTGTAGGGCAGTGGTGGGATGAGGCAGGGGCAGGAAAAATCAAGACTTCACACTGAAGCACTGGCCTGTCAGCGGGAACATTTAATCTACCTTTTTTCAGCAACTACTCCAATCTTAATATTTAACAATCATAACAGTTATAGCCATTTTCCCCAGGATTTGCATGGTGCCTCACTTGAATAATTTCAAACCACCTCTCCAAATCCTCATGATGGGTGTTTTGCCAATACTCTGCTATAGCTCTTCAGAGATGTTCCTTTTCTTTCCCCTTATTTTTAGAATCATGGCATCACTTAGAATGGAAAAGACCTTTCGGTCCAACCTGCAGTGTTGTCTTCTGAACTGGGAAGCTTATAACAGACCACCCTGGCCACCAAGCAAGAAGGAATCAAACAAATCCCTGGTAGCCTTAAAGTACCACTTTTACGAAAGCATCACAGTAGGTAAAGGAGAAGTGAGGACTGAGGGGGGATCCCTTAAAAGGGAAAATCCCAGCCCAAAATTGAAGAGAAGGTCTGGCATCCCTTAAAGGGCAAGGATTTAGGAACATGGCTTACCTGAAAAAAAAAAAATCAAAAAAATCAGCTCTTACAGAAGCTATTCTGCATGGAGTTAGTTCAGTCAGGAAAGCCAGCCCAACTCTCTAGTAATATGAGAAAATCCACTGCATAGTACAGGGATCAGCTAGTCCCTCCCTTCTGTTTGCTATGAGGGAGGTGCTGTAAGGTTTGCAGCAAGCAGAGAAGCCTTTAGTTATTTGGAAATGAAATAGCTCTGGGACACAATGGACACGTGCAGTCACGGCACACAATGAAACACAGGAGGGGAATTGCGACAGCTCCAGACAAGTTGACACTGCAGCCCAGATGAGTTTTTTATTTGACAGGTATTTCCAGAGGATAAACCCTGCCCTTCACAGAATGGGTTGAGCATCTTTCATTTGCAGTTGAATTGAAAGATGAGTCACTTTATCACAAAACAACTCCAGCATAACTCAGGTTTCAGCCTGAGAGCAGAACTACTGTGCTCACAATACAGTCTGTTAAGACAATTTAGCACTCCTTTCCTAATGACTAGGGAAAAGCCCTTTTATCCCAGAGGTTATGATGTCTTCATTTTCACTGAAATAGTGTAATACAATGCTTTCATGTCCTTCTCCACACATCAGAGCAAACAGATTTCAGGCTGTGTATCCTCCTTGTGCCCTACTCTAGAGCAAAACCAGTCAGTGCAGCAAGAAACCAGAAGACATTTGGAACAGGAATCAAAACTACTTTCTCTCCTCACAGAGAATACACCTATCTCAGCTGTATCCAACATATTTTCTTTAAAAGCTCGGTGAAGCACAAGTGAAAACATGTATGTTCCACTCATAAAACTTGTCCTCCCACTTTCAAAGGACAATATTGACACAGCCAAGACGTACAAAAAGGAGCTTGTCCCTTTTACTGTAAGGACCTTAAACCACAATCCCAAGCAAACACACCGAGCAGCTCGGATTGAAACAAGCCTGCCTTGACTCCCAGGGCGTTGTAAGGAGGAAGGTGGGAGGAGAATGGCATGAAACACCTTGAGAAGAAAGGAGCTCAGTCATCTCTACCCTGGGTCTCCTGCCTGTGCCACCCATCAACGTGGGGAACTCCCAGAGACACAGGAAGGGTCTTTGTCTCCACCAGGATCTGGTCAAATGCTGGACCACCCAAGCGAGGCTGTGAGTGAGACAAGGGACCAGCTCTGACCTGCCTGCACTTCAGTATTCCCTACCCACTGTAACTTCCATTTCCCATGCAGGAGCCACTTCAGCCCACAGGCTAAAACATAATCAAGTACCAGTTTGATGTCTTTGCAGCACGACACCTGGAATGAGCTAATTGGGTTTTTTCCCGTTATTGTGACTCCTAGGGCAGGTGTTTTACAGCCTCTCAATGAAGAGAGAAATCTGTGCAAGCTGCTAGAGAGGCCTTTTCTCCCTAAAAATTACATAAAGATCATCCTGATTAAACACTATTCCCCATGAATAAATATCCCTTCATTGCAGGGGAAGAGCTTGATGGCTGTTGTACAGCCAATGGATGAAGCACACCTGCTGATCTGGAGATCTTCATGACAGAACTGAATTAAACATGAACTTTATGAAGCGTTGCATAAATGTCCTACTTCTCTCTTCACAAAACCTACTTTTCATCTCAACAAGCTTCAATAAACTGTGTATTTTACTTCCCTTTTTCTGCCTAGAATGCCACACGTGCCATGGTTTTCCACTGAGAGGACACACAGCTTCCTCAGCTTCTTAGTGAAAATGTTCCACCCTGCCACAACCTACAACACATTATCCCTATCACTTGTGCCCCCTGATGGACCACCTCCCAAGGGATACACGCTCATGCAAATCCTGGCATGTGCTGGGACCTCCACTCTGCCACGGGTTTCCAGATGAATAGCAGGAGATGAATAAATGTCATTCACCGGGACAAAAGTGACCCCAGCTCGCAGTGATCGACAAAGAGATCTCCGAATTGCCATTCCCAGGGCTCATCCAAACTGGTGGAGGAAGACACAATGTTAAACTGGTCTTTTAAAACAATCCCACAGCATCCTTTTGAAAAGGAAAATTTTTCATAACCCTCCACTTTAACAAAGAAATTAGATTTTATTATTTTTTATTGGTATCCAGCACAAAGATAAATGCTGAAGTTAGCAGAATTCCCTGGGGGAAGGAAATACCAAGTTTTAAATCAGCTCTAGTTATTCTTCCTCCTCATTTCATCTCAATCAATGCTTGCTATGTATTCTACTATTAAATTTTTCCTCGTCTATCTTTTCCAGTCAAATCTTTTGCTCAAACTGTTCTGTAAACAAACTCTCCCTGGTTTGCTGACTGTCATCAGAGATAGATGAGACAGAGCATCATGGGAAAGCATCCCAACATCTTTCCCTAAACACGTGAAACTACGCTGAGTTCATTTCCATTTCACATTTCCCTCCCAGTAGCCTGGGGACTCCTGCCTGTTTATCACAGAGCAGCATCTGCCTTTTCTCATCCCTCCTCCCTCTCTCTCACCACTGTGCCACAAAGATGAACTTCATTTTACTACCTGCTGTCAACCCTTAACTTCTTTGGAGTGCCTGTGTGGGAAGTAAAACTGGTTTAGGTTGTTCATAAAATCCACTGCTCGTTCTCTCAGAGGGGCATCTCCTCTCTCACAGCAGGTAATACACCAGTTAGAGAGGCTGGAGAATCCTGGGGCAGGAGATGCTCCACGCACTGCACTCTCCTGGCATAGCACAGAAGGAAAATTAGCCAGAACTGCAAAGAGAAATTAAGCTAAAAGTCTTCACTTTGAAAATTTAAAAAAAAAAAAAAAGGCAAAAAAAAAAAATAGCTTCACAAGCCTTTTGAAACAATTCAGATTTAAAACAACTTCAGATTTTCTCCAACTTAAAGGTCAAATAAAACGCTCCACTGTTCACGCTGCTTTAGATCAACACCACACAGAAGTGTCTATATTCAAAATACAGTATTCTAAATTGTATATTTTTATACAGGGGTCTTCTTTTTCTACTTCCTGTTCTTTTTTGTTTCCCCATTTTACCTTCTGCCTTCTCCTTCCCTTTGCTTATGCACCATGGCAAATCATGAATTATACTGCAGGATAATGGCAAACTTTGACAAAATCTGATCAAATAACAGCTAGTTTGGGTCAGTCTGAGGGGAACAACTAATTATTTGCAAAAAATGCCAAACCCTAATGCATGGGATCTGAGAAACAAGGGTTCCATCGCTTTATTCTTTTGTTTCTTGCTTAATTCTTGAAGTCCTGATGTCCATTCACAGATACTTGGATAGCAAACCGTGTCTTCAGAAGAGGAAATAACCTAAATTTCTGCTAAGACTGCGCAGAAAATACAAATTTACAGCATTTACCTGCAGGTTCTGCTCTCAGACCTCCCAGGTCTCGGTGTCTCGGGGGAGCAAAGTGTTACCCCTGGAACAGGAACTGTGGGACTGGAC
Organism: Anabacerthia variegaticeps; assembly: GCA_035583185.1. NCBI lineage: Eukaryota > Metazoa > Chordata > Aves > Passeriformes > Furnariidae > Anabacerthia > Anabacerthia variegaticeps. The sequence continues at coordinate 55,019,351 of JAWWEW010000041.1, read as the reverse complement.
GGATGGGATGCAGCCAAGGGGCTTGAATGAACTTACTGATGTCATCAGGAGCAAACAATTTTTGGGAAGGCCATGGAGACTGAGAACAGACCCACGGACAGCAAAAGGCAAATGCCGAGACCATCTTCAGGATGGTCAAGGAGGAAGAAACTGGAAGCCATTCTATGTTTCTATAATTTCTATAATTATTGATTACTCTGATTATAACGACACTTTGTACCATTTTCCTTCAAAAAACACAAGGAAGGAGAAAACAAGCCCATAGTGGGGCGGAAGGGGAGCTGAAGGTTAATTTCTTTGCAGGGCTGGCATTCAGCTTGGCGTGCTGTAAATGGTACACTGACCTCTGGCAAACATCCCCGAACACAGGCTTTAAAAACAGCCTTCATTAACACTCATGAAGATGATGGGGGGGGAAAAACAAACCTCATTATAAATTATCCTGTAGCTTAGGCAAAAAAACCCTGCTAACTTAATTCTAAACAGGCATAAATGCAGTTAATTTTCCAAGCTACGCTACGTAAAGAGCTTTATCCAGAAAGAAATAAAAATACTTTCAAAACCACTGAGTTTCATGGAGTTACGCAATTTCTCCGTAGTTTTTTTTGTTCTGTGTATTAATCAAACATCTAGCTTCTTGGTATGGCAATTCCTGGTTTTGAACAATAAATTACCATGGAGCCCAATAATTATTTTGGCCAGGTTTCCTGAGATGTCACAGTCTTCTGCCTCAACCTGCTCCCCAGAAAACAATCCCTTTCACCAAGGGAACACTGCCTGCTTAATGACGGGCTTATGAAAACCCAAATGAAATATTTTTATCTCTCCAGCATTGGGAAAGCCTCCAAATAGCTACCAAATGACTAAAATCAGGGAGTGTCCGAGCAGGGAGACTGATTCAGAAAGAAAAAGGCTTTGTCTGCTCCATGGAAGCCACAGCCTGTGAGCTGGCTTGTTCTATTCCTCTCAGCCTGGGAGAAGAGTTTTACATCTTTCTGAAGTGGTGTTTTATCAGAATGAAAGCCCAAAATGTACTCTTACTACTCCAAGGATGTTTCCATGGAGGTTTCTAAGGGAAGCTGGGATGACCAGTGGCTCCTTTGCACACCAGAAGAGTTCTGCTTTCTCACTCAAGGTCTGCAAGGGGGACCCCAAAATAGCAAAAAAGACAGCAAAAGATCACGAAAAGAGACTGACTCTCCTTGTTGGATATTTCCCTCTTTCCCCACTGAAAATATGAGGAACAAGAACTATTTGGTCTTTTAACTATGGGGAGCTCATGTGGAAGAGCAGAGTGACTATGTTATAGTACATCACTGTTACTGACACTATCCCAGAAAGGGCCAAAATGTGAGAAGAGCACACAAAGTTAGAAATAAATCAGCTTTTGTCTCACCCAGAGCAGAGAGATGATTGGAGATGCATGAGAGTTTTAGATACTATATAAATAAAAGCAGAGGTTTAATTGAAGATAATCTGATGTGTCAAAATCAAAAAGGCAAAAAGGTATTGGTCAGCAAGTTGTTTTTGAGAAGTTCTTTATGGGAAAATAGCTTCCTGACCAGTAGAAGATAAATAAAAATCATATTTTGGCTTTGTTTTGTACAATATTTACTAGTTGTCTTGATCATCCTCTCTCTTTCTACTGGCCATCACACTTGTGCTGCTCTGGGCATTTGTCTCCTTTTCTGCAGATCTCTTTCCTTCTCCCCTGAGTGCTTTTTCTTTTAGCACTGTAATATTCCACTTTTAAAACAAATACAGTGAAACTGCTGCTTCCCCAAAGCATTCCCGGAGGCAGCTGTAAAGGACTTTCAGTGAAATGCTGCATCCTGGGTCATCAGCCTGACCTGGCCTTTTCTTTTCTCCTTCATAAAGTCAAACCTGACAAGACACTACATTTAAAAGCCCTGTAAAGTGGGCAACCTGCGTGGCTAAAATTCAGAACTCTTGGATTCTCAGTGGAATAAAAAAAGAAAAAAGACTGCAGAGAAATGGTACCATAATAAATTATGATAGCTGTGTTTCCAAGGAGCCTGAATAGCTGTGGTAGACTGTCATTAATTCACTTTAAAAAGGCACAAAATGCATCTTTGCCGCTAAGAAGTGCAACAGTGTAAGCTGGAATGAAATTTACAGGAAAATTATTTCATATAACTCCACAGCTTCATATTTTCACTCTCTGACTTTGCCACATATTCTGGGGAATTTCACAGGTAAGGAGTAAGGGGTGATATGTCCATCGACTTTCAGAACTATCAAAGGTGCAATTAGCTGGCTGTATTTATTACAATAGCCACTGTAATAATTACTTTAACTTCATGATAGAGGCTTCTAGTTCTAGAATGGCCTCTGCTAGACTAGACCCTGCAACAACTGGACTCTGATTTTAGTCATTGCACACTTTCTGGGCTACTTTTCACACAGCCAAATCCACAAAAGCTTGTGATTTCTACTAACTTCTCATGTATTTTACAGTGTTATACTTAATTAGATTTATTAATCTAATAGAAGAATAAAGACTGATCAAAGGAGACAGTTAGAAACGCCATGGGAGGAAAAGGAGCAGAAAAGACCTGCTAGAGAGAATTTCATTCTTCTGAAGGATTAAACCGACACTTCACACTGGAATGTGGATTCCCTTTGACACGTTAGGAACACTGTAAAGCAAGAAACTTCTACAAAACAGACTCAAAACTATTTTACTCACTGCCCAGCTATGAGGAAATCCTTGTTCTCAGCTGCTCAGAGAAAACGGGGAAACTGAAAACAGCTGTTGGAATTGCTGAAAAAGCTGAGGAGTTGTTGAGTAAAATTCTGAAGGCAATTAATAACATCAGGCTGCATCCTGCATATGCAGCGTAAGAAAGTCAAGGGGAAAACTGCAGAAAGAACCCCCCCCAAAAAAAAGAAAATGTAGAGACATTAAATTTTCTTCTCTACATCTTTATTCACAAACTGTAAAGAGGGTCCATGAAATATGCCTGGGAAAAGATAAAAGTTTTCCAAATTGTCTGTAGAATCAGCTCCACACTGAGCCCTCACAGTGACCCCACATACATTTGAATTTAGGCAGTGGATTTTTTTTATTATTTATGATATTAATAAAGGAAGACGCTTATTATTTCTTCTCATACATGTCCCAAACACACACTGTATCCTTTTTTTCCCTATGTATGATTGAAGGAGGCCACCTCTGGTTAAAAGGTCAGATGGCCTTTGATTCCCTTAGTTTTTATAGGAGGATGAAACCTGCTGTATCAAGAAAAATATTAACATACATTAACATACATTTGGACAATGCTCTCAGGCACATGGTGGGATCCTTGGGGTGTCCTGTGCAGGGCCAGGATGATCCTTGTGTGTTCTTCCCAACTCAGGATATTCTATGATTCTGTGGTTTTAAGGAAGGCATTCCAGAGTAAGCTGGAGGAGGAACAAAGCTGGAGTGAGAAGCTGAGGAAGCATTAACAGGGCAGGCAGTCTAACACACCAGCTGTGTCCTCCAGGGAGCTGTGGACAGAGAGTGCAGCAGCGAGAGAGAGGAAAAGGGATGAAAAGTGGAGCCAGAGCTTGCTGGGGACTAGAGGCAGCTCATGGGCTAAGAGAGGGTAAGTAAAGGCTCTGACCTTTGACGAGTCTTCAATTAAAAAAAAAAGCATTTTTTTCTGTGCACTTGAAATATTGATTTTCTAATTGTATCAGAAAGACCGGTTAAGGAGCCTGTCCTACCAAATTAATCAGCTCAAAAGGCACCATTAAGCACACAGCTCCTTATTCATGTTAGAACTCTTTGGAGGCAGGAAAACGGGAAAAGGATGATAACATGACTTGTGACTTTCCAAAATGACCACTCTGCAGAGGCTGAAACTTGCAACTCTGAAACAGCCAAAATGTCAACGCAGCTGGACGTGGTTTGTCCATTCTTTCCCCAAAGCCACAGTCAGTTTAGAAAGGCACCAACAGAGATCCGTGCCCAGCTGCTGCCTGTGCTGCATCATTAGAATCTGAAACAGGATTTCCTTACCTGTCCTGGTTAACATGCCACAGAGGGCATGACACACACTTAAAAGCCATCCAAAAAACCCCACATATCTGCAGCTCTTCCTACCCAGGAGGCTGTTGGTACTCCCAGACAGCTGGTGCACAGATTTCATCAAACTTAACAGTGGCAGAAGAAAAATCTGCAGGTCTTAGAAGTAACATTAAGGCACAGCGACAGCAGAGTGATGTTTCCTTGTCACATCAAACCTGTTCTCTCTCTCGTCAGGGAGGAACAAGATGAACTGAGCTGAGTGTTGGGAAGGGAAGGCACTGATACCACATTCTGGAAACTCCAGAAGGTTGAAAAGCCTGGTGTTTGCTGCCAGTGAAGCTGCTCTGGAGGCACCAAACTCCAACTCCCTCCATCCAGAGCCAGGAGGGCTTCTGAGTCAATCAGTCCAGCTAATCCAAGCCTAGACTTACAGTTGTTCACAAGTCAGAAAGGCATCTATTTAGGAACAGAATTTGCTGGGTAACTGTGCCTGACAGAATCTGTGCAAAGCCTCAAACTGCCTTCACATGAAGGTAGGACAGAAGAACCAGGCTTCTTCTCTTTCCCCAAGTATGTCCTAAAAACCCTGGCTTTAATCTTTTAGCAGTATTAAGGGAACCTTTTTTCCTTTCAGAGCAGATTAATTTAAGGTTTTATATGGGAACAGCTAGGGAGGGAGCTCTTTGAAAAACCCGACACAATATAAATACTTAATCCTGAAGTAAATCATTTGGACCTTGCTCCACTATTCTCATCCACCAAAGGCAACAACAGGAGTTGTAAAGTCCTGTTCCTGTTCCTAAAACAACAAAGAACTCCTGAACAGGCCAGATGTCTACCAAGCACATTCAAAGACAGCAGGACACATGCACATCAGCAGAGGTTACACCCAAACACATCCGTGGGATCCAAGGGACGAGATCCGGAGTCAGAAATCCCTCCAAAGGTTCAGGCAGCAGCGACACATTTAAGCCAGGGAGGTATTGCCTTTACTAGTGCTTTCAGGGACTGCATGTGACTGCTTTTAAAGAAACACTTCAAATGTTGGAGAGCTTAAAAAACTACTTATTTCATAAGGGTGCAGTATTTGTCATTTCATCTGAGCATGTATTCGCAATCTTTCCTCGAACTTTTCTATTCCAAATACCACTATGAAATAAAATACTCCTTACTTCATTAAAATACTGCTCTTGCTGTGCTTAGAAAGGCATAGAAATAGGGTAAAAATCTTATGACAGGCCTGCCACTTTTACTTATTTCATAAGTGCTTATTGTATTTCTCATTGACTAAATTAGGTAACTTTTAGAAGTTTTCCATCCTCAAAATTGTTGAATTCTCTGACACGAACGTTAAAGCCATTAAACTGTGATCTGGTTATACTCTCTGTTCAGAGGAGCTTTCCAAACTTGTTTGTGCAAAGGAACATCTGTTCAGGCAGGGCAGCTTTCCAAATTTGCTGGCTGCCCTAAAAGCTACATTGTCATCCATCACCTGCCACCAAAGTGCAAATGACCAGGAAGTTCAGGAGGGAAAAATGTTAACTTCCAGCTGTCCACGGACAATACTCAACCGTGCCTGCAAATACAAGCCAAGCTTTCTCTCCCCATCCCTTCCTCAGATTAACAGCTGGAGAAATGCACCAAGACCCCAAAACCCTGGCCCCGACGCAGCCACTGGTGAAGGACTGATCCTTTCCAAAGGAGAGAGGACTCACTCACACCATATCTCCCAGCCACCTGACCACCCTGTCACCATCAGGAACGCCTCTTCACTTTTTTCGCAACAGCCTGGAAGAAAAAGGCGTGGATTTGCCTGTTTTCAGTTGCAACAGCCATTTAACTGGGAGGTGACTTAAAATCCTTGTTGCCCAAGACAGCTCATGTGGCACTGGAGGTGCTCCCACCTCCTCTTCACCAGGGCCCTCCCTGATCGGCTGGACTGCCATCAGTGCACGTCCCTGCTCTCCTACAAGGGGATGTACTTGTTTTGCCAAGCACCAGCTGTGCTCTTCAGAAATCTGATGTCACCCAGAGCAGCTGGATTGCCACGATTCTCTGCAGAGAATCCACTGTGGTCCCTTGGAGCGTGAGGGGAGGCAAGTCCTGTGCAGCTGCACGTGAGAGACCATCGTGTCGACCGCTGGGTCACTGGCCAGTTTTAAAATCCTTCACACGAACAGAAAGGGGACCATTCAACCCATCATCCCCTGGGTGTTGGCATCTCTGCCTCCTCCAGCTGCATCCCTGGAACCCTCCTGCTCCTTTCCCAGGTATCCAGCTCTCTTACCTGCTCCAGCTCAATACGTGGAGCAGGAAGAACCCAAGAGTCCTGGGGGACTGCAGAGCTAAGAAGGAAAGCACGAAGCTCCCTGGCAGTGGACAGTGAATATTCTAAAACAGTTCTAGGTTATAGAAAGAAGACCTTGCTTCAACTAAATCAGCAGATCGCAGCTAGAGAGGAGGAGCATGTTTGTTTTCAAAACAATAAAATACAACCAGCACACATCATTCTGCATCTACCATCCTTAACAGCACTCTCCACACAATGCTCTTCTGTCACACAAAAAGCCGATCCTTTGTTGTTATTTTTTATTAAAAAACCCCAAACCACCAGTGTAAGAAAACAACAAACCGATCTCAAATGCAATCCCTTCTCCCTACAAAACAACAAAAATGCCCGAAGGCAACCCCAGCGTTGTCAGTGCTCTAAAGACATGATACACTCACCAAAGCAGAACAGCTGGCTTTCTGTAGAGATGAGTCTAGAAACCCCTTTCCTTTGTAGCATCCAAGCCACCAGCCAAGGCAAGAACACCAGCTACATCACTGAAATGACCACAATGCAGCAGAGGACTGCAGTGATACCCTGGTTTAGCAGTGACCAAGCTGCTTCCAGCTCTGGGAGTGATAAAATCTGCTCCAGACAGCACTGCTCCTCGCTTAATTAACTTAATTAACGCTGCTCCTTTAAGCCACGTGTGTGCTGCCAGCTGACACTTTGGATGTCTCTTGGAAGCTCTCAGCTCACACCATCCCAGGCGCTGCCAGCCCAAGGTGCAGCACAGACGTGCCCTTAGTTAACATAACCTCTAAGCCCTCTTCTTTTTATCCATCTCCATCTAACAGCCATCTCCTCGCACAAGGAAGGGGCAGCACCTCAGCCAGCAAGTGCCACAGAAGTAATGGACTTGGAGCAAACTCATCTCCTGCCTGCAGTGGGTTTGGATGCATCTTGTACCTGTGTGAAGAAAAACCATGGGTGGAAAACAAACAGATGTGATTGGAGAGAGAGAACACAAATAAATGGAAGTATGTTCAACTTTCAGGGCTGAAAAATAATGAGGGCTGTGGGCAGCACCTTACTATTTTGACCATTTTACATTTAGGAAAATGGGTCTCTGCAACAGGGAGACAGTTTCGCTTCCTTATCAGGAACACCCCTAATTTTTCACTCTTCTGTCAGTCAAACCATACTTTGACTAGATAAAGCTCTTATCAGATGAAGGTATCAACATGGACTCCCTGCCTCTGGCATTTCCTGGGCCTGCCTGTTAATTGTCAGCACGCCCTATTCACCAGCAACACCAAACAGCAAAGTTTTGTAGAGATAGTTCAAAAAAAAAAACCACTCACACACACCAAAACCCATCCCAAATCTTGTCAGATTCTGCCAGGAGTTTGGCAAGCCAGTTAGGGGTGGTGGTGGGTGTTTCCTCCTCTGGGCATTGCCAGGAAAGATTTTGTCAGCAATTCAGAGGAAAGTTTAAATAACAAAACTTCTTTTTGCTTAGTCACAACTCTTCTTTGAATCTGATAAATGCTCCGATGAGGAAAACTGCGGTGACTACAGGAGTAAATTCTGCCTACTAGAAGTCTTTCCACATGGGCACCAGTGTTTGCAGTGGAGATGGGACAGCCACAAAAGCTTTTCCCCCAAGGAAAAAACACAGCTGGGTTAGGAGAAATGCAGCTGGGATGAAAGATGAAACCCACAACATGAATACTATATGAGATTTCCAAAGAACCAAGTTCTCGTCGGGATTTTGGAAAACCCACTCATTTCCTTTTGCAGAGTTTATCATATTTTTAGATAAAACTATTGGAATTTTGGTGATTTTCTCATAACAAAATGAAAGGTAGAAGTTTTGTTTCGTTTCTGGAGGAGTTTTCCCATCCTAAAGGCTGCATTCCAGCTGGCAGCTGTGTGAGCAGTGTTAGTGTGTTAAGCCTAAGATAATGTCTATTTACTGTCTTATCAAGGGCATGGTGACAAGGGACATTAAAGCTTGTCATTACAGATCAGCCCTCATCCTGAGGGCTCTCCCCAACTTGATTCACCTGGAAACAGGTATCTCAGCTATTGAGTCAAACCTAGATGGATATGATTTTGGCTATAAAGTGCTTTAACCACTGCAAACTAATACTTCACCAAAAGTGGCCTAGGACCTTTGTGGCGGTCCCTTCTTCCTAGATTGTTCCATCCTGAACCTTAGCAGACTGCTATCAGCATTCAGTGCTTTCCTGAAAATAGAACAAAGGAGGGATCCCAGGCAAAAGTGAGGGGGAGATGGAAGTTTTGCAAGAAAGAGGGTGTAGGAGCAGGAAGACTGTGATGCAGTGGGTAATGAAACATCTCTGAGGTGCAGGCAGTGAGACACATGTGATTCCCAGCTGGCTGACAAACGTGTTTCCAGCCCTGAGGGTTAGGACTGTGTTTCAAAAAACAGCTGGCTGGCTACGTAGGAAGTTCTCCTAAGGTGAAAATTTTCCCGGGGCTGACCAAAGAATAGAACTGGTGCTCCTTATCAGCTGCTGGGATGAATCAGGTCTACAAGCTTGATTTAATACACATCGTGGATGGAGCATTTACTGGAGCAGCTATGGCATCGTCCTCATGTGGGAAGAAGACAGACCAACATATGACTTGGTATCTGCTCCTCAAGCAGAAACTGAGCAGGGCAGGTGAATGAGTAGGTCTTAGAGAGCCACAATCTCACTTGCAAAGCCAAGACAGATGAGCAGCTACATTGCACTCTGTAAAATAAACAGATGTTCTCAAAAGTATCTTAATTATGTGCTGTAGGTTGAGTACCCCAGAGTGATGAAAATGACTCTCAAAGGATTGAGGTGGAAGATCTGCATCCACAGCCTTCATCCTTTACAGCCCTGCCACGTATCAGAGCACACTTTTGTTTTGTGGAAGAGGCTGCTCATACAGTGTTAATTCTGTATTGCAGATTAACTCGGTGCCAGACAAAACACTGCAGACAGCACAACAGCATCACTGGCACTGAGCTCAGGCATCTTACATTTAAGAGTAATCTGATGCATCCACTAACTCCTACCCATAATTTCTTATATCAGTTGATAGGGAATTGCTACCAGAAGCAAGCAAGAACTTTTGACTGGAATTTTCCTGGGGAAAAATGAAGACCTTGCAGATGTCAATGTTTTCATAGAGGTATGTCACTTTTGGTGTCAGTTTCAGGTACTTATTTAGAGGGCAGGGAGAGAGAGAAATCTCCCCAAACCCTAAATATTTTACTTCAAAATTTTAACAAAGAAACGGCTTTGCTTTAACATTTATCACCTGGAGGGAGGTGGGCTGACAGCTTGGGCAGTTTAATCAGAACAGTTGTCCTTCTCAAATTCACACGCCAGTGATTTTTCCTGATTTTTCACTGTTCTAAACAATGACTAGCCTGAATTCTATTGCCAAACAATCCTTACCAACAACTGCACCTTCACCTGTATGATCTGCCCAGAGATGATTTATTTTCTTTCACGTTTCAAAATACTGTAGAAAATGACCCTGGTCTAATGCTTGCTTAGGAAAGGGAAAGAGCAAGAGGACTTGTAGAAGGAGCTTCTTTTTGTTCTGCCCAGCTCCCACCGGCACACACAGACATAATTTGGGAGCAGAACTGGGGGTGCTGGCCCAGAAGGAGGGACAGAAATATTTTCAGCCTGCACCATCAGCACCAGAGTTCCCTCCTCCTTCCCAGACGGGTGTGAAAATCAAAACATGGAGTAACTGCTTGGCCTCTAGCTTCTCCCTGCCAATCCACACAGGAATGAAGCCTCTTCATTTATCTCCAGGCTTTTCCTATCTGCCAGTGCATGTACTGTGGTGTAGCAAGGTGGAGGACACTTGATAGCTGTGCTATAATCTGCAATCTTTGCAAAATGCTGTCAAGAGCAGGGACTCTCCCTTTCTTTATCCCCTGTGTTAATTATTCCTTTAGCCAATGGAAAACTTACAAACTGTTTCCTATTGCTTCTGCTATTTTAGCTTCTTGGAATAACAGAATCACATTACTCTAGTTAAAGATCGTGGAGACTCCAAAGATACAATAATTTTAATAATAATGAAAAAGTAGAAGACAGTTAATCTCGGCTCCAAGGATATTATCTTTAGATACCATTAACAGGGCCCAGTGCTATCTCCAGGTGGCCAGGTGGCTGTGGGCACTGTTCTGCTCATGTACACCTGGCTGCACGCTCTGTTGGTCTGATGTGATGGCACAACCCACCTGAACTGTCCCTGCCTGCTATGCCTTGTGCTCAATCATCTGAAATCCTCCCTAGCACTCCCAACTGCGCTGATCACCTTTGAAAAAACTCATCTGTGGAGAGAACACTTGCCACACACACAGAGTTTTAGGATTCTGCAACCCTGTACTGGCATTTACGTGGTGACTCAGTTGGCACCAGTGGCACCCAACTTTGTTGGCATCATTTTTACACCCCACCCATCCCTCAACTCCACCAACAGCATGCCAAGAGTGACTGATTACATGACTTATATGAGTATTGCTGCTCAGACTAGATGGTCAGGGTTAGGGTGAGCTCCACTCATGCAGCACAAGGACGCAGCAGAGTCACATCCAGATGGACCTCTGCTGTCGTATGCAAACACCTCTGTGCTGCACTCCCAAAAGCAGGGAGGTGAGGAAGCCCAGGGCACAGCCACCTGAGAGGATCCAGGTGATCCTGACCATGTCTGTCAGCCTTTATTTAGCCAAGCCAGTACTCCCAAGGCCTTCAGCAAGGAACTGGCAGTGATGGCAATCATGCCTATGAGATGCAACAGAATAGAGAGAGGGTAAAAGAGAAACACAGAGGGAGAGAAACTGAATCAGTTAGCTTGAAAACACCAACAGCTTTCTCAAGCAATAAATAACCAGAGAAAAGAAGGACTCACCTCCACTGGAACAAGATCCAGTGTTAGAGGTACCTCAGTCTGACTTGTATGCTGCAGCCTGTGGCTGTGCATGCCAGAGAAGAAAACCATTTTTGGTGAATTTTCGACTGACAGGACTGTTGAAAAATGAAGTATCTGCTCCCCACTGTTATATTATCTCAATTCTCCTACCCTCCTATAAGGAAAGGCTGAGAGAAGTGGGATTGTTAAGCCCAGAGAAGGCTTTGGGGTGACCTCCTTGTGGCCTTGCAGTGCCTGAAGGGAGCCCACAGGGAAGGGGGAGAGAGACTATTG
>JAWWEW010000041.1:54992972-55007717 GCA_035583185.1 Anabacerthia variegaticeps | reverse complement strand
CCAAGGCCAGGTTGGATGGGGCTCTGAGTGAGCTGGGCTGGTGGAAGGTGTCCCTGCCCATGGCAGGGGGTTGGAATGAGATGATCTTTAAGGTCCCTTCCAACCCAAATCATTGCCTGACTCCATGATTCTACATCCAACATCTGGGAAGCATCTGCTGAGCAAAGTGGTTGGCTGGCCAGAGACCACCAGAAAAACAAAGGTCTCCCTGTATTCCTCACTTGGCACACAGGACTCCATAACCCAGAGAGGTACCAACAGGAGCATTTCCCCAGGAGGCTGCAGGAGGAAGGGAATGCTGGAAGCAGGTTCCCCACTTGCATTGCTTCTCCATGTCCTCACGCCTGCAACACAGACTGGGTTGAACTCTTCACATTACAAGAGCAAGGGAATGATTGTGACACTGCCCTCAAACGTCCCAGTGAGACACAGATAGTACTGCAGAGCACACACACAGCATATGTAACTTCTTGGGTCTGTACGTATCTCGCCGTATTTGTTCCATCCTCCAGGGTTTCACAAGTGCCCCAGATTATGATAGGAACTTTGCCTTATCATGGGTGTGTGCAGCTGCACGCACAGGAGGGAGATTGACAGAAAGGCAATTTTATTTTCCAAACAATCCAAAGGTGGACCAAATCCATCCATCAGCATCTCTGCCCAGTGGTGATAGGGTTGTCTTGCTGGTGTGCAAGGATGAACAGTTTCTTCTGGACATTTAACACCTAGAACACTCTCTCCCTTCATGGAAAAGCAGGATAAGAAACCACTGCATCATACAAGGATTGTGGCTGCTGTTGAAGAGCTGCCTTGAGGCTCGTGCCTCGAGGAACAGCGATTACCTTCACCTATTCTAGCAAGGCTCTGCACTGCAGGATGACCTTGTGTCCTGCACTTGGCAAAAGGAAGGCACTGTGCCATGGAGAGATGCAAACAGACAACATCAAAGCTGCACATTCACATTTTGAGGCTGATATAATGGGTGGGATGATGATAATGGGAGTGGTAAGACCATGCATAACCACCAGAGATACATAAGGAATGGTGGAGGATGACAAGATGAAGGGTTTATCTCTTTGTAATTGCTGCTGTCTGGCATCAGGAGGGAAGAAAAGGGTGGAAGAATATATTTTAGATATCTAACACAAGATACATAGTCTTTCCCACTTTACAGGCCCTATAACTTTAACTCTTCATTGCAGTCTTACTACTCCATTGATCAGGTGAGAAAGGAAGACAAAAAATAGTTGGCAGGCAGAGGTTTTACACTAAGACATATCTGCAAGTATTTTAAGCAAAAACAACAAAGAAAACAACAGAAAGATGTCACCTAAGTGCACGGAGTGTTTGTTAAGCATAAATATGCTTTTTCCCAGTAAAGACCTTTAACTTGTAGCCTCTTCTTGAAAGAAAGAGAAACAACTTACAGCTCCAACTTTGGTGCTAATAATTTTGTTAGTGATTTAAGAAGCTTCTCCTGGTATCCACACAGTTTGTTATTCTGTATGCATTTGGCCTTCAGTGCCTACTAAATGCAGGTACCTGTGAATCAGGTAATTTCCTTTGTCTGATTTAAGACTGCAATTTCTTTATGTCTATTTACAGGAGCAAAACTATCCCTTCCAGGGGTGAAAAGGCACAATTCTCAGCCCAGCTAAGAATCCACACAGAAAATTCAAAAACCAAGGAGGTGACATTATGGCTGGCAGAAAACAACAAGCTGATTTACTTCAGAGAAAAACAGCGTTTTTCATGCTGTTCATCTCTTTCAGAAAGTTCACCTCCTTGGTGCAGAAAGCTACAGAAACCCCTGTTTTCCAGTTTACATCCCTAAATTGCTCCATGGACCCAGGACCCATCATTTAAGTCTGCACCAGCACAAAGCAAGGACACAGCTCTTGACCAGAAAAACCCAACTGTTTTAAAGCAGCACCAGGAAGGAAGGACATTCTGACAGGGAAAGTATGCATGTCTGGATGAGAATACATCCCAATTAGCTCCACTTAACACCTTTTAACAGGAACAATGATTTATGTATGGCAGTTTTGTAACTGATCGTGTGTACATACTTGGCACACCCAGTGTGACACACTATCACAGGAGCTTTTATAACAGCTACCCGGGGGAAAAAAAAAAGGCATAGCTGTAAATATTTTGTATTTTTAATCTTATTCTGCTAGTAGGGAATCATGCATAGAAATAAAAAAAATCCATTCAGTATCTGCTATTAAAAGAAGAGGCATAAGCCAGCAATCTATGACACAATTCTGCTTAATTTAGGACATTGTGGGGAAGGGGGAGAGCAAAGGAAAAACTTCCTGTAAATCTCATTTCTGGAAAATGCGTTATTATATAAAAAGCCAATCACAGCAGGATTCCTCCCATTTCTCAGGTACCCTGAAATGCTTCTATTCCTTGTACCTGGACAGGTAGAATTAGGAAGTTGCATTAAGAGTTATTTTTAAGAAAGATTTACAACTTCTAATTAAGATTTCCACTCTTCTATGGTATTGCTGTGAAATACCTTAAAAGAACATTCAGCAAATGCCTCCAGCTCTCCCTGTCCTTCTACCTTTCACCTTTCACTCCAGCTGCTATGGGAAAGGAACTTAGTTTAGCTCTCAAGTTTAAAAGAGAAATAGCTCCTTTTCCCTTCCAGCTGGTGGGCAGACAGGACAGGTGCCTGAAACAGTCCATTTCTTACCACCTTCAGCAGCTGGATTTGTTCTGTGCACATCCTGCACGCCAATGGCAGTAAAACCCCAGGTAGCAGCCTCTGACCTGTGAAATCAGTGGCTCTGAAGGAGCAGCTGCTCAGTTTTCCCTGCTTTAAACCACTCTTTTCAAAGCTTAAAAATAAAGACGTTCTCAGCCTGACACTATCAAATTAGCAGACAACAAATACTCTTCTTTCCTGACATCTCTCTCCTGGTTGTCTTGCACTGATCCAGGTGTCCTAGACTGTGGCCAAAGACCACTCCTATGGGGGGTCTGTGAACCACTGCCAAAATCTAGAGGTAGAAAGAACATACAGAGATGATTATATTTTAATTTCCACAAATCACAAACAGTCCACAATTGCTGTTTATGCCAATTTAATCAATTTACTGCTTGGGAAAGGAACAGATTCATACTGTGCACCACACCAGGTGTGGAGACTGGAAGGCAGGCAGAGTAAGAATTTATAGATGCTCGTACCTTCTGCTCTGTTCCATGTCATCCTAGCTTGGGGCAATATGAAACACATAAAACAGCCAGTAAATTGAGTAGATGACAGGTCTTGGTACTTATTTGAATTTTCCATGTCTTTGCCCTTAGGTTTGATGTTGTAATTCAAGAGTGCTCTCGGGTTATCAGTGCTACATACTCTTATCTCAACTGAGCCTCACCCCTTGAAGCTTTCATGCCAGCATTTATAAATAAACAAAAAAACACTCTCATCTTTCTTTTTTTTTTTTTTTTAAATTAAGGTAGATGCACCATTTAGAGAGAAATATAAAATAAAACCAGAAGTCCACACGAAAGAATCCCGCCCCCGGCCCCCCCCCCAAAAAAAAACCAAACCACAAACCCAAACAGCTACCATTAAATAAAAACACAGTTGTCTTTTCAGGCTCTCTGAGAGAGAGGTCACAACAACCTTGATGTATTACCACCACTGAGACACAAGATGCAGCTCCTGTGGTGTTGCTGTTGTCACATGTGGTCTCTTCTATTAGGTCTGTCCTGCATACACATTAAGAATTACTGCTTTTCCCTGCTTCTTCCAGAAAGGTAAAATACCAAGTCTGGCAGAAGCTCACACAGTTCTTACTGCATAATGCTTGGGACCTAAAGAAAAGATATCCCTTCTCTTCTTCCCTTCTCCTTTTCATGGTGACAATTTTTCAAAAGGTGGTAAAAGAGGGTATTCTTGTTGGTCATTTCATATGCTCACTCATACAAACAAAATAATCTCTTAATAAATAAATACTGTATTTCAGGAAACACAAAACATACAACAGCCCAGTTCCAAGAGTAGAGCAACTCCCACAACCCTTTCAAAAAAAATTAAAACAAACAAAACCCATGGACAACAATAACCAAAAAGAGCTTAAATGATGCCAGATACCTGCAATATTAGTTTGTGAATTTAGTTTTTTAATTCAGTCTGCCCATCCCAACAAAACCCCACAAATATCTCAGTACACCACTCTGGGATGCTCAGGAAGGAGGGTCCCCCATCTGTGCTCCATCACCCTGGCTGGGGGATGTTTGCAGCCCTCAGGGCTGAGGTCACAGATACTGTCCCTGTCCTTGTCCCTCTTGGTGACCAACAGCCCAGTGTCCCAGGGCAGGCACTGCCCACACAGCACGACAGGGTGCTGCAGACCTCCAGAGACAGGCAGCAATGTGCCAGAGCAGAACATTTGCAAGACTTGCTTTAGTGGAATTTTTCCAAGCAGAGCTGATTATCAGATCTCCCTTTGCCATATATGTAAATGCTCTGGCTTGGGCTGTAAAACACAGTGCCTGGGTGCTCGGCCAAGTGTCAAAACAGTTTCAAAGGGCCCATTTTGAATAATAGTGACTTTGAAGCAGTTGTTTTGATTCTCCCTGGCACTTACCGGGGCAGGTCTTGGTCAAATGAAACCTATGACAAGAAATCGCCTGATGTTTACAAAGTCAGAAACAGTTCAGAGCTAAAAATCATTAAGTCAGCACGACAAACCAAGTCAACACACTCTCTTCAAGACAGCCTGCAAACTGACTTTTCTAAGTTTCCCATTTCCTTCTGCACAGTTCCACTTACAATTAGTAAATTACAAATTCCTAACTTTTCTATCTGTGTCCAGAGCCCGACTTGTGAAATGAATTTTTAACAGCAGCTGTAAAAACCTGTTCAGTTGTTTGAAAGGAAGCCCATGAGAGATACAACTGTGTTCCATAATGTTATTAGGTTTTAGCTGTTCTCATGAATCACAGAAATGATACAGCAGTGCTCGGCTTCAAACCCAGTTTGGAATTATGGAGAGGGTGCTGCCCTTTCCAATTTCCAAATGCACATTTACTGGGTCTTGTGGGCCTCTTACAGTCTAGTGAAGCTTTAATTCTAAAGGATACAGACACACAGTTTAGTGGAAGTGGCATCTTCAGTCTTTCTCTGTTTCCTTATCTTCTCCAAGACAGCCTTGAGAGCTAAACACATGGATTTTGCAAAGCACTGCGCTCTCATCTCCCATTTATATCAGCTGTTCAGCTTTGAGTAGCAGTTTGGTATTCGCCATGTCAGCAGTTCTGCCCTCCAGGAGCTGCATCCCCAGCCAAACCTCAAAAGAAAGAATCACTTCTTGGCATAGGCAGCTCCTCACAAGCTGCTCTGCTTCCTGCCAGCCACTTTGGGTTGAGCCCCAGCTTTGAGTGCTCAGCGACAGAGGATGCTGCCGATGGGAGCACCACTGATGCTCCCGACCCTCCCAGTCCCTCTCCTGTCTCAGAGCCGTACCCAGAAATACCTGCAAAGACCTGCCAATGCTCAGGAGAGGAGCCACTCATCATGCTCTGGTACCTTCTCACGGTGCCTCAACTTCTGCCTTGGAGGGAAATGCTCAGTGGAAGCCGGTTGCCTTTAACACCCATTCCACAGCATCGTCTGTGGCAGCCCAAATTTACCACTTCCACAAGCACAGCGCTGTGGAGCTCCTCCTGGCTGTCCACCACCCATTGGACTCGGATCACACTGACACATGGTTTGCACAACTGGGATAAAAGCGGTTCTGCTTTAATCTGCTGTTTGGAAAAGGGAAAAAAAAACCCCAACCAACCACCAAAAACCCCCAAAGCAAACCACATCCAAAACCAGGTTTAACTGCAAATTAGCAAGGACGGCTGAGTGGCAATTAGTGCAGCCACAATTCACCAGAGGAGAGTCAGTGGTTCACCAGAGCCTCACTCAGGACACACAATTTTGTAAGTAATGACACTGTTTTCTGTACTTTAGGGCACAGTGTGTGTCACTTCTCCTGGAGCGAAACAGGTTTTGTGGTTTTATTTCGGCACATGGCTGGCCACAATTACAGGGAAAGAAATTATGCATATACATCTCCTTTAAATTAATGTTCTTTTGAGAAGTCTTCCAAACTTCCCAAACGCCAGGTTACCAAATTCAAGCATGCTATAGACCATACCCTACATAACAGCGTGCCACTTATCAGAGCAAAACCAAACCAAAGCAGAAAAACCTCATCAGCAGGATAACTCTGTTGCCACTGGAAGATCACATCAAAGCAGCAAGCCCATCTCAGGAAGGCTGGGATGTGAAGTGGAAGGATTTTTCCAAGTCCATCATGAAGTTGCAAGCGTAGCACTAATAACAGCTCACGCAAGTAAAAGAGGAGGAAATAAGGCAGCTTGTATAGGGATACAGCCCTTGGTGTGTTGAAATGGGTGCTGGGGGTTTGGTTTGAACAGTACTGAATTCCCACTCTTGCTCCAGCTAAACCACAGCATCCCTCAGCCACCATGGCAATACCTTCTTCCTCCTAGCAGTGCATGTCCTCTTGTTATTTCTGGGCAGACTGCACTCATCTTTAAGACAAGGTGACATTACACACAGCTGCTGTAAATGCTCCTTAGCTGTCAGGATGGCTTTCCAATTCAAGTACTATTTTCTGCACCTGTTTCTTATGAAAAAAAACGATGCACCCGAATTTTTTACATCTTGAATTCATGCTAGAGCATAATTTTTTAAGCTTTCCATGAATATGAAGAGTTTAAAAGACTATTACGGAAATGACTCTGTTCTTAGGAACCTCTTCAAAACAATTACAGAGAAATTTCATAACACTCCTTTTTGGCACATACTTTCTCTTTGCTCGACTACACTTCAAAAACTACGAATTGGTTTAATTTTATTGGCCTCCTCTGAAAAACCATTGCTAAAGTTTCATAATGAATGGGCTAGTATGGGAATGAGAAGGACATAACACATGCCATAACATAGCAAAGAATAAGACAGGATGACCTCATTAAATCCATGAATTTGGGAAGTGCTCCTGTTCAGCAGAGTATCTGAAGTGCTTCTTTCAAATGGAAACACATTACAGAGTTTTAAATGGCTATAATTCAGAGAGATTTAGAATTGTATGTACCTGTTTAGACAACAGGACTTTACCTGAATAGGAATCAGAGGTGTAAAGAGAAGACATGGAATATTCAAAAGCCCAAGATGCTTGAATGTAAAATACTAATAAATAAAACAATGCTGTCTTTAACTCCTATGATAATTCACATTTGGAGTGAACTTCAGCACCTCTGCACGTCACAGTCAGATACAGACTGTAAGTACCTGCATAAGTCTGCAAGAAAAGAACATCGCTGACACTCACTTCGAGTGTCACTTGCAGGGTTGTTGTTGTGCATTCCACACTTTCATCCTTTCTTTTCCTGCTCATGAACACCCATCTGCTTTTTCTTAGAGGGAAACTTGTCAGACAGCAAAGTCAAGATGTTCCAAAACATTTCATTTCACTTTGGCTGTGGCAAATAGTCAAAACAAAGATCACAGCACTACATGCCTGTACAAATTTGCAACTAGAAACCACTACACGCCATAATGTTTTTAAAGGAAAAGAAAATGCAAATAAATTGTTTCATAAATCAAAACACTACACATTAGATGTGGAAGTCCTTGGAACACAGAAACAAACATTCTCTTCTCAAGAGAAAAAAACCCAACAAAACAAACCCCTCAAGAGATGCTTACCTATAGGATTGCCTGATCTTAACTTTATATTTACCATGACTGTGTTGAAATGCATTATTCTAGGAGCTCTAAGATTAATTCAGGTTACATCACCAGCAGCTAAATGGTGTTCATTAGAAAATAAAACTGCACAATGCCTACAATCTCACACTAGAAGCCACATAAAGTTAATCAAGTTAGAAATGTTAACCACTCAGACCAAATTTGCTGAAAGTTGTTCAGACATATCCTACTTCAACCTGAACTTTACAGATGATTGTCACATGAGGCTGAGTAAAACTTGTTATATTTCCCTTTCCACCTCTGGTAACACTCAAAAGCCAAGCTCAAAATGGAAACTGAGGAAAACTACAGGTGGTAAGAAGACTGACAAATTGAGATTCTTGCCCATGCATGAACCAGTTGGTTCTCCTCTCACCCCTTTCTACTTCTAACATACAAGAAACCAAAGGCAAAAGGGAGCAAAAGAGCACTTGATTGTGTATTACCAAAAATTCAGTGTTACGTTAAAAGCTTTGAGCTCACACCAGCAAGGCAAAGGAAACAAGGGGCTTAACTTTTCCTAAACCAACCAAAGCAGAAAGATCAAAACAAAACCGACACAGAGTTCAGCTGAACCTTGCCGTGATCTTCTTGGGTCAGCTGTGGTTGTATTTCACATCAAGAATAACCCAGAAGGTCAAAAGCACAACATTTTCTGGCAAGTTTTGTACACAGAGTGTAACAATTTTTGCAGTAAATTAATTATTATGTGACTTCAGTAGCTCCTTCCCTCGACTAAGTAAAAGAAAGAAACATTGCCCAGCTTACAGGCAGAATTGATGGCTTACAGACTGAGAAAGATGCACAATACTGAAGAACCAGGACACATCATCCAACCCATTTATAACATATTTAAATATAACATATCATAGTTCTCTATAGCTAAAATATGTTACAGACTATGTCCATTTTAAAGCATTCCCACCCTCAGCACTACCAGAACAATTCTTGCAGCAGTGTCTTTGTGGAACAACCACTTCCTGGACTCTCTGATTACACTGGAATTCTGCTCCTACAGCCTTAATTACTGCAGTGAGAAGACTAAAGCTCATGAATTCAAACAGATTTGCTCATTTGTCCTATTGTTTTCTTATTCGGTACTTTCTCATCGGTTTTGAGGACATGATTTATGTTTCCTGAACAGCCAAGCTTGGCAAAACTAGTGCCACTTGAGGATAACAGTATCCAAGGAGAATCATTCCTGAAGCTGAATCAGAGTGTCTATGAGTCAGGCACAGAGGAAGGGCTCCAATGTTATGTGCTCCCAACTCATCTGCTCAGTTTATGGGGTCCATTAAACAAAACTGAATCTACAGTGAGCAAATTTAAAAAGAAGAGTGATAGCTCACTGCACAGGTGTATTCACACAGCAATTAATACACTTACTTAAGCAAGAAAATGATGTATTTTCAACAACTTAAAAACATGTCTAAACTACTACAGTTGACAAGTTTAATACCTGAATGACAACCATTTATTTCAGTCTTTAATAAACTTATATCCAGCACTGCAATGCACTTCTTCCAGTTTGCAGCATAAATGCATTTGAAGGAAATGCAAGGCACTTTAGAGGCATTGGATCTACCCATGTAACTACCAGGTGGGACAACACACCACGTCTACTGAGCTTTTGAATTATTCTGGCTCGTAAAATCACCCCAACTGCCTGCACAATTAGGAGACTCAATAAGATGGTATAAAAGGGAGTTTTGACTTCGGACTTTGCCGAGTTGTGTTTCTGCAGCCTCACTCCACGCCGTGGTACGAGGCCACAGAGGCACAGATTGCTGCTCCAGGAACGTTTTGTGGTTTGGGTTTTTGCTGTTGCTTAGCAGTTCTGAAAACAAACGACTTGACAAGGTCAGAACTCGCGACCGAGAAAAGTGGCAGGCAGAGCAGAAGTCACATATACAGCCCTATCTTCTGAAGCACCAGTTAAAGGCTTAGAAAGAACACTGCTGTGTAAAAAAAGTTATAAATACTGTAAATACTGTAAAGTTATAAATACTGTATTGCCTAGTAGGAAATCAGAACAAACCCTGACATGTTTTTGATGCCCTAAGTTGTCCAGCAACAATGCACAAAAAAGGTTTCTGCAGTCTGGTTACCAAGTTCTCTGCAATTGTAGTTTACTCAAACACCTTTTTAAAACATGAAAAAAGTGAACCAAAAATCTCCAGTTACCATAAACCAACGCAGATCATTCACTCTGCTGAACTTCCATTGCTGATCTAATCTATTCCTCCTAAAAGTAATCACAAAATTGACATGATCCAGGCTATCCCACACTAATGGGAAAGACGCTCTGCATTAGCACAGCAGAAAGATGTGATTTATCAGGGTCCTGTGGGGCACACGTTGCTTTCAGTTCATGAGGAAAAGTGAGCACTCCATGCCCAACACCTCACAGGTAGGTTTTGCCAGGAGGAAAAACCTGGCTTGCAGCACAGTCCCATGAAATGATGCCTCTCCAACTCCACCAACTCGCCACAAGCAGTAGCCTGGAGCTGGAGAGAAGCCATCCACAAATACAGAATTTTAGGGAAGAGAGGTCAATGGACCGAGTCTTACATGTGAAGCACGAGACTTGACAAACCTGTGTGAGAGGTGGCTCACTGCCTCTGGGACCCACTTTCAGGTATGTTTTAGCACATAAAAATTTTGCCTACAAATGCCACGTTATACTTTGTAATGCCATGCTGGTGTTTATATAAAACTTCCATTACAAACACTGCTCCAAAAGCAGAGCAGACTGTACGCTTTATCACACGTATAAAGTTCATGCTGACTCCTGGTATAACCAGCTTGTACACGGCTTAATGACAAGACTTAGAGACATTGGTGTGTTTCTGACAACCCTGAGATGTCCACACAGTGCTGCTAAGCCACACAGCAACCAGCTTCATTTTAAACATGTTCAGGTTCAAGAGATCATCTGTGCAATGTGATGCTCCCCAATGACAGAGCATTAGGCATATTATATTATATATATAATATAATATTATATAATATAATATTATATAATATTATATATATTAGCCATATGCTGCACTTCCTCCTCTTCAACAAGTGATTTGACTTCTACCCTACACGTTTTTATGGCATAACAACAATCACTTTTTTCTTTATGGTCTAGGATGCCAAGCACACCAGGACAGAGGTATTAGGGGCTCTTCTGCAGGCGCAATTTCAGGAGAGGGACAACTAAGTTATGGCCTGAGGTTGGGATGAGTGTGTTCTCAGGACAGGGGTGGGATCATTATTAACAGCATCGCTTTGGTACAAGGGGCCCAGAAACACTTCTCACCTGCTCTGTGGAGACAAAGGTCCTTCAGTAAACTGTATTTACACTACAGCTTAAGAGCCTTGAATCTCTCAAATAAAACCCAGTCCAAAGTCTAAGCACGAAGTGGAATTTAAAATCAACAAGCCGTATATTACAAGGCACACAGAATCAAGAAATCCAGGTAAAGTTACAATTTATTTCAAAACTAAGTGTCTGTCACTCATGGTTGCAAACCCAACTCAGCTGCTCAAAGAAACAGCAGATCATACCCAATGAACTCAGACTGATTTATGTTTTTGTTTTCATCAAAATGACCCCTCAGCTTGTAGATCAAAGTGTGATTCTACGTGAATGATTGCACTCTTACCTTAGCTGCTGTCACCCCATAGCTTTTAAGTTCATTTCGTAAATGCTCTTGCATAATGCACGGGGTTTATATATTCTGATATCAGGTTTGTGTATTCCAATTCCTAGGGACTTGTGGGTTTATGCATGTAGCCTAACAACGAGATTCACTGGCTCCAGCCAAATACAGTTCACTTTCAGGCAGCATATCCAGGATGATTGGCAAAAGGCATGTTCAGGATGGGAGCACGGAGTCTCCTTGTCAGCAGGAGACACAGGCTGACACCTGAAATGAGTGACCTGTCCCCGGCTCTGACTTACTGAAAGACACCTGCCTGGATGTAGTGCCAGGGCAGACACAGCCCCAGGTTACCACAGCCCCCAGGACCCACACCAACCACGCTGCATTTTGCCCTCTCAAGCCTCGCACTGTGGAAACTCCCCGGCTGGCAGAAAGCTCTTGGCTCGGGTGGCATCATTAGATTTACACAAGAAGTGTTTGTCAGGAACATATTCTCTTGGAAATATATTTCCCCCGTGTAAATAATTTCCTTTTTTTTGGTATTTGTCTCCTCTGAGATCTAGGCTAGGTCCTAATTATCCCCTTGAGAAAATTTATCCAGCAGAGGCAAAGACATTCCTATCAAGAACACTGAATGCTGACACTTAAAAATATGTCCACTATACATATTAAATTCAGGGACTGAAAAATTCTGTTCACATCTAGCAACAACTTACTGAAAAACTGATAAAGGGAATTTCCTAAAAATAAAATTGTTTTGCTGAAATGAAGATCAGGGCTTGGTGGGGGATGAATGGCAAAAGCAAGTATTTATTTCATTTGATATTAGGAGTTCATTGCTAAATACAGATATAATTACCACATATAAGATCAGTGGCAACTTTTGTAGTTATACTCATGGTTTGGAGGGAAGTGTTGCTATAGCAATCCCAGCCATAGGAAGGAAATCCCTATCTACTCAGAGCCGTATTTCTACATGGCATTATTTTTATGGCAGAGCAGTCTACCAAAAAAAGAGTGCAGTAAATCAATAGTGATTTAATTTTAATCACATAGGTGTAGTCTGGAAACGTATTTCACAGAAATATACTGAATGAGAAAATGAAATACCATGACCATGTGTTAAGTAAGGTTTTGTTTGGTGTAGTACCTTATTCAGGTTACGTAAGCAACAGTCAAGGGTTTAAACCCAGGCTTTTCCAAGCCAACTTCTCCTGAATTAAGAACATAAAATGTTTAGGGGTTGGCATTTTTTTTCCTGTTCTCTACATAATCCCAAGCAACCTAAATGACATCTGATCCCCTTAAACTGGCTTGACTCAGGCCTGCAGGGTTTCTTGGCTCAGGCATTCAGTGAAAGAAATAAAACTGGTCTGGGATTGGAATCAGCCCTGAAGTGATACAGGCACACTTGCACGTTCCTACCCCGATGCAGCTGACATCAGTGTTTATCTGGGAGCCTCATAAACCACAAAGGATGACCAAAATCCCATTGCAACACCTTTCCCTGGCCAGCCTCAAGGGAAATTCCCACCCACAGGAGTCTGGCAATGGGACTTGGGCTGTGGGTTTGGGGAACCAGGACTTTGGGTGTTTCTTTCTATCTTGTCAACAGCTGACCCCATTCTGTCTGTGCTCCTACCTTGCATTACTGATAAAATCATACCCCCAATTATCCTGGCTTTTAGTGGACTACTTTTTCCCCCTTCCATGAGTTGGCTTCTTCAATTAAATCTTGCAGCACTCAATCACAGATCTAAACCAACGATCAACTCACTCGAAAACAAGCAATCATCAACACTGATCTGTGAAAACAGATCTATTATGATCCTGACAGCTAATTTTCTCACCTTTCTCTCTTACTTTTCAAAAATTAATTTGAAAAACACATTTCTATGCATTTCTACAGCTCCCAGAGCACCTGCGAAGAGGGAAGCAATGGCTACAAAAGATATAATGCTCAATAAATGATTCAAACAAAATACAAATTACTTGGGTTCCTATGGTCATATGAACATTGTGGTATTTATTTCCAAGGCAAGTCAAAAGAGCAGAAAATTTGAATATGGCTAAGCAAGATAAACCTACATAGCATATAGAGTTATGGACACCCAGTGCATGAATACCCATCAAGATGATGGTAGGGAGGAGGTCTTTGTAAAAGAAGGACTTCCATTACCCACCATTCCAAATGCACCCTCGCAGACACAGAAATGTCACAGCCTTACAAAACTCTTCCTCTGCACTTCACAGCCCTGCTCTCCTGGGCAGAATCACGGAAAGCCACCAAAAACACCCCGTGACTCCTTGCAGATCACCAGTTCAATTCTCTTCTTGAAGATGGACTGTCACCAACGCAAGATGAGGTCTCCCACAGCCTGGTCCAGCTTGTAAAAGACTGTCCCTTTGCCCTGTTTTTAAGCCAGACTACACCAGCCCAATTCCCTGGATCTCATTACTTATGGGTGCCGTGGCTCAAATCACCTTAGCAGTCCCCTATATATATTCCAAACATCTTGCTTTTCATTTGAGGAGCCTCAAAACTGACTGAAGAAGCACAGCACTGCTCAGTAATGCTGAGAAGGATAATACCTTCCCCTGATCTGCTGGCCATACTCTTAATGCAGACCACTATGCTGTTTGCCTTAATTGCAATGAAAACACATCACTGACTCATTTCCAACCTGGCAGCAGCCACCACATCCCACTGCTTTCCAAGAGTTCAGCCAGTTGCTTCCCAGCCTCTACTGCTGCACAGAGTTAATCTTCATGGGCACAAAACTTCATGTTTATTCCCAC
The DNA here is from genome assembly GCA_035583185.1 of Anabacerthia variegaticeps. Taxonomy (NCBI): domain Eukaryota; kingdom Metazoa; phylum Chordata; class Aves; order Passeriformes; family Furnariidae; genus Anabacerthia; species Anabacerthia variegaticeps. The sequence continues at coordinate 54,993,479 of JAWWEW010000041.1, read as the reverse complement.
TAAACTTCACAAGGTTTCTGCTGGCCAAAGCTCTCAGGCTGCCCAAGATCCAGCGGAACTGAATTTGTCCTGCTTGGTGTACTAAACTCTCTCTCTGGTTTAATGGGATTTATGACGTTTCTCAGGGTGCATTGTGCCTCACCATCTATGCCATTAACACAGACGTAACACCATGGCCCAATCCCTCACAGGTCACTTGTTATTTGTCTCCAGCGAGACGCTGTGCCACTGAAGACTACACTTTGAACCCGAATATCTATGCAATTTTCAATCAATTTAACAATCCACAGATTTCCCCATCTTCCTTGGTGAGAGATGGTAACAAAAACCTCACTGAAGTCATAGAATCACAGAATGGTTTGGGTTGGAAAGGATCTTAAAGATCACCCTGTTCCATCCTGCTGCCATGGGCAGGGACACCTTCCATTATCCCAGGTCACTCAGAGCCCCATCCAGCCTGGCCTTGGACACTCCCAGGGATCCAGGGGCAGCCACAGCTTCTCTGCC
>JAWWEW010000041.1:54956839-54980903 GCA_035583185.1 Anabacerthia variegaticeps | reverse complement strand
CCGGCCGGGGGTGGGAGGGGGAGAGCCCGCCGCCGGGGGAGGCGGAGGAGGGTACAGGGATGGAGGAGGGTACAGGGATGGAGGAGGGTATGGGGATGGAGGAGGGTACGGGGATGGAGGAGGATACGGGGGGACGGAGGAGGACGGTGCCGGGGGATGCAGGAGGATGATGATGATGCGCAGGGGCTCTGACGGGCTCAGCGCCGCGGGGCAGCCCCGGGGCGGGGCGGACGGGCCATCCCCGGGCACGGCTCGGTCCGTGTGTGTCTGCCCTGCCCACGGCACCCCTTCTGCCCCGGCCCAGCAGCGGGGCCCGGCCCGGCCCGGCCCGGCTCGCTGCCCCGGCCGCGCTGGTGCCGCAGGCTGTGCGGCAGCCCCCGGAGCAGCCGGCACCGCAGGTCGCCAAAAACCCTCCCTTCCCTCCCTTCTCCCCCTCCCGGAGGATCCCCCCCTCCCCATCCCGTCCTTACCGGGGCTCCTCTGCCGCCTCCGGGCTCGCCGGGGCCGGAGCGAGCGGCGGCGATTCCTCAGCGCCTCCCCGAGCCCTTTCCCTTCCCTTCGCTTTCCCTGCCCTCGCCCTCCCCCGCCCCGCCCGCCCCGCCGGGATGCGGGAAGCGCCGGGATGCGGGAGACACCGCCGGGGATTTGGGAAGCGCCGGGATGCGGGAAGCGCCGGGATGCGGGAGACACCGGGAAGCGGGAAGCGCCGGGATGCGGGAAGCACCGCCGGGAAGCGGGAAGGGCCGGGATGCGGGAGGCACAGCCGGGGATGCGGGAAGCACCGCCGGGAAGCACCGCCGGGGATGCGGGAGGAACCGCCGGGGATTTGGGAAGCGCCGCCGGGGATTTGAGAAGCGCTGGGATGCGGGAAGCGCCGGGATGCGGGAGGCACCGCCGGGGATGCGGTGGAGCCCCCACGCGCGCCCAGGGAAAGGCCAGGGAAGGGGAGGGGGGGAACAGAAAGCTCCCAAATCCAAGGCGAAGGGGCAGGGCGAGTGGTCCCCCGGGTGTCCTCCAGGGTTATTGCAACCTCCTGGTCTTCTTCAGCTTAAAAAGCAGAATTTACTGCTGCGATTGGAATGGTGTGCACAGAAACGGAGTTATAGAATCGGCATATTAAGTTAATTACACAATTTGTCTTAGGAGGAAGAACCCGAGATAATCAGCACACCTACCTTTCCCACAAATACTAATTTTCTCACTCCGTCGATAGGCACTTTAGAAAGATCTTTTCAACCCAACAAGAGAATCAGCAAGATGTGTCGCTTTTATATCAGCTTATTACACTTACAGTATGTACAAGCATTAATTAATATTACAAAGTTGTGTGTATTTCATTACTGCGTTACTGTCCTCAGTTCATTAGTGGGGTGGAAAAACGCCAGCCCCAGAGAGGTTGGGTAAGATGCCCACTGATGACTGAAACAGCATTAGAGCTGTCAGCAGAACATCCAGTGCCGAGGGATTAGCTACTACACCCACAGCTGCAGCTCCAGCTCCTTCCCTGTAGGATACCTGTGCCTGCCATTTCCATGTGAGACCTCCCTGTGCCTCTTGGCACACCTGGGCATGAGTGGTTAAAGCCTAAGACTAGACAGAGTCTCCAAAGCCTTCCCGTTTTCACCTCCTTCTGCCTGGTGTCCTTTCAGTACATGTGCCACTCCCCTTGATGTCACATAGGGCGTAGGGCTCCAAGGCCGAGGTGAACCATAAGAATCCAAGTTGCCCAGGACACAAGGTCCATTTTCTACACCTATGGAGTTGGAGGAGGGATTTTATACAGATGTGTTCAGGGAATTCATCCCAACACGGGCGGGCTGTAGCACCTTGACATCATAATTTGTATAGATAGAAGAAGAGCTGCTGCCTTCTCGAATAACTCGGTGCTGTCGCAATGGATTGGAGCCCTCAACAGGAGAGTGGAAGCTCTGGTTTCAATTTCATTTTTGCTTTTGCGAGAAAAAATCGCCTAGAACTTCTTTTATGGTTCGACTAGATGATCTCAAGGGTCTTTTCCAACCTAAGTGATTCTGTGATTTTAGCAAAGGAGTTTCAGATTTGCTCACTGGAAATGCAGCAGGAGGAAGCTTGCAGGGACAGAAACCACAGGAAGTGCTTCTACCCAAGTTGGTCCCAGCTGTTTGCAGGGAGTGACTGATGGTTGCTGGGGTAATTCACAGTGAACAGGGTTTGGGTTGCCTGCTTCTCAGGCATATTCTTTAACATAGGCATCTGCCTTGGCAGACTGGTCGCGCCTCTGTCTAACCTGAAAAAGCCACACCTGAAGGCGACTGCTTGTCACCAAAATGAGGAACAAGCAGACAAAGAAGTGAATTAATAGGACAGTCAGTGAGGGGTGGCTTTGTTCAAAGACCATGATCTTGCATTTTTAAAAACAACCTGAGTTTTTGGGAAGCACAGAATGAGAACTATTGCTGGCATTATCTTTCAGGACACTGAATAGAGAGCTTGATAAGCATCAGTTCTTGCAGAAACTCTTTCAAGAGACATTGTATGGGGAGACAAAGTATATTCAAATCTGCAAACTTACAGGAATTCCATTGTGAAGTTTCAGAAAAGCAGAGAGGCTTGAAGAACAGCTCCCAACTAAGAACCAATTAGGACATTAGTAGGGTGCCTGAGAGAGTTCATGAGAGCTTGCTAGAAATGTCTAGAAAAAATGGGATAATTTGACTAAAGAGATGAAGAAACAAGAAGCAATCATTATAACAGGGCCGTCCTGAGAAGTCTGCCCTTTGAACCCGGGGACTGATGGTAGCAGTGCAGCCCTCGCTTGTGTCGAGGGCTGGGGCAAATCTAGAGGTTTCTATCCAAAGTCCTGTGGAAGTGTATGGGAAACAAGTGTTACATGCTTTTTTGGAATAAGATGGATAAGGATGAACTGCATGAGAAGAGTACCGAGTCAAAATGTGTACAGTTTCCTCTGAAGAGGAATGCAAGTGCTTGGATTCACTGGAAAACATTCTACAGATTTTCAAAACTCACTGTGGGGTATCAGGGGTTTTTGTTGGTTTTATTTTGTTTAATTAAAAGACAAGCTTTCTTTGGCTCCTTCCCAGATGTCAGTGTTTCTCTGAATTCTTGCCAATGCGAGCGATTCAACCTTTGTGAGGCACTCCGAGCAAAGCAATCATTTTTCCATTAAGTATCCAGAGGGGAAACGAAATATAAGAGAAAGCATGCAAAACTAATTAACCTTGCATTTCCCCCCAGAAATTTCTACCTGTAGCTTTAAAAAGCAGCAGCTTGAGCTATGATATTTGTGTTGCTTCAGAGCTGATGTTGCTCTGTTACTACTGCCATACAGAAAGGAAGCTTGAGAGGGGAGCTGAATTTAGGTAATATAAAATTCTATGCTTATCTTTCACTTGCATTTTGATAATACACTGCTTATTCAGATGAAGCTTCTGAACCACAGCTAGCAGGATCCCCTGCTCCAAGATGAATAAAGCAGAGTGCAAGGCAGCATAGACATATATAGATATATAGATATAGAGATATATAGAGTTTTCAGCTGCCCTGAAAAACCTAACTGTGGGTGGAGTCCTAAAGAAAAAATAAAATAAAATATAATGACTACTAAGTTTATTCTAAGCCTTGTGTGATGACGCCAGAAAATCATGTCTCTATTAAAATAATTTTTACCAGCCACTCACTCCTACTTATGGCTGCCCAGCTTCCGTGATCTGAGGGACTGAATTGAAATTTCTTTTAAATAAGGTTTATTTAGCAACAAAATGTTAAAGGAACACCTGTTATCTCTATGGCTCCCATTACACATTTCTTATATATCTGATTTAGCAAGTCAGTTTGCCCTCTTAACCTTTTCTCCCATAAGGCTATTACTCTGGATTTGGAAAAGATATATCTTCTGCAATTTTATAAGCCCGAGAGTTATTACATGGTCAGTGTGCACACCCCAGCAGTTCTCAGGGTGCTCTTAATACCCTTTTATTAGATCTGACTAAAATTCTGGTTGATGGACTAACAGACACTTGAAAAGTCATAAAGCAATCAAACTCCAACCAGGGTATTAATTGCCACATATCCCAAGTATGTTTTACAAGATCATTTTGCTACTGATATTCATCTTTTTTTTTTTTCTTCCCTTGTGAGAGGGAGGGAACTAACTAATTTAAATAATGTTGCATTTATTTTCATAATACAAGGAATCCACATTTTGCAATTTCACTTTTATCCAATGATTTGTAGGTGAAGATGCAGGTGAAGATTAAGGACTCTGAGAAGAAAATTAAAAATTAAGCCTGTGTGCAGTTCTGGGCCCCTCAATTCAAGAAGGACACTGAAGGGCTGGAGTGAGTCCAGAGAAGGGCAATGGAGCTGGGGAAGGGTCTGGAGCACAAGTGTGGTGAGGAGCAGCTGAGGGGGCTGGGGGAGCTCAGCCTGGAGAAAAGGAGGCTCAGGGGGGACCTTCTTGCTCTCTACAACCCCCTGACAGGAGGGGGGAACCAGATGGGGGTCAGGCTCTGTTCCCAGGGAACAAGGGACAGGACAAGAAGAAATGACCTCAAGCTGCACCAGGGGAGGTCCAGGCTGGACATCAGGAAGAATTTCTTCACTAAAAGGGTGGGTGACTAGACATGGAAAGGGCCTGCCCAGGGAGGTGGTGGAGTCCCCATCCCTGGAAGTGTTAAAAAACATGTAGTTGTGGCACTTGGAGACATGGTTTAGTGATGGACTTGACAGCGCTGGGCTAAGGGTTGGAACTGGTGGTCTCAAAGGTCCTTTCCAACGAAAATGATTCCATAATTCTGTGATTTGAAATCAGTTGCTGCTTTTTGCTGATTTAGTGTCAGCACTGAATACTAAACAACCAGCAGTGAAATGTCACAGCGCTGCAAATAATGAATTAAATACCTCATGTTTTCAGGTCAAATTATGCCTAAAAAACTAATGCTCTGTTCATGTCTGAAGTGCCTCACATCACAAAATGCCAAGCCACTTCACATTAAGTGATTGATGCCAGACAGAAATAGGCTCCTTGTCACATGAGCCTTAATCCTGTTTTTTCAACCATACACCTTACAATGTTTGAGCTGTAGTCTTTCAGCTTTTTAATAGAAATTCAAAGGTGGAATTGGTTATTTCTTGATTGGCTGATCTCTGAACCTGTAAATCTACAGGTGACAGACAATGTGAGCTGTTTTCCACTGTGGCATAGATTTTATTATTTCCCCAAATTATTTTGATCTGTATCCAAAACATGATATGGAGGTCAGGTTGATATTGTACAGAAATGGGAGCTGACAGCATCCCAATATTTCCTGTGTTTCTGAAATGAAACTGAACTTCCATAACCTTAAAGAAGTCAGGCCAAACCCCAGTTGTGAGAGATGCATTTACAAGGCTTTTTCATTTTATTGGATTTTCCCATCCCTGAGTATAATTAAATACGTATTACAGGAATAAAGTTACTATGAGAGAGCACCTAGTGGTGCATTGCAGAAAGTCAGAGATGTACACTACATTTTCTGAAGGCACTCAAGTCTTTATATATATATGAGATCATGCTATCCATTATTCCCTACTGATGTCTAGGTTACAATATCCCACATATTCCTTGACAATACTAGAGAAAGTGCAGATACCTTGGCAACCACTCTGAAGAAAGCACAAACCCAGTTTATTCATAAAATTACTACAGAATATTGTATCATTATGATACCAGATACAATATTCGGGTTCTCATTTCTAGGTCTCATTTGGTAGCACTAATTTCTTACAAGTGCAGATGCTTTGTGTTTGTGCTGTTTGATAGCACAAGCTCTTCCTTGAAATATTTTCTGTTCCTTACTAGCATTTCTTCATTATACAATCCTTGCTATGAACTGTCTTTGCATGAGTAAGGAGTTTCAGCATTTCAGCAAAAGGTTCACGGTTTCACAAACTCTTAGTAAGCAGGGTTAATCCCTAAATATCCAGTAAATATTTTTAATTACTGGGCTTAAAACCCCTATAAAGTTCCAGAAAAGATGCCTGTTGCATGATCTGCACTACATGGGCTCACCTATCCTGACCACTGCCCTCCTTGAAGAAGCACAGGCTCCATGATCTTGGCAAGCTTTGATAAAAATGGTTTTTGCTGAGCTTTTATTGCATCCCATGCAAGAAAGGAAAAGACTGAAGTGAAATTGAGACAGTGACAATGACTCAAGAGCAAAAATAACAACATGGAAAATAACCTCAGGATAAAATACTGTGAGGTCAGAAGTCAGCTCGGCAAGAATAAGGATGATCCTGTTTAGATAGCACAGGCCAAGTTTCCCAATGGATTGTCACCTGCCCAGCCAGCAGGCTCAAGAACTGCCTGCATGGGAGTGAGAGCATTTTAGGAAAGGCAGGACTTTTGAGGTAGCCTTCCCTAAAGGATTTATAGGATTCCTTTGCCTCTGAGGATGTGTATTCCCAGCATTTGCCCAATCTAATTCTTCAGTAAGAAGAAACAGAGACAGGAACATGGCTGAGCAGATCACCATCCTTTTGTTATTGACAAAACAAAGCAACCTAAATAAGTGAAAATGTGTGTGTGTTTTATGGAAGCTGCACTTTCCAAAAAACAAATACTTGGGCTGCCTGAAGAACTTGACAACACAGAATCCTTTAATAGCAATTCATTCAACCTAAGGAATCAAATTTTCAGGCAGCTTAAATTGCCCAGAAGAGCTTCCTTCATGCATTTTTTCCACTGCAGTAAGATATTCAGTCCTTATGCAGACCGGAGTAAACACAGCTGAACTAAGATAGCCACAGTTTAACAAAGATGAACCTTAAATTACTAATTATGCAGGACTCCAGAAATGAACTGTCAGAAAAAAAATGAGATCAAAGGTTTTTCAGTTTTACAGGATTCAATAGGCCTGTAGCTGTTCGAGCTATTCCCTTCCAGAGAGCTCCATTTGTGAACTGGCAAAAATAAAAATGGGGACCAGAACACGAAGGAAACACCATATTCAACCAGCAGTGCCACTGGGACAAAGGTCAGAAAGCTCAAGTCCCTGTGGCAATCCAGCCACTTGGACTAAGATTTTGAAAGATGACTGGATGGTTTTATTCCATCCTATTAATTACCACATAACAGCAACAGTGAGAGAAAGCATTTACACACAGACACACCCTATGGGTACAGTGGGATAATAGCTACAGTTATCAATATTTATTTCTCAGGTGTGACCCAGGATCTATTTCATCTTAGTCTGGTAGTAATGTTGTGTATCATATAAACAAATGGTTAATTTGACTTCAGAAAACTCACTGACAGCATACAGTGATAGCTCTTTTCCAAACCCACTACTTCATGCTGTATTTAGTTACTATAGCATGAAACTACCTGGGGTAGCCAATCCTCCTTTAGGAATAAAGCATAACTAATCATGAGGTGATTTTCTGTCATTGCCATCTCAGGCCACCACATGAAGGACCAGAGCACTGAGCCCACAATACCTCAGAAAGTCATGTGTGTGTGGACTTTCAGCAATTCCATCTAAATCCTTCCTCCTCTGCTACAACAGAAGTCGGTGGGATGGCACATTGAGTCAAAGCTGGACTAAGGTAACGCAGATTTAGTGGGCAGCACACCAAGGCACTTTCATACAACCATATTCATATGGCAAGGAGAGAGAAATCCATCAACCTCTCCTGTACATAAATATTGTCTTTCTGAGAGCTTTTTGGGCTATGAGGATGCATGAGTCTTGCAGAACAAACAGAGCACTGGAAACACCTTTACTCATAATTGTGGTGCTTGTCAAGCTCTACCATTTTAAATGTGCAAGCAGTACAGTCCCTCAGGAGGTTTCTGAATATGGAAATCTGGATTGAGTTTTAGCACTTAGAAATGTAAAAATTCAAAGCACAATAAAACAGAAAAGAACTCCCAACTGTATGTGGGATTTTGCAGTTGGTTACTGAGAGTGCCCACCTCATCCTTTTCACACAAAAAGTTTGTTCATGTGAAAAAGAAAGCTTGAGGGGATGGTAAACTGGCTTGTCTGTCATCATATAGAAAGACAGAGAGGGAATTAACATTCATAAATTACAGTTAATAAGAAAACACTGAAGCCAACAAAGCCATAAGTTTGTACTGATCCAACTACTCATGTGGTTACAAAAAATACAAGGAAAAATTATATTTGAAATTAGGCTTTAAGAAGATTTGTTGTTGTTTGCAGTCTTCACTTTGGAAGTCCTTATGTAATGAGTTCTGGACACCAGAGACAATTTCAGCAATCCAGGCTTTTTGAAGGATTACTTTTCCTACTTCTGAATTGTCTGGGAAAAAAAAGATCAGGTTACATAGCAAAGATGAATGTATACACAAATTTTGGGAGAAGAGACAATGCTTGAGCTAAACTCTTCTGTTGTGTCCAAAAGGATGCTTGGAGAAAAAAAATTCTCACCAAAACCCACAAGAAATGCTGTTTGTGTGTGAAGTAGGAAAGGCAAAGGCTTAAGATATACTGAAATGCTTTGGTAAAACAAGTGTATTACTGATTTTTGCTGCAGTAACAGCCAGAGACCTTGAGGATGGGTCAAGGTTTTACAGGGTGAAGAACTGGACAGAGCAAGAGAAGAGTCTTTGCCCCACAAGGCTCACAGTCCCCTGGAAGACCTGGCTCCCTGCAGTGGATTGCGAGCATGGGGTTTAACGCTGTGAACCCACAGAGTTTATGCCATTATGACATTTTGTTGGGTGCAGGTGGCAAGGCTTTGGTAGTGGAGGGGTTGCAGGGGTGGCCTCTGTGAGAAGAGACTAGGGGTTGTCCCAGGTGGCTTCAATGGACCGTAGCTACAGATGGACGCAACATGAAGGAGTCTTCATCACAGCTGCCTCAGTTCTGCTGTCATCTACCCACCCCCAGTGTGAGCTCAGACCTTGCTCTTCCCCAGGGAACGGGGGGACAGGGGTATCCTTCCCCTTTACCAGGGAAACCAGCCATCCTCAAGTGGGGGTGGTAGTAAGAGTTGAATTTTCTCTTGCATCAACTTGATTTCCAGCTCCAGCCACACTTTGCTCTAGGTAAGAGCATGGTGTGTGCTCCACCCTTGCCTGTCCCACCTGGATAACTGTACATCTCTCTTCCAGAAACGATGTTTAAAGCTGCTCTTCACAGTGGTCCCCTATATGAAGCCACGTCAGACATACGTGTCTCCTCGACGTGTTTTAGACCCAAGCTGGGTGCTTTTGTACATCTTCCCATGCCTAAACATCCAGATGCTGTTGGACAACCCAGCTTTGCTGCGGTTGAGAGAGGGGAGACAAGCTTCCCCTCTTCTTTGGGAAAACCCTTTTCTCAGAAAAAGGCTGACTGAGGAAAAGCCTCTCTCTTTTTGGCTGTTTTGAATAGAGAGATAAACCCCACATGGAGTGCTGCCTCCAGGTCTGGGATCCCAGCACAGGAAGGACAAGGACCTGTTGGAGAGAATCCAGAGGAGGCCACCAAGATGATTAGAGGAGTGGAGCACCTCTCCTATGAAGAAAGGCTGAATTTGGATTGTTCATCCTGTGGAAGAGAAGGCTTTGGGGCTGAACGCCCCCACCTCATGCAAGGACAGGTTCCCTGTGCTGTGCTGCTGGACCATTTTATCATATCACAGAATCATGTCATAGAATGGTTTGGGTTGGAAAGGAGCTTAATGATCATCCAGTTCCAACTCTCCTGCCATGGGCAGGGACAACTTCCACTAGATCAGGTTGGTCAGAGCTCCATCCAGCCTGATTTTGGACACTCCCAGGGATGGAGCAGCCACAGCTTCTCTGGGCAACCTGTGTGTGACGTCCCTCCCATAAGGAAAAGGAAGTACCTTGCCAGTGCAAGGTACTCATAGTAAAAATTTCTTCCTAATACCTAACCTAAACATACTCTCTGTCAGTTTGAAGCTGTTCCCCCTTGTCCTATCACTAGATACCAGCACAGATTTAGTTTGGGTGGAGGGAGAGGCTGAAGAGACACATAGAAGCTGTTAGATCCCACCAGGGACGGCTTGGTGGCCTTCTGGGCTATCTGACATAGGCAGAGCATTCCATCTCTACCCACTCCTTCTTGTTCAGGCAGCAGCTACGTCGAGCTTTGCAACCTAGAGCTTTGAAATCGCCCTCGTGGAACTCTGCAGTGTGGGAGGCCAAGTGCTCTCCTTCCTGAAGGTATGAGGTGGGTTATTTATCACCCAGCGTTGAAAGACGTTGGAGAAAACAATTGCCTCCCCTTCAGATGGAAAATGCATTGCATGACTCGACTTTCCTGTTTAGTTGCTGGGAGTGGTTTGGGTCTGAAGGCACTGACACTGAAGTACCGAGGGAAAGGAAACGTGGAACCGAGTGGCCTCGCACGCCGATGACAAGGGATCATTTCAACCTCTCTTGTCACAGTGGGGTGAAGAGCAGGGAGTTATGAGTCTCCAGGACATATACAAATGTCCTAGATTTATTGGACCTTCAAAGTATTAAAAAAACATTGTTTGAATGCCCATCATCATTAGGGATGGCGAAGGGAAGTCCTGATGGAGACAGGATGACAGCTTTCCCCTCTGAGGGAGAGATTTACTTGGCATCAGCAGCCTCTCTTTTCCTGGACTCCTCACAACCCTCATCCATACCAGTCATCTGGCTTTGAAACAGCAAGCCTTCATTATTCACTGTATTCCTAGCATGACATTTTCTTCAGCAGAAATTCATATGGCTTCTGTGGCATTTTGTTATTGTTTCTTTTATGAATGTTAATAAGATTTTCTTAAAGGGAACTGGGAAAAAAAGAAAAAGCAATTGAACTTCTGAGGAAAACAGAAAAGGATAAAGCAAGCAAACATAAATCAATCAATAAGAATAGCTCCAGATTTTATATTAAAAAAGTTCTAACTTCATTTACTTTACTTAGATTTTATCCTAGCATCTTGCACTTGAAATGTTCATATGGAAGAGCAGAGAATTAGTATCATCTTGACCACATAAAAAATATGACAAATATGACTAACTAAAAGAAAGGTTGTTTAAATGCTTAAAATGAAATTTGTCTTTCTTCATTCATACTACATTCAAGATTGAATTCACATGCAAGAAGTGATCCCACTGCTAAACTCTTATCATTACCATTGCTTCAGTTAAAATATGAGAGTTCAGAGAACACATGTGGAATGTTGCAGTCCAAGGAGGAAAGGCAGGAAAAACTAACATAATGCTCCTGGGACTTCTGAGGGAAGGAAAAAGAGCACTCCTGCCATGACTCTAAACTGCAGTGAAAATGTATGCTGTCTCTATTCATCACTACAACGTTGCAAGCCATATGAAAAAGAAATCTAAAACCTTCTGCATATAAAACAGCATTATTGGTCATACTAGAGAAAAGCAAAAATGCATATACACAACAGTGGTTGGGAATTGTACATCAGGTAACTGTGTGATGCAGCATTACCTATGTTTACTAAAGGTTCTGCTGGTGTCAGTTCACGGGGAGGGGATGTGTTTCTCAAGCTTCCTCTGGTTTCAAAACACCATTTCTTACAGGTGACAGAGCTTTTTTTTTCCCTCGGATGATGTGCTGTCAGTGTTTGGGGCTGCAGAATGACCCTGTCGTTGTGCTGGGATGAAAATATGCCCTGGGGGTTAATGTACCCACATAATGAATTGCTCCTGATATACCTTGTCTGACCATTAGCCAAAGCTTTGATCATTCTTGAGCACAGAAGAGCCTTTTACATGATGAATGACAAGGCAAAGTATCCAGCCGTCATTTTTGACTGTTGTACATTTACTATGATCTCTTTGTTTTATTCAAACATTTTCCATTTCCCAATGGAAAATAAATATATTAAAATATGTCAGCCTCATAAAAGGGGTAGGAGGAGTAATCAATCTGCTTTTACAAGAATCCTGAAATGAAACAGGAGAGAATAGGAATTTTTGAAATTATTTGCTTCCAGAAACTTTTCTTCTTCTTCACCTGCCTACCATTTTCCAAATATGTTGCTCCACATTTTAAGAAATACTTTTTTCAAGATGCAGATCATTTAAAGCAGAGGAAAATTCTAAAAATACTCTCAATGTGTGAATATAGTCCCTCAAAGTATGTTTTCTTAGCTGTATTTACTAAAGGCCCAGCACTTTGGGAATGATGTAAAAATATACATGAAGGCTTGCAGACATTTTTTCTGACATGCACTCATCCTGTCAAACAAAAACTGTGAGCCTTTACAAGTGTGTTAGCTAAAACTACACTTAAGTACAAGTTCATGTGGATTTAAAGATCTGTTGGATCAAGATTTGGGTTGTTTTGGAAAACAGATGTTGCTATAAATAAGCAAGGCCACCTCTGTTTTGCAAGAATAAAATCTGTGCATACACCCATCAGGAAGATTTTCAGCATTTTGCAAAAAGAGTGTAATATCTTGCTTACACCATTCTTTCTGAAATTCAGTGGAATTTCCACAGGAGAGACAGTACACATATGTGGGCATGCACATCCCAACAGGGGTCTAAGGAAAGCTAGGTAAAAATTACCTTATGATTTTGGTGGAAATACTAACAAAAGCTGGACATGATTATTAGAATGGAGTCTTTAAAATTATGCCTGGTGGTAGTTTGAAAAAGGAGACAGCTCATAAAAACTGCTCCAAACTCATCATTGGGCACAGGGTGGCCAAATGCCTTGATAACAGGCCCCCAAAGGAAATACCAGATGAAGATGCTGTTTCACTTCTTGCTGGGAGTTCAAAGGAATGGTTAGCAGAGCAAATTAAACACGCCACTGTCAGGGGTGATGTTCAGCCATAGGTTTTGGCAACCTCCAGCTACCACAAATGGCATCACATTCTCAGAGGCAAATTTAGTATCTTGGACTGGGGCATGTCCTGCCCTTGGAGTTTGCTATGGAGGGCGCTTTTCTTATCTAGATTAATATTTTAATGGATTTTTTTTTTTTTTAATTGTTCTGCTTGTTTCTGTGGGTTTGATTGCCTGGCAGCAGAGCTCATGTGACTCAATTGTTTGTATATTCTGAACAGAGATGAGGAGAGGGGAAGGAAGTCGCATGAATAAAATATAAAAGTAAAATGCATTGCTTTGTCGGACCTGCTTTAAATGCCAGATTAATGTCTGCTTGATTTAGTTCTTTTTTTTCCCCCTTGTTCATTTAACTAATGGTTTCATAGCACTGTGTTGAACACAGTTTATTTTTACCACTAAAGCCTTGGGTCCCAGTAGGGGTTATTAGTACTATGACATGAGTTTTAAAAGCTCAACACCATGAACACAAATCTTCTTAAAGAGCACAGAATTCGTGTGCATCACCCCTGAATCAATTTAACTCTAAAGCACCTTCTCTAAATTGGAATATGTTTCCTATTCATTTCTTAAGCTATTGTGTTTAAATAAAAGCTTCCTCATGGTCCATTTAGCTTTACTACCTGTGCTCTAACCACGAGACCAAGAAACACAAAGACCTTGAAGTCATGATGCCTGTTCTCTGTACCCAGCTCTGGCATTCTCCTGGCAATCTTTGCTGTTCCAATTTCCTCAGCAGGAAGGGAAGAGGTGATAAAAATTTCAGATATTTAAAGCAATTTATAGCAACTCTGTGGCTGTTATTACATTCCAAAAGGTTGGCTTGTATTTTATATCTTATCATAGTAAATTCCAGTGCAGATGTCAGGACATTTTACAAATGATAAATTTACTGCAGCTCTTCTGTGAGGAAAAAAAAAGCCAGAAAGGATTCCACTTCTGACAGCTTCTTTTGCCAGGGAAGTGGTGGCTGCCCCATCCCTGGAAGTGTCCAAGGCCAGGTTGGATGGGGCTCTGAGCAACCTGGGATGGTGAAAAGTGTCCCTGCCCATGGCAGGGGGTTTCCAACCCAAACCATTCTATGACTCCATGTTTGTATGGTTCTATGACACATTTTAGCTGTAGAGAGCTCTGCAGAGATTCATTAGTAGAGCTGGTTGAAATTTGCGTTTCTATTTTTTGATTAACTTGTTAAATTTGTCTTTGTTTAAACTGGGAGAGAAAATCAGTTTGTGGAATCCGTTTTCCTTTAGTTTTGTTTTGCAGAGCTCAGAAAATGTCATTGAAGAAAATTGCTTTAGGGAATTTGCCGTTTTAAAAAGTGCACTTTGAAAGTTATTATTTAATTATTTTTCATGAGTAACAACAACAGCATTAAACTAGTTGTACTTCTAATACTCTGCCAGCATGAAATAAAACAGTTGAGGTTTTTGTAAGCATTAGGTACAGTTGTGTCGTAATGATGGCAGGTATCTTCTCCTCTAAGTCAAATAACAGTCTATTACACCAGGTTTTACTTGTATTACTACAGCATAAATGTTCAGGGGAAGGGGAAATATTTCACTTGGTACAAATTAGCTACTGAATTTAATTATCTTGTGAAGAGAAATAATATTTCAGTATGTAAAAAGACATTGAAATGATGCAATACATCATTAAGATACAAATCATGCAAAAAACCTCCACGATACATAAACAGCAAAGTTTATGTGTGGACTGAATATAATCTATGTTAGAAAACTTTTGAGATAAATACCTTTCCTCTTTATCTGGTTTGCCCAATCATCTTGAACCACTTCATTTTTTCTTCCCTTTTACTCTTTGCTCAGAACTTTCTTTAGCTTTGGTGCCTGGCGTTTTCACACATGTGATTGTCAAATGTATCTTTCAAAGTAGGAAAGTAATGACAGGAGTTATAAACTTGGCCTCCCTCTGCAGCTACCTGATCTCATCTCCGAATCTCCATTCAGTCACTCCTGATGCCTGTCACCATACACAGACTTTGTAAGGAAATAAATAATAATTTGTCACACTGTGGAGCACTGAGGACACAGCGAGGTCACCTTTAACTACACTTAGTTCAGGAGGAGTTCATATGTGCTTAATATATGTTGTAAAACATGACTAGTCAAGAGAGAATCTCATCCAAGTGACTATGGTGTCCTGTGTCTGATCCGAGTCAGCCCAAATGAAAGAGAGAACAAACAAATGAGAAAAAGAGAGCAGGATAACCCTTCTATCCCTCCCGTGTTACTCATTAGATAAGTAAGGAGTTACCTTTAGGTGATCTGTGAGCAAGTTGTCCATTTTCAGGAAAGAAGAGGGATGAGAGGGGGGCAGTGGGGTGGGGGCATTCAAATTCTGTGCAGTGCACATCATGATTAGAGTGAATGATTAGGATGGTGAGTAATACAATGAGCCTTTCTCCTCCTTCTCCCATGGGCAGCTTCAGGCAGAGCAGACCTGTCTTCACAGAGCCCTATACTCAGTGAAAAGAGGGAGGCTCCTCCAGAGGCTGACACAGCCCATCCCTTCGTCCTGAAAGGCACTGAGGAAACTGCTTTTTCCTCAAGTCTAAAGCAATAATCTCACCCTGTAACCCACAGATACATCTAAGGGTGCTGCAAGGTGTCCCTAAGAGCAGCAAACCTTTTCACAGTATATCTGAGTTCATTTCACAGGATTTGGCACCTACAGTGAAAAGTTGTTAAGGACTGCAACTAATAGAAATTGCAAACCACTGCTCTAGATGCAGCCTAAGAAAATTGTCTTTGTGGATCTAAAGTTAGCTGCTGTGAAAAAGCCTTACAAATAGTTTTTCATTGTCGAAGCTGTGCAAACGTAGAAGATTTAATCCACTGAATTAACTCTGTTAGGTGAAAACTTCCATCATCCTGCAGCATCACAGGGCACAGTCTGGCACAGTTACAGCACAGTTCTGGGATGGTCTGTCACCTGTTCCTTACTTTATGCTCTGATTTCAGCTTATTACCCTGCCCTGCTTTGGAACATTGTCTCTCTCTTTTTTTTCCTCTCAAAAGGATTCTTTGCTGCCATCTACTTGGCACAGGCAATTACAGCAGCACAAAATGCTATGGAAACAGAATAGTAGCATCCAACCTTCACTTGATTAAGGTGCAAAGCAACGACTCAGAGTATTTCCCTCTGTTCTTTTTCTTTTCTTGGACCCCTTTTACAGTCAAGTTCACTCAACAGAACTCTGAGGTGACTGTAGTGCTGCTGTTTGGTTCATCAAAAGCAGCTTGGGATAGGGCTGGAGCAGGGCACACCTCCTTTGAAACCCACGGCGATTTAGAGTTGCTTTGTGAATTTTGGTTTGGGGGACTTCGTTTTCCAATTCGCTCTGTTGTGTTTTCAGATTCAATTTATTGATAATGCAGGAGAACATCTGTGTGTGTCCAAAGCTCTATTTCTCCCTAAAGCTAAGGAGGATTTATCAGGGGGGTTAATTCACTGTATTCACCAGCACAGAGGAGTGCAGCCACAGTGTATGCAAGGGATTCACCAGTGAACACTTTCTCCATCCTGAGGCCCTGAAGGTGCACTCAGGGAATGTTAATGAGGGATGGGAAGGGTGGAACAACTCCCTTAGTCTGTCTGGTTACCTCACTCCCAGCCCTGATGGATCACTAACCTTCCAGCTCACTCTTCCCTCAGCAGACAGCTGGCTCTGCCAGTTTTTGCAGTGAGGTCCAATTAAGCAAAATAACATTGTCCGAGGAAACAAAGGCACCTTTTCTCTGCTGGGTCTATGTTTGCAACACACCAAGCATGTCAGAGCAGCCCTGTGTGGTGGCTGTGGCTTGTTGTGAGGGGTCAAAAAGATGAATGAAATGGAGCATTCAGAGGAACCATCCATCCAACCAATCAAAACCACACTAAAAAAGGGAGGTGTTCACAGTAGATGTCTTATTAGCCAACTCATGTTAAATGACAGTGATAAGGCAACACTTGTTTCATCTCGGATTAAGAGCTTGGGCTGTCACAATTAATTTTATGTGATTGATGGGCAGGGGTGGTGAGAGAAGAGGTTGTGCATCCCCTAAGTTATACCAGTGGAACAGAGAGAGCTGACATACCTTTTCACATACACATTTTGTAACTCACTTTTCCATAGAGATTGGTGCCTTTCAACATGAAAAAAAGGACTCAAGCACATCATTTAGTTGAGGGAATTATTTAATAGAATCATTTAGGTTAGAAAAGACCTTTAAGATCATTGAGTCCAATCAATTTGCCCCTCACTGCTGCGTCCACCACTAAGCCAAACTGCATCCCCATCTACACTGCTTTTAAATACCTCCAGGGATGGTGACTCAACCACTTCCCTGGGTGGCCTGTTCCAGTGCTTGTGAACCTTTTCAGTGAAGAATTTTTGCCTAATGTCCAATCTCAGTCTGCCCTGGCATGACTTGAGGCCACGTGTGGTATTTGGGAGCAGACACTGACTCCCACCTCACTACAACCTACTATTTAGTGGTCCTATTTATGGGATGTTAGGGAGATTTTTACCCTCCTCCCCCCCCCCCCTCCTATTAGGGGTCTTTTTGGATTTACACATGTGCAGAATCTTACCAGTTCTCTAAAATTATATTCAGGAGACTGTTTTTTTCAACACTAACTTTTATCCTAAAGAACAGGAAGAGCAAGAGAGCAGTATCACATGTGCTGGCTGTACTGCCTATTATATGCATTACCAGGTATGGATTTGAGGAATGCTGTCAACTAAGCAATACCAGTGACAAATAACTCTTTTTGGGATGTTTTGCCTAACAAGGAACTCGAGGAGTTAAAAAAATCCTTTAGCAAGGGATGTAAAGGGTGCTGACCCTTCTGACCTTTTTATTTGGTTGGTTTTTAATTTAAATCAGTAGTTTCAGTTTATCTGGTCTGCTCCTTTCTCAGCAGGGACATTCTGTGAGAAGAGGATGCTTGTCATCATCTAAAGCTGTTGTATCACTCTGGTTGGTGATATCCCACAATAATCTCTGGAGAGTGTTCCAGAAACCAAGCTCTCAGACATCTCAGTAGGCTACTGAACACTGCCTAGTAGCCCCACTTGTTTAACTTTCCTGATTTGAGCTTGCTGCCAGCAGCATGTAAGAAGCCAGACATGACCAGCTTCTTTACAGGATTTATGTGTGAGGGGGGTGAGAGGAGGAGAGAGGGAATGACAAAACCCCTACAAATGATAAAGACAGAAAAGCCCCACAAAACATCCAGAAAAGCCCTCAGAGAAACAGGAAAGGTGAACACAGTTAACAAACATGAATTTCCCTGTGACAGGCAGGAGAGAAGTGTTGGACAACATACGGACTCCATGGAATTGGGAAGAAAAAGCTGACATATAAAGGAAAAGGTGCTCTGTAAGGGGTGTGCTGTGTTCTCTTGCATCAAGTCAAATCATAGGTGGCTGACTAAAGCAGAAGGGCTGTCATCAGTTCTCATTAGACCTCCATCCTTCACTGTAGGACTTCTCCTTTTCCCCTGGGGTTCTCCAGAACCAGAGGGGCTCCAGAGGTGCCTTTGGAGCCCAGGGTTCAGGAGGGATGTGGCATGTGCCAGGTATAGGACTTTGTGGCAGCTCAACAGGTGTTCAGAAGATGGACCAGGTGAGCAATTCCCATTCTGTGCACACAGACAGGTCCTGGCCACATCCCAGAGGTGTCTCACAGATGCCCCTCAGTGCCCTTGCCCTGGGGAGAACACAGCATCATGATGTGTCTGTATACTCATGAGGTGTTGATTTGTGGGCCTGAGACCACGGGAAAGCCAAGAGAGTATTTTCATGTGACCACTACCTCTGTGCTGTGCAGGGGCTGGGAAAAAACCACAAGGGGATCCTCATCCACGGCATTTTTTATGGCAGGAGGAGTAGAGGCTTGAACTCTTCCTTGCAGCTGCCCTGTACTGAGCTCCTGCTATGGATGCATGTAGGTGGTGTGGACATTTAGGAGTTCGCCTCCAGGACTCAGTGCACCATGCCAACATTTGAAGTCACACGTGCTCTCACATGGCCAACAGTCATGGTATGGAAATATGTGTATGGAATGATGCTGTGTGCATTCCAAAGACCTACAGCTTTCCTGGCCATATCCGATTGAAGATGCTGCAGCACTGTGCTGCTGACCAAAGAAATTGTCTCCCAGTGAGGCACTGCTAGAAGGATGAACACCACAGTACTTCTCCTAGTCCATCATGCCACTCATCAGGAAGAGTTTGGAATCAGAAAAAAGCCCTGGAAGAGGAATTGCACAGAAGGTGGGGGCAGGAAAGAAACAGGATTCCTGCTGAGTGGACCTTGATGTTCAGGGTCTACCTTGACCTTCAGGCTAGGTGGACTTACAGTCCTGAAGAAAGACAGCTTGCACTCCAGAGTATTACACACTTCCTCTGCATAACCTCAGTGCAGTGATCGAAATAAAGGCTTATTTGCAGCAGTCAGGTAATGTTTTCACCTGCAAGGCTGGAGGATGCCAGGTGTGCTTGACACAAACATTAGGGTGTCTAGTACACTATGAATTCCCTGTCTCTGCAGGTACATATGGAACCTTGCTGTACAGGGAGACTGCCAAGATTGCCTTTGGAGCCACAATAGAACAAAGATGCACTTTTTTTGATGGAAATTAGAGGCATTATGTACTGCACGAGCTTCTTCTATTTAATTTACAGATATATAGAAGACAAAAGAAAAATTTTATGGTCCCAGATAGTATGGAAAGAAACATATTGGAACATAAAAGTGAGTTTTGAACTCATTATTCTGGTAATAAGAAGACTATACTTTATCCACATACTTTTGGGAATAATAGAAAAGCAGTCTAAGCTAGTACAGCAGAGATAAAAGAGGTACATTAAAAAAAGGCAAACATTATTTTTACTATTTGTTATGAAAAGGCCAAGCCCCAGTATTAATTGAAAAAAAACTGGAAAAGTAATGAAATTTCAGTGACAGACAAATCTTTGCTTTTAAATAACGCTGTCCTCCCTCCACCCCCATCCCACCACATAACAAGTGATGAACACATGAGGAACAGGCACGTGTATCTTCCTGTAACCACTTGTAAAATGCTCTGGAAGTAAAACCGACAGAGTTTCATCGGTGCCAATTTGCACATCCCCTTTGTGGATGCTTAAGAACAAGCCCTGACACAGAGCCCAAAGCTAAAAAGTGCCAGCTGCTCTCAAAATAGCTTCAGCATGAGTTTCCGTGGAAAGGCACCCTAGAACAACCTTCCCTTTGCAAGGGGTAAGGAGCTCTGAAGTGCAAATGCCAGGGCAAGTGCCACAGAGTCATGCTGAAGGTTGGATGAAACCCCTTGTGAGATAAACAAGGCGAAAGAAAAGAAATAGGAGGTGTGAGGAAACAAAAAAACTGCTGAATTAAGAAAATGTGAGATTTAGCACTTTTCTGTTTCAAGTAGCCTTGTCTCTGTAAAAGCATCTCAGTTTCCCTGCCACTGGCAATCAGAGTCAATTTATTCAAATACTAATGTTATAAATGGAAATGGAAAATGAAATCCTGAAAAGATTGTAAATAACTAGGGTGCTGTATTGTGAAACATACAAAATACTAAGCAACACACTGTTATTTCCTGGGAAAATAAAAATCATAGAAATTCTAATGTAAGCATGAAATTATTCTTTTTAGAATTGCTTAAAATTTGACCCGTGGGTGAGATACTATTTCTTAAACTTATTTGTAAGTGAAAGAAGAGTTCTGAACCTGACGCCTTGAGGAGCTATAAAAATAATAAATATTAAATAATAGTCAGAATCTGCATAAACAAGTACATCTGTCATTAATTCATATCCCAGCAATGGTTACTTGGAAAAAAAAGAAAAAAAGAAGAAAAGACTAAGACATAAAACAAAAAGCCACAAAACCTGATGAAACCCATATGTCCAGCTAGAAATTTTTACAATCCCTTCACATCCCAACACAGGCATTGTGCTGGGTGAGCCAACACCACAGCAGTGCTGTCAACTACCAAAAAGATTTTAAAAAAAGCTAATTATATCTCTATTTACTTTGAATGTTTAATTGTTTCTCTCAGACCTCATTCTTCTGCAGTTGTCCCTCATTTCCAGAGTCACCAGGGCAGAGGTGTGTGTTCCAGCTCAGTGGAGACACGCTCTTGACACAGCATGAGCAGACTCCACTCCAGCTTCTAGCACTCACCAGAGGCAACCAGTTTGCCAGAGGAACCTGGTGCTTTTACGGTGGATTGCACTGGGTTTGCAGGGCAAGGCTTTGGTAGTGGGGGCACCACAGGGGCTGGAATCTTCTCCCACGTCCAACAGAGCCAACACCAGCTGGCTCCAGGCTGGACCCACCGCTGGCCAAGGACAAGCCTGCTGGGGATGGTGGGATGATGTATTTAAGAAGGAGGGAAAAGCTGCTGTGCAACAGCAATTGCAGCTGGAGAGAGAATATGTGGGAGGAACAGCCCTGCAGACAGCCAGGTCAGCGGGATGAAGGGCAGGAGATGCTCCAGGGGCTGGAGCTGAGGTTCCCCTGCAGCCCAGGTGAGACCATGGTGAGGCAGCTGTGCTCCTGCAGCCCTGGGGAGCTCCATGGGCGTGCAGAGATCCACCTGCAGCTCATGGAACAGCCCACAGTGAAGCAGGTGGATGCCTGGAGGAGGCTGTGATCCTGTGGGAATCCCACACGGGAGCAGGCTCCTGGCAGGAGCTGTGGAGAAACGAGCCCAGGCTGGAGCAGATTCTGTGACAGGGCTTCTGATCCCGTGGGAGGGACCCACACTGGAGCAGCCTGTTCCTGAAGAATTGTACCCTGGGGAAGGGGCCCGTGCTGGAGCAGTTCCCAAAGAACTGCAGCTCATGGGAAGGACTCACGTTGGAGAAGTTTGTGGAGGACCATCTCCCTTGGGATGGACTCTGTGCAGGGCAGGAGAAGAGTGTGAGCTGATAAACTGACCACAATGCCCTTTCCCCACTCTGTACTGCTGGAGGCAAGCAGTGAGAAGACCAGGAGTGAAGCTGAGTCTGGAAGAGAGGGAGAGGTGGGAGTAAGGTGTTTGTAAGGTTTGATTTTATCAGTCATTATCCTAATCTGATCTGATCGGGAATAAATTAAACTAATTTCCCGGGGTTGACTATGTTTCATCCATGACAGCAATTGTTGAATGATTTCTCCCCCGCCCTTCTCTCATCCCACAAGCCCTTCGTTCTCTTCCTTGTCCAGCTGAGTGACAGAGCAGCTTTGGTGGGCACCTGACATCCAGCCAGGGTCAACCCATCACAGACGTAAGAGTATTGTCACAAATGCACACCAGGCAGCAGATCTGTCCCACAGCCTTTACAAAAATTGATCATAGTCGTCCAGAAGTGAGAGCCCAGGGACTGACTGGCCTATGTGTCTGCTTAGTCAGATTAGGGGGAGGTGCTCAGGCCTCCCCCGGGACCACCCAAGTATGGCACATGGAGCATCACAGGAAAAAAGGGAGGGAATTCTTTCTAGTAACACAAATTAGAGACTGCTCAGCTACACATGGCATGCCCACTACTCTCCAAACACCTAAGCAGAAGGACTTAATTTAAGAACAAAAACTGTTATGTCCCACGTCTCCCACCTAAAACTCCATATGGACGTGGTTTGCAAGGGTCTTTAGGGCTACTTTGCCTCCTTTGTTCATGTTGTCCAGCTGATAAAAGTTCCTGCTGTGCTGTCTCAAGCCCAAAGCACCTCATTTCCCCAGCTGTACCCAGTAGTCAATGCACCTGCTTTGCTTATCCGTGACACACATGGCATTGCTGCTTTGCCCTGTCAGGTCAAGTAGTGATTTGTGTGGAATCACGGGGACCACACGGGCTTTGGCTGATCTTGGCAGCTAAGGAAGCACAGGTAAAGGTAATAGACAGGCATAATGTTAATCTGTTAATATATGTAGAAAGTAAGGAGACTGGTTTCAACACTACCAGGCTCACCTCGGTGCCTGGTAAGGTCATGGGGCAGATCCTCCTGGAAGATATGTTGAAACATATTCCAGAGAGAGAGATGATTAGAGACAGCTTAATATGGCCTCACCAAGGGCAAATTGTGCCTGACTAACCCAGTGGCCTTCTGCAGCAGTGACTGCATCAGTGGACAAGGGAAGAGCTATGGATGTCATCTACCTGGACTTCTGTAAGGTCCCCCACTACATTCTTATCTCTAAATTGGAGCGAGGTAGGTTTGAGAATGGACTGTTGGGTGGATAAAGAACTGGCTGTATGGCCATGTCCAAAGAGTTATTGTCAATGGCTCAGTGTCCTAGTGGAAACCAGTAGTGAGTGGTGTCTTTTAAGGGTCTATACTGGGAGCTATTTAATATCTCCATCAGTCACACAGACAGTGGGATTGAATGTATCCACAAGCCAGCAGATGACACGAGGCTCAGTGGTGCAGCTCATTCCCTCGAGGGAAGGGGTGGCATCCATAGGGACTTTTGCTGCCTAATCCTGCAAAAGGCTTTCAAAACAATATTAGTGGAGACAGAAAGATTAAGTAGCCCTTTTATTAGAAGCTTCTAGATGCACCACAAAAGTACATGCGCTCGCACCAGCCAGATGTTAGAGTTTTTATAACTCTCAGTAATTGACATATTTGATGACTATACCCAACCTGTGGTACCAATTTCCCCTGGTGTCCACACTAAGAACTCCTAAGAACTGCCCCTTGGAGCCCCTCCAAGGGCTCTGAGCTGACTCTCCTGTTTTGATTCCAAGCTATCTTATTGTCTCAGCTGGAGTTCTTGCAGGTGTTCTTCACACAAACAGCGTGTCCTTGGTGATGTGTGTCTAACAGAATTTCAGGAGTGTGTGAGAAAATGGTCAGTAACTTCTAAATGACACTTAAAAGGTGAAAGACTTAGGAAAACTCATCCAACTTACATTACTCTATGAAAATCTATAAAATACACACTGAAATCCTTAGCAATCACTTTGATGGGCATGAGGAGTTGGTGGAGGGAAACCTCATTGAAGTTCAACAAGGCCAGCCGCAAGATCCTTGACCCAGGTGCAAGACCCTGCACCTGGATCAAGGAAATTCACAGTGTCCGTATGGAGTGAGGAATGAAATTATTGAGATCAGCCCTGGGGAGAAGGACTTGGGGGTGCTGGTGGGTGAGAGGCTGGACATGCCCCGTCCCAAACCCCCCGTGCCCTGGGCTGCACCCAGAGCAGCGTGGGCAGCAGGGCAGGGGGGGATTCTGCCCCTGTGCC
>JAWWEW010000041.1:54924435-54954379 GCA_035583185.1 Anabacerthia variegaticeps | reverse complement strand
CCTCAGGGGAGGGTGAGGGTCACGGAGCGGGGGGCGGGGGGGGTGGGGTGGGTGGTCACGCGGCCCCGCCCTCCGCGCCCATTGGCCGGCGCGGGTCACGTGGGGCGGGGCCGCCCGGCAGGTCGGTGGGGGCGCCGCGGGGAGGGGGCG
Organism: Anabacerthia variegaticeps; assembly: GCA_035583185.1. Lineage (NCBI taxonomy): Eukaryota > Metazoa > Chordata > Aves > Passeriformes > Furnariidae > Anabacerthia > Anabacerthia variegaticeps. The sequence continues at coordinate 54,954,229 of JAWWEW010000041.1, read as the reverse complement.
GGAGGGGAGGAGGGGGGGCGGCAATTGTGGCGATAACCGCGGCGATAATCGTGGATCGCGGCGATAATCGTGGCGACAGCGAGAGCCCCGGCCCGCCATGGAGCCCCAGGAGCTGGGCAGGTACCGCCGGGCGCCCGCAGCTCGGGCCTCGCGGGGCTGGGGGGTGGGGGTTATCGCCGCTGTGGTTCTCCCCCTGCCCCCGTCCCCTCGGGCCGGGCCGGGCCGGCCCTCCCAGCCTTCCGCCTTTGGCGGCCCCTCCGCCCCCTCCCTGCACAAAGAGCCAGCGGAGGCCCCGCCGGCGCTCTGGGGGCGCCCAGGCCCGCTGGGCCCGTGTCCCTGTCCCTGTCCGTGTCCCTGTCCATGCCCGTGTCCGTGTCCCCGCGGGGTACGAACACTGTTCAGTGCTGGGGTTTGTGCCCCCTGAACCTGCCGCCTTCTCTACCCTGTTTTGGTTTCCTTTCGTTTTCAGCATGAACTGAAGGCGACAGGGGGGAGGTCTGAGGGAGAATAAGTCAGTGCTTTTTCCTCGTGGAACTGGAAATATTTTTTCAAGTGTTTCATTTTATACATATATATATATATGCACATCAATAACAAAAAATTGTATTTCTGAACCCCGTCACAAAAAATCTGACCTTTAAACATGTAGGAAACTTAGAGGTGGGGGTAAAAGTTCTCTTTCATCTCATTAGCAAGTGGTTAGAGGAGTTGTTTGTGACATGGTGTGAATTTTTTCTTTGTTTAAGGGAAATTTTGTTCCCTTTACATGAAGGAGACGTTATATACACATAAAATAAGGTCTGTATTACAGGAAGACTTCTGGTCTTGGGTTAGATGTTTTCACATCTTTCTTACTCACTCTGTTCTGCTCTGTATGATTAAGCTTTTATTACTTTATGAACTGGATTTTACATGTCTTCATTGTGTTTCCCAACACAACTACAAAGATGAGTTTTGTTTGGTTCAGTAACTGCACAAGTATTTTATACGAAATGGAACTTTTCCAGCAGAGGGGTTAAAGTATTCACTATACTCTGAAAATCTCCCATGACTTTGTTAGGCAACTTCCCCAGGAATCTGACAGTCCTACATTCATATTTGTTCTCTTTGATTCAGGACAGGTATTTGGTTCAAAATCAGTAGCTTCATCACAAGACTGTGGGCTGTTATAAATCTGTCATAAATCTGTGGGATGACATAAATCTGATTTACAGTGGGATTCTTAAAAATCCATTGTGTAGTAGGGAATAGTCCCTTCTTCTGAGATATTTAAAATCACTGAACCATTTAGGTTGAATAAGACCTCTATTGTCATTAACCCAGCACTGCCAAGCCTACCACTAAACCATATCCAGAAGCACCACATCTGCCACAGCTTTTAAATACCTCCAGGGGTACTGACTCAACCAGTTCCCTGGGCAGTTCCAATGGTCAACAACCTTTTCCATGAAGAAATTGATCCCAATATCCAATCTAGACCTCCTCTGGCACAACCTGAGGCCTTTTCCCCTGGTCCTGTGGCATGTTACTGAAGTCCAACCCCCACCTCTCTACAGCCTCTTGTCAGGTAGTTGTAGAGTATAAAGTTCCCCCTGAACCTCCTTTTCTCCAGGCTAAACGCCTCCAGCTTCCTCAGCCACTCCTCAAGACCCATGCCCTAGACCTTCTCCAGCTCCATTGCCCTTCCAGTACGTTCCAATACGTATGTCTTTCTTGTTGTGAGGTGCCCAAAACTGAACACAGGATTTGAGGTGCAGCCTCACTAGTGCCCAGTACAGGCACTGCCCTGGTCCTAATGGCCACGCTATTTCTGATACAGGCCAGGATGCCACTGACCTTCTTGGACAAATATCTCTATATCTAAAAATTATTTGATGTTTTTTTAATAACTTTGAGGTGATAAAATTATTTCCTGAAAATTTAGCACTCACAAAATCCTTTCTAAGTATTTTTATACCGGTAGAATCTATGGGCAAGAAAATGGCTGTGTAGGTAGAATTGAGTGACAGTATAAAGCAGAAGTTTGTGTTGGGGTGCGAGGGCTGTATGTGACTAATAAATGTGTGGGGGAAGAGAGCTGTTTATGGAAAAATGTCTTTATCCGTGGAAGGAAACTGAATCTTTGTGTGTGTGAACACTTGCATGTAGAATAAGTGCAATACTTGTGTTGGGATCCAGTGTGTGATAACTGGACAACATCTGCCACACAATTTGTTAAAGCTGTTTAATAACCTGCATAGTAACAAATGCTCTGTGTGTTCTTAATGCCTTATAACCCAAAATGATTCATCCCTTGTGGGTCTTACCAGATCAAGGAAATTATGTAACATTTAAAAAACCGTAAAACTTGGGAAACTTGAAGTGCAAAGAGTTCTGACTCATGTGTGTTGTAAATTGTTGGTGTGTTTGACTGACAGTTTGCTTTGGAAATATGTGGTACAGTGTTTTTCCTGAAAAAAAGGGAAAAGCTCCATACTTCACTCCCCATACATACATTACAGTAATTGTGAGGGAACTGTACTGTTAGGGTTGGGTTTAACTGATACCAGCTCAGCAGCCAGACTGCTTTGTGCCCTTGGATAACTTACTGCCTTGTTAACAGAGTCATTGGAGAATATAAGTGCAGTACATGCCAGCCTTGATAATGATTGATGTTTACAGTCTATTTGGTACGTCAACAAGTTTCTAAATTGTTGATAAATTATGTCTCTTTTCTCTCCCTATCTAAGATACTACGCATATCTTCAGCAAGCTCAAGCATTCTACACATTTCCGTTCCATCAGATGATGACTGCTGTGCCCAACACAGAAATGATGGCTGAGCAGCCGACTCTAGAGGGCATTCCAGAGCCACACATTGCACAGGAGCCTCCAAAAGGTAGGTTGACTGGGCTGTGCTAAGTGAGCTAAAATGATAGTAATCTATTGGGGAAAAAATATTGCCCTTATATTGCTTCTTAAATTGACACATTGGTTTTCCTTTTCTTGACGGTCTCTGAGGAAGTATTGATTAATTGTATTCTTTAAGTAATGTGTTTTAACAGATAATTAAAAACACAAGAAGTAAACCCAGGTGAATATATTCACATTGTTCAGTCTCACACAATTATCTTGTTCCAGGAAAAGCAGTATTTTGTTTCAAAAGATAAATGTATAATTTTTAGCTGATGTCGTGGGGTTTAATATTATGTTAGAGAAGATGGTTTTTAAAAATTCTGAGTTCAAAATACTTTTCTTTAAATTTCTGCAAGAGAAGTACAGTATAACAACGTTTATTTGAAAGATTTTTGTTTAAATGGTTCCTTAGTGTGTTGTAGTACTCACAGGTGGGGAATTGGTTATGTACACTAAGAATAATTTGATTTAGTGCAGCTTATTTAAACAAACGCAAACAGTGCTGGGAAATGTCCTGTACATGACACAAGTTTTGTACTTTATGCACTTTTATGTTGCCTTTCTTTTCCCCCCCATAAGGATTTTGTACACTAAGGCTTTGCAGTAGCTGTGCCAAGAAGAGATCTGTTGGTCTGTTACTGTGCTTGCTCCTAGGACATTAGAAAAGCAGTGATCTCTGCCATGCCTAAATCCTGATTCAGTAGCCAATAGTTGCGCACAGAGTTCTGTCTTACTTTAGTATTCAGATACAGCTCAGAGCTGTGTATGAAGGAAACTTACTAGCCAGTTCATGCAGTGACATTGCTTGTTCAAATGTATCCTCTGATAACCATTATTTTTTGTTGCAGTTGTAATGCATTGCCAGATAAAATCATAGGAAGAAAACCACCAGTCTAAAATAGTTGTAACTGCTCTATTCAGTCACAGTAGTAGTCATTTCAGTTAGGATGCATCTCAAGTGCTGTGTAGTCAGTCTTCTTTTGCAATTTTAGTATTGGATAACATGAGGTCACCATAAGCACCCTGTTTGACTGCACTTACAAGTATTTTTGAATGGCACTGATCATCTGGGATGAAGCTGTTCCCTAGTATTGTTTTTTTGCAAGAACTATAAGTTGAGTAGAGCCTTCAAAAGCGGGCATGGAAGATCTACCAAATGTCTGTGAAATTTACAGGAGCATATATGAAAAATAAAGATCTGGAGTCCAGCTACTACTGTGATGAAAACAGTAAGATTTCTAGGATCGTCCTCTGAAAGGCTGCCCTAGCATTGTTCATCTTTTATGACAGTGTCTGGTTGGTAGGTACCTTATCAGTGTGAGAGTTAGAAAAACATTATTCTGGTTCGTTTAAAGTTGACTGCTCTGAGTTGGAGTATTATATGGCATTGCCTGTGGCATTATGCTGTCACATGAAAAACCTCCTAACTCTTCAAGGGGTAGGAAAGAAAAGCTGTTTGTGTGCCTCATCAAGTCTGAGCCCTTCTGTTCTCTTCATTGCAACTAGACTAGAGCTTGAATACCGTTGCTTAGAGCTTCCCTAAGCAGTTGCTGCAACGATGCAGTAGGAACTTCACATGGTGTTTGGTTTTGCTTTGTTTACACAGTTTTCTTACAAGAACAGCCCCCAAAAAATTGCAGACTTAGGGCAGTGCCTGTGTATCTGCCATATTTGTTTCTTACCTGAGGGAGATTTTTATCTATGAATTTTGAAAATAAGATGAAGTCTCAGTGTTAAAGTCATAGATTACTTTTGCTGCTAAATATGTTTTCATATTTTTCAAGTTGTGTTCTACAGCTTGACACAGATAAGCATAGAGATAGAGAGCAATCTTTGGGTGGTCGTGTCATGGCTAGTACCTGTGCTGCTTGAATCTCTCAATTTTAAGAGCCAGAAGATGAGGGAGTTTCATATGAGTGAACAGTGACTACTTGAGGTTGGCATTTTGTAAATAAAAATTAATGTTTGGTGTCACTCACTCAGATTGAGATCCCGAAGGTCTCCTGCATTACCTTGCCGAACGCTGCCCTGGACAGTACCTGCTCTGGAAGCAGTATGTGACTGTACGTGAATGCAGCAGCATGTGAATGGCTTACACAGCATTCAGCCTCCGTGCCTGTGTTCCTGACAAGTTCATAACTTACACTGTGGGTAATCCCTGAGGCCTTTTTGCTTTGGACATGCAGTTTGGTTTCTTCAGTATGTTATGTAACCTGTAACATTCAACTTTCGTATTTAGAAGCTGAAGTGTGAATACTAGACTAGAACTTACTGTGACATTCTTTGGAACCTAAGCTTTGATGCTCTGGCACATCCTTCAAAGGAAACGAAACTTCTTACAAAGGATTGTGGCATAAAACCTGTAAACAACATAATCTAGTCATGGGGGTTACACTTGGTTTGTATCCCAAGTCAGTGTAGTTGTCCAAGAGTGGTATGTGTGTAGGGGTACAGAGACACCTCAGCTAGCTCTGTGTTGATCTTGCAAAACTGAGATTCATCTGATAATTCTTGAAATTATTGAATTTTGAAGGTAAATTTATCTGTGTGATTTCTTTTTGTATCCATACATTTGGCTGAGTCTTTTTGACACTGCAAAATTAAAAATGTATAAAAAGGATATTTGCTTTGTGTTTCAGAAGTTAAAAAAGGAGGAAGGAAAAGAAAAGCCAAAGCAACTGAGCCAAAGCAACCCAAAAAGCCTGCTGCTAAAAAAGAAAAAAAAGAAAAACCGGCCAAGTCAAAAGGCAAACAAGAAAAAATCACAGATAGTTTTAAAGTCAAAAGGAAAGTGGACCGTTTTAATGGTGTGTCTGAAGCTGAACTTCTGACCAAGACTTTGCCAGATATTTTGACCTTTGATCTGGACATTGTAATAGTAAGTAACTCAGAGTTACAAGATTAGGTAGAAAGTCTTGTACTCACTCATTATGATTTACATTCCTTCTGCTTACTTATCTATATTGCTTATATGGCAAGATCTTGCAAGATAAAGTATATAAACTGTTTCCTGTGTGTAGAGCTGCTTTGCATTTTCTGTTAAAAGCAATAGTAGCATAGTCCTAATTTCTGAGAAATCTAAGGTTTAGGTATGATACACAGTCATGAAAGACCATTACTCGATACTGGAAGCTCTGCACACTGAGCTGCTCTTTTGACGTTGCACAGCTAAACGAGGCACTGCTGTAAAATTGTCAGTTTTTTAAAATAATGATGGAAGGTGCCATTAACACAGTTTTGTTTATTGACAGTAACTTAGAATTGAATAAGCGTCCTTACTGTAACTTGATTAAATTGCTGACTAGCAAGCCATGTTCTCCTTGTTCAAATGGACTGGTATCTTTGTAGATTGGCATAAACCCTGGCCTGATGGCAGCTTACAAAGGACATCATTACCCGGGACCTGGAAACCATTTTTGTACGTTTTTGTTTTCCTTTCTTCTTTTAGAATTGGCAGAACTTTGTTAGAACTTGTGGCATTTTAATTAAACTGATTTGTTTTTTGTTTTTCTCGCAAGTGTTTTTCTACTTTCAGTAACGTTTTCTGCAGCATGTTCTCATAAAGAAAGATCCTACCAGAACTCTGAAATACTCAGATCTGCATATGGGAGCATGGTGGTGGTAGGGAGCTCCATGTGGGCTAATTACAGCCCTGTGTTACTCCAGCCAAAATGTTCCTGGTGCCCAGCAGACCCAAAACCAGGCTTGGGTATTTCTCTAGAGTTCAGCAGACTCATCAAGCTGATGCCTCCTTTACAGAGAAGCAGACCAGATATGCATGCTCTGACAAATTCATGTGCTTGTAATCTTCCCAAATCATTAGGAGCTACCTGTGGTTGGTTTGTGCTTAAGAGACTGGCACTGCACATCACCCAAACTGTACTTTCATATGCTAAATATGGATGCAAGATGTCAGCAGGTTCTGTCAGAGAGGCCCCGTGCAAGGAGAAGTGATGGCAAACTTGTAAAAGAAAGCTGACACATTGTATTTGCCACATTCTTTCCCACAAAATCCATGTTGATCACATTCACTCCCGGCTTAAGTGAATCTCAAAATCTAAAACTCTGTACTGAACTTTTAAAATAAAAGACTGGTTTCCATGCACAGGATCATGATGAAGAATTCCTGTTCACTGGGGCTTTTCTGTTCTCTTGCAGTAGATAAGGTAATATTTGTTATTTTAAACTTTTCTAGGCAGGCAATAGCTTCCCAAATTAACTGATACTTTGTTAAAATAGTCTTCCTTTAGCATTCCGGTATTCTGACAGTCAAAGCTGTTTTCTTGTTGTGCTTTCTTTTCCTTAGAAATAGGCAAATGTATCTATCTTCTTTCTTCGCAGGGAAGTGTCTGTTCATGTCTGGTCTAAGTAAAGAACAGCTGAACCATATGGATGACCACACTTTGCCACATAAATATGGGATTGGATTTACAAACATGGTTGAAAGGACAACTCCTGGAAGCAAAGACCTCACCAGGTAGGGCAGCAAGGTGAGGATATATCATGCCTGTTAATGAATTAATAGTTGTGATAATAATTTTGAATACTTTCTTTTTTAGCAAAGAGATTCGGGAAGGAGGGCGAATCCTGGTGCAGAAGCTACAAAAGTATAAACCTCGTATAGCAGTTTTCAATGGAAAATGTGAGAACCTTGGATTTTAAATTAATTTGTTCTGTCAACAGCATTTTTTCCCCCCGCTTATCCTATCTTCTTTTCATTTTAGGTATTTATGAAATTTTTAGTAAAGAAGTTTTTGGAATTAAAGTTAAGAACTTGGAATTTGGACTGCAGCCACACAAAGTGCCAGATACAGAAACTGTAAGTATTGAGACTAAGAAACAAAACCAGGGCACTGCATTTAAAAACTAACAAAATCTCAGGACTTCCATATGCTTCTGATAATGCCAGTTTGACCAAAGTGCAAGAGATGTGAAAGGCTTTTAGCTAAATAGAGGAAGGGGAATAGTGCAATTTTTGGATATGTCTTTCTTGCAGCTTCTTCAGACTTGCAGTTTTTATTTGGGAAATGGTGTATTATGGTTAGTTGGTGAGTGCAAATAACACATGCATGCTTTTATGGTAACTTTCATTGGATTCCCTGTGTCCCATTCTCCAGATATTTGTATTACTGAACTATGATACTGACCATGAGCGTGGTGGTAGTGCCACTGTGGGGCAGCAAGAACAGTTAGCCCGTCACTGTGCTATGACACACAACCACTACAGCATTGCGGGATCTGAGCATGCCTAAGCACTTCCATCAGACTGGATCTCCTTAAGATGATTTGCATTTTGAAGTTAAATTGGTTGCTTAAGATAAATAATGTAATGAAGAGTGCATTAGTCATAGACTTCTAGTGCTGGAAAATATCTCAAGAGGCCAGCTATGTATCATCAGAAATAGGTTTGTTTAACTTGTGCTTATAAACAGGTTAAGGCAAAGCCAATTACACTACTTGCCAAGGTAGTGTATTCTAAAGGTTCATTACCTTGTCAGTTCCAAAAGTTGGTATTGTTTTTCATCTTATTTCTATCCCGAAGTACTAGTGCTGCATGTTTAAGCTGTCTTTCTCTAAAGGTGAAGTGTTGCTATTAGAGCTTGAAGAACTGTTGGTGATAAAGTGCTTGCTTTCTTAAGTAGCTCTTAAAGACTTCTGCAGAAGATGTTTGTAAGAAAGATAAATAATCCCCTTTACTGGTACTTGTTCATAAATACTGCATGGTAATAAAAGGATTGGATACAGTTTGTTTTTCCTGAACTAACTTGATGTCTTTAGTTAAGGCTGTTGGCAGAGACTGAGGCACTTAAGTTGGCTGCAGCCATACTAACTACAGTTTCACACCCTGGCATGTGTGATGTAGGTGCACTTGGCCAAGAAGCCAAGCTTATTAACCCGTGCTGCCTCCCTCAATGGTGTGGGCTGTTTGCATGCTGTCATGTACTCCTCTGAGGACTGCCTGGCTCAGGGAGCTCTGGCATACACTGTAAATGGTGCTTCTTGTGACACTCTCCGGTACTGTTGCAGCACAGAAATAACTGGTGGAAATTGTCCTCCCTTTGGCAGCTGATAATTGGCCCCTCTCTTCAGGGCAAGACAGCTGGCTGGACAAGAAAAATTACTCTTTTTAGCCCCTTCCACAACCACCTCTGTCATTTGCTGAAGTTTGTACAAAGCTTAACTGTTAAGTTGTTCTCAGTGCACTAAATATTAACTCGTAGCTCGGGGATCAGTAATGCTTTTTTCTTGCTCTTTCTCTCAAGCTCTGCTACGTTATGCCATCGTCCAGTGCAAGATGTGCTCAGTTTCCCCGGGCACAAGATAAAGTTCATTATTACATAAAGCTGAAAGACTTAAGGGATCAACTGAAAGGCATCGCACCAAACACAGAGGTGCAGGAGGTGCAGTACACATTCGACTTGCAACTTGCACAAGGTATAGTTGTTATTTTGTTAACCCTTTGTTAGAATGTAGTGTTAGTGTACAAGACAACTAGAAGTTTCCCAAGCAAAACGAAATGAAGAATTTAATGCGGGGGTGGGGAGGAGATGCACCATCTTTTCTAAACTGCATGGTGTAGAACTACAGATTCCACTCTCTTTTTAGTACAGCCTAAATTCTGGAAGGGGAGCAGGGATTATCTTGTACAATTTGTGGCTGTTTTTCAAGTGTTTTCTGATAAAAGTGCTCTTTGATAATTTTTCTTCTAAATATTAATACTTGAGGTCTTCTGTTTCTGCAGAGGATGCTAAAAAGATGGCTGTCAAAGAAGAAAAATACGACCCTGGCTATGAAGCAGCGTATGGAGGAGCTTACTGTGATCGTGCACTGTATGACAGTGAGCAGTGCAGCTTCTCTTCAAATGGAACTGGTAAAGGGCAGCGCTCGGGGAGTTTGGTCTGTGAACTGTTGCTTGGGAACAAAGACTCAGGGCTATCAACTGCATTTCAAAAACGGTGTGATTTTTGTTTTGTTTTAGCAGGAAGCAATCCACAGTACTGTGAGGGCTCATCCTTCGGTATAGTTCCTAATGGACAGTGGATGACACAGTCCTTTGCAGACCAGATTCCGGAGTTCAATCCCGGTATGACACAGGAAGAGGAGGGAAGCAGCGTGTAGGACCTGTCCCTTCTCAGCTATGCATACATGCTGCAGTTTTAATGCAGTGACCAAGATTGGTACCTCGGTTCTCCAACTGAAGCATTTTAATAGTACTTTATCTTCCCTAGTTATTTTATTATAGTCCAAAGTAAGTGTGTGGTAGGCTGAAATCAATGAACTAGATAATTTTAAGGAACTCTTCAAACTTTTTTAAAAAAAAGTTAGCCCTTTTTTGTATATGAGTTTTATATTTAATATGTGCCATTTCTTGCAGTTTTTGACAAATTGCTTTCTCATTTGTGAAGATTTCTTTGGGGCGTTAATTTTATTTCATAAATTGTAATGTAGTGGTGACAGCAGAAGTATACTTTTTACTGATGCCTCAATATTTGGATATCTTATAATCCTTTTATATCCAGAGGGGAAAATGGGAAGTGTACCCTTAACTTATGTGAAGCGATATTTTTAATCAGGCACAGTTAATGAAATTGTGCTTTTTAAGTCTGCCTTTTACCTTCTTTAAAAGTGCAGAAAGTTGTGTTCTGCAGCTGTGAGTACTAAGTATCTTCTGGATGGGAAGAGAGAGCTCTGTTTGGTGAGTGGACCATATTTGGGACTAAGGGAGTGAAGGTGTCATCTCAAGTCACAACACTGGGGAGGAAAATCTGTGTCACACAAGACAGGGCCTAAATATTCTAGTTGAGCTTTTTTAGGGTAAGGTATCCCTACCACTATCTCTTTCCCTCCTAAATTCCAATGTAAGGAACAGAAATTCCTTATAAAAAAAAGCCCAACCAAACAACAGTGGTGGTTCTAGAATTCTGTGACATTTAAACTGATTTCTGTCTGGTTAGTCTCTTCACATGACCTTTAGCAGGAGACAACCCCTCTGAACAGATTACATAGCAGGGAATTGAAAGGCTGCATTCTTTGTAAAAATCGCGTACAGCTACATTGTTTACATCATGTACAATTAGCACAGGGTGAAAGAGGTTTGTAATTGAGCAGTTCTTAACAGTCAATTCTCTTCAATCTGTAGGACCTTAGAGGGTGTTCCCCTTATTCCTCTTACCAGCTAAAAATACTGAGACAAATGTAAGGGGAGCTGTTCCATGAATAAGAAGTTGGCTGTAGAAACTACAGCTCTCTACTGGGGAACTTGCCTGCCTGCATGATACACATTTTTGGTCAATATTAGTTACTGAGGAAAAAATGAGATTCCATCCTGGTGCCTAGCTATCATCTTCTTTCCCTCTATTATGATATGAGGAAGAGATGAAGTAAAAGCAATAAGCTGATCAAAACACTAAAGTTTTGATGATCTTATGACAGTTGGTGCTTCACATACTTGAAAAACAGATACAAAGAGTATCTTCGCACTCCACGCTGGTCAGAGGTTGCTGTAGGGTGTGATTTATCCTTTCCTCACAGCGAGCGACAGGTGTCAATGGTGTTTAACTAGTTAAGGTAGGTTCTAATCCTGCTGTAACACCTCTCACTGAGATCACACACTGTCAACCTCTTGTGAGGTAGGCATGATGTTTACAGTTTCTTCCCTAATTATGTGGCTTAATTCTGAGCATCTTAAATCAAGAAAGTGTGCATTATGATTCTGATTGTGTTTATTAGCTTCAGCATAAAGCTATTCTGTATATTGTCAGAAAGGTATAGGACTTGTCTTGTCTGTTATTTAAAGTGTACTGTATCATGTATTGCTGTTTACATGGATGTTTTCCTGCAGGTGCTCAAAGTATCTTGCATCAGGGATTTGTTACAATTCAGTTTTACTTTCAACAAAATTGGAAGCTTGGAATTAGCAATGTTGAGTATGTAGCACAGTAGGATGTAACTCCTGAAAGGCTATCCTGTTTGATTGGAAGGGAAAGGTGTCTTCTGTAAAGGAGTCACCAACTAGGTTATCTGGGTATAAAATACACTTCAGTGTACAGTGACCGTTTCACAAAATACTGCAATTCTCTGTGTCCTCCCTCAGAACTGGTGCTCTTTTTGTTACAGTAATACAGAAGTTCTTAATATGTCTTAAATCTATCCATGTTTCACAATAAAATCAGGAATTGTACTGCAGTGTCTTGGACTGTCTTTCACCTCTTGCTAACAGGGCTCTAAGTGCACTACAGGATGTGTCACACGCAGGAACCCCACAAAACAGAGTCACCACACAATACAACTCCACTCAGTAAGTTTCCATTTCAGGCTGTTCAATGTGGGCAAGACAACTAAAGATTGTAATACTGCAGGTATCTGCTGTGTAGATATTTTTTTCCAGAGGACATAGAAGTCTTATTTATAAGAACTTTACATTATAAAGTACACTGCCTGGCACTCAGTTTTACCTCTGTAAATGTTTAATGAAAATACTTCATTAAGGTCAAGTAAACCTGTTTCCTCACCTTACATGAAAGTAAAGATAATCTGAACTGTGTAATGGTCACTCCAGCCTCCCTCTCCAGCCATCAGCACACAAAAGTGATGGTCAGTTATTCGTATATTTAACAAATACTTCATTTTCTAAAATCAGTTAATCGTAAAACATGTTGCATCTCAAACTATTGCATGCATCCAATACACTACGTTTTGCAGTATTTCAATGGTTTCAGTATCAGCTATCTGGACGAGTTAATTTGAACTTCCCTGAAGGGTCAGGAATAAACCAGTTTTCCCACAGATCAGTGTGGACACTGGGATAGTCCCAAGGTTTGTATCTCCCATTCCAGTGAAGTAATTTAGCTTCTTGAAGAAATTGCTCCGAGTAACGGGCATCAGGACTCCAACCTGCATGGGGAGATTGGAAAAAAAAAAGACAAATATTTAAAAAATCCAGTAAGGAAGACACTACAGAGTGGGGGTTTTTTTCAGAAGTCTTATTAGTATAGTTTCACGTTAATTGACAGCTAGTTGTATGACTAGCTTTTTTTTTTAGCTTGGTGTCTCTAATGCTGCATCAGCAAAAAGTCTCAGCAAGTTTCTTCTCAATACTTTTAACCTCTTGGCATAGCTGGAATTAAAAACAAAAAAGCTATTCATTTTACCACACCAAATAAGCCATTATGTTTTTCCTAGGATAATTCACCACTCCTAGGTGAAAGGTAACTGCATCCTCCAGAATGCTGACAATAAATGCTTGCCAGGCCTCCCATATTCTTCCACTGTTCCTAGAAAAAACCGTTGTGCTTTTTTTCAGTCTCTGACTATATTCAGATCTTTCACATATTCTTTCATAACTGATAGCAGCAGAGTTAGCTGGTCTTCAAACATGTAACTTTGTCTTTTGTATTTGGGTCTTTTGGGGTCCTTTTTTTGTCTTGTTTCATAACTATCAGGGGTTTGGGTTTTTTGCAGGGATGCAACTATCTTGTTCGCCTGCCCTGTTAGGATACTTGCATCCCTGTGGCGACTCCCACATTCTGTCCTGCCTGGAAGAAAGCAGGACTCAGACATTGGGGAAAGTGTAGATTATTTACTGTGGATCTGAGGTAAAAAGTAAGGCCTGAGGTAAAGTAACATAAGGTCCTGCAATGGAATCTTACAAACCACTTACTTTAGTTCCAACTTGGAAATGATGAGAAGTTAAACTTACCCAGATGCCTTATGTGCCACATAGGATTAATGGAGGAATACTTTCCATGAAATACAATCAGCATAGGAGAGGTTGCCACACCTCCCCCAAGGGTGCTGCTGTAGAGGTTTTCCCTGCAAAAGGAAGAGAATACATTCAAAACCTCAAAGAATCTTTAGCACAAAAGGCAGAAGATTAAAAATAAGTATTCTGGCAAAATTCAAAAACATTTTGAATAGGCCAGTTTTCAGCAGACTCCTTCCTTATGCTGCTAATTGATTATATTTGCAACTCCAACTTCTGTGGAATAAATTGTTGCTCCCAAGAAAAATGGGAGTCAGGCCCAACATGAGCCCAGTTTCTTCTACACACAGCCTATAGTCCTCAAGAATGACAAAGTTAACAGGAGGAAAAAAGGTGTTAACATAAAGGAATCAAACACAATTTAGCCTGGTTTCTTAAGAGAAATGTACATATTCCCATGTGTTTCATTCCCTCTTTCCCTTTTCCCCTCCCCCAGCTTTTAGACCATAGATTAACCTCCTGTCAGATTTTGTCAAAATCTAGTTAGCATAAGTTAATGTCTAAAGGATATCAGTTTCCTATGAATTTTGTGGTAAATCCAGGGCTTGATCAAGCCTAATAGTGATAAGCGGAGGCATTACAAGGTGGCAGCCAGATGTGTGTCCACAGTGTGCTGATGCCCTACTGACCAGTTGGCACATGGGCAAAGCCACCCCACCTATGGAACACTGTGCCACCCATCCACTGCAATGGGGAGGAAACCTGGGAATTAGAGAAGAGTACTGAGAGGCCAAGGAACAAAAAATTCATAACCTTCCCTCAAAACTGAGTTTCAATTGATAAGCATGTTTTTTCACTGCCATTTCAAAATCCAGGTAAAAGGAGCATAGATGTGTTATTAAGGCATAAAATCAACTTTGTAGATCAAATTTGCAGTAGTACAGAGTTTTTACTCCTAAAATCTCTTAAAAAGCACTGCAATATCTTGTCAGGATATGTTACATAAACAGACCAAGAGACAGACATTTGGCTTCTTACTCATTCATGTGCTTCTCATTTGTGTTCCTCCTCTGAAAGTAATCAGTAATGCCCAATAGCACAAACTATTCAGTGTCAGTTTAGCCTTACTAAATTTAAATTCAATCCCTTGCAGAGAAAGAAAATCATCAGGTTTCCAAATACAGGTTAACAAGGAACTAACATAAAAAATGAATGGTGATTGTTTCAACTGTGCCATGATTTATTCATGGTCAGAAACAAATAGATATCTTTTGTGACAAATTTCATTCAACTAGAAAAAAAGAAATGTTTTCTACTGGTATTAAACAAAAAAGATGGCATCCAGTTACAGTTTGGCTGACCCTACAGCAGGAGACACAAACACAGAAACATTCCTCCTTTAAACCAGCTTCAGGAAGGGAAGATTATTAGGTGGCTTGATCTCAAGTGAAGTTGGTCACCCAAAATGAGAACCACATGTTCTCAGTGTCCCTCAGGATTAAATGTGGTTTGTCATTAAACTTAAGACTAAAATTCCAGGTGGCCATTTACTGGTACAGAATTGGTCAGATTTAAACAGATGGAAAAGCTGGAACATGAGTTAAAAGAAAGACTGCTTGGACTTGAAAATAAACTTTTAAGAGCTTTTAAACAGAAAATAAAATTGTAAACCAAGTATGAAAAGCAAAGTGCAAAGCTAGATTTCTACACATACTCTACATTTCTTTGCATCCACTTTTCCAACTGCTTTGTAATTCGCTGATGTTTCCATTCAGTCATGTTAGCAACAATTACTCCAGGATTAAAGGAGCAGGTGCTGGGGCTGATGCCAAGATCTCTGATGGCTTGCTTTCTGTAGTCCAGGAATCCCATGTACGTGTTCTAAGAAATAAAAAAGCAAGCTTATCCTCTATGAATCTCTACAAAGATGTGTACATGCATCTCTCTATCACTGAGAGAGAGGCTAAATATGCACTCCCAAAGCTGAGTTTCTAGATGGTGGTTACCTGCCATGATTTCCACGTGACACAAGGCTGAAAGGCAGGATACTCCAGATTTTCACAGTATTGTACAGTGGAAGTTTGATAAGGCTCTTCCCTCACCACGTGTTTGTTTTTCAGCAGCCTACACTAAATGATGTGGCATCACACTTGCACAGCTGTAATACTAGAGGGACACACTGACAATTCTGGGGAACTCAGCCCAGGAAGTAGCCTTTAAATTGTTTACCTAGGTTTCATTCCCAATGTGAATAGTACAAGTATCGTATATTCTATCTTCATTAGATATATATGAAAAATAATCTAAATATATAATTATATATAATATAGATTTATATATATATAAATGCTCACGATCTACTGATAGCAAAATACCAAATATAACTTAGTAGAATCCAAAGAACAAAAGAGATGTAAACTACGACAGCAAACAACTCTGTATAGCATTACAGAGTTACTCCAAAAAGTTCTTAATTACCTGTAAAATTATTACAAACCTCTCTCTCTATATATATATAAAACTTTCATATTGGAGAAAACATATGAAATCATCTTACACTTATGGGTAAACAAACTAATTATTAGGATTCCAGAATGGGATCTTACCTGCATCCCTACACTTCTAATCATTTCATGTGTAGAAGGCAGATCACAATCATCTGAAAAAGCTGCAGCATGTCCAGGAGCTAACTTAGTATCGTAGAGTTCCTGGATGTCACCTGGTTACAGAGAGGTCAAAAGCATGAGACAACACCAACTGCACTGCTGCAGGGTCAATAGGATAACATCTGCTGTCATATATCTGACTTATAAACACAACAGTTTTCAGGGATAGCACAGATATTGATGAAGGCTGAATTTTGTAATATGCGACAGTTTTCAAATATCAGTCTGGTACCCAAGATTTATAAAGTCTATTTTTAAATATTATCATTGGTATTTGATACAGTCATATTCTGGTCTCAGTGTCCAAAATCACTTCCAGCAGAAGCTGATCATGCTATTAAGAAGCCTGGTTGCAAACTTCTGCATTCATAGAGCTTGCCTTTGGAAAAGGAGAGCACAGGCAATTTTTCTGAGCCTCTTCAAATCCCACAAAAGTGCCACTTCAATCTCTTGCACAGATCAGGTTTTTCCTGGTGTTACCACATTTATACCTCCCCATATGGAGGTAGAAATGTGCCTGTCAGTCTTGACCATTCCTGCTGGCTTCACAGACCATCCAGCTCCTTCCTGATGGAGGGGAATAACACAATGCCTGGCACCTCGCTCATCACCTGACTGGCAGGTATCCATGGTGTGCCAGAACAGTTTTGGGGCAGGTGGAAAGCACAGCACTGCCACAGAAATGGAGTGAGCCTGTATCTACCCACCTACAGCTCTGCTGCTGGACATGGGTTGGTCACTGCCAAGATGAATTATCTTGGAAGGCCACACGTGTCCCAGTAGCCTGAGATGAGCTCATTAAAAGACAAGTAACTGAAAACATCCCCCATACTGCGAACACTGGAGCTAGTATTTCTAAAATAACCAGAGATTATTTATTTGTCTGAACTTACCAGGTGGTTGGAAAACTTCATTTAGGATTCACGTCCCACCAAGAAATAGAACTTGAATTAGTGGGACCCTTAGGTGTTGAAGATAACATGCCTTGCTATGTGTTTTCTCATGATTCTAAACAGCTTCTGCTTCTCTCTCGAGAAGCAAAAACAAGTTTTTAAAAAAAAAAAAAAGTCAAAGCAAAGAATTCTGGGCTGACACTCCAAGCTCAGTATGTTTCATTCTTACTGCTTTGCAGAAAGCAACAGCTAACATATAAATGATCCCAAAGTTCAATCCTATTCTCTCCCTATCCCATGAGAAGTCTCATTCACTCCCATTGCAGAGACATCTGACAGAGAATACGGTCTCAAATTACAGCTGAAACACAGGGAGTAGCTGTCTGGACAGGCTTCCTCCCTCCACCTCACTCCCACATGTCCATTGTTATTCCCCTCTTCTGGGCCCTATGATTGCGTGGCTGAAGGGTGAACAAGACAGGCTGGCTGAAGCAAAGGGAGAGGGGAAAAAAAGACTTTAAAAAGAGTTTGATTTCTTATTTACTTTTTGTACTGCTAGTCTTCTGCCAGGTCAACCAGCTGAATCAGATTCTCCTGCAGCTGCACAACTGCAAATACAACACAAGTAACAGGAGCTGCCTGGACAGGAGGGGCCACTTGGTCAGCAGCAGCCTACCATGAGCTGTAACGAGAAACCGCACCTTTTTCCTGCGGCCCCACAAACATCATCAGCTGACAAAAACTGACACCTCCAGTGAAAGAGAAAGCCCTACCTCCCCTCCTCCCCCAGCCATGCTACCAGACTGCTACCATGGCTGACAGTACTGGCATTTCTGCTGAACTCCTGCACCGGTGTGGGGAGGGCTGCAGGGGTAGTGCTGGGCTCATCTTGAACTGCTCATGAAATTAGAATATAAAGGAAGACTTTTAGAACCTTTCAAATGGTTAAAAATTGCTGTTGCCCATTGATGGCAGAACAACAAAACCAAAAAGCAGAGATAGCCACTGGAAACACCCATACTGAAGAACTGTGATACAAAATCTATTGAAAATTAAAATGAGAAAGGCAGAGCAGATTAATCATCTTTTATAAAGCAATGAATAATGACCCCTTTAAGTGCAGATGTTCTGAAATCTGCCTCTAAAGAGACAAAACTATTTAAAAGGTGTAGAAAAGCATCAGAGAATTATACTTTTGTCATATGTAAATTCCCTGGTCTTAATGTTCTTACAGCAAAGACTAATTTAGGGCATAAAGTTTATTGTAGCTATACTCAGCCCTTTCCAGAGAAAATTTTCATTGGAACATGCCTTTAATGTTTAACAAGAATAAGTAAAATGGTTTTGTTGTCCCCATGGCCTGGCTAGAGTAGAGTTCTTTTTCTTCATAGCAGCTCATATGGTGCTGGGGTTTAGATTTTTTGACACTTGTGTTCTGGCTTTTGCTGAGCAGTGGTTGCACAGCATCAAGGCTTTCCCTGTTCCTCACTCTGCCCCCTGCTGTGGGTGCCCAATAGGCTGGGAGGGGACACAACTGGGCAGATGATCAGAACTGACCAAAGAGCTTTTCCATGCCACATAACGTCATGCTCAGCAAGAAAAGGCAAAAGAGCAGGTCCGGGGTGGGCAAGGAGAGATGAGGTTCAGGTAAGCAGCTTGTGTTTGGGAACTGGCTGGGCATGGGTCTACCCACCTAAGGGGGTTTGTTTTCTTCTCTCTTATTCCACTTATCCTTTACTTATTAAACAATTATTTGTTTTATCTTGACCCTCAAGTTTTCCTGCTTTTATTTTTCCTGTTCTCTTCCTCCATTCCACTGGGCAGGGTGGGAAAGTGAGTGAGCAGCTGTGTGGTGCTTAGCTGCCCACCAGGGTTAAAGCACAACACTCTCATCAAAATGTGCTACAAAATAACAAAAAAAATACGATAAAACAAGGGAGAACAAAAATTCCACTCAGAAAAAAAACCCTGGGAAACAGAATAGAAAAAAAACCACTGTAAATTAATCTTTAAAAAAATAGCTGTCCCTCTAATTAGTTTACCTTGTATGATAAGGGAAAAAAACCTTCTTTTTTCAGGTTTGCAATAGCTTCTAACTGCCTCTATTTGTCAAGGAACTGTGAAGTCTTTGATCATGACTCTGCAAATTGCTTTGGATTCTGAGCTGAAGATGTTCAAATCATATTTTGAGTGTTTGGAATTTTAATGCTCTTATTTGAGTAAATTCCTTTTACTCTCAAGTACAACAATTCTGGATAAGGAATTGGTAGCATTTGGGGGAATTCAAATACTAGCAGGAAATGCATGTCACGTACCTAATAAATATTGCATCATCTGAGTGAAATCCATTGTATTTTTCAGGAATTGACAAGAATCAACCCACATAAAATTTTAATCACAATTATTCAAAACATATGCAGATAAGTTCTTCCTCCGAGTTTCATTTAGATAAATAGATTATTTGTATTTTACCTATGTTCAACATTCCTAGCAGCTGCCTTAGTTTCCATTATATCTCATATTTCCAAATGACTGTAAAAACTGCAATAACTTTGATTTTAATTCTGCTAGAAACTGCTTTTTAGATGACAGCTTACCTTGAACAATAACATCATCATCCAAATATATTACTTTTTCATGTTTCTGGATAAGCAAAGGAAGATAAAATCGAACGAAGTTCAGCTATTAAACAGGGGAAAAAAGGTAAAGACAATATGGTAAAGCTGTTTAACATAATAGTCTCACACTTCTGTTTCTATTAACAATCAGTTTTAATATCTCTTAACTGAGCACTAGCGAGTCATCATTTGCTTCCTGCCCCCCAGCTTTACTAGTATCCTCAACCTGTTACTATTATTATCATCGTAGTTATCATCGTTATTATCAATACTTATTTATTTTTTACAGCCCTAACTAAGCAGCCAAAAACAGTTGCTTCTTCACAGAATCACAGAATCTTTCAGTTTTCAGGTGTTTTCAGCTCAAGGGATTTTCTGATCTAGGTGTGACCTGTCCAAATATGAACTTCAGTCTTAACTGAATCCCTGTACATTTGTACACCCACAAGACCTTTCAATAGGGAATTCTAGAGGTGTAGTACTCATTGCATAAAAAGCATGCAACATCTCATTTGTGCTGACTGTGACTCCAACTAATTTAATCCCAGTGCCATTGGTTCTTCCATTGGAAGACACAGTGAGCAACCATCCCCCGTCCAGTCCTTCACACCACTCCATTCTGTAGACCACTACTATTCTCATGCTTTAAAAGTTACATTTCCAGGTTTTCCACTTTTAATCCACTGATTCCTTGCATATATTAGAAATTTTAAAGGCTCAGTGAAGGGTAGCAAGAATAAATATTCTGGACAGATCTGAACACTTTTCTGGTGGTGCTATATCTTTTTCAGTTAAGGGGATGAAGACTGCACATAGTATTTAGGATGAGAGAAAACTGTGGATTTGTATTGTGGCAAACTGGTGTTCTTTATTTTGATCCTTACTCCTGTCCTAGTAATTTTAACATCTGATTTGCCTTTTCTGACAGCTAATAATTTAGATTAGTCATTAGGCTCTGAGTTAACCTTGGACATGAGAAGAATGCAGCTGGCACAGTACCATGGAGCACAATGAACACTATTACATCTCCCCTGTAATAAATATATAAAGATGCAACACATTCAATTTACCAAGTTTATGCCACCAAATAAGGTCCCAGCAAGTTGCAAGGAGCTTGTTATAATGCATTTCTCCTTCTTGAGTCATGGTGTAGCATCTGGATCTGATGTGGCTTCTCTGACTTAGACCCCCACATGTAATGGAACAGATCTAAGACATTTTAAAGCCTGTAATAAGCATTAAAACACTGAGAAATTGTTATATGGTGCTCATTCACTCACAGGCTGCAGTAGCTCAGGACGTGATGCATCTTGTCTGATTTTTCCTTTTAGCACCATAGGGTTGAATTCCACAACCTTAAATTTTATTTCTTTCAGTTTAGAATTTTCAATCCATTTTCTGTAATTAAAAAAGAAGTTATAACAGAAATAGACTGTGTGACAAGTACTTCCAGTACGAAATTCACAGACCCTTAGGAGACTAAAACCTTGAAAGCTCACTCATCTATTCTATGCAACACAAAATCACTTATGTCTACAGCTATTGCACACAGGTATTTGTTTAACTTGTTCTTCAAACAAAACAAAAAATCCACACAGAGCCCCAAAAAAACCAAACACCCTACAGCACTGCCAAAACCGGAGACTCCAAATGACTCATCTTTCACCATCACTAGCAGTAAGTGCTATTGTTCTAGGATTTCTTGCTATAGTTAAAGACCATTATTACTTATGTCATCCACCATGCTTTAAATTAGAGGTAATTTTCTCCCTTTTAGAGTTTTGTCCTTTCAGATGACTACCACATCACCTCCTAATTATATTTTCTTTAGACTAATTTTTTTCATTATTTTGTCAGATTTCTTATTTTCTCCCCTGATCTCTCTACTAAATCTTTCATGAAAGAACCTAAAACTAACCACACTTTTTTGATGTCTTAGTAATATCTGCAAGATTGGAAAAAGTTTTCTCACATCTCCTCTGGTCATATATGTCAACATGCATATCCACTGATGCATACCTTTTGTTCTTTGAATCAGTGTGGTCAGTTATCAGTCATAATCCTGCAGTTTTCCAAATGAGTGCTACTGCACGTCTGCTTCACTGTGAGCCAATACAATCAGCTATTCCCACCAACATTACCTTTTCATTCCCTCTAGTGAATTTAATAATATTTTACAGTTAATTTTTCCAGTTCATGATTAATTTGTTTTCAGCTCTTGTCCTCAATAAATTTGCTGTTTCATGCCGACTGCAGATTCATAAAGAATGTTCCCCACTCTATTATATAGATTTCTGATGAACTAGATGTGAAAGACTCCCTGTGGGACTCCACTTATTAATTTTTTTCCAGTTTCACACAAATTGTGGGCAGTAGCGAGAGGTGAAGCTTGCTAAGAAATCTGCTTTAGTTTTGATTCACGCCTTCCTCCTCTTTAAGACATTTGCAAATTTTAACACCAAAACAGGCTTTTATTACAAGCTTATTGGGACCCTTTTTATAACCTTTAATTCATCCTCTTAAACGATATTAGTTTTAAACAGTTCTGAAGCTTAAGACAGTAGTAGTGCCACAAAGTGGGATTGTGATGAGTGGGAATGTGTATATTTACCTTACTAAAGACTCTTCTGCAGCCTATCTACAAAAAGCAGAGAAGCAGAGGTATGGGCTTGATATGGCTGTTTCACACCCTTTTACACTAGTCAGTGGCTTACAGAGGGCAAACGGCCCCTCTTCCTACACATACAGAATCCTGGGGGTTGCTAACAATAGCACTACTTAAATAAAAGAGAGAAACATTTCCCTGGAAAAGTCCTCCAAAGTCTATGTCCATGCTAGGGAGGGCAACCACCTGGTCCTAACTTCAGCATGAAACAAAGAAAGGTTGGTATATACCGAATATGTGGGATGGTTGTCTTCAGTCCAACTATGTAGAACAAAACATTGGCCTCTGTGTTGCTGTAGATGCTACTGATGGCTGCTACAGCTGCACCCATTCTGCCCGCAGCAGCACAGATCACAACTGGGACTTCTTCCGTTTCCTCAGGACTCTCCAAATCAACTACAAGGAATAGATCAATTTTACATCAGATCTGGGAATGAGTAAGTACTTCCATGAGCAGTGGAAACATTTCACCATCACTCCATTTCTTTAGCACATCCTATACACATCCCCATCTGGCAGGGCACACAGCATGAGCTGTCACTAACCCAGAACTACATGCAGGTTGACTGGACTGCTGGATGCCTCCAAATAGAATATACAAGAGAGTTCTCAGCATCTTCTGCTCAGCAGGGGCACAGTTCAGCCTGTCCTTCATGTAGCTCTTGTTCATATGAAACCTGAAGTGGTTTGAATATCTTTGAGACTATTATTTCTCAGTTACATCTAGTACAAATTGAACAATAGGTTCCAAAGTTATCAAGTGAAAGAGGTGAGTCAACAAGACAATGCAATTGCATGACCTCCACTTCTTTGGGAAGTTGGCTTGAAAGGAATCGTGCAAAAGTTTGTACTAGCAGGAAGTTGCCAACGAAAAAAGGAAAAAACCTCTAACCAATACTGAATCAGGTCACATTACTGCTAAGGAAGATATTTATCCCTAGCATGGACTAACTTATAGAACTTAAATGGATATATTTATATTGGTTAAAACATAACCATTGAAGTCACAACAACTCCCACAAAAATATACTAAAAAGAAATTTTTTGTACCCAGAAACAGTTTGTTTACCTTGGCAAGAGTGACTAAGCTATTTGTATTAACATTTCATACTAGCCCAACCATATCAACCCTAGCAGGTTTCTGTCACTATAAATACTCCAGCAAAAACTTCTGCTGTAAATGTCAAGATTTGATGGTCTATCTGAAATCAATAAGCAGGCCAAGAACATTCCCAAAGAGGCAAGTCATGGTCAAAGTTTATTACCAGATGACAGCTTCAATCTGTTCAGTACAAATAAGGATATACTCCAGTTTCCATCTACATCAGTGACATCTGGATAAAAATTTGAATCAGAATGACAACTCTTAGTCATTACTATCAATCTCCTAATATTTTAGTCAAGTAATTCAGAAACTGGAAATTTTGCACCCCAGATCATACGCAGTGGTGTGAGTAGCTCAGATCAGATTAAGATGAAAAGTGCTGCTCTAATTAAGACATAAGGAACATAAATGAAACTGAAGAGTAAGTCATTTACCGGTTTCATTTTTTAATGCTGATGGCACTTGGTGAACTTTGTTGTACAGAATGGCACACACAGTTAAGACAAGAAGTAACAGTAAGATCTGGTTAACTGAAACAAAAGGGAGAACGTATTAACAACCAGTATAACAGCTAATTCCCAAATATCTGCTTTATTTTAAAAAATCCAGTTTGCAACCAGTACATTTGATAACCTGTATCTGTTGTGTTTATCAAATTCTTCATTCTCACACTATTTGATTAAGCTAAAAATGTTATGTTAAAAACATATCTCTTCCCTGTTACAATTTTCAGCTCTCTGATTTTCATGGTTAATTTGCTCACTGAATCATTAGACTTACAAGGTATGCAGGTTATCCATACTAGGAAATTCACATTTCTGAATTTTACCATGAGCTTGGAACTTTTTTCCTGGCTAGTTTGTTATCTGTTTATCATCACAGAACATCATAAGTTTATTTTTACCTAGCCCTTTCTTTCTTTCATACTTTTCATACACAGAAGAACTATTTTTTCTCTATTTCAGTGTTCAGATCTTCAAGATGTATTTGAGCCAAACTCAAAAAAAATCTAAAAAAACAAATCCAGCATGATACTGAAACCAAGAATGCTTCAAAATATTTAAAAATACATATTTTGTCAGGGTAATTTTAATTAGTAAAATCAAAACAAGGCATGCAACAGCAAAGACTGGATTATGTATTCTGATTTACAGTTCCTAGAATTCTTATACAAGGTAAAGTCATTCAACACAAACCAGCCATGTGCAGGGACCAGGAGAGTTCATGGAATAAAACAGGGAAGGAGCGTATTGCCATCATCAATGGTTCTTTTGATGATGGGAGTTCTTTGTTTCAAACTACTTTGTTACTTTTGTACCACCATAAAAGGTATTTGAGATGTACAAAAGGGCAAAGGGAGCAGGGTTTTGAACTATTTTAATCAAAAGGGCCAACTGGCCACAACTGAGCATGAGAATAAATTGAAATTGGTAAACTTACATCACCAAACCTTCAGTAATTAAAACGAGCTGAGGAAAAAACTCACTGACTGCAGAGAAATTTTGGGCCCATAATTGATGATAATTGGTGATTTTCAGTCACTGACCCTGACAGCTGATGAGAACCCCACATTTCTTGGAGCCATGCCTCAATTTTGAGTATGAACAGCATTAATGTGCAGAGTTCTATTTAAAAAATATATCAAGTTCAGTGTTCTAGGCACAACTCACGTGAAAACAGAAGCTACCTGCACTCTTGAAATTTCAGAATCTCCAGTCTTATGCAGTAAATCAGTAAGTAATTTTAAATTAATGGGGTTTATGGTTGTATTTATCTGACTTAGTTAACAGGAAAAGACTTGGTTGCATACTAAAAGTTAAACATGATTTAGCAAAACTACAACTATAATTTTGTACACAACCATGACAACAGTCGCATGAGAAATTGTATTTGACATTTCTGTCCTTTTAAAAAAATGTAGATTTCAAATTTTTTTAATCTCTCTTACTTTTCTTTAAAAGAGCCATGTGTCCTGTTGGATCAAAACTGTGATCTGTGATAAAATAAAATAAAAAAATAATTAAAGGGGAGAGGGAAGAGAGAGAGAAATCATTAATGCCAGAAGCGAATACTAGTTAGTTATTTCAGGAACAAGGTTTTGAATTAGCAAATTTTACTGCTGAACTGGTAAAACTCTACTCAATCTCTGTAAATGTGTTTTTGTTTTGTTTTAAACAAATAATTAGTATTCTTGGCTAGAAATATTTCATATTTTAATTTAAGAACTAACAGGTTGTGAAAAACATTTTAATAAATTCCATCTGATCACCTACATCAACAATAACTAATATTTTTAATACATTTTAAAATAATGTGCAAAAAAGTATTTAAAACACCCACTGATGCAATTTATAAATACATTTATCTCTGATTTCACCTAAAACATAGTAACTGTCATAAATACTGATCTCCTGCTGAAATACACTCACAAACATTTGAGAATCTTATATTGGAGTAGTGTCTTTCAGACTCACAAAAAATTTCAGAGCAATAATGAAAGTATTTTCTATCAGCAGTATCCTTCCATTAACAGTAAGGAGGGAGTATGTGTAATGTACCCTAAAACTGTACTTCTAAGCCAGGCCCATGACCTTCTAAGCCAGCCATGACTTTATGCCTGAGAGGACAGAACATAAACCCTAAAATACAGGATTATGGGAAATACAACATTTGTTTGAATTCTGGACCCAAAACTACTGTTTATGAAAAGAAAACCAAACCACAAAACCAAGACAACAACAAACAATCAACAGTAAAAAACAGCACCAGAAGTCTGGGCGGGGGGGCCGAATACAACTGTGTGATCTAACCTCCCTACAATGTAGCTGGATATAGGACAGAAAACAATTTTTCCAGTTTCCACACATACAGATATGGACACATTACAGCATAGATAAGGACATATGGTGGTTTCTATGCACACACAAAAATCAAGTTTATTCCAGCTCCATGAGGAGACCGACAGAACAACAGGAATTCTTGAAACCTGACTCACAAAACTGACCACCTCTCATTGGTTAATGCTCAAGTTCAGGCAGGATCCAAAATTAGTCTTTACTTTGACCAATGAGTTAAACGACAACAAAAATATTAAAAAAGTCTAAGATGTGGCTTTTTTTTTTTTTCAGACAACTTATATTCACGTGTATTTAGGTCTCATTTGCAGTGAGAAAGAAGTAATTCTGGAAGTTTTTTCACATCTGCACCACTTATCTACATTCCAGCAGACCACTCTCTTCATGTGGCATTAATTTACACAGAGGAAATCAAGCTTATCTGTCAGAAAAAAGGCCACAGCTGAGAAAGCCCTTCTCTCACGCATTACACACAAGTATCATCTTCAAATGCATTTAAAAACTTTACTCAGTTAGGTAAACAGAGACAACAGAACCCCTCCACTCTTGGAGTAACTTTCTAACCCCATTTAGCTAATCACAACCTCCCACTGATTTCCACAGACCTGACTACTATCTTTGAATTAGCATTCATAACAACAATCACAAACAGTCCCGATGATCACCGCAAGATGAAAGTTGCATAGCCACAGCTTCATGGTATTCTTAGAAATTATTAAATCCACATAAACTGAACCATGTTTTAAATTTTAAAATCCAAACTCAGACAGACTCTTAAAAAAGCTTGAGTTCTAGAACTACAGCATTCATTCCTATGCCTCAGAAACACCAACTCATTACCTGCTGAGTTTTAAGGAAAGAGAGGTATATTTGTTCCCCTACAAATATTTACTCATTTTTCGTGCCTGTAGACATTATTTCCTGGAACCTGGCAGTCCCTAACTCAGTTGCCAAATCCTGTAACAAAACGAGGGGCTGCAGAAGGGAAAGCTCAGAAACAGTGACATTACTGCTCAGATATTTCCTGCTTAATTAGTCTTTTTACCTCTTCAAAGCAGCACAGTACTCGAGACTCCTCTCTCCTGAAGCACTGCAGAGCTATTTACTTGGATCCTAGATAGCTCACAGCTGTAAGCACTCTTGCCAAAGCTTCCTTGACCACCATCCTCCTTTGAAGTCACCCACACAAGGGCCTTACAGGGCACAGTAACAGTTTTACGATTCAATTCCTTTTTCAAACTCTTCAAAGTTTACTTTGGAGTTACGCTGGTTTTCTTTTCTTTCTCTGCTGCTGAGGAATAGCACAGAGTCCAGACGCTGCACTGGAGGAATGAGAGCCCATAAACCACTTCCAGATGTGCAGAACGATGATGCAGCCCCAGATCTGGCAAACTTGCCTCAGAGCTTCAGCAAGCAGATTGCAAACAAATCCCATAAGACAAAAACGTCTTAAGGGGGTGGGGGAAAGAGAAGGAAGCAAACCCTTCCAGAAGTGACTTAAACAGTCTAGCTGCAAGTTGGTTTCTAATCATTATTTATAGTAAATAGTAAATGTGAACAGATAACTAGCGTGCAAGAGCCAAAACACAACATGCCAAAGTCAAATTGAAAGCCAAAGTTTCCATTGTCTGTTGGCAGAGCTCTTGGAAGTCAAAAGCTAAGGAAAACCTGCAAAAGTCAACTCTGAACATGTATTTTGACTTGAATAATCTTATTTCCAAATCTTTGAGCATTTAATCCACAGGTTTGGTTTACATTCAAAATGATCTTGGATCACAGTTAGCAGCACACATTGATATCCTGCCTCCTAAACTCTCCTGGAATGTTTTTGCAGTTTTATTTCTACAGCACTTCTTTAATTCAAAAGTCTCTACCTCCCTTCCAGGAATGACCCTTCTATATGACAAAATATTGGTTTGCCACGACATTTTTACGAATGCTGAATGGAATAATAACACCTTCAATGCTAAACTATTTTTCATATTTTTATCGTGCCATGTAAAACTTACGAGGAGTACTCAGTTGAGGTTTTAAAAATCTGAAGTGTTTTAAATGAAGATTGTTGCTCTGTTTGCAGGAGCTCAAAATCCGGGTTTTCAACTGTATGTGTAAACATGCCCAAACTCTGTGCAGATGGCCACGACTATTAGTACTTCTTCTGTACTATGGTATTTAAGCTGTATTAAACTCATGTTTTTCAAAATCCACCCGTGTTTTTTTTCGCCTCCCTTCCATTTCTATGTGAATCTGAACAGATCTAAGCAGCACACTGCCATATGAGCCTGTAGAACTGAGACCACCTCCTTCGCCTGACAGCAACCCCAGGATTAATGGCAACACAGTAGCACCTTAAGAGAATCAATTATGTCGGAAAAGACCTCTGAGATCATTGAGTCCAACCTGTAACCATACACCATCTTGTCAACTAGACCATGGCACCGAGTGCCGTGTCCAGGTTTTCCTTAAAGACCTCCAGGCTTTCCTCAAACACCTCGAGCCACGGTGACTCCACCACCTCCCTGGGCAGTCCATTCCAATGTCTAATCGGCCTTCCCGTGAAGAAATTCCTCCTAATGCCCGAGCTAAACCTCCCCTGGCACAGCTTCAGACTATACGTGGTATTTTAGATAATACTGACAGCGCTACTGTACATCTCGCCGTAACAATTTATTATGCAGAGCTCAACAAAAAGAGGCTTCTTGTACCACATGCACCTTCTTTGGATTCCCCTCAGCCTCACACGTTTATGTTCTCACATAACACCGCCCTCACACAGGAAAGGCAGCAGCTTCTCTCCCGCACGACGAGACCTTCGCATTCACCCCGATCACCCGCTGGCAACGCAGAACCGAAACCTCGGCTTTCTGCTCTCAGCCTGCAGCGCTTGAACCGCAGCTCACGCCTTTCCTCACACGCACAGCTCGCCTGCCACTCGCCACTTCCAGGCAAACACCAATCTGACACGCGTTTCTGGGGGCAGCGCCGGGTGCCCCAGGACGAAGAGCACAGGCCCCACGGGCGGGGGCCGGGGCGGAGACCCCTCCCCGGCGGGGGCCGCTGCGGCCGAGGCTGCGGCGGCGGGGCGGGACACGGGCGGGACGAGACCGTCGATCGGGACACGGGTGGGACACGGGCAGGACGAGGCCGTGGGGCGGGCCAGGGGTGGGCCCAGGCCGTGGGGCAGGACGAGGCCGTGGGGCGGGCCACGGGCGGGGCAGGGGCCGGCCCAGACCGCGGGGCGGGCCACGGGCGGTGCGCGGCCCCGCCGCCCTCACGTCAGACTCGGCCGCCCCCCGCGGGCTGCCCCGGCCGCGCGGTGCGTTGTGGGAGCGGCGGTGAGATGGCGGCGGCCGCCGCCGGGCTGAGCTGGAGGCGGGTGTCCTCCTTCACGGGGC
>JAWWEW010000041.1:54882763-54924335 GCA_035583185.1 Anabacerthia variegaticeps | reverse complement strand
TGGGGACCCCCATGACCCCCAGCCCCAAATTTGGGGGCTTTCTGGGTCCCCATGGGAGGGTTTGGGGGTAACAAGGCAGTGACAGGTTTGAGGGTGACCCCAGTTTGGGGGCCCCCCCGACCCCCTTTTTGTGGGGGTGGGGGGAGGGTAACAAGGCAGTGATGGGTTTGGGAACCCCCAAGTTTTCCCCTGTTCTGGGGGGGCCATTGGGGAGGGGTCAGGGTCAGTGGGGGGGTTTGGGGGTGTCCCACACGTCCCCAGACCCCCTGGCCCCCCAGTCCAGGATGGGGAGGGGGGTCACTGTCATTGGGGGGAGGGTTTGGGGGTGTCCCCCATAACTGACCCTCCTGTCACCCCCCCTGCAACAGGCAGTGGAGGGGTCAGAGGTGTCCCCCATATCCCACCGCCCCAAACAGGCAGTGGGGGGGGGGTGTCAGAGGTGTCCCCCATATCCCACCGCCCCAAACAGGCAGTGGGGGGGGGGGGTCAGAGGTGTCCCCCATATCCAACCCCCCCCACCCCCAAACAGGCAGTGGGGGGGTCAGAGGTGTCCCCCATGGGTGAACAGCCCCTCCCACCCCCCTGTCCCTGTCCCCCCCCACCCCCGAACAGGCAGTGGGGGTGTCAGTGTCAATGTGGGGGGGGGTCAATGTCAAGGAGGGGATTTCTGTCTGCTCTTACCCCCCCTTCCCGTGTCCCCCCCAGGACAGGCAGCGGGGCGCATGGCAGGCCTGGGCGGGGGGGGGTCCCCCCCGCGGGCCCCCCCGGCCCCCCCAGCGCTGCAGCCACGCTGGAAGCGGGTGGTGGGCTGGGCAGGGCCGGTGCCACGGCCACGCCACGGCCCCCGAGCCGTGGCCATCCAGGAGCTCATCGTCGTCTTCGGCGGCGGCAACGAGGGCATCGCCGACGAGCTGCACGTCTACAACACGGGTGCGCGGGGCGGGGCGGCGGCGGGGCGGGCTGCGGGCTCCCCGGGCTGACCGCGATCGTCCCCCGGGCCCCGGGGCGGGCACAGGCCCTGCGGAGCTGCCCGGAGCGGGAGTGGAGGGGCGGGCGGTGCGCTGGTGTGTCCCCGCGGCTCTCCGGCCTTTCGGGGGCACAGCAGCCCGAGAACGCCTGGGTGCCCCTCTCTGCTTGGCCGCCCCCGGCAGCGGGGCTGGATGGCGCCAGGCCATCGGGGTTAGAGCCCCCGGCCATCGGGGTTAGAGCCCCCGGCCATCGGGATTAGAGCCCCAGGCCATCGGGGTTAGAGCCCCAGGCCCCGGCCCCAGCCCCAGTCCTTCCCCGTGGCGGCGGCGGGGGGAGCCCGGCCCGCGGGAGAGGGGATTTCGGTGGGGAAAGAGAACGTGCTGGCACCGGGAGCCTTTCCAGACAGGAAGCTGCCCCAGACCGACTGTGTTTGCGAAAGATTAGACGCCTAAATAGTTACGGTGCGGGATGCTGGATGAGGCTGGAAAACTTGCGTGTAATTGTAGAGCTTGGGCCGAGACGGGAGAGGTAAATGACTGATCTGTGCTTCTCAACCTGCCACTGTTGTCTGCTCGAGTTTTTCCAAGAAGATTTTCCTCTGGCGGCTTAAAGTCTTACTATTCTTTATCACATTTTTGGGGGGAGAATAAAAAAAAAATCTCTTAAGACTTCTGTTCTGATAAGTAATCTAAAGAAAACTTTCAGACTGTACAGCTATGCTGTCTGTCAGAACAAAGGTTCTGATGGGTGCCTTTTGAGTGAGTCTTGTGGGTTTTTTGTCTGCCCAGACTTTCTGCTAAAGGTGTTTCCTCCCTATAGCAGTGACAAAAAGATCGTGACTCAGTTCTTCCGATTCCCAGGCAAGTGCTTGGCCCAAACTGACCTTTTTTGCTCTGGGGTTTGAGATGCAGTGCTGTGACCCAGGCTGCCCCAGGGTGGGGATGCCACCTATCGCTCTTGCTGTGTGCCTGATGACTTCTGAGGAGCTGGCACACAGCGAGAGCATCTTAATCCCCTGCAGCAATGCTCACTGGAAGCTTCTAATTTCATTCTTTTCCTCTTCATGCTCATGAAAAAAGCTTAGGATAAAGAAGACAGTATCTCCTGTAATTCTTTAATTCCAGAACAGTTTAAACACCAATATGCTGCTGCTGGATCAGACTGTCTCAGTTGCTCTTTCTTGCCTGTGTGCCTCTCTTCTCCCATCTATCAGTGCAGCGCTCCGTGGATATTAACATGGGTCCCAGAGCAGTGTAATTAGTTTTTGAATAGGGCTATTAAGTCCAGGCACACTGCCATGCTGCTGTAGCTCTAATAATTCTGTTTCTAGGGCTAGCTTGCTCTGCGTTAGCATAGTTATCTCTTCTCTGTGGAACTGCACTTGTGTTCCTCATTAGCCTCTATTCTTGCCAAGTCTATTAAATCGCTGGGTGACCCTTCGTAACTGACTTAGTTACAGTGACCTCATGGGCTCATTCATTTATTGAGTAACATTGGTTTGATAGAGGTGTTTGCTTTTCTTTTTATTAAAAAAAATTCAATTAAAACTTAGTGCTGAGAAAATAGCCCATTCACAGTTATCTACAGGTAAAAGGTAATGTTTTAGAAAGAAGAGGTATTTAAAAATACACTTCTTGGTGTTTGAAGTATTTTTTGTCTTTTTTTTTTTTCTACTGTAGTTACAAATCAATGGTTCCTTCCTGCTGTAAGGGGAGACATTCCTCCAGGCTGTGCAGCACATGGATTTGTTTGTGATGGTACCAGAATACTAGTTTTTGGAGGAATGGTTGAATATGGAAGATACAGTAATGATTTATATGAATTGCAGGTAGGAAATGTATGAAGATGTTTTGATTTTGAGGGCTACTTTATTTGTCTGTTTATAAACAAACACATTTTATTTTATCAATTGCAGATGAAAGTTAGATGAGCTTTGCTGTGCCTCAGGAAGAATAGACTTTAAATAGATTCAGAAGATGGAGAAAATCCAAATACCTTTGAAAAAGAGACTTTCATCTAGTCTAAATACAGTATAAAATCTTTAATGTTTTATTTAGGTTTACTCATACATGTCCCTTTTAACATATGTCCTAAGAAAAGCCCGGCGTTCCCTTAAAAATAATTCAGAAAATATAAGACTGTTAATATTATCTGCATTCTCTTTACTGTGAATAAGTATAAATGAAGATATTTCTGAATATGTTTTTCTTGTCTTCAAGGCAAGTCGATGGCTCTGGAAAAAAGTAAAACCTCAAGCTCCTTCCAATGGATCACCACCCTGCCCTCGACTTGGCCACAGCTTTTCTTTATATGGTAACAAGTGCTATTTATTTGGTGGCCTGGCAAATGAAAGTGAAGATTCAAATAATAATGTTCCCAGGTACGCTGGTTTGATTTGAATTTAATGGCTTTAAAAGGAAATTACTAGATACGACAACTTTGAAGAGAAACATTCTAGGCAGGCTGTCCTGCGTACCAAGTACTCGCAGTTGGATTATTTGTGCAGTGGAAGGGTTACATGCAAAGAAGCTTAAGTATTTCTTCTGCTAATCCTACCGTATGTAACACTGACTGACAGCTCTGACACTTTTTGTAGGCAAACCTGAGTAGACTTTGGTATTTTCCCTAGTATTTTGGGTGATGTTTTTAAGAATGGCATGTTTGCTAGAATTACTTGAATCAGCAAAGTCTTGTGAGTCATCAGAGAATTTGTGATGGATGTTTCCCCTATATTGCTGTCAAAAACAGTTATGAATTCATCTGGAAATTTTTTACAGTAACAGCCAAAGTTGCCTTTATTGTCAGCAAACAGTGCTATAGTGCTCAGGTTCTATATCCACATTCACCTGCAGCTCAGAGCACTTACATCCACCGAGCTATAAACTGGCAATTTTAAGCTCAGTAAATAAGGGGTATCTGGTGTGAATGCCAAGATTCAGAGACCATTATCTATAAATAACTTGTTGATAGATTCTGCAACAAATGGCTAATTGTCTGTTGGCCAGCCTGAAGACAGGAAAAGAAACAGCTGCTTCTCACCTTTGTTGCCTTGGAATTGCAGAAGTTCATCTCCGATGTCTCTGGTCATCATGTATTTCTCACAACTTTGTAGTTTGTTCCAAGTGTGCCCATATGTAGCAATTTCTACAAAGAATGTTGTTTACCCCGGTTGAATGTTTCTTTCGTGTAATACAGTGTAGCAAATAAGATATGAGAGCATGTTTCCTTAGGGCCAAGGAGTTATAATTGTTCTGTTTTTTTGTTCTAAATCCATTTTAAATTCAGTTTTGATACTGTTCACAATGCATCGAATGTTTTGAAAGTTTAAAACTCTATGCGCTCCCAAAATAGAAGTCTGTAATACTTGGAAGGGGTTAGGGTTTAAAGTGCACTTGTAATCGTGTGCATAAGTGAATTTTTCATACTTTTGACAATAATACCCTAGATACTTAAATGATTTCTATGAACTGGAGCTGCAACATGGTTCTGGTGTTGTTGGCTGGAGTATTCCTGTGACCAAAGGAGTCCTGCCATCTCCCCGAGAGTCTCACACAGCCATCGTGTACTGCAGAAAAGATGTGGGAAGTCCAAAGATGTATATTTTTGGAGGGATGTGTGGCTGTCGGCTTAATGATCTCTGGGAACTTGACATAGGTGAGTTGATTTGCCAGTAGAAGTCAGTGCTTACTGGCTGAGTGGAAAAATTACAGTATAGACTGGCTAATGGCATGATGTGATGCATAATGTGGTTGATACTAACACCATAGTGGTAACTTCTTGTGATTTTTGTAATTAAATAGGTACAGCATTGTTTGCATATACTATCCTCACTGCTTATGGGTACACTGTGTGATTATTTCTTTAGAGTGGTTATCACTGTGATAACCAAGCTGAATAACCGTAATGGAACCATAATACATCTTTTTGATAAACTGATAAACAGCTAATTTGCCAGTTACTCCTGTGATTTTAAAAAGAAGCTCTAAGTGCTTGTTATTGTGCCTTCTTTCTTAAAGTAGCCATCTTAAAAAGGTGATATTTTGTTTTGCTGAGCATTAGAGGTATGTTCCCACTTAAAATCCAGGGAGTGAAATGCGCAGTAACAAGGTTTCTTTGAGGGTTTTTATTCTTTCTCTTTTAGAAACCATGACCTGGTCAAGACCAGAAACCAAAGGGGCAGTACCACTTCCTCGCAGTCTCCATACGGCCAATGTAATAGGAAACAAGTATGTCTGTTGTTAAAAGCTCAACTCTAGAAAGGTACACCTAGTAGGAGAATGATGACACTTATCCACTACTGCTCAGTGTAAATCATCAGCCCTGTAGAGTACTTTGCTGCTGCTATTTTAAGTACCACTGTTAACTTAAGGGTACCAAACTGTCAGTGTTTCGATCCAGCAGAACAATCTGCCCAACCTACAAACAGGTTTCCAGGCTTTGTAAAGCACCTTTGTTCCTTCTGGGCAGTCTGAGCTGGGCCTGAGCTGGCTCTGTGAGGAGTGAGCTCTAGTGCTTCTGTGTGACACAAATGAACTAGCTATGCAAAAAAAGTACTCAAAGAGTAAAACTAGTTCCAGGCAAAACTATTCCACGCTTTTTCTGTAGTCTGTTCCTCATTACTCTGCTTTTTACCAATATGGTTTGTTTTGGCAGATAGCATAGATAAAATAGATTTTTAAACACGGGTTTCAGTCCATTTTGTATTGATTTACAAGCTGGTGTGAAGAGAAAGAGGCAAGGGGGGAAAAAGTGTGAAAGCTGTATATCTTATGATTCAAAAGCTTAGCTTTTTATTATTTACTTAAAATGTTAGTACTATGTAGCCTGCATTGTATTTTTAAATTTTGATATTTGACTTAGATACTGATTTTCTTATTGTAGTTATTAAGAGGTCTTCAGTAAAGGATTGTAAAAATTTTGTGTAAATGTGTGATTTTTGGAGAGCATTAGCATTTTGGCAGTTTGTAAAAAGTTACAGTATTAACTTCAGTTTCTGGGAAGTTGTTTGAAGAGTTTGCAGGATTTTTTGTTTGGTCGAGTTTTTTAATCAGTTAACTTACTCAAAAATTTCAAAAGGTAGGTGTCTGCAACACTACTTTATTAAGAGAGTAGATACAAATAAACTTTGCTGTAAACAAGAATTGTCAAGCACTGGAAATTTTCTGTTTTGTCCTAGTTTGAGAGACCACATGCAGCAGATCTGGATGTTAATTGGCTTTTCCTTTCTTTTTCCCTCTTCCTGTTTTCCTATGTTTCAGAATGTATATTTTTGGTGGATGGGTTCCACAGTCAGCAGGAGGTGAAATTTCTGCTCATGATGGTGAATGGAAATGTACCGGTTCATTTTCTTACCTTAATTTGGGTTAGTGTTTCTGCCTTTCTGGGAGTGGGCATTTTGAATGAATACTTTCTTAATAGAGTAACTATTTTGAAGACCCTGAAAAAAGTGTAGGATCCGTAGTTGTAATCCTAGCTGAATAAAGAAGTTGCTGTTTTTTCACATATTTCTTAACAAGTGATATTTTAATTATTATTTTTCTTTGATGACTCAGCAGGTTTGCTTCTGCAAATCTATATTAATACAACCTTAGTACTAAGTAATATAAATACCCCTTCTTCACTTATAGAAGAACACAAGAGACAGATCCTGAAATGAAGTTTTTCTAAATATGATAGTACTATCCCTGAATCCTCAACTTCTGATCTTGTATTTGCCTGAGAGATAACCAGAGGTCAGAAAATTTATCCTTTATTAATTGATTTTATCTTGCACACTAATTGGAATGTGATCTTCTCTGTGTAATATTTCAATTTTATATGCAATTGTCTATAAAAACAGAAGTGATTTTTCTTTTTTTGAGAAGTTATGTGTACTAATATCTTTATTTGTTCTTTTGGAAAACATCTAGAAACTAATTTTTTTGAGTTTCATTCACTAGATACCACAGAATGGATAGGTCTGATCTCAGATTCCCAGGAGGACAAAAGTAACTTATTACCAGGGCCGAGAGCAGGACACTGTGCAGTAGCAGTTGGCACTCGTCTGTATATCTGGAGTGGGAGAGATGGTTACAGAAAAGCTTGGAACAATCAAGTCTGCTGCAAAGATCTTTGGTACCTTGATACTGGTGAGTCCAAAATAAATAAAAGACTTCTACTATATTCTGTATTTTATTAACATCTGGGAAGCTTGCATCATTGGTGATCAGAACATCTAAAACAGTAGCAAACTCAAAAACTATTTAAATTTTAAAGATTATTTTAAAAACTATGCTTCACTTTTGATTGTTGGAAGGCTACAGATATAACCTAAACTGAAAAAAATTAGGAAGGCTTGTTTAGAGCCCGTGAAAGAACTTTGTGGTTGGATTCTGCATTGCATGCCACAGTCAGTTGATACAAGGCGCTAAAGGGTGTTTTGCTTAAAGTCAGGGTTCCTGGCCTCTCCTTTAAGTGATCTTTTCTGCTCCTATTTACTTCTTTTTACCAAACTCTTCCTTCTCTTGGGATCATTGCTGCTGCTTCTTCCTCATCTCTTGGACAGCAAAAAGATGCTTTTGAATCTGAGAAAGGACCAAGTTTTTCCTGGGGATGAAGGGAATTCTGAAGCGCTAATCACTCATTAGTAGCTGGATTCATGGCAGAACACTGAAATGATATTGGGGGAAAGGGAACTAGAATGGAACTTTTGTGAGTAAGTTGTTGCCTGTTGAAGCAGAAGTATGAGAACTATTACTGGAGATTGTAAAACATTTAGGAGATCGTGAGGTTTTTTGTTTGGTTGGTTGGGGGTTTTTTAGTTTTGTTTTTTTTTTTTCCTCAGAAGATCAGAAAATGAAAAAATGTATAAGGGGAGGATGTGCTTGAGAGTGCAGCCTAGTGAGGCATCAAGACAAGTGAGAGGAGCAGGCCGTTGGCATCAATCATCATGTCTAGGCTTCAGCCTCTGCACAAGAAGTTTAAAGGAAAGCTCACTGTAGCTACAGAGAGCAAACAAAAAGGGAGAGGGATCTTCTATGAATTCTATTCAGGAATACATAAAGCTTTAGGAGCCCAAAAGCTGCCTGTATCCTTTTAGGAAAGGACAGGATCTCTTATCTCTGCAATCCCTACAGTGATGTAGCTATAACCCAACAACTTACTGGCAGCAGAAGAGCCATTAAAAATAAAGCATCAAATTTTGAGTATTTTTGTGCACTGTAACATGACACTTTCTAATTCTCTGACTTGTCTTGCCACCTTTGACAAGGGTTTCATGTAGAATCTGGTATATCTTGTGCATCAGTGAAAAAGGAGTTACTGATTTTACTCACAATATATAGATATTTAATAAACTGATAAGGGAGGGCAATTTCTAACATGCCATCTGTGTTTCATTGGTTTCTTGTAGAGAAACCTCTAGCACCATCACAGGTACAGCTGATTAGAGCTACAACCAACTCTTTTCAATTGAAATGGGATGAAGTACCTACAGTTGAAGGATACCTTCTTCAGTTGCATGCTGATTCACCAGTGCAACCGGTGGCTGGAATTCCTGTTACTGGCATTCCTGAGACATCAGTGCTGAGTTCACAAGGTACTAGTCAGATCACTTTATGCTAATGTTGTGCACAGGCAGACTAGAGGATTGCATAAGTATTTAAAATTAGTTTGTTTTTAAGGAACCATTTTGAGAGAGAGCCTATTTCTTTAGTTATTCCCAAAATGCGTGCATCACAATTATGAAAAACTCTGCTTTACCTTGTTGCTGTTGGTTTTGGCCAGCTGTCTGAA
Organism: Anabacerthia variegaticeps; assembly: GCA_035583185.1. Lineage (NCBI taxonomy): Eukaryota > Metazoa > Chordata > Aves > Passeriformes > Furnariidae > Anabacerthia > Anabacerthia variegaticeps. Next base: position 54,915,593 of record JAWWEW010000041.1, on the reverse strand, counting down.
TTATGAAGATATTTCTATGGTGCTGGGCACAGTTTGAGAAAAGAAACAGTGAAAAACAGATTTTATGTGACTGTTTGGCCATTGACAGTTTCATTTCAGACTTACAACGAAGTTTTCCTTCAGGCAACTTTGGATCTCCTCTTCCTTAGTGGAATAGGTTCCAACCAATATAATATTAAGTTTTACATAACTGATAGGAATTTGTTTTTGCTTACCTGCAAGGTGGCTGTTCTCTGCAACAAAGTCCACAATCATTGCCTGGCGTCCCTTATCCAGAAGTGAAGGTGGATCATCCCAGCCAAACAAATAATCTCATTCCTAATAATGTAAGTGTAAACTGAAAAATACGTGAGTGGCAAAGCAGTGTGGGAAGCTAGAGAACTGCCAGAACACTTTCTTAGTTTTGAAAGTCCCTGCATACTTTTTAAGCCTTAAAAAAAACCCCAAATCAAACAAAAAACCAGACACCTGCTGAGGTAGTTGTATCTGTTTTCTTACATACTTCTTACTTTTTTGATGGATAGACAGTCTTTCAAGTCCTCTTTCTGGTAATGCAGGAAGCAAACTACAACTGTATTGACTTCCAGAATGCTAACTGGGAGCCTGATACCAGTAACAATACTATTCATCCTTAAAATGCTGATGAAATTAATGTGGGAAGCAAAAAAAATAAGGCGTAGTCCTTCACTGTTAGTGCTTTTGTGCTAGTCTGCTTAGTTGTAGGCTCTTACTACACATTAAACCCAATTATTATCTGTTCTGTTTGTGCAGTTGTACATATTCCACTGTTTTGCCAATTAACAGAAAGAGTGAGAACAAATGCTGGCTAAGGGATTGCATTTTTAGAACTTTGCACCTTTTCTTAATTGAGAAAAGTCTTAGATCTGTTTGGGATCCATAATGTATTCCTGTAGAAAACACTTGTAGAAATATTATATAAATTTCACTAACAGTAGAAATACCTAAAGTATGTGTCAGGAAAGCAAAGATTTAAAGCCTCTGTAATTGTGATTTTCCCCATCCCCTGAAGTCCCCTCAATAGACTAAATATGTGTGCATCAATGAACTTCCACGTAATGACAAAAGAACGTGAGCTCGCTGTTAGATAAAATGGAGTATCTAGTCTGGGACACATCCAAGTCAGCTCAGAGTTTGAGTCTTTGTTTTATAATGGCCAAGGTAAGGTGGATTGAGAGGTTGGTTTCTTGGTTTACTTTGAAGGTCTAGGGGGAGTTGTTATTGGTTAGTTTGTTGCTTATGAGCAAGCATTTTTGTATCATGTTTGCAACTGACATTTCTAAACTTCACAGTTAAACATTAACAAATATGTTGTTTTGGATAGGTCCAAGTTTCCCTTTCATCCAACTCATTATTGAAAGTAGAAGGAAAAGAAAAGGTTGCAGCACCTGAAAACAAGATTACACAGGAGACTATGAAAAACCACACAGATGCTACAGGATTCAAAGAATCAAATGCCCCTTCTCTTTTGCCTGTTTGTACTTCAAGTAAGATGACTGTAGAATAAAAATTAATTAAAAAGTGAGAACTAAAATTCATGTCATAAACAAAAAATAAGATTATTTCTGTCTTGTAATTTAAAACTATTTTAGAGTCCTTTGTAGTTTAAAAAAACCCAACTTGTGTTAGTTATTACTGAACACAAGTTGTTTGAAGTGCTGCAAGGGACATGAAATTGTCAATATGTTCATTATTATCATAGCAAATGTGTCTAAACATAAATAGCTATTTTTAACATAAAAAAAAGGGACAGATACATTTTACAACATTATGGTATTAGTACCTTCAGGCTCTTTGACACTATGTCTGTTTCTTAACAGTGAAAAGCATTAATGTAAAATTTCAGGCAATGTAGAGAGAAGCATGTTTCTGTCTGACTGTAGAGGAAATAGAAGATGACAAGGCACTGATGCAGGCATTTCACTGAAGTGCCTTAAGTTCAGTGTGGTGAATCCAGGCTTGATCACCTGATCTGTTTATATTTTACTTTCATGTACTTTATACATTGTTGGATTTTTATTTTCTTCACTGTGTAATTTAAGTATCATGTGGAAATTTTGGTTCTTAGTGCTAAGAGAGAAACAGACGTCCCCAGGGATTAATCTTGATTGTTACAAATCTGTGATATTGATTTGTGTGGATGCTTTATTTTAGTGTATTTTTTCCCCAATTAATCCTTTTGTAACCAAATATAGCAAGCTTAAAATAACTGTTTACATATATTTGTTTATGACTGTGCAGACAGACTTTAGTTCAGTTATATACCTAAAGAAAGCATTGGTAATCAATATGATCAGATTTGTTCTAGCCTGATTCTGAGCTAAACTCAGGCTTTCTATGAAACTAAAGCCATTAGATTAAGTTGAGATTTGTTATGTGGTATCAATATTGATTTCTGGTTAATATTTTCTTTTTTTAAGGTGCTCAGACATCAGCAAATGTAGGTGAATTACATGACTTGGACAAACAAACTGTAAATCCTGATGCTTCTGTATCCAGTACTGTCTCCAGCACACAAACTATGGTAACCCAGCAGGCTGTTAAAACTGAATCATCAAGTACAAATGGGGCAGTTGTTAAAGATGAAACTTCACTAACAACATTCAATTCAAAATCTGAAGGTTTGAAATGTGTTTCACATACTGTATTTTGAGCCATATATATCTAAGGCCATCAGAGTTCCTCTAGTGTGGTGGGATTCCCATCTTGACTAGTACCTAGGATGTAGATAGGCTTTGGGCAATGAAGGCCTTGTGCAGCCTGGATGATGTGTGCTATGATTTTAACATCTTTTAAAATCAGGATATTCCTTTTATACATTTTTAAATCACTGTGTTACCTGTAAGTCAAAAGTCCTTTAAAATCATCATTTAAGGTCCGTTTTCTAAATAGCAGTGGTAGCCAGTTTTGGTGCCTGTTGCGTATTTGCTTTCATTCAGTGATTGCCTGTTAGTCAGCAAAAGACTAAAATAATAACCTCAAATGATTTTGATTTTAAGCAATTGCCCACTCACAAATATGGCCAGTTAACATGGCTAGCTCATGTACTGGCCTCTTCACAGTCTGCTTGAAATATCAAAAATAAGCAGCAAAATACAAAATAAACATATGGGTAGTTTTGTTTTTCATGAATATCAACAGGCTGTGCTTGTTATTGTTCTGAGTGTTAACTAAAGAACTGTATTCTCATATTAATGTTGTGTGTGTAGTATAATTTTACCAAACAGTATTGTATTTTAGAAGCAAACCCCAGAAATACAAGTATAGAATATTAATATCCCCTTGTGTTGCTCGTGTGCTTAATCTTTTCTCTTTTTTTTAATATTCCGTTTTAAATTTAATGAATGCTCTGTTCCCATTCGTTAGAGTTGTTTACAGATTAATTGTTTGTGTTCAGATTCAGATTGTATTGATGTCAGAAACAATGCAATCAAATTAAGATTTCACATTTAGACTATTCATACAGTGTCATCAGTGTGTGCCTCAATCTGGTATTTAAATTTTTTGTTTGTAAATATTTTATATTGATTTCGTATTTCTGTCACTCTTTAGGATTTTCTGCCTTCTGTTTGTATTATCTGTAGCAGCCTCCAATGCCAGACTCTCTGAATTGTTCTGTGAATATGACAGAAGCCAAAATTAGTCGTGTTATAAATAGAATTGCATGCAAAAGAAGTCTGAGACAGACTTGTGCAACAAATACTTGTAAATGGCTATTGAGGTCAACTTTTCATACTCTCTGGATTTTGTGTTAAGTTTTTTGTATCACTGAAGCTTTTTAAATTTAACTTTTTATTTTTAGCTGCTGAAACTTCTTATATCATGCCTTCAACAAGGGTCAATACTGGACAGAGAAATGATTCACACTCCTCTGTAAGTTAAAAAAAATCTAATTGCTCTATCTATTGTTCTGTTGATTAGTTGTAAGGGCTTCTCTGTTTTCCTTTAATTATATTTCTGAAAGAAAAACGATGTTTATTTAGGGCTTGAAGTGAATAATACAGGGGTAAACATTTCTATTGTAAGACTAATTGCATTGTGTGGGTTTGATGTGAGTCTAAGTAGCAGTTGTGTAGTTGGGAGGAGATCCAAGTACGTGTTTCAGCTGTTGAATCATTTTTATTGACTGGCACAGTGGAATGGTCTCTGCTGCATGATGTGCAAATGTAAAATGTTTTTCTGTGTGCACAACTGAATTTAAAATGAAATATGTGTTAGATCGGACTAGTGTTAGCTGCTGATCTATAGATTTGAAACGTTACTTAACTGACATCTTGATGTTTTTCCCTAGAGGAGATGGGGACTGGCTATGCAAGCTGTAAATACTGCCTGAAAAAGTAAATGCTTCCTATTTCACCTGCTTACAACTTAATACACAAAACCAAGACGCCACTGTTGCCACCAAAAGCGAGGAACTAAGGATGGGGAGAAGCAGCTGCTGCCTAAAGGGTTGGGGTGCTTTTGCCAAGAGCAGCTGCAGTTCTGCCCCGTTTACATGCCAGCAGGATCATGACCTGTCTGTGCTGGGCACGCTGGCTGTGCAAGTGCTCTCCCTGGTGTCTGGAGGCAAGCAAGAAAGACAGTGTGTCTTTCTGGGTCAGTCAGGAACAGTTCACACGCCCTCCCCCACCGTCGCCCCACGCCGCAGCAGAGCGAGTTCAGCAGCGGCTGAGAGAGAGCATGTTTGGGGCTGAGGGATAGCTGAATTCCAGGGAGAGCTGCTGTTGGACCACTCTGTGGAACTTCTTGACCTCTGAGAGAAATTAACTCACAACTACATGCTGCTACAGACACCTAGTTCTACAGCTTTAAACTTCTTCCCCAGCCTCTTTAGAATATCAGATGTGACATCCCAGCTGTTGCTTTTTAAATGACAGAGTGTGTCTGAGTCAATGTATAAGAACCAGTTGGTTTTGAGCAGTATTGTAATAATATATGCATATTCATTTGAAATATAAGAAAGTAACACTGGTACGAAAGGGGGTTATCTCTCACATATACTAGATTTAACACTTTTTTTACATTCCACTGAAGTATGGGTAGCCCACATAATGTGTTCTTAAAATACTAGAAAACTCCACAAAGACCAGTGGCACCAGTGAAGGCAAGAGACCGGCGGTGGTACGATGTTGGAATTTTTAAGAACAACAGTGCTGTGGTGAGCCAGTTCTACCTGCTGCCAGAGGAAACACTGAACATCTCTAACAAGGTAGCTGCTCATTCTCCTCTGACATAATTTGCACATACGTATTTTGGGATCTGTTGCTTGTATAGTTGACAACAAAATGTGGGGTTATCTGTTACGGCAGCAGAATCTGGTGCTTATAGGAGTTTGGTGTTTTGTGACCAGTAGTTCCTCGTGTTTTTCTCACCTCTTTTTACTATTTCCTAAATAAGGTGGATTTTCTTTTTTTGTTTATGTATGATAATATGGAGTATCTTATTTTGCTACTGCTAATTCTTATTTCCAACCTTAGGAAAGAATTTTAAACTTAATAAACTCTCAAACCAGTAAAAATTCTTAAAAACTAAAAAAACCCACAACTTTTTAAATATGCCACTTCAGTACATCATTGAAATGTTTCAAAGTTTCTTCTGTGTTCCCAGAATTGTTGCTTAAAAATTGATAAAGATAAGACATAGGCTGTTTAAAACAACTAGATCTGGTACTGTAGTGGGGTTTATATTAGATTTTTCTATTTTAATGTTTTTGTACATGTAAGTTGATACATGAAAATACGTGTGAAACTTCAAAGTGTTGCAGTTTTGATGACAAAAGTGTAAATTAATAATGTCCTAGTGAGTTTGGAACAAAAATGATACTTTGTTTTCTTGAGACAGAAGCAAAATAACAGAACCCCTTATTGGAAAGTCGTTCACTATAAATATTGTATATCATAGTTTTAAAGAGCACAGCTACAGTGTTTACACTGGTTGTATTTCTTGTGCATTATTCAGAAAGAAAATAGTTCCATTGTAAGATTCAGTGATGAATCAGTGTATATTTTAACTATGAAAGTACAGTAGCACACAATGTTTCACAAACCTATTTGTTACTATCTTAGAGTTTTTCTTTAAAAAATATTTTGATTATCTACACATCAAATTGCAGCTCCTAACTATAGGAATAACTGTTTTTGAAATACAGATGTTTTTTAGGACAGAAGGTTGTGCTAACTAAATAATAAATTATGTAATTGTAAATGCAACTTTGCTTTTACTTTTCTGAGTAAAAATAACCATAAGATGTAGTTTAGATTAAATGACTGAAAAAATGGGGTATTTTTTTCAGTCTCTCACTTGGCATCTTATATCAGCTCTTTTGAGGCAAGATAGTGCCTCAGTCAGAATATTTTCATAAATTCTGATTTAAATGCAAAAGTATTAGAGATTTTCAGTTTCAATCAAACTTATTACTACCACTTTTTTTTTTCAGGCTAATTGTGTTTTGAGTATTTTAAAAATTAACATGAATGTTGTTTTATTTTCAGACGGAAGGTGCAGATGTACTGGACTACAGATTACTTAAGAAACAGGATCTTTTTCCAGGCACGGTGTACAGGTTCAGAGTTGCTGCAATTAATGGCTGTGGTGTTGGGCCTTTCAGTAAAATCAGTGAATTCAAGACTTGCATTCCAGGTTTTCCTGGAGCTCCTTCAACAGTCAAAATCACCAAGGTAAGAAATATAGCTAATTCTAGTTCTGATGTATAAAATTCTGGTCACCAGCTTAATGTCAGAATTCTTGTTCTCAGTTTGTTGTTGGGGTTATTTTTAAATTAAAAGTATCATATAAAATAGTGCCAAATGCTTACTTGATTAACTCTTCTCAGTGTAGTATTCTTTAAGAAATTTGCTAAGAAGAATTATTTTAAAACTTAATGATTATGTTACCCGATACACATCTTACTCGGTCATCTGATAATTTCCCCATGACCTGTTCTTGCATCCTTAAATCTATAGGGGTTTACCATGCTTTTTACGAAAAAGAAGTCAAAAGACATCCTTATCTCCAGAATGATGATGTTTAGGTTAGAATTTTCACAAAATCTTTAGAATATGGCGGGGGTTATTTTTATATTGTTTATATATTTATGGTTAGCTACATACTATCATCTTTTTCTCTCCTTCTCTTCAGAGCGTAGACTGTATTCATCTTTCTTGGGAGCCTCCTGCTTCACCCTCTGGAAATATTTTAGAATATTCTGCCTACTTAGCAATCCGTTCCACACAATTACAGGAAAATCCAAGTCAACTTGTATTTATGAGAATATACTGTGGTCTTAAAACATCCTGTATAGTGACTGCTGCCCAGCTTTCCAATGCTCACGTCGATTACACTTCCCGACCTGCTATAGTGTTCAGAATTTCTGCAAAGAACGAGAGAGGGTACGGACCGGCCACGCAAGTCCGGTGGCTCCAAGGTAAAGTCCGTGTCAGGCACAGCATTTAAATGTGACTGGAGCTGTGGAGCAGAAAATGTTGCATTGTGACTCCAGAACCAACATAGTAGTTCATGTGAAGTTTTTGAAATGTTGTTTTGTTCCTTACAGGAGCTTATGCAAATTTATTTGTTGAAATTGGCTTTGCATTTTAGAAAAAATTGTATTTGTTCACAAGCAAGTTCTGAACTGTTGGTCATTGAATCTTACCCACTCCCTAAAATTATAACAGCCCCTTGAGCTTCTGACTTCCCTGGGCTTCACTTCAGCTTAAAAATTTTTCAATCTAATAAGTAATTCAGTTACATGCATGGGTTAATAAAGATTGGTTTTAGCCCAATCAGTTCTGGCTCACCTTATACATAAGCCAATCCAGAGGCTCTAAACAAGTAGTTTTGCCGACTTCTCTCATCCCACTACTCTTCCTTCCTGGCTTAGCTTTGTTCGAGCTGCCTTTGCTCAGCAAGGGGTCCTGTGAGCACGGAGGAAGGTTAGGAAGGGCAGAGTGCCCATGGCCTCAGGGAATAGGGAACTGTTGTGTGGGATTAGCTGGCCTGGTTTGTGGGCTGGGATCCACAGCGGGTGGCTGAAAGCCACCTATTGAATTCACCACTGCTTGGTGTTAACATATGTTTTTCTAAGATGGGGAGTAACCATGAAGAAGCCTTCCCTAATGTTTAGTATTCTAATGATGTTTTAATCCTTTAATTGACGAGGGTTTTGACCGTGATTTGCATCCCAGAAGTCTGAAACAGTAGTTGTTTGAAAGTGTTTGACGGTGTACACCATGTGAAATTATGAAGCATTTAACAGTGTCTCCTTCTTCTTGCAGATATGAAAACATCAGGCTCAAAGTAGAAGCAACATAATAAATCTCAAGTTTCGAATGTAGTGTTTAATGTAACTCTTGTACTATTTGTAAATGCTACAAATATTTTATTTTTGCATTGTTTTTATCTTAAAAATATATAACCTTTTTTACGTTTGACACATCAGCGTTACACAGCCTTGCTCAGGTATGAGTACCATATAGAAACTATATAGAAGGTGGTGGGGTGAAGGATCACACCCTATCCAGTAACTCTTTTTGGTAGTGATAGTTAAAATGTAAAAAATACCAGTTTCAAATTAAAAATAAAAAACAAATTGGCACAAGCAGTAGTATTTGAGGTAGAGTCCCCATGATTGCTACAGATCTTGCGCAGATAATTCATAAGATTTGGTATATGAGCAAATTCTGTTTGGTTTCGGTTCCTTATACCACATTCTTCATTGTGGTGCCTGAGTACAAGGCAAAAATTTCCAGTTATTATATAGTAACTTAAATTGTATAAATATTTTAATATATACTTTTTTTGTAAAGAAATGATTTTTTCTACTATTTGTAACAAATATCTTAATCTTGAAAGATATCCCCTGAAAATTTAAAAGGAAAATATAAACTTATCCATTGCTCTTATTAAAAAAACGTAAATTCATTGTAAATGCACTACTAATATTTGGAATTATCCTTTTGTAGTTGTACAAATCTTAAACTTGTAAATACCAATGTTTACAAGAGACCTTTCTGGTCTTGTATTAAAACTTCCATGAGATTCATTCTCTTTTTTTTTTTTTTTTTTTTTTTAATAAATCCATATGCTTTGCTTTTAGCATATGCTTGCTTTTTGCACTAATAATAACTTACCTCATTCCTGTGTTTGTAATCACTTGTGTTGCTTCCACAATGTTTCTGTAAAACTTCAATCTGAAAATGTTAACCAAAGTTTAGAATACATGGTAAGCAATTTTGCACATATTATATGGCAACTTTCAACATATTTATTCCAGTTAATCTTCTTAAGTGCTCGTTTGCTTTACCAATATATTCTACCAATCAAGTTCAGTATCTCCCTTTTACTATGCATCATTTTACATTAACTAGTTAGCTGATAAAATCAACAAGCATTACTTCTAGGAATAGGTTGATCCATTCCTATGCTAAAAGAAATTATTTGTTCACAGTAGTGAAATAAGGGTAAACATTTTAAATGCTATTTATATATCTATATATAAACTTGTGTTTACCAAAGTGTAGAGGAAAATGGCTGAGTTGGACAAGGTCACTAGTTGAATAGATTGAGGCACCTAAATAAGATTTATTTTAAAATAAAATCTAAATTATTTACTGTGCAATGAAGATTATACTTTGCACTTTAATTTTGCCCCAAATGCCAAAAGACTATACATCAAGGTAGAATTTCTTGCCTCTTCCAGTTAAATTTGTCTTAAGAGCATTTGTAAATATATAAACTAAAATAAATGATGTGCCTAGTTTGGTGGGAGAAGTATCACTAAAATATTAGAGATTTAACAGCTCAAGTATCCCAGAGCAGATATAATAGCCAAGTTTTGGTTACCCTGAAAATCAGGGCTATAATGGAAGTGCTGATACAGCCTTAATTATCGCAACGCATCACATGCCACAATAGCATATGAGTAGTGCTGGGGACCATAAATCACTATGATAGTGTTAATTGTGGCACAGGAGTAATACACATTGTTTGACTCCAGAGGAAAACCATGTGTTTGTGACAATGACAGATATCCCAGATTCACTTTAAACAGTGTTTATAGTATGAATGTATAGGACTTTTCCTGAAGTTAACTGGCTTTAAGATATTTGTGTTTTAATGGTCCATTTTGTCAGGTATGATCTCACTACCAATACTGTCTGATAACTAAAATGTCATACACATGAACTGTTAACTAGAAGAATAGAACTTGGTTTTTCTTATTAGTACTGTGAAAGAAGCCTTTAGAGAAAACACTTGTGGCTTTGATTTTGTTGGTTGATAGCTGTGATTGTAGAGTCGTTATTTAAGAATAAAACCTGTTGGGTATGTCTGGGTGGAGTTTTTTTGCACTTGGTTTCACATGCTTTGCACAATTTCTTTTTCAGTGGGTATGTCACAACTACCAAAGGGTAAAACTGTGGCGTTTTCAATGAAAGTATGATTTCCTTGTAGGTGTGCTTTCTTCAGCTGACTTGACATAAGATGTCACTTTCTCTTTTTTGTCCAAGTTGGGTGATGTTGACTAGTGACCATATGCAGATCTTCAGTTCCTCAGTTTTACTTTAAAATGAAATTGTGGTACACACTGTAAAATACACTTTGTGGTCTGTTTTAGAACTGTATTTATAATGTCTAAATCCCACCTGTTTGCCTATCAACTAGATATCAGACAAATATTGATTGTTCGGTTTTAAATTTTTTAGAAGACTGTTGACACCAGCTCTTTGAGAATCTGTGTTATCCATTTATTTCAGATACTGCTAAAGGATATGTAACAGAAGCTGAAATCTGTCAGATGGCAGTATCCATATTGTAGAAATGTCTAGGTTTACTAAACTCCTTAGGGAGGTTGTGACTGTGTAAGTATAGGACAGTCGTGCCAGTTATGGCAGACACTGCTACAGCTTCACCTTAAGAATGTTCTTGTGAAAGTGGAAATGAACAATAACTACACTTTGTGTTTTCAAAGTAATTATAGCAATATCTTTTGAATGTAGTTTGGAGTAGAGCACATGATCATGCCATAAACTCTGAAGATATAATAAGTATTACTGTTGTTATCTGATATTTCAGGATAGCGAATTTGACGTGAACTTAGTCTTACAGCCTGTTACTTAATGACCTCTACAAGGAAACTGACATTTTGTACAATTGAAGTTGATTAGTCTTATTTCAAAGCATTGTTTGTTCTTTGTAATAAAGTGGTTGTCTTATCAAATGCATTGTAAACACTGATGTGTGTGGCTGTTTTTTCAAAGGTGTAAGTGTACAAACTTTGAATTTCTGATACAGAGAGTATGTTTATCGAGGTGGGGAAGAGGATTTAATGTTAAGCATTGTAATACTATTACTCTTTTATAAATATTATCTCCCAAATTACTTCTTGGTTACCTCAGGAGCTTTTTCCTTAATTGAGTTCTCCAATTTCCCTGCCCCACCTTCTCCTGCGGTTACTGTGTGCTCACCATTACTCTGCCCCTTCCATGCCTTTGTGCCATGCAGCTTGCAGGCTGTGGCCTCTGAAGTGAAATTTGGAAATTCCCCTGTGTATACACCAGTTGTGTCGCTGCTGCCATCGCTGCTTCGGAGTGACAAAGAGTTTGGTATTGCTTTGTTACAGTTTGTTCAAAAGCGTACTCAGAAGGCTTCTAGTCAGGATATGAATTGCATTCATGTCCAGCTCTGCTCAAAATTACATCATTTTGGGGCAAGTTGCTAAACTTTTATGGCAGTTGGTTATGGGGAACTTCTGTGGAAATAAACAGTATGTGTTGCTAGAAACGGGAGCAGAGACGAGCAAGTGAACTGGAAGGCCTATGGGATTGTTTCTAGACCTCCTTAAGAGACTTCATACAAGGCACTGCTAAAAACTGTCTGCTCCAGATTGATTCCTTCCTTGTGTTCCTAGCTATTGTAATAACTGTTATTATTTTGTTATTTGGGATCCTTGCATTAGTGGAAAACAAATGGGAAAATCTAAACAATCAGTGAAGAATTCCCTCACGCTGTTTTCTTTCTGTTAATAAGATTCTCAGAGTAGGAGTTATTTTCTCTTGAAGGCAAATTTGAATTTGCTGTATGCGTTTATCTTAAAAACAACTCAGACTTATTTTTCTTTATAGCATTAGCTGGTCCCTTGTCTATTTTTATATTTTCTCCTGAGCTAAACATCAGGGCTTTTATTCTGTGGCTTCCAGTTCTGACACTGAAGCATTTCCAGATTCCCAGGGCAGGGGTGGAGGACTGACTGCTGGCACTGTGCTTGCAGTGTGCTCCTCCTCCTGTTAGTAGTTTTGAAATCTTGATTTTGGTGTGTTTTGCACTGATCTGAAAGTGGGGATCTATTTTTATTAGAATGTCCAGAAGTTAGTTGAAAGTATCAGGAAGATGAATCCCCTTGTTCCATGAAGAAGACTTTAGGGTGCTGTACATCCAATGTTTCCCCCGCTGGAGAGGAAATCCCCATGGCGTGCTGTGGGGCAGGTGGGGATGGGCTGGGCACCCAGCTAGATCCAGGATTTCTCTGTCTTGCACTTGCAGCCCCCTGGAAAAGGAGGATGGCAGGAAGGCCCAAGGGATCTCTGTGAGCTTGTGGGCCCGTTTGTCTTATGTGCCTAAAGCTAAGTGGTGAAAATCTGGCATCTATAAACGTGGTAAATGATGCCTTGATCTCTTCCTTAAATCCTTCAAAAGCTTGAAGTACTTCACAGTACTTGTGGGACTTACAGCCCTGACAGCTACAACAAAAATGTCTACCAAACCAGGGCTGGGCATAGTTTGCTGTCACTGGTTTTTGTTTTTTTTTGAGGGGGTTCTTGCCTCTCACAAGCATCTGCTTTTAATATATGACATAATGGCTAAGTTGGTACAGCAGCTCCTCAAAATGAAAACTAAGGCTTGGATGTGGTGTCTTCAAAGAGAAAGAGACAAAGCATTTCAGTATGTCCTAGTGTTCAGAGTTATTTCTGTATCTTTTAAAATATGAAATACTGTTATCCACACATGGAAATTATCAATATACAGTTATTTACAAGTGACTTTTAAAAGAGGCACACTGGATATATGCCATTTTAGAAGGTTCAAACCCAACATTTCCTGGGACTCTTAACTGCCTTTTAGAGTAACCATCATTCTCTTACACAGTGTTGATAATTCTTCTTTAACAAAAAGTTATTTGGTAAAAATAGCACCTTGCAATTTTGAGTAGTATTAAGAAATATCCCATTTTTTTCTTTTTAGTAGCAGCTTTGTAATTATTTCTTCATTGTACATTGTCTGGGTAGGGAAGAGACTTTAAATACTGTCTGCTCCAGGAGGAAAATGGAGTCTGGGAGCAACCCTCTGAAATGACTGTTCTGAAAAAAAAAGACTTGAAATATTAAACAGTTTGAAGTTTCACCTACTTATACTGTAAATGTTTCAGTGTAAACACAGAATATTTATGTAGTTATTATTGAAAGATTACTGAAGAAAGTTAGGAAGATGAAGTTGCAGTAGAAAAGTGCTGCTGAGCCATCTGAAGCAACATGGGTGCTGTCAAGCCAGACAAAATGGCCAGTATTTTCAATATTTCTTTTTCTGGTGGGTACAAAACTTGGTCCCACAGCATCCACCCCAGAGACATTTTGGACAAACTTCAGCTGCTTGGCTTGTAAAACGTGGCTGATGCTTGTGGTTTTTAATGGAGTAAGAGCAGACTCATCCTCTGATGCAGCACTTCCCAGGCCCTGTGTTCCCATCCCGGAGTGATGGAGCCTCTTTTCCGGTAGCCAAAATGCTCTCCAGCTGGCTGGAGGTGAGATTTTTGGATCCTTTCCCTTCTCCCTCAGTGCTTAGCTTTTCCTGTCAGCTGGCTCCAGGCATCTCCCTGCTCACCAGGTTGCTTTTCCTGGTATGTTACATTGCACAGTAAACTTGGGCATCTGGCAGGGTTTGGGTTCCATGGCTGGAGCCAAGGAGTTGTATGCTGCAGAAACAAACCTGTGCAGCCCAGCATCCTTTATCTGTGCTACGCTGCTCGCACCAGTGATGGGACACAAGCTCTGCTGGCGTTGACTGTCTTCACGCAGGGAGCAGAGAGAAGGGAAAACAGCATATAGTCCTCCTAATTTGCTGTTGCATAAAATGGTGGCCACGTTCTAGCTGCAGCAGTATTTTGAATGACACAGCACTTACACCTGAACTGTGAGTCTCAGAGGTGCTGTTGGAGGGTGGCTTTATTTGCTGTTCATGTTACTGCATGGGCTGGGCCAGATGAAGTATAAGGCACACACAGTTTAGATTAGCAGCCCTGAGGATGCTCCTCTGCCCAGCAGATTTAAACCCTCGATAGTTTTCTTTCATACAAAAGCAAATCAGGTGCCATTGCTCCTGATAAATGGATCTTCTGGCCCACTGTGATGCAGTAAAACATTCCAGGAAATGACCCTGGAAATGTGCCTGGCAGATTTCTTAAACCAGGGTAGCTGACTCCACCCGAGCCACCGTGCATGGCCTCACCTCTAGCCCTGCCTCCACAGCCATCCTTGGAGACTGTGATTTAATAAACGCTGTGCAGCTGGCACCAATTTGGAGACTGTGGCGCACAGGAGCAAACTGCCCTCAGTCCCCAGAGCACGTGGCCTTGGATGTCACCACAAGCTGAACTGGCAGTTTCCAGAGAGCTTCCCATTAAACTTTTACATACTGAGGGTCAGAGGTGACGTTGCATTCCATTATCATCCCAATTTCACAAATCAATAGGTAAACGGATCAATATCTGGTTGCTTAAATGTATTTTTCCACCCTTTCAAAGGGTGAAAGTGTGAATTACTTTGCCAGAACAACATATCTGATTATTGAAGAGGAGAAATTGGTTTGTATTTTCAACTAGGTATGTCTTAAAATATCACATCCAAAAGGCATCCTCCCACCACTGCTCCTTTCACTGAACTAGCTGGACAGGAGAACAATAAGAGTAACCATTATCCACACTATCACTATTTAACTTCTTCCTATGGGACTGCTTGGACCCTATACAAAATTTAGTTTCCCTATAGCATTTTCCATCCTTGAATCTATATATGGGGTGAGGTTTTTTTCCCCATCTATAGACACAAAAAAATTCACTTCAAATTTAAGTGAAAAACTTCCTTTCTTTCTACTTTACTTGGTACAAATCAAAACTGAAAAATGTCAAGCCTGCACCATTCGGGAATATAGTGACTTTAAAGCAAGTTGTCTTATTGCTGTAAATGTAACTGAAGCAGTGAGTCTACGTGACAACTAGAACATTAATCACATTCAAAGCTCTGCAAAATGAGGAATATTATAGCTATAAGCGAGGCTGCTGCCAACTCTTATCATGACAGCAAGGTGCTGGGGAAAATACTAGCCCTTGGCTCTCCCCCTTGCTTTGCACTGAGCAATCTCCTGTGTGTGTGCAGCTGCCCATATGCTGCCTCTCCTGCCAGAGGCAAGAGAGAAATCACCTATATATGCTTACAACATGTTAATGAGCATCATCCTGAAACTGCAGTAGGGATCATCTACTAATCTGACATGATTCACAGCATATCCAGGGTGCAGTTCAAGGAAGACAGCTATTTAAAGTACAGCCCACATAATTCAGGCTGATTTTTACCTATAGGCAGATAAGCATGGGTCAGTAGATATTTAGGATGTACCACCTCATGCCAGAACTCCATCTGTGTTCTGGCTACACCATCCAGACACATATTTTAGCATTCAGTAGAGATCAGAAGAGAGGGATAAATACAACAGTCAACAATGCATGTGTACATCAACAAGACTGGTAAAGGTAGAGCCTCAGCTCCCATCAAGCCTGTAATGAAAAAGGGATGTAGAAGAACACCATGCAAATCAACTTTTCTCATAACTGCAGTTTGACCAGACAAAACAGTGTTTCTGTGTTTTAAAGACACAGCAAGCACTCTAAAAAGAAATGTCAGAAGGACTGAATTATACAGAAATTAATTTTTAAAAAAAACTACTGTGGTAAAATTTGCTTGTGTCATGAAAAGACACCTATAAAAAAAAGTCACTGTGTTTGGAAACAGATCTCTGAACATAACTGCTACTGCAAGCAGCCTTTCTCCACATCTTAGCATAGGCTGCCACAGCTGTCTGGAGCTCAAGGTCAGTTTGGGGTTGTGTCAGTTTGAACAAAGCATTCGGAGAACCAAACACAGCAGTTTTGTAGAAACACATGAGATACAGCAGGAATAGTCATTCTTGGTCTAAGCTACTTGCTAACTCTGAATACTTAGGTAAGTGAGAACACATATGAGTCATTAAACAAAAATAAAGTCTGCAGTGGTTGTGCTACCACTAATATAAATTAGACAAGTATTTCTTCAGACCACACGTTTTATTTGTTGTACCACCACTACAGTGCCTTGCAGACTTTACTAGAATGGTTTCAAAGAGAGATGGAACAAAACATTGCACTATTACTTCTCTATGTGTAGTTTCAAAAGCGAATGAGCAATTTGGTTGCAGTTTTGACCCTGGACCTCAGGGAGGAGGAGGAGAAGAAGAAAATAAAAAGAAAAACCAAGTATCACCTCCTTTGCTCATATCATGGTGAATAAACCACAAACTCAAAACACTTTAAGCTACTCACAGAAGAGGGGACACCCAAAAATGTTGCTTGTTTCAAGCAAATGTGTGGTGTGGGGATGACCTCAGCCCCCCTCCTGCACATCGACCTGCCAAATCTCTCCTAGCTTCTCCTTAGCTGATACCACAGCTTTTTTCCATCACAAATCTGGGAACATCAAGAACAGGGTAAGTCGCCCTGAAATAAACAGAATACAAACAGAAGGGGCTCGTGTAGGGATTGTGTTATTCATTTTTACATTTAATGAAAAAACTCCATTTGTTCAGTCATAGCTGCTGAAGAATAACAGGCTGCCACAAAACCCAGAACATCCGTCCAGACCGCCACAGAATACACTGGATCGTCTCCAGAGGCTCTGCCAGCACGATGCCGACTTGTAAGAAACACTGTTCAAATCTGCACATACATAAAATTTTAGTTTAGCAACGAATTGCCTGTTTCAGGCTTCTGGGGTGCCTTAGTTTATGCTATTTTCCCAATATTGAACTGTTACTTTTATTTCCTTTTTTCTTTTTTTTTTTTCTTTTTTTAGAAAAGACAAAATCAGCAAGAAATTATATGGCAACAGTTTCAAGGTGTAGTTTGCTTAAATTAATGGCAGGTATGTGGAAAGGTAATTATTATATTACATATCAGTCCACTGCAAACAGTAAAAATACCAAAGGTCCCAAAATTCAGTCTGAGTAAGATATATTACTAAAAGCCCCATCCCTGCCCTAACAGGTTAAGACATGGCAACAAAATTACCCACCTGATTATTAAAGAAACAGCAAAGTTACTAAGAACAGCTCACTAAATACACAAAACTACATTACCTAGGAAGAGTTTATTGCAAAACGAGGAAAGAGACAGCAAACCAGAAGTCTGTCTTCCATTGCAGGTTTGTATCACTTGTTCAAGTTTCAGCCACTCATGCACGCACACACACACACTCACACTCACACACACACACACAGAGGCAGCCCGTACATAGAAAGTCGCTAACACATTTGAGTTCCCACAGTCTCACAAGAAACATTTCAGTAAAAAGTTAAAATGAGATCTTTTACCACAAGGACTATAAAATCCCCCCCCTCCCCCACTACCCGTGGATTTCTAAGTTTTGGATCCTATAAACCATACATAAAAAGGAAGGCAGAAAGACCACCTTAAAAATATCAAAGTAAGTTTAAGGAGAATTAATACAACTGCGAGAAAAAAAAAACAAAAACCTGCATCGCACACAGTCAGTGCTTTCATCAACACTGTTGATAAGCTCTAAGCCTCTAAATGTAGTAGAGCATTCATTGGTTTTGATTAACTTTTAATTCAGAAGTTACATTAAAAAAACAGTTGTAGCACTTCTTTTGAGCTGCTAGTTTCATGAGGAAAAAGTCCCTTTCAAAATTTCAATAAATATGCTGACATGTAAAGTTAGTTGAGGTTGTCATGCAAGACAAGTTACATAACCAAGACCAACTCAATCTTTATAATAAAGGCAACTTGCATTCAAAAATGAACTTTACCCTTACAATTTTATTCAAAGGGTAAACATGAATTAACCCAGCTGTTTACCTGAATTACAAAAGTAACATGATTCAATATGAAAATAAGAAACTGTCTACAAATCTCTGACAGTAATAAATTGCAATATACAATGCATACAGGAGTTATACAGAGCAACAAACTCTTGTACAAAACAAAAATACTTTAATACCTTTAAAATCCAATTATTTCTTTTAAAATCATCATG
Source organism: Anabacerthia variegaticeps (assembly GCA_035583185.1). NCBI lineage: Eukaryota > Metazoa > Chordata > Aves > Passeriformes > Furnariidae > Anabacerthia > Anabacerthia variegaticeps. The sequence continues at coordinate 54,897,225 of JAWWEW010000041.1, read as the reverse complement.
AAAAAGATTTGAGTCAGAACTCACACCTCAATTAGTCAAGCTTCTGGTAGCTACATTACAGCTATTTAATATACAAAGAGATAAATCTCTTCACCAGTCATTAAAACTGCCTCTTCGTTAGAGTTGCACAGGTTTTCCGTCTCATGTTCCCAGATAGAACGTTTCCTTCAAAATCATGAGAACTGAATTTGTTGAACACCAGAGATCTAGGGAAAGAAAAATGCAAGTTTACATTCAAATGCACCTTTTCTGAAACTGCACCTCAGCAGCAGCAGCCATGAATTGTCACTGGGTTGGAATGGCATGACAGCCACCACCAAAGGACTAAATAAAATTCATTCTCATCTTTCAGAACAGAGCAGCTGAATTAGTGTTTGGATTTTAGCAGCAGAAAGGAGAGTAGGGGGCAGGACACAGTACCTGTTGATATGATGTTGTGTAGACCATAACGTTCTGCTGTTGGCCATCTGTGGTTATTAAGCCTGCTGGCAACTGGTTAGCTGAAAGAAAAAGCATTTTAAGAAAGTTAGACAGGAGCTGCTGGATATACAGAGCCTTGTTTGATGTGTCTGTCACCATTAAATAACTTTTAATTGTGTTCCACTCCAGAAATACAGAGCCATTTGTCTCCTGACAGCTACCATCCTACACTGCATATAGACACACTTATTACCAAGTGATATAAGTAAACAAGTTTCTTTCCATTAAGAAGAAACAATTAAGAAGGAAAATTCAACTTAATTTTGCATCAGATAATCTAGAAGTAAGACAGCATTTTGCTCTTCCCCTGAATGTGTCTGAAGCAGAACATACACAGCTGTACAGTGGCAAATGGAGCAGAGCTTGCCATCCTGACCACTGAAAAAGCAATCTCTAGCATTTGATACTCCAAGAAACCTGGGGAACTCAGTTGGATTTGGTTAGCACCTGACATTACACTGGTTGATTTCAGCATGTCCTTCAGGGTTTGCACAAGAGCTCTGAATTTCACACAGAAAAGAGGCCAATGAAAGTAGTAAAAAGTACTTCTGAGATACAGAGAAAAAATGCAGGGAATGATGCTCTAAGGTACACCTTTACAATAACATGTATGTTGAGCTCTGTGACATTCAGAGTAGGAATGTTACAACTGCTGCTTGGAAGCAAAGTAGCAAAACTCTTAAATTTTAAATCACTGTAACATAACATTTTCCTCTAGGACACAAACAATGGGGCTCTGTTCTTTCAGTCACTAAGTATAAACAAGATATATAACCAATAAAAAAACTTTGAAAACACAGCATAATCCTAACAGTTTTCATTTGAAAGCTGATGCTTGGGGACTTTGTAATTGGACGTCTGGTTGGTTGGGGTTTTTGTCCCTTTTTTTTAGTTTTATTTCCTCTTTTGTTGTACAAATTTTCAGTTACTCCAGTTGCAAGTTGAGATGCATTAAGACCACAGTGCGAGTGGCTCTGGCAGGCCCTTCAATCCACATGTTTCACATCCAACACAACCTAATGGCAAGCCTCTGACCCAGCCCTGGTGTGAGGGTAAAACAAAGAGCTGAGGGTTATGCCACAGCAGCACAGCTATCACTGCTACTGCTGCAGTGGGACCATGATTCTGGACAGATCTATAGCTGCCCCTCTGGAGAGAAATACCTGCAGCACTTGACATGGTCAGTTATTTTACACAATTTTTTTTACCTTCTTCTACTATTGCAAGATCTCCTTTGCATCCTGCCAGGACTTAATATTCACTTCTAAAGTTGCTCCTCTCAAATCACAGCAAATTAAGGTTTATTTCATAGAGCATTCTGAGGCTCCTAGGCCTGAGATATTTGAACAAGAACTAGAAGCAGCTCTTCAGCTTTCTGAAGCTTAACAGACCACATGAAATTGAGGAGGAGGACAGAGGATCCATAGAGTAGGGTGATTATTTGATTCTGGTTTCCATTTTCTGGTGAATGAAAAGTATGAAAGAATGTACTCAATGTAAGAAACACCGAGTGGTTTAGAATTATACAAAGATGATGTTCTTCCCTGCCTCATTTCTCAAAGATTAGCTCCTCAAGTCACCAGGTGGAGTTTATTTTACTTTTTTTGCAATAGTCTTGCAAGCAGAATGAATGTGGCCTAAACATGTGACTAGTGGGGGGAAAAAAAAAATGCTTGCACCTTTCATTACATCAGGTGTTTATGCGTAGAGAAAAATACTAGCACTAATATATGCATTTAAAAATCTTCCACAGTTGACGTTAGCTATTACTGGGGTGTCACCATTTACCACTATATTACTTCTGACCAAAATCCCACTGACTGGGAGGAGTTTATCTGAGCACAGGTTATCCTCCAGACACCTCAAATGAAAATCTCAGTGGATTATAGGTGTAACATTTGGCCAGTCCAGGATATATTCCTCAAGTAAGAATTCTGGTGACTAAAGGAAGCACTGGTTTTATAAAAGCTGTAGTAATAACATAATAAATTATAAAGTATTACTTACTAAATGCTTCCTCTGTGAGCTCCTCACTTAGACCATCTCCAGCTGTAACTGCTCCTGCAATTCCCTTTTCTCCTTTCATTGCCTATAGAGAGAACACAAAAAACAAACAAAAAAACCCCAACCTTTAGATTTTTTCAAAGCCCCAGGAGCTCTAGCCAACATTTGGAACTTGCAGAAGAGTCACTGTGCAGCAGCTGGAGCTTGAAATCCAAGACTGTAAACATCATGGGATTTGAGAATGTGCATATTACAAGAGTGTTTTTCATCTTAGTCATACTCCTGAAACAAAAACTTGGCAAACTAGGACTGCGTAGTTCTAAGAAAGGTTTTTCACCTTCTGCAGAAAGTCAAAGATCTGTGGTAATCCAGAAAGAGTAGCTAAGAGCATTTACAAGGAAGCACAGAATCTCAGAACTACCAAGAATGTGCAACATTTGCTTACCAACCACACACAAGTGCCATCATCGTACAACTAAGAGTTGACATTTAAAACTAAGATATTGAATTTCTTCTCTCACATCAAGGACTACAGCCAGAAAGGATATCAGCACAGAAAGTCAAGGCCCCAGTCATCTGCATGCACTTTTGCAAATATGAAGTTTGATGCTCTATGCTATTACATAAAAACATCTAAGAAAACAATATGGGCATAAAAAGTATGCTCTGGAACTGCTTGCTGCAGACTAAATACTCAGTTACAAACCAGAAATATTTCACTGTATATGGCACCCTCAAGACATCCTAGCTGGAATGGAGATTTAAAACTGATGAGCAAAGCTATCTGATCCACCCATCCAATTAAAACCAAATCCAACTACTCTGCTACCACAGCACATATAATCTGCAAAAACAGTCAATTAAGAATGAAAGTAGCACAGACCAAGTTCAGACTTCTTCAGTAGTACTGAAACTAGTTAGGCAATGCTTGCATTTTTAATTAAAGCACATACAGCACTATCACAGCATGTGCAACTGCTACAGAGCACTGGAAAAGACAGTACACAGCAGTACTTCAACTTTTAGATTACACCTCCTGTTACTCAGTTACCACAGAAAATGTCCTTCTGGGAAGGGGGAGCTTTAAGTGCTGTCAGCAAATCAAATATCATTAGCGAGTCTGACCCCATTAATTAAAAAAACCTTTGGTTTACAAAACAAAGAAACTCTGAAGAGCATCCCCATCTACAACAGTGCCAATTTAGCAGGGGGAGGTAGAGCAGAACAAAAACCCAAGCAGAAGCAACTTCCTTTTTCAAAGTCTAAATTGCTGAAAAGAAAAAAGTTACTTTCTGCTAGTGAAGGGATAAATTAAACTGCTTGGATCACATACTTAGTATGTACTACGTATCAAAAGCAAACCAAGGGCCAGGCTGAAAAAAAAAATAAATTAAACAACCCATTGAAGCAGATAATTTCCATGTGAATCGTTATTCTGACATGAGAAAAACAATTTTTCATTTTCAGATCTGAAGTCCAGACAAACAAAAGGCATTAGGCTAGTTCCCCAGAGGATGTAGTCTAGCACAGTTTTATTGACTGAACCCAAAGAGCAAATTCAACGTCCTTAATAGGCACCTTTAAAGAACAGGGCAATTTACTACCACCAATATATCAGATAATTTATTCAGTTGAAAGCTTTAACTACTCTGAATCAGCAAATCTAATCAAAATGCTTACTTCCTCCTTTTTCTCTTGATATCCTCTGGAAGGCTTTTAAACATTACATTAGTCCCCGACTATTAGCTGTGAGATACTGTGCAAGTTACCTGTTACATAGTTACAATGACAGAGAGCTAATGAGAAACACAACTAGGTTAAGTGAGGAAATATTCAAGTATATACCAACCTCTCTGAATTTTTGAAGGTATAATTTCAAAGGTTCAACATAGCTATCAAACCCCAACGTAGACATGGCAAAGAGAATGTCCTCTCCATTGATGGTCTTTCTCTTCTCTTGGTGACACCTCTCACTTGCTTCTGATGTTATAAAGCTGATGAATTCACTTACACACTCTTGTACGCATTCCTTTGCATCCTTAGCAATCTAGTAAGGCAAAAGTATCATAAAATAAGGCATAAAAATATAATAATTAAGATGCAAGATTCTAAAAAACCCACCACATCAGATAATAAAGGAAACATCTCAAAACCTAATGATTATACCCATTTAGGCAACACCTGTATAGGGAATTACTACTGACTATTTCAAGCAGCCAGACAACTGTCAAGATGCCCTGAAATCCTGACTACATTCCGCATAAGCTTTTACATATAGAAGCACCTCAGTACTGCTTGCTTTGCTATGCTTTTGCTATGTCTCTTTAAACTTGTCCATTCCAGTGCCATAACCCACTTCCATCTTCCTTTTAAGAAGACCCAGCAGTTCCAACCCCACTGCAGTACACTCCCACAAATTCAGCAATGACAAGTATTTTCATCCTGACCAGATTCAGGGACTAGAATGTATGCCTAGTAGCAAGCCTTTCTAATGCTTTAATATTCTGGTATAAATTTTTCAAATGAGAATTCAAATGAAGAAACACATGCCCCTGGCAAGAATGAAGTAAGTAAATTTGATTACTGTTTTCAGCTGGACAAAAGTAATTTACCTGACTTAAAATTACAGCAAGCATTACTCATAATTACTTTGAAAGCTGGCAGGAGTCAATGAAAGACAAGATTTTAATAATTAAGATTCTTATTTTTCACATGAGAATAACCTGTTTGTATGTAAAAAAAGAGGCAGTAACCGTATGCAGAATCTTTACTAGTTCCTCTGATATTTTCAGACACATAGGGTGAGATTTTCAGAAGTCACCAGCCAGCAGCTTCCCTTGCAGTTTTTCACAAAAAAACAGCTTGATTTTTCAACATAGTTCTACATCCCATATGCTAAATTCTTGAGAAACAGCTAATCTTGATCACTAAAAATTTATGACAATATGGACTAGGGAGAGATTTTCACAGCAAAGTTATAAATGTAACACCCAGATCTCCAGAAAGCCCTGAACACTATGAAAGTACAAGCAGATGCAAGTAAATTATGTCTTGCTTCTATTTAGAGGGGTCTCAAAAAAAAAAATCAGTTTTAGCTAGGCTGGAATTGTATTGGAATACAATAGAGAAACAGCAAGTAATAGGAGCCCTGCAAAGGCTTAAGATAAACAGGTAGAACAATCAAAAACTTATACAATCACCAGCTCAGCACAATGGATAAAAAGTCTGTTCTTAGAACTAAGAAATAAAATAAACCTTATCTGCTACGTGGTATAAGGCAGACTTCTTAGGTCATTTTGGCATACGGGTATGTAAAGATTCAGGTGATGGAAGGCTAACCATTCTCTTTCCTTCAGGATGAGAACCGGATTTTTATTTCATCCAGAACAGTTACTTATTCCAAATTTTCTGCACCTCAATAAAAGCAGATTAAGTCTCTTGAGAGAATTGCACAGAAAATATTCTTAGTGATAAAAGATTGTCATCAAATCTGATACTTTACAACAATTTCAGAGAATACATCTTAGAAAAAGAAAGGTCTTGAAGACCCTAGGAAGAAAACTATGCTGGGTGCTTTAATTATAGTGGTTACTAAAAGCCTCCAGAAACCTAACAAAAATGGACTAGGTCTTAATCTTCTCCTGCTCCCATTTTTTTCCTTTTCTTTTCTAAGCTTTTATCCAATAAACCAGCATCACTTGGAAAAATATATTGTTCTACCAGCTCAAGTTCACCGAGGGGAAGGAATAAAACTCATTAACACATTTTCTTTACCATACAAGGGTATTACCTTTCCTGTTTGGGGTATGGCATTTTTCATTATCCTTGCAACGTTTGCAATTGGAAGATAAATATCTTGTTCTCTAAAACTCTCTTTTGAGCCATTTGTATCTTCGTGATCATTCATGCTGTCCTCTGTGTCTAATGAAATAAAGAAAAGTTAACAGAAATGGTATTTGATAGACAGCAGGCAATAATTAAGTCAGTTTAAAGTCTTACACTGAAGGATGTAGTCCTTTGAAAGCACAGTGTGTTAACATCACAGAAATAATAAAAAAAATAGATGCAACATCTGGGTACCTTTATAAACATATAATCTTTATCACATTATGCACAGAAATGTATATGGCTGCTGATCACCAAGCATTCTTAATGTCATGTCAAAATACCAACTTGTTTCCTAGAATGTCAGTTGCTTTTGTCATCACCTCAGGGTCTCAGTGTCAACATTGTAAAAATCAACCTCCACCCTTCAGACTGCAGAAAAAATGCTTTATACAGTGAGGGATTATGAATATAAACAACTGCAAATTCTTAGTTTGAGAGAAGTTAGCAAAGAACTATAAAAGAACTGGAAGGAAATATATACATATATACACACACATAGAGATAAATAATAGTATTTACTGTAACATTTCTTACCATCGTGAGGCTGTATCACATAGTGACTGCCACCAATGTAATCTCCAGCAATTCCTAACTGAGAAGCATCCGTCGTGGAGCTATCGCCATCCATCTACAACCAGAAGGAGGAAACCTCTCAGGCATGAATGTTACACCGTTAAGTACAGCTGCTACTGAAAACCAACACATTAATCAACTTAAAACTATGAGATCAATTTATACAAAGCATAAATATTTTGTCATTTGAGAACAGTATCCTCACCTTTGTTATTGAGCTTTATTGACAGTGGAGATAGTGCAACTGTTTTGTAAGGCTTCCACAAAAACTCAGCCAGAGACACAGGCCATGCACAGAACCATTTGGTTTATGCAGCACATCTACAGCAACTTTGTGTTGTTCCCGTGGGGTGCTGACCAGAACAGGTCAAGGCACCTGTTTCTCTGAACAATCCTCAAAACCTGTACCAGGCCCCTGCTCTCTGAATGTTTCACCTCCCAATTACTACACAGAGTGTATCCTTCACTCCCCTTTACCTTCCACACAAACAGCTTTGGTCAAGCCCACTGACAAACTTCTACTAGCCAGACCTCAGGACCAGCTCTGCAGTCTTATCCTCCTAGAGACACCACTCACACCGAGGTGCCTTCTTGAGTTTTCCTTTGCCTTCCCCAGTCCTGCCCTGCTTCACTCCTCTGGGCACCCCTCAATGCTCCTCTCTCAGTATTCTGACAGGGTGGCCAACAAGAATACTTCTTGAGGCTTTGGAGATGGGGTCACAGTCCAATAGGTAATTTGAATGCCAGGAGAAAAAGGGAAGCCTAAAGGGACAGTACTTCTGTACTTGTTACTGACAAGCTACACACACAGGCCCCAGAGAGGCAGAACCCGGCTGGATTCACTCACTGACCTACCCCAGATGTGTAGTGTAGACCCTGGTGTCTTTGGAGAACAACCTCTGCCCCAAAGGGTCACGTGGCCATGGCCAGTGAGACCACACTACTCACTGCTTTCCACAAACATTAGCCTGGAGAGGGAGGAAGAAGCAACATGGTGCTATTTTTACACCTACCCAGAAATATGAGCATTTAACCTCTCTCTAATCTGCACTTTGCCTTCGGCCACAAGGCTGCATTTTCCTTTCAAACCTTCAGGCAGCATCCGGTTTTACACTTGGCCACAGATGCACAAGTAACCTAAGCACTGCTCATTCCAGGCAATACTACAACAGCTGGATGTAGCCTTAGGAGCTGTTCAAGAGGAAAAAAGAACGCTTCCATTTCTTCACTGCAGAGTATTACACACGCTTTTTTAAAGAACTACTGGTCCCTTTTGATAGGCTTTTGTAAAACAGTTTTACTTCTTATGCAGCAGCTCTGCCCGAAGGAAGGGTAGTGTTTTAGGCATCAGCCTTCTATGTGCCAACTTTCACATAAATTCACTTTGTCTGCATTTTGCAGACTCTTTGTTGGGAGATTTAACTTTGCTTTTCAATTTTCCAAAGGGTCTGCAGTTTGCTTACTCAGCTCACTGTAGTAACAACGCAAGGATATCACAGTCCTGCACATCAGGATTACTTAAACTGACATTGCACATCATTAAGAGAGTTGTGTGTCTCACTTCGTCCTGTAATTTGAAACAATTAACATTCTGCAGTCTTGTAAATCCCAAAAGCCACCTCCAAAATTAAGTTAGGATTTTCTGGCAGTCTTGTTCTCAGTTTCAGCTCTCTGATCCCTACTAGAATTTAAGAGAGGATCTCAATAATCTTTAAGTTTACTCAGCCCCAGTACCATTTTAAATACCTTGATCTTTCTTTCCCCCTTCTTTTTCAGTCTCCCATGAAACGTTATCTTCTAAAATATTTCCTCCCTCCATGATTGCAATATTCTTCAAATTTCTGCAAAGATGTAATAATTCATTGGTTTCTGCTCAGTGCTCCTGTGGATACCCCATCTGAATCTTTATTGCCAAGACCCATCAATATTATTTTAGAAACCATCTTGCTTTCATTAGCCCAGCTCACCTTCAAAAGACAACTCCTGCTTGAATCTCTTTAATCCTCTGCTGCATCTGCAGACAGTTTTGGCCATACTAAGCTGATGTATCCTCAAGGTACTATCTTTGCTTCTATTCTTTTATGTGTACACATTTCCAGATCTACTTGCAGTATGTATTATTTCACCATTAATGGGAATTTGTGCGCACGTTTATCAACATTATGAATCTAAAATAGTGATTAGCAAAACTGACAGGAAAAGGTTTGCAACAGAAAGAGGCAGGTCTGACTCAGATAAAGAAAACAGGCACTGACAGTTTAATATCAACTGAAATTACTTCTGTCGGTATTACTTTAAGAAAGATTTTTAACTGCCAGGACAACCTTGGGACAGGAGATTACAGACAGTGTAACACCCTTCTGCATAACCAGGCCCTAATCCAGGATCACAGGATAATTCAGGTTGGAAGGGGCCTCGGGAGGTCTCTCTACTTCAGCCCCTGCTCAAAGCACAGTCAGCTCCAAGCTCAGAGCAGATCGCCCAGGGCTTTATCCATCTTGAAGACCCCACCAGACAGAGCCTGCCCAGCTGCCCCGTGAGCCCCCTCCACAGCTTGTCTGGCCTCATGATGAGAAAAGGAGCAGCATCTCTGCAATCCACTTCAACCTAAGTAAGTTGATGGAAGAACTTCAGCCACATTTGTCATTTAATTCAAATCTAGACCTAGGCATCTGAATATAGCAACCGTAATCAATATACCACCTAGTCACCCTACTGGTATTTCTTTGAGACTGACAGATGACACAAACATGACCTTGCAGAAAACTGCGGTCACTGCTATCCTAGTTATCTCATACTCAACAGAGTTACATGCTCATGTATTACAGTTTTAATTTCAGATCTTCAAAACTCAAGTCAGTCATCACATTATCTGATTGCCAAGCTCAGCACAAGGTCTGTAGTACACCCAACAGGGCACAGAAAATGAGAAAAACTACTCTCAATACACTGTTGCTCATTAATCCCTTTCCTTTGAACAAACAAACACCCAAATAAACCCCTCCAAAACCACAAAACAAACTGAAGTTTGTGCTCCTGAAGTTACTCTAGAAAGGCAGCAGTCCAATGTAGCATAGAAACAACACACTGCCTACACTAACTGCAGTCACTGGGAGACTAAAAGGACAACAGTTCTTATGCTGGCACATTTAGTAGGAAGAGCAACTACTTTGGAAGTAGATGGTAAATTTCATGAACAGGAGATCTCCTGGGAGTTCTAATCCTAAAACGTCCAGATGGGCATGAACTCCCTTCTCACAAATTTTGCTTTAGCCCCTGGAGTTGTTACAACCTGCTTCAAAAAAGATTATACATCCCATTTGCATGGCAGTTTCAGCACACAGACATTGCAGCATCTTAATACAAGACCATTTCCCACACCTGGGTGGCTACTGAACTGCAGGAGGGAAGAGGCTTCTAACACCTCAGTCCAGCAGCATGTACTGCGTACATCTGCAAGAAGTACTTACTACATGTTGTACATTACCCTTAGCCTCTACTGCTAGGAAGACACTGAAGCTCTTCCATGCACACACACGGACTGAATCAAGGCTGAGAGCTAAGCATATCAGAAGTGACATGTCCGTCTCTAAAACAACTGTGCCACTACGTGATTTTTATCAACAAGCAGGGAGAGAAAGCAAGGGAGTACAGGACACAAACACTCAGCACTACACTGCAAAAAAACACTCAGCACTACACTAAAAAAAAAAAAAAAATTCAAATACAGAGCAGCAGCACAAAGTTTTCTGCTACTGGTTTCATGTTTGTTTTTGGGGGTTTTATCTCTAATGAAAAAGAATATTACTAGGAATATACAAATTACTTGATGCATGGAAATTAACCTGAGAAATATGTTAAAAGAGAAACATTTTGGCGTCAAAGAAAATTCAGTGTAAAGATGGAAGTGAATGAATGTACAGGTTTAGGCTGACATGTGGTGTAAACATTCTGAAGGATGCTTAAAAAAATAGGCTCCTGTAGCTGCCCACAACTCAGACTGTTCCTATAATATGTCTATACTAAAGTAATAAAACCTCAGTATCTCAAAGTAAATCTTGCATCATGTTTAATCTTATGAGCTCTCTTAAGAGAGCTGTATCAGTGGCTTGGCTAAATGATAACTGAAGAAGAATGCAAGCCCAGACCTGTGAGCACCAAGGAGACAACTAAAGCTCAGATCAGTATAAAAGGAAAAAAAAATTTAAAAAAAAAAAAATCGAAGAAACAAGATTTTTCTCTTCAGAATGGGGAAGTTATCTGGCAACGATTTGCAAAACTGATCTCTTGAAGGGAAATCAAAGGCCCCTTGTGATTTAAGTTTTATTCACCCTGTCTCCCAAAACTGCTACCCTACAAGAGGGGCAGCAGAAAGTTACATGCAATGAACTGAAGCACAGGAAAGAAATTATAACTAAAGCTGTAGGTAGCAACCACATCAGTCATTGTGGATTAATTCTACCACTACTTATCACAAGAGACGTAAAGCTGTGAAACAGTACATAACAGCAGAGACACAAAGTTTTATTTGAGCTTTCTGCACCCCCACCTGCTAAAAAGAAAATTTTCCCAATTGAAAACACAAATTTAATTTCCTTTTATTTTTCAATAACTCCTGGGGAACCTAAACCCCCACTGAATTCTCTAGCAGTGCCTCTTGTAGTGGGAAACACCAACTGGTGAATGCATACACAGGACACTGTTTCGGCAGAGACACAAAAACATAAAGTTAAAACCCTTTACCATATGCCTAGAACACAAATAGATGCTGCCCTCTCTTTCTCTCCACCTCAGGCTTCTCTAATCTCTCAAATTCAGTGTTTTCCCCCACAGCAGAATAACATTAGGAGACGCACACAGATGCTGAGAGGACCTGACAGCATCACTAAGGCTCATTAGCATCTCTGCTGTACCAGGCTCCTTCCCCTGAACCCCAAAGAGGGCACTGTGACCTTTACACCTTCCCCCTCCACATAACAGTCCATCAACTTTATGTCTTATGAGCCTCAATGTTACTGGCCACAAGTCCCCTCCATGTGGATCCAGCTGTGCTAGAGCATGTGGTGGCTCCTTCCCAGGCTGGATAACATCCACAAGCAGAGTTAGCTCCAATATATATGGGTGGACTAACACCACATGTATTTTCACATCAAGTAGGAGTGGATCAGTGATACTGAGCAAGCTGGAGAAACCGAGTTTCCATGCATTCTCTTTTTTGGCAGTAGAAGAAAGAAGCTGGAGGGGAAAATAAACAAGATGAACAGAGGAATGGAGGCAATTTTGTTGCTTTTGCAGAAGCTGGGAGAGGACAGCAGTGCTGAACAGGCTTGCACCAGCAACTCCTTCCTCCTGCAACCTGACCAAAATCCCCATATTACCTCTAATATTCAGTTTTTGATATATTTCTGGCATTTTTCATGAAAAAACGAAGCTGCTCTCTTTATTAAATCAGCAATCCATAAATCCTGCCTTTTTCTAACTTTGATAACACTTGTAAGTTGGTTATGGTTTTCCTTCATTGCAGTAGTATCTCAAGTGGGCCAAGAAGCTTCTACCTCTCAAGCAACATCATGAGAGTTTTAAAAAGCTAGTTCAGACCAGACCAATATTGTCAGCCAAAATAACTGAATTTGCTGACCCTTTTATTCTACTGATGATATTTACCCACATTATTTAGTATGCATATATTTATAGTAATGTTTTGCACTTTTTACAAGCATCCTGCCACTCAAACATCAATTTCCAAATACTGTGTTTCTCCTAAAGTACTGTTGCAAAACTCAGTACGGTCAAATTTCTTTCTAAGCAAAATTTTAAAGGTAGAGTGACATTAGAGATCTGCATTTGAAAGAACCAAAGGAAGAGCCTTGCAAGCCTTTTGTAAATGTCAACAAAGCAAGGTATCAGACTTTAAAAATTTCAGTGTTTAACGTTTCATATCTTCACCATATCTTAAATAACCTTTTTCATTCAATATCTGAACATTGCCACACTTCATATATTAATTACCACAAATAAGAGTTAAGTTTTAAACTGCCATAACTGTCAAACATTGAAGTGTAAAGAGTAATATCCACTGTTCTTGGCTTCTCTCAACCATAGCTGTAAATGCCAGCTGCCAAGGCCATATATAATCACGCAAGCAACTCACGCAGACCTCCTAATGGTTCAGATTGAGCCATCCTGTGTGTCCTCGAGAATTACAGATGGATCCTCCCTTAACAGTGTAACTGTGATAGGCCACATAACCAAAGGAAAAAAGAAAGCAATCACTAGCTTACTGTTTAGGAACGTCATGCTAATTATTATGTAAAAACACCATTTCTCCATTCCTGCAAGCCAATTAAAGCCAGACTGTCAATAATGCCCAAAGTGGCTCCTGCCATTCTGCTTTTTGCTACCGTTTTGCCAGAGCTTCCTTTGAGAAAGCTACAATTATTTTTTTTTTAATTAGCAATACCTTCCATCTATCAGGATGACACGCAAAGGTTACCACATGTAACAGAGCCCATTCAAAGGCTGAAATCCAGATTTCTATGTTTCTCACTGCCTAGAAACGTTTGGGTCATTGTTATCGATAATTTTGCCCTCCCAAAAGCAATTCAAGTACAGAAGGCATCTTCTACAAGACAGTTCTTTGCAGAACAAAAACTTTTCGGTTAAGCCTTGAAAAAAATTGGTAAAGATAGTTGTTGACTTTCTACTGCTAAATCTATTGCAGCAGGACCCATGGTTTCCTTAACCAGCACTTCTTAACAGATGCAGAAGCATTACTAGAACACATGAAATTTTTTGTTTTCCGATACGACTGTCTGTGAATAACCTACACCACACTCTTCGGGACCACCAACTACATAATTTCTGGGGAGACGCACACAGATCTGCCCCCAAACACCTGCCGAACGCACACGAGCCGCGTGGACATCGATAGTGGCAGGGTCCCGTTTCTCCCATGCCTGCCATGTGTTACAGGGCAAGCATCGATGCCACCACCCGGCTGTGCCCGTGCCAGCCGATCGATCCCAGCTCCCGGCTCCATGCCCTTCAGCGATGCAAACACAGCCAGCGCAGGGGCACGGGGAGAACCTCCCCGCCTACACCGGCACCCTGCTCGCATCTGTTCGCCTGCGGTGACCCCGTTTACAAATCCAACAAGACGACGAGTCCGCGGTTAATCAGCAACTTTATTGTTGGTCACCTCGGCCGTGGCTGCCGCACCTGCGGGGCGGAGGGGCCGCCCTCCCGCAGCCTCCCGGCCCCGCGTTCCCGCCCGCCGGCTGGCACCTCACCCCGGGGCCCGTCCCTGCCCGACACCGCCAAACCTGCCAGCAGATTTCTACCCCGACCGCGGCGCGGGGGGCCCGGCGGGCTCGGCCGGGGCCGTGGGCGTGGTGGGGGTCCCGGCCCGGCGCTCCCGGCGGGCACAAAGGGGCGCGGAGCCCCCACGGCCCGGCCGCCACAAAGCCGGCCGCGGTGCGGGAGGCCGGGCCCCCCCGGGCGGCCGCGGGGCAGCCCCG